>OY998140.1:1767900-2469880 GCA_963921915.1 Hyposoter dolosus
TCAGAAAAATTTCTTCCGGGGACATTAATAACATTGATAGCTCACTTGCGAAGGAAAGAATTTGTCGAAATATGCCTTGGGATCGAAGTTTTCGGTCTTTCATCTGACGATGGCGGTTGCGTGGAGATCATGAAATCCATGTTGATCAGTGGAAGACCTGGTGATCTTTTTCCTTGCTTATTTGTTTTCCTCGGATCCAGTACGATAATGAATCCGAATATTAGCATGATGATGTTAACAAACAATCGTAAGATCTGCAGCGATGTCGTGAAGTTCGTAGAAATTGATTATGGTCTAACTTGGTCTCCGGTCAGGCGATGAGTGCTTTTAATTTTCATCGTCGATTCTTTTCTATATTCCTCTCTCTCCTCCTCAAAACAGAGTCCCATTGCCACAAACTCAACATCTTTCGGTCTATTTTTCCATGTATTAACGCATCTGGACCGAATATTATCACCTCGGGCTGACTATGGAAAATCGTATTTATTTATCGAACTATTGTTCTATAAATTACCGTATTTTGTCCGGAAATCAGTACCTCGTGGGGATATTGTTGATTCAACATACCAATCTGCTTAATTTTCCATCATATAAATATCCCTGGTACCTCGGGACACTATCGTTAATTGTTAATACGTTTATTTTAATTTTCTCATGAATTTTTTCACCCCGATTGCAAACCAGTACCTCGGAACATTATTGGCCTTGAGGTGATGAAGCAGTCACCGCGAACTTTCGAAATGAAAATTCTTCGTTGTCGTTAGACTAATCAGAAAAAGGCTCTGTCAGTGAACGCGGGATGATGGAAAAAATTCACTGACAGGGTTTTTTTTTGATTGGTGAAACCGCATCGAAAATATTCCATTTCGAAAATTGCACTTATCTCTCTCGCTTTCACGTGGCGAAAAAGAAACGTGGCTTAACGTTTTCCTCGCGATAATCGTCAGTATACTTTTTTTTTTCTCATACAGTATATCGTACTTCGGAAAAATACACCAACAGCACGCTCAGGACCGGCAACCCGACGTTATTGGAACATACCTCGCGTGAGAAATACGGTATATCATTTCATCAATTAAATTACGCTTTGGATTTGAACTCGTGACAGATCTTTCCTACGTCATCCTTGATATTCTCGATTCCCAACTGGGTTCTTCCTTTCCTCGCGGCAAAACGTCCTATCTCTCCCAATTCGCACCTCACCTGCGCAAATCTTCCGAGTTTCGTCACTGATGCCAGCAGCTTTTACACTCGTCTGAGGTTATGACCATCGCTCGTCATTTAGGTAGGCACTTTTCACGAAAAGCTGGAAGTCGAACAGAATTCTACGAAGATGTCCATGGAGGCTCCAGTCATCGACATCAGTGACGAGGATACGGTGGACGAGAATTCCATGGACGAGGACGAATTCTATCGGGAAGGGAACCTCGAATATCGCGAGAAGCTCCTTCAGAAACGGGAGCAATTCCTAAAAAAGCGGGAGGAGGCGCTCCATCAAAAGGAGGAGGCTTTCGAGGAGTACCGGAGAGCAGCTGGAAGCAAGGATGACGACGGGGAGGAAGATTATGACTCTGATATCGATTTGCTGAAGAACATTAAAAAAGAATTGCGGGACCGCCAGCCACCATTAATGAACGATCCGAATCCGATCTGGGACGGAATACGGCCGTACTCCAAGGGACTGGCGGTTCTGGAGTACTTGAATCCCGGGTTTTACGACGCACTGAGTGACCTTGTTCGGGCGTTAACCCACCGCACAGAGGACGGTCCGCTTCCAAATTACTGCCCTATATTTGAAGCGATTCATTGCCCTTCAAGTCACGCCAGCAGTGTAAATATACGCGATTATCCGCTACCTACCGACGATGCGCAGACGCAGACCGAAAGGCCGGAAACCTGTGACCAGGCGGTCGGTGCGACCACCTCCACACAGGACGTGGGCACCCAAACGGTCGATTCAACCACATTTCCACCCGTCAACCAGGTGTCTGAAGCCACCTCGGTGGCAACACCACCTGGTGCCGCATCGCCTCATGCTCCCGAGAGTACGAGCTCCCGACTGGGGCACTGCTTCAACTGCGGAGATGATGGTCACACGTACCAAATTTGCCCACGTCCTCCAAGGGACAGGCCATTTTGCCGGCGTTGTGGGATTCTGGACGTGACTGTTCGGACCTGCCCAACGCACGGCCCAATATATGCGAGCGAGCGCGCGCGAATTTATCGGCACCCTGGTGCACGACTAGCACGAGGATCGCCCCGATGGGGAAAACCGTATTAATTTTCAAATATTTTTTTTATTTCACATTTTCAAATGTTTTTTTATTTCAAGTGTTCATAACACTTTGTTAGAATAGCAGTATGAGCCGTAATTATACAAACTGAAAACAAAGCAAACCAGTGTCTATATTGATTTGTAAACTCACCAGTTCCTTGATTATTATCTCGAAATATTGGCAGTTTTTTCAAGTATTGATCCCGCGGCGACCAATCTTGCACAAGGAAATACAATATGTCTGAAGAATAACGAAAAAAAAAATCTTACAAATTTCGAACAATGCGTTTTAAGGGCATCGATATAACAAGGGTTAAGCTGCAATTAGGAAAAAATCTTTTCATATTATTACAAGAAAAATGTGATAATGAGCATGAATCGATCGTACTGCAGAAAAGAAAAACATTTACTCGTTTTGGTCCCATTTTATTTTCGTGTTGTGAATCAGGTACGGATTTTTAACTCCCGACTGCCCACACCGGCAAAAGCCGGGAGTTATGCGGATGACCGCGATCAGCTGATTTTCTCAAATTTTTCATGCAAAATGGTTGTTGAAACGGCGAAAAATACATGACGATATCTGAAATAAAAGTTTTATTGTCAGTATTGTCAGTATCGTATTGTATACGATACGATCGTATATACGTTTATAAAAATAATAAGTGAGATGAAAAAAAAAAAAATTGATGAAACGTATTGATCCAACCAATAGACGCAATGAATAATTGAAGAATAATATTGGCAGCTGATATGGAATTCAGGCGATGTCAGGAGACCACTGTGTGACAATTATCGTTCAATAATTCATTGATGAATGTGAATTATTTTTCTGATTTTGTTCACTTTAGAATGAATGAGACGAATATCTTATTCATCTAATTCTTATTCATCAAATAATTTAGTTCCATCAAATGTATTTAAAGCTTTTTGACCAATTTTTTTCTCAGTGTATCACTATCTACTCATCAAGTTTCACGAAAAATTCATGACTTGATGCCATTCATTGCATTTTTTTTTCATCAACCAAGAAATCTCAGCAAAAACCTCAAGAACAAAGCTACTTTCCCATCAGCTGTACAGACCTAATAAGCAGCGGGGCTCGTCAGTAAATTCGTTAGAGATGTTGGAAATGTTTGAGATGTGATTGACAGTGAAAAATTATTGAAAATATCGATAAAAAAACTTCCAAGTGTACGCGGTTGTAACTTTTTACTTGGGCAAACAATCATAATAATATCAGATAGCTTTCAACATTCAATACTTCTTTTTTGTGTCGTATTGATTTTTGAAATTTTTCTTGTGCAGTACATTTGTTTCTCAAAATTTATCGAACGATTTTTTATCCGCGATTAATAATGAAATTTGAAGAATGTTCAACAACTTTTCGCAAAGTTGGAATAACCATATTTAGAGAAATGTCAAACGCTCCAATGATCGATTTTGGGATTCATATTTCTGTTTCAATTCAGACTTTCTTCCCCTTATTCGCTCGTGGTCGTCAAACGTTGCTGAGTGAAAAGAGTCCGTGGTGCCTGCCTGACGCGCCAGTTGTCATCGTTTTCATCTAGACGAAAAAGGAAAGTGACGTATTGGTTATGCACGCTTATTGATTCGGTCACACTTCAGATCTCGCGTATACTTGTAATAAACGATATGATGCTGCAAGGCATGAAAAAGTCTCGTGGTCGAAAGTCTTTCAGGAGTTTGTCGTCGCGGCAGAAGCGTGCAATAGAAAAAGAAATTAGAAAAATAAGGTCGCTCGTCAATCCAAAATCTCGAGGGTTCGAACGACCTCTGTCAATGATCGATCAAACAACAAGCGCGAGTATCTTCGATGTGACGATTGATGATTGTCCCTTACCTGGGTCGTCTGCCACGATCGAAGAGCATGGGTTGTCGCAAGCTCATTCTGTCAACACGGTCGCATTGGATAGGGTTGTGAATCTCAACATCCACGGTGGCCAAGATAATAGTGACGATAGTCTTGAAGCTTCGGGTCTTGATACGGAATCTAGCGGGGAGTCTGAACTTTCGGAAATATCAGTAACAGGCCCCGTGGATAGCTTTCGCGATGACCTGTCCTCGTGGTTAGTCGAAAACGGTATCAGTCATCGTGCTGGAGATGATCTTCTTAGGCTACTGAAAAGACATCGGTGTTTCTCAACACTACCAAAGACTGTGAAAACGCTTTTGGGCACTCCGCGCACATCGGCCCAGTTGATGGACGTACACCCGGGGGAATATCTTCATTTGGGATTAGAGTCCGCGATTACCGGTATTCTAGATTCGATAGAAGTAGACAAAATTCCTTCTCACTTGGAGATGGATTTCAACACCGACGGAGCTAGTCTTGACCATTCAGGCAACAATCAAATTTGGCCCATTCAGTGTAGAATTACGAATATTGTCAGTACTACGGTTGGGACAATAGGCATTTATAGAGGATCGAAAAAACCTACAAGTGCGATGGAGTTTTTCAGACCTTTCGTCGATGATGTGAATCGAATCGTGGCAGAGGGAGGAATGACTTACCAAGAATCAAAATATCCTCTTGTACTCAGAGCCTTCATCGCTGACGCAGTAGCTCGTTCCTTCATAATGTGTCATAAGAGCCACAATTCGACTAATCCTTGTTCGAAATGCAAGATCTGCGGTCAATATTTGGGAAATTGCATGTGCTATCAGCAAATTGACAATATTCCACGAACCGATCAAGAGTATTTCAATGAATTCGATGAAGATCATCAGCATGCCGCGGAAAGTCCTCTCGCGCATCTTCCTATCGGGCCCGTTTCCCAGGTGCCGTTCGAACCTATGCATTTGTTATATCTTGGCGTAATGAAGCGGCTGCTTATGGCTTGGGTCGATGGGAAGTTTTCGAAAGTGGCCAAATTGTGTGCCCGAGACATTACTTTGATTTCAGGAGGACTCACATGGTTGTACGATTGGTGCCCCAGCGAATTTGCGCGTTCACCTCGTCCGTTGGAATGTTACAGTCGGTGGAAAGCTACCGAATGCCGCCAATTTTTATTGTATTCAGGGGCTGTTCTTCTCTATGGTATCTTGCCCCATGATTTGTATGATCACTTTCTTTTGTTGAGCAGTGCTACGCGCATCTTAGTTTCTCGCAATCCCTCTCGGCGGCAATTAACGTACGCAAGGATGGCATTGAAAGTTTTTGTTTCGCAAAGCGCACGTTTATATGGTAATCATTTCGTTAGCTATAATCTTCATGGGTTGTTGCATCTTGTCGACGACGTCGAATATCTGGGCCCGGCGGACGAGTATTCGGCGTTCCCGTACGAGAACGCAATGCGACATTTTCGTCGATACGTAAGAAAGCCACATTTGTCTCTGCAGCAAATAGCGAATAGAACAGCAGAACGTGCTCGAATAGTAAGCTTTCGTCCGCGCATGAATATTGATGAAGCTCCGATTACTCTCGACAGGCATAATGGTGGACCGCTACCACATGATATCCCCATTGACGACGTTCGCCAATTTCGCCGTTTGAAATGTCCAAAATTTGTCTTGAGTACGAAAAAACGTAACCGCTGCTGTTTGCTGAAAGATTCTGAAATATTCATAGTTGAAAACATAATTTCTCATCGAAGTACCACTTACCTGATTGGAAAAAAATTTGATTCAGTAGAACCGTTTTTCAACGTCGGTATTCCGTCTAGTGATGTTGGTGTTTTCAAGTGCCGAGCCCTTAGCCGGGCTAGATCCATAATAGCGTTCGACGATATCCTCGCAAAATGTTATGCTATACCTTTGCAGGCATCCCGTCTCGCCGACGTCAACGGTAGGGAAGAACTCGCCGATGCTGAATTCGTTGTTGCCGCTATGCACTCTGTCAATACTTACTAGGGGGTCGAAACAAGTTTTCTGTGCTTCAAGAGGTTGTGAACGTCACGCCTGTTTATTTCTCGATACGTTATCAATCGCAGCACCGTTTTCGTGGTCACTCTATAATATTTCTTTCTCCATGCATGGTGAAGCGTTTTTTTGGTCGTTTCAAATGTTATTTACTCGTTTTCTTTTTGTTAATTTTCTTTTCTTAACGAGCGCCGAGTAAAGGCGAAATTTGTTCAATAACTCGCACTATTTTTTTCATTCATTTATTTGGAACGCATGATTGATATGGTCACGAGTCAAGACTCACTCAAATGCTATGAACACAACAATATGAATTGGACACCATGACTTCACTTTTCCCCAGTTTTATGACCTTCCCGTTTGGAAGTACACGTTGACGGCTCTTTCATTGAATACACAGCATGTCACGGTTGCGGCCGTTGAGAACGGTGAATCCGCCATCTTATCTCGATGACTACGTTAATACTTTTGAGACTTCGTCATCGGAGGAACCCCGCGGCGCCTCAGGTCGACATTCTGGAGAACACATCTATGGTGGTTCATCCTTTCAGGAGACCATTTCCGCAGTGCGATGCGCGATGGAGAATCTTGACCAGCTACCGCCTTTTGATAACGGGCCACCGCTACTGACGTCTGATCCACGAAGCAATGTGCGTTTTTATAATTATCTAATGACAATTTATGAGTGGAAGATTTTTTTATTCCAAAAACGACTTTTTCCGCTGTTTGCAGTTTACACCACGGCATAGCCCCGAATTATGGAACATCCGGTCATCAACACCGATTTACAACCATGACGAACAACCATTTTTATCAACAGTGCAACCCCTCGAACGACAATGCTCAACGCTATCGCAACGTGACGCAACAACCTCACGAGGAAATCTTACCACTGTCGCATCACCACCCCATACGTCATTGAATAACGATATTCGCAGTCACACTATCGACACACGGACACAAACCAGAGACACGCTTATCACATCGACAAGTTACCCAAATCCTATGACGGAAACTCGAAACACCACTGGACAACAACTATTACAATTACCAGCATCACGACAACAACCATTACAAAAACCACCATCGACGCAACCATTACAATCACCACCACAACAAGAACAACCATTTCAATCGCCACCACCACCGCCACGAGAACAAGCATTACAACCACCACCATCACCACCACACCGACCATTACAATCACCACCACAACACCGACAATCAGGACTACATCAACAAAGAGAATATGATCGGGCGCATCGTTATCAACAACAGCCGTATGGGAATTCCTACGGCTGGCATCATCAACAATGGCAAAATCCACCACGAGCTTGGCCGCGTTCTGATCAGACGTTGGCATTCGCATCGCAGGAATCAGTGGATCAGCTGACAATCGAGATAGGGTAAAATTGCATTGTTAGCCATCTATGAAACACCTCGCTACGATAAAAATATTTTCATTTCATTATCCTCATGAACTCTCATTGGTATTCAGGTCGCTGAAAGACACCGTGAAAAAAGAATTGCGGTGCGTACAACATTTCAAAAAAGTCTCTTTTCACACCTCCGGGCGGAAAGTGGCAACTTTCGGCCCGCTGCGCGGGCCGAAGTTGCCAAATTCCGCCTACGTCGGACCGAAAAATCGTATACGCAACACGGGAGTTAAAGCAGACTACCTCAAACCGCGTGCTTGTCAACCTCGCCTTCGGCTCGGTTGACAATTCTGCCCGCGGTTTGAAGTAGTCTACTTTTCCTCCCTAGTTGCGTAATATACTATTTTACAAGGGTGTTTCGCAAAGTTATACAAAAATTAATGCAGCAATTGCTGTCTATAAAAATGATTTATCCAGTTAGATATTCAATTATTTTTACTCAAACTTGTAGTAAGCTCAGAACATTATATGAGCGGGAGCTTGCGACTGATTTTCCCGAGAAACCCAACATGTTACCGCTGTCGAATGCCCAACACGTGACCGATTTCGAAATCATCCCGGATGACGATTACAGGAGTGTAGTAAGCGCACAAAGATTATATCGCGACGAAAACACATCTCCACCCTTTTTTGATGGCTGTTTCAATTTAGTCGATGTTTCTTTGTAGGTGAGGTACTTGGGTTCGCTAGGTGGCCACACTATAATTGAAACAGCTAATGAGATACTGAAAAATGCCATGAAAGATTCGGTAGCGCCAGCCTTAACGTGGCATGGTCGCAAACCGAACGAGATTGCTCTCGGCAAAACGAGATTCGCAAAAGCCCTCTATGGTATGTTATAGAATAAATTCATTAAATTATATTTTTAGACAAGAGTCTCAATGACAAATATCACTTGTAATTACGCTGGCATTACAGCAGCCGTTGCGAAGAATCGCAACTATCCGAAACCGGATTGGTCCCAATTCACCGATGCCATGGTCAATGCACTCAGGAGCTCTAAACAACGCCATCGAAACAGCCTGAATAGAATCGAAAATCGCAGGGAGGATCGGGGAAATAGTCCACGTGACGTTCACCATGGACGCAACGAACATCGTCGACGAGCCGATTCACCGGCGCAAAGCGAAGGAGACCCTTCGGATATTGAAAATTCCGACGTGGATGTGGGACGGCACAATCGAAGTATCCAACTTGCCCGCCAGGACAGGGGTAACCTTCGACGCCGACAACGGAGAGTATCGTCGTCATCCGCGGAATCGACGGTTTCCAATGCCAGGTCTCGTTCCCAGGTGACATAAGTATTATTCCGGTAGAATAAATGGCATAAGTATCGAGAGTATGCTCCATTTCTTGGTTTTTGACACAAGTTTTCTTTGTATTTTTTGTTTATCAATCGTACTTCAATGGCCTTTTTTTTTAATCTCCACAATTTCGTAAAAAATATCATTTAGTTTAAAAATGCAGAACGCAATAAAAAAAGTTTTTTCTTTATTTTCTTTGAGGAGAACATTCTTTCCACTTCACATTTATTAAAGTACATTCTCATCAAAAGTTGAAAAAAAAATTACAGTAGATTCGTTATTATTTACTTTCACTGGATGAATATGTTTGAAGGCTAGAGAGTAATCGAGAAAGAAATGTGCACTTGATACTAAGCAATTTGTTTACTTGATTGAGCCCAGAAATAAGATTAGAGCGGCAATAATCGTTGACGTATAATTGCAAGGTAATCCCCTTGCCCCGGCGTGTTATTCGTGAATTTACTTTTTTGCATGAGAATCACTCAAGCCTGTGACCGTTCGCCTGTGTGACGCCGATTGCTATCGAGATTACACTGAGGACGTTTGTGTTCTTTATTTTTCACTCGGGGTTACGAAAATTTTTTCAACCTAATTGTAGAAACAATGGTTACAGGTTTGAATCTTTCGTCGTTTAATCCAATTTCGTTTCGTGTTTTTTACATTCTCCAATTAATTCGTTTCCAAGTTTCATTATATTCCAGCGGTGAGAGAGCGACGCCTCACTAAGTGGTTCGGAATCCACGGTAAAAGTAGGTCCCCCAACGCACGGGTGTGCGGTTTAAAGTATCCGAGTTTTCGTGGCGTAGCTAGACCGCTGTAAATTCAAAAGAGGGTAGCGATTCCGCAAAACTCGGGTTTTTCGACTGCATACCCATACACATCATGGCCTTCTCCGGGATATATATCATATTTGAATCACAATTCAAACAAGTGGGTGGAATAATTGCAAAATACGAGTTACCTCGGTCGGTGGATTTCAGCGACGTAAATTCGAGGACTACATGATCGTATTTGGTCCACAATAATGAACTGTAATAATCATAACGATTTCGTAAAACGATTCCAACTCATACTCACCATACCTGCTTGAACGTAACACTTCAATCATAGTCTCCAACACATGATTCTGTTTCGGAGCCAATCCAAGTTCGTAAATTATTGTGACGCGAACGAAAAACAAACCCCAATATTTCAAACCAATGTCAACGATTGATTTATCTTCTCTTGTGTAATATCAATTTGGTTCAAATGCGAAATTCTATTCTTCAGGTGACTTCAAATTTTCTCTCGACCAACCTCGGAGCGTGCCATCAAAACGCGGTCAGTCCCCTGTTACAGAGAACGGCAATTTGCCGCCGGTATTGCATCAGAGCGTGCGAAGCCGTGCTGTTCAACTGATGGCAATGCAGTGTGCTTTATTGCTGCAAATTCGCTGGCTCGGCGTTTCGTTCTGTTACCGATGGTGATATTCTCGCAGCATGCTGGAAATACACCTTTCATTTGCCGCAACAGTATGTCGCCAAAAATCGCTGCGCTGTGATCGCGCTTCTCGATTTTGCCAATAACTGGGTGGCACGACGTGCCGTCGCTATGCTGTTGGCATGCCGTAACTCCACTTTCGTTTGTTGGGTACCTTATGGCAACACGTCGTGCTCTTCCATTGCTGTTACTGTGCTGATATTCCATTCCTTTTTTTCCTCGTATTTTACCGTTGCAATGAGCCATCATTCCGCCCGTATCTGACTGCACGACGTGACGTCGCTATGCCGTTCATTTTCCGTCACACGCTATCGCGAATTTGATGTTTTGTTGTTCGAAAAACAGGAGCTTTTTCTGAACGAACAGCGACACCACAGCGTGCCGTACCTATTATCTTAACGTGCCACTACTTTAATCCGTTGTGTTTGTGTTATTAAACTCAATCTCAGAATTTTGTGTTGTCGCTTCTCTGTCAATATTTAACGCAATACGATGCTAACATAAAACAGTTCAAAATGGCTGCAAAAGATGCCACATTGCTTTTTTATCGTTCTATTTCGCGATTCACCATTGCTGTGACAATGCCGCAAAATGTCTATCGGGGTCGGTACCATGTGCTGTGTCTGGGTAAGACGTTGAACGCACTTTTTCATCAGAGTCGCACAGCTTTCACCGGCGTACAGGCGACCGCACGGACGAAACAGCACTCCGGCTTTGCGGTCCGAGCAAACGACGCATTTCTTGATCTGTGACAACGAATATATATTAAAATAATGAATAACGAATATTCGTAAACGCATATTCATTAATATAATAAATGATGAAAAATAATAAATATTTAGTAAACGAGTATTTATTATTTTTAGATATTCGAATAATATTCATTAAAATAATAAATATTCCAATTATTATGAAAATAATATTTATGAATTATAATAAAAGTGTCATGACAACAGGTTTCCTTATTTTTATTATTTATTTTTTTGTCAATTTTCATAATAATTCACATTTTTATTCCTTTCGATATTAGAATAATTTGTTTTTTTTTTCTTCAAATTTGATTCGTACCTTCTGAGATTTCGTACCGATCTAGTTAATTATAACGGCGTGCTCGGAGTTCGTAGATCATGTTTGAAAGATCATGATGTCGTGGGACCACCGCGGGCCAGACTATAGTTCAAGAATGTTGAAGTGGAGATATAACGCAAAGTAAGGCTAGGCTTACAAGATATTTGTGGGACTGTTAAGGTGCTGATGGTTTAGCCATTCTGGAAAAAGCTGGAAAAGAGATGAGGATGCCGAATGACAAGTCTGCTGGATGGAAACGTTTATCAGGATGAAGGTTAGAAATGTTTGTGGAAGGGCGGAGATGTTCATTTGTAATATTCTAATAGGTATACCACTTTTACCAAAATTGTATAATTATTGAGATCCCATATTGGTTTTTTTTGCATACCTGCAGTAGAGTGTGACGCAGATTGACTTTCTGTAATAGAAGGTGTTGCGCTCATACTGGTCGTACTCGCACATACCTTTTTGCATCGAAAAGTACCCTGTTTGAAAAGTACATGCTGCCTTGGTGTTGTGATTATCGTGTACTCATTTCCATTGAATATGATTTGGGGTTGGCTCGCTGTTATTCATGACTTCACACGCCACGATTCTAAGACCGCGCTCGCATAATCGCTTGTTGAACTGCCCGCTTAATCTATACGTCCAGTTTTGTGTACTGTCTAACCTTTTTTTAAACCTCCGTCATTTTCCTGTTCTTTTATATAGCCATTTTTGTTTTTGAGTTCGAAATCTGCTTCATGAGCGGCGAGAAAACAGACGATGAACCCGACGTCCTGAACATCCTGGAGTTATCGCAGATGCGACAACGTGTGGTGGCGAAGTGCCTCGTGAAGAGGAATATCACTGACTGTTCGCGACATTCAAGTTGGCTCCTTCACGCACCATTATATAACAACTGCAATTTTATTCAATACATTGATAAATCACTATTTTTTAACCACAATCGCGAATAACAAACTCGAAATTTATCGATAATTTTGTTAAAATAATCCAGCTCGAAATGATGAGGTTAGAAACGTGATTCAAAGTCTATACCGTTATCTACTCGAAAAACTTTGCCAGTAGAACTGCCTTACTGACCCTGAGCATTCACTGTCACTTTGTTCATGTGTCGTTCATCAACATGAACGAGGGGATAACTCCATCCTCCTTCACTTCTGCTCGGCTGGCTCGGCCGGCTCGGCTTCGGCTGCTCGCTCCGGCTGCGCAGGTATACTGCGCATATGCGATGCGCACAGCGGAAGTGCTCGCTTCCACGGGTTTTGTAATTCAGTTTCTAATTAACTAATATCCGACAATCGTTTTAATTATCAAATTTGTAACCAACAAACGATTACGCTTCTATTAGGTTTTCGAAAATTGGAAAAATGTATGAATTTTAAAAAAATGGGCCAACTTTGCGCGGATTTTCGTTTTCGATTTTTTTAATAAACAAATATCCGACAAACCATAATTTTTATCCAACAATGTCCGACAAACGTCCGACTAACGATTTATTATAAACAAATTTGAAAAATCCAAAATAGGACGGCCAACTTCACAGAGGTTTCCAAGTTGGTCACGTGCACTGAACTATAGACTACCTGGAATGAGAACCACCGTGGGTCAAGATAGGCCGAAACCGAGCCGAGAGAGATAGTTCAGTTGGTGGGGTGTCTATCCTTTTCTACCCTAGCATATAATGTAGTGATTTTGGGTATAGTACTGAACTATAGTCTATAGTACTAGTACTTGCCGTCGAAACGCTGGCCGCGTCTCTTGATAGCCACTGTCTAACCTCGATTCTCGAATTGTATTAGTATCGGCGTGCTCATCGAACTACGTAGATAAAGAAAATTGAACCCCGCATAAAATTAACAACCAAAAATATGGTTCAATCGTGCTGCGTTAAAAATTGTAAAAGTGAGTGGATACGAAATGGGGATATTACTTTTCACCGGTAAGGGTAGAAGAAAACTGAAATAACCGCATTTTTTGTGTGACTGTGTATTTTCGAGTTGTATAATTATAAAATTTTTATGTTTCCAGTTTCCCAAAAAATCCTGAATTGTTTACAGCGTTTGTGTCTGCAATACCTCCGAATTTGATAGGTAAAATAACGAAATCCAGTAGAATTTGCAGCAATCATTTCACTGCTGACTCGTTCTCTTTCGCGCCAACACCGGCTTTCATGAACCGATTAAAGAGCAATGCAGTACCAACAATTTTCAAAGATGATTTGAACAGCTCAACGCCAACTACCCCGATAGATGTGGTATGTTAATATCTAAATAATGCATATATTTCTAAATTTTATTGAAAACATAATCATAATGCGTCATTGGCAATCAATTTAGGTGGAACATTCAGCAAATGACACAACTGTCACAGATAATCGAATGGTAGGTTGTCTGACGTTCTTAATAGAGCCGTGACAATATGGCATATGTGTCTATTTTTGTTTTACGTCAGAAACAATGATTGATTTTTTTTCTTTTCAGATTGTAGATTCTACACATTCCGCTTCTTTCAATACCATGGAGCTCGATCAGGAGGAAACTTCAAATTGTGATTCGTTACACTCTGCAACGCTACAAGTGTGTTATTATGGTTGGAAACTTATATTGATCAAACCCAAATTGAATCTACCTGACATCTTCTTAAGGATTTTTCGATCTTCGATTTATATCTTGAAAAACTCTACTAATGTATCGTGCGTGTCATATTAAAATTATAATTTATTTTCACAGCTGAAACCAACTGTCAGCGTAGAAGGTCAACAGGAAGTTGGTGTTCAAACATTGCACCAGTATTTATCACCATCTGATGAAGTTATCCATTTAAGGAGAAAAGTACGAATACTCAGACAGCGGTTGCAGCGGCGAGACACGCGAATAAAAACCATGAGTGATTTGATTCGGCACTTGAAAAAACATGGTAAATGTACAGATGCGATAGAGGATGTGCTAAAGAATCGTTTCAGTGGTTTTGGCAACAATCGCGTGCCTCCAAAGCTCAAAAAACGAAAATAAATCACAAAAAGATCAAGATATGCTGAAATTTTTTGAATA
The DNA here is from genome assembly GCA_963921915.1 of Hyposoter dolosus. Lineage (NCBI taxonomy): Eukaryota > Metazoa > Arthropoda > Insecta > Hymenoptera > Ichneumonidae > Hyposoter > Hyposoter dolosus. The sequence goes on from OY998140.1 coordinate 1,782,398, forward strand.
AAATTTATTTAAGAATCTAAATAAATTAAAATACATGGCAACTGGGTACACATCGTTGAGCTATATTTTCCTTGAGAAGAAAGAAATAAAGAAATCAAAATGAAAATGTTGCTTGCTCAGTGTCTCAGTGTAATAGTACAGGACGCAGTTATAAAAATAAAACCTGCATAATGATTTATAAAAATAATCATGCGAGTAATTTCACTGCTGCTCATTTTTTGTATTAATTTTAAAATGTACAGGACGCAGTTATAAAAATAAAACTGCATAATGATTTATAAAAATAATCATGCGAGTAATTTCACTGCTGCTAATTTTTTAAATTAATTTTAAATTAATCTGTCATTATAGTGATAATGTATTCTTTCCATCAATAGTACTAGCATAACCTATATTCAGGTGTCGTCGAAGCTTGGAACGCTTGGAATTGAACAAAGGAATGGCGGAACTCTTTGCGAGCGGACTGTAGATGTGTGGAACTTTAGTTGACGCGACTATATGCCCGTAAGACACGCGTGTAAGAGTGAAACAGCAACACCACCATTTCAACTATCTCTTTTCAACGGTGGTACCGGTTCTCAATACACGCAGTTCTCATTCCAGATAGTCTATAGTTCAGTGGTCACGTGAGCTCGATGACTCTTAACGCTCGGTTACCAAATCTCGCGTTTAACCTCGAGTTGTGGAACCGGGCCTTACCATCTTACCAAACCATCCGTTTACGCGAAAGGTCTGAACCTCAAGCGCTGCGTAGCGCGGCGAGTCTTGGAGGCTGGCTGTGAGTCGCCACAGTCAGTCGACCGGTGCTGCCGCCACGAGAGAGTGGCGGTGAAAATAGCAAGTTGACGTTATTATACTCTCTGGAAAGTCGCCTTATCGTTTCGTCATATGTGTGTTCTATTGAAAAAAACGTCCTTCTGTCAAAATCATAGCCTACTGTTTTTTTTTTACGATCGTATAAAAGAAAAAAAATCGCGCACAAGCATCGTAACGTTTTCGACAATAACTATTGGCGCGTTGTGTCATCAGCTCCTCGTCATCGTGCTTCTCTTTTTTTATATATCTAATATAACGATCGTGTGTTTTCGATAACTTGAATTTTCCTGCAAAACCAACTGACGTGGTCCATAAACCACGACGTATCCGATAACAGGTTATTTGCGATTATCAAAATTTACGCTTTATAATCTACCGCGTAAGTATCGAGCTACTTTTTTTTTCAGCGGTTGGGTGTACGTAAAATTTTCAAACTTTCATCTTCGTAGTTATGTCGTACGAACGAATCGCGAAATTTCATCGCGATCTCAGCGAGAGCGTTTGTTTTGCTACGTTTTTTTTTTTTCTCCTCTCTTTGTCGTTGCGTTCGCGAGCGCTGGGAAATCACGTCGTGTTAACACTAACGTGCTTCATTGTCTCGTATTTTTCACAGTGTATTCAGGTGTCGCCAATTCATGAAACTCGCAGCCGAGCAGTGTAGGATATTATCGTTGGATTGAAACTGCAACGATCGATCTCACCGTCCGCTGCTTGGCTTCCTTTTTCCTTCTGCGGTAGGTATGAGCCTACCTCCTTTTCCAAGGATGAAAAAACCACACAGCGCCCTCGCCAGGTTAAAGCAAGATTATCTCAGGCTCAAGAAAGACCCGGTACCTTACGTCGTCGCCGAACCCGTTCCGTCAAACATACTCGTCTGGTGAGTAACTTTCAACGGCAATAATCTCGTCTCCCGGGAAAATATGAAGCCTCGTTGGACACGCTCGGTCCTTACGGAACCGTGTCCAAGTTTGCATCGTTGGAAAGCAAAGAAACTCGGTCTTTTCTTGCATCCAATACCAAAATCATTGCTGCAAAAACTGCCAGGGTTTTCAAAATTGAAAAAAAACAATTAGTAGAAAAACGTTCTATTTGCCGATCGACCCCCGTTGTTTCGGGGAAATCAACTCAAATATAAATCGTGCAGCTTTTTTTTTGTGCTTGAGGCGGTAAACTCATGCTCAAGGTGTTTGTTTGCGACAGGCATTACGTGGTCAAAGGTCCAGAAAATACAGCGTACGAAGGCGGTTTCTATCACGGCAAGTTAGTTTTTCCTGGGGAATTCCCGTTCCAACCGCCCAGTATTTTCATGATTACACCAAACGGCAGATTCAAAGTGAACACGAGGTTGTGTCTCTCCATTTCTGACTTTCATCCGGACACGTGGAATCCAGCATGGAGCGTGTCGACGATTCTCACCGGCCTACTCAGCTTCATGGTAACTTTTTGAAAAATGAGAAACAAGTTTTGGCCGAGGCCGAAGAACGGCGTTAACCAAAAGTGGATTTTCTTCCTTCTACTTTTTTTTTTTTACTCGAGCCCAATTGAAAGGATAATGGAATCGACACATTTTTCTAGATCGAGAACTGTCCAACGCTGGGCAGCATCAATACAACGCATTACGAAAAGAGACAATGGGCACGTCAGAGCTTGGAGTTTAATCTCAGAGACAAAATGTTTTGCGAGCTTTTCCCCGAGACTGTTGAGGTAAAGAGAAAAAAATTGGAAATTGGTTTTTTTTTTTTTTTTTTTGGTTTTCTAGTCGAAAAATACGTTAGAAAAAAATGATATTAAAGTTTGCATCGTCGTAATTAAACGAAAAATATATTTTGTAGTCATTATTTTGATAATCGATGCACTCGTTACAATTTTTCTAGTAAATTCTGTTTTTCAATGGCACAGAAGACTGTCCCATTATCATCTTTGACAAATACTGTATGAAAATGTTGTGCTCTGCTATAAAAAATGATGAGTTTTCGTTGGATTCGAACGATGCGAGCTTGAAGATGGTAGAAAAATAAAATAATCGATCAAGTACTCTGTCGCGATTTCAATGGATTATTATGGAGGAATAAAGGGAAAAAATGATCCAACAGGAAATACAAACAGAGTTGGGTCGACGAGAAAAGATGCAAAAACAAACGAGGCATCAATCGACGACAGCGGAAGTATCGTCGCTGATACGCGATCAATTGCAGCGGGAACAGAGTGTGTTTCACAGCGCAATGACGAATCTGTGCGTGATCGTTGGTTTGGCAGCTTTTGCTTACAGCGTGAAATACGTGCTGTATAGCATCACGTTGGAGTAAAATCGGATGAGACGCACGGTCCGCGCGTTGCTCGTATGTTTTCTCGTTCGAGGTTAAAAGGAAAAAATTTTTTTTTAAAAACAACGAGATCGTGCGAGATTGAGAAAGAGCGATGTTCCGTATTCGCGGAAGCCAAAGTGTGGAGAAACCGACGGTACTTAATGACGTTCTCGTTGTCATCATCTCCTTGTCGTCTCGGCGTTTATTTCCTCAGCTTCGGAGGTAACGCTCGAGTTAACAATTGAGCACAATTCTTCGTAATGTTCGTACCAAAAACGACGATCCGATGCTTCTGAACTCCAATGTTTCAGCAATGAGTTGTAAATAAACCTTATCAGACAGAAAAGATAAACGTAGCCTGTGAAAATCTCCTGTACGATTCGGCATCAATGGGATCCACACGGGTTCCTTCGATTCGTCCATTGGCTCGTAGAAAACAAAAGAAAAAATGAACGAATCGTAAATCATAATCGACAAATTAGGAAAAAACAAACATTTTTTAACGAGAATTATCGTTCACTTTCAAAATATTATTACCTCCAATGATAAATGCTAGACATTTGTGAGTTTCTTTTGAATTTAATCGAATCTCTCGAAAGTCGAGCTTTTCGTTCTGTTTTTTTTGTTACTCGACTAAGAATACCGAGATTGTTGATTATTTATTCGGAAACTCAGCAATCAGATTCATTAGATTTTCCGCTCCTTCCACACCGCGTCTTTTTCTCCATAAGAAATATTCCATCGTTGGAATTCTCAAGGTTTTTAAACTGAGCAAGAGAAATAATGTTTAAAAAAAAGCGAAAGAAAGAGAAGGAGGAGTGTCTATACTATTCTCGGGGCTTTAGGCGGGCAAGAAGAGAAGACTATCTCTACGACACTCGCTTCACTCGGTTTACACACCAGCTTGTGTACTCTCAGCGAGACGTGTGTAAACCGTTGGAAAATCATCTGTGAATGAAGGCTTCTGTCTGAGCGCGCTCGTGGAGAAGCACAGCCTCGTGTCCTGCGAAATCGTCTTCGTTTTTAAACTCGCCGAATCATGCTTTATCGGTACTATTTCTTCGGACTCTTAAGGACGTTGTATGAAAAATTTTCTATCGATAGAATTTCTTTAAGCTTGTGCACCACACAAATCACAATTTTCAGTAATTTCTCATAAGAGCGTGTGTTAAAAGTTGCAATTTTCAACATTAAATATTTCCATTTCTAAATGATGAAGCCTCTTGAAACTTTGCATACACTTATTTTGTGTAACATCGAAGAAGCTTTATTTAGTTTTTCAAAAAAATCGGTCGTGAAATTTTTTCGAAATTTTGTTTATAATATAACAAATACAACAATACCTCGGGCAATCTTGCATTTAGAGTATGTTGTTCTTTAATCAATTTGGAACATTGTATTATGTTAAATTTAGATTTGACCGTCGCCATACAACGTCCTTAATAGAGGAAAAAACAACGTAGTCAGCCGATAGTTAACGAGGATACGTTGATAGTTTTTCGATAACCGAACGAAAACAATTATTCAAATGGTTTTTATATTTTAGGCCGAAAGTTTAAAGCGTGTAAATTGAAGGTACAGGAACAAATAGGACCGACAGATCATCAGAACTGATGCAATTATTTTCGTAAAATAATGTAATATTGCAAAAACTTTGACGACGCTTGTCAGAAGTTTATAGATTTTTAAATTACACGCTATTATTTATAATTGTTACAAATATACCTAAAGAAATATTGGGATCGTTGTGAATTTTCATTCGCTGAAAAAACAATGACCTCCCTCTATTTTTAATTTTTTTTTTTTTTTTTTTTTTTTTTTTTTTCGTTGCTCTTTACAATCGATCGAATTCCCGCAACGAAACGTGCGACAGTCTCCAAGTTTTGGTAGTTACCACAATTGCTCCTTGGAAATTAACGAAAGCTCGAAATACTTGTGGAATATTTCAAACAAATATTGTTATACTTTATGCAATTGTAGAAAATTATAAAGTGGTGGAAAACATTAATTACATCAAGTTGAGAGTTCCAATTGTCACGTTTTTTCCTACATTCCCCCTCTTAATCACTTTTACTTTTTCCATCGTCAGATTTCCTAAACCACACGGTCTATCCGGTAGTACCATCCCAAAACGACTTTATTTAGGATTCTTTAAAAATTTTGTATAAACGGTCTTGCCATCAAGACTACGACTTTCACGTTTCATTAACAAGTTGCAAAAAAATTTATCGAGCATTTTTTTCGCAGATAGTCAAAAATTTTTTAAGAAAAATCCTAAACATATGTCTTTGTAACTCTGTTAAAAATCTTTGTTGAAAATTGGAAAATAAATATTTCTCATTCTTAACGTCTGAAATTTTTTATTCATAGAAGAAAATTATTACTTTTCGTGTCAAAAATGTTTATACAAAATTATTAAAGAATCCTAAATAATTTAATTTTGTGATAGTAATACGTTAATTAAACGATTTAACGTATTACTATCGCAAAACGAGGGATTTACTTAGGGATCTTTCAAACTTTTGAATAAACGTTATTGGCACCAAAACTACCAGTCTTCTCCTACGAAGAAAAATTTTCTGACGTTTAGATTTTGACATATTTAATTACGATGCTCGTAAAACTGAAAGGAAAAAAAAAAAAAAAAAGAGAGAAAAAAGTGAGAAAATTTGTTTGACTCGCGGAGGAAAAAAATGGAATTCGTAGCGAATCCCGAGTGCGGATGTAGCTGTCGTTATTCTTTGTAATCCTCGAGCACATGGGAGTAAGCTGCGATGATTCGTATCCAACGGTTGCATGGAGCGTTGAGAAGCGAAGAGAGAGCCTAGGACCGGTTCGTTCTCGTAATCCATGTAAACATTCGTCCGAAGAAGCAAAAGAGTAATTTATTGGAGCGAGAAATAACAAGGAAGTTCCATACAGAGACCTGTTTCGTTGTGTTGTAAGAAAAAGAGCAAGTTTTCTCGTGGGCTTTTTCAAGTTCCATCACGTACGGTCCAGCGCATTCACCAGACAGAATTGCTTCATTCATGGAGCACGCCCACGCGTCTTATAAATCATATTGTAAAATATATAGTGTCACAGGCGCCAGGAGGACATGGTAATCCGGTCAGAAAAGGGGCAGGACCCACAGTTTTTCTTCTTCTTCTTCTTCTTCTTCTTCTTCTTTGCTCTCGGAGTCTCGCCTGAGATCCTGGCCAAATAAGATCCACATGCGATAGAAAGAATAGAAAGAAAGAAAAAAAAACGTCGAATTCATCGGGACAGGATGTGTTTTCGCTGGTGCAGAGGGGGGACTCGATTTACGAGTTAGGACGCCGGCGATAACCCACTTAACAAAATCTTAAATCATCGCGTTACACAAATCTCGTGTTATTTCATACATTTATTCTGTTATTATTTTTAGAGGCTTCGGGCTTCCTGAGTTTGTTGAAAAATCAATTTACACCTTGTGAATTATGACGATTAAAAAATAATAATAAAAATAATAGTGACAACGATGACAAAACGTCGTGGGAAAAATGTTATCAAAACTTTGGCAATTTTCTTGGCGTTTTATTATTTATTTCCACGACTCCATCGATGGCAGAGAATACGATACGAAATTGATTTTTGGTTTACACTCGCACGATAGTTTGTTTTTTTGTTTTTTTTGTTTGCCTTTTTATTGAAATTGCAATGAAATATTTTAATTTTGATTTTTTTATTCATTCAGCTGCGATGTCGATTTTCTTTGGAAATGACGAATTCTTGGCGCTCACTCATCGTTCTCCAGCGAATATTGAAACAACCTTTCGGGAAGGAAATAATTTTCAAGGGATTTTGAAAATCTGGCACAAAATTCGTTTTGGTTTTATTGAAATTTGACAGCCAGGAAATTATTTGAATTACTTGAGCAAGCTTGTGTGAGTTGCAAAAACTACTTTTGTATCGGCTCGAATATAAAAAGGGGGAAAAATAGAATTTCGAAGAATAATTTGACGTTGTCCGGTTTCTGGAGACGCGAACGAGACGCGAACGAGACGCCGGGGCCACATGCTCATTCACCCGCGTCGTTGCAGCCATCCCGTACCAAAAACGTGTATAAAGAAACACAGAGAGGAAAGAATGTTTCTGGTATATGTGAAACGTAACGTAGAACCCTGTTGGGATAATTAAGTGCGTCGAGACGACCTCATTACCGGTCTTAATGAGCTGCCATAAATGACCTCGTATTTTCCGTCCTTGGAGCTTTAGATTCTGGACCACGAGCCAACTGAATAATGTTTATCGTTAGAAATAGTGAAAGAAATTTTATGCCTAGCAGAATTACCTTTTTCTCTTGATGCTTAATTTTAAAATATACGAGCATCGAGACAGCAGACCACCCTGCTCTGTCGCGAAGGATTACTTTAGGGACATCTAAAAAGTGGAAAAAATCTCTCGAGTCTTTTTCGATGTATTTATTATATTTTATTATATTTTCGCAGCTTGACATTTTTCAAAAATTATTGTTCGAAAAAGTTTTTTCGCAATCGCGGTCTGCTGATGGTGGGGATTCGAGTCAAAATTCTAATGACGTTTCGAACTTGTCGTGCCTGGAAGTATCAGCACCGATGAATTATTGTTTTTTCTATGGGAAATTCAGAATTCCTTATGTGCATTGATTTCCGTTGTCGTATGATCGTACAGCCGTACGTACAGTCGTGAGTAAAAAAAGCGAATGGCGCAGCTTGGAAATAGGTATTTAAACGCCATGTCCAAGTTTGCATGAAATGCTGTTTTTATCGAGCAGACCTCCTGATTCTTATCCTTATTCTCATTATGATTTATTCTTATAATTATTATAATTTTAATATTATAATTATTCTTATCCTGATTATTTGGTCAGGACAATAAAACAATCTTTCTTCGGTATCCAGAGGCAAAATCGGTGAGAAAATGATTTTTTCATGTCATGACTTTTTCAAACAATGAAAAATAGAACTTGATGGTGTAATTTATTTGAGAGGGAGATGAAAATACGTAACGGAATGGTTAATTCTGGTAACGTCCTGATATAAGGGAAAAGCTGATGTTGGTAAATTAGTGCGGAGGGTCAAGTCAAGTCAAAGTGTATAAAAGGAGCGATAGAGACGTATAGGCAGAAAGTGTAGGCAAGTGGGGAAGGGTTGTGGATCTTGTTTAAATATGACGCACGTTTCGGTACGTAGTAGGCTATTGCTGTACTAACGACAACGATGCATCATCCGAAAGAAAACAGAGCAAGTGACAGAAATTGCGATGATTTAGTCCACGAGACTGCGAGACGAGCGCTTCGGAAATGGCGCTCCGCATATATACGCTCGCGCACCATTGCGCTTCAAGCTTTGGAGAAAAAAACGCGACGAGGTAGGGGAAGATTGAAAATAAGGAACAAGACGAAATAGAGCACAACTCGTTCGTTCCCTTTCCTATGCTCCCCCTGCCTCCCACAACCCATACACTGTTTTTCTTTGATTAGTTTTTCTACTTTTTTTTTTTTTTTTTTTCTTTTCTCGAGCCCCTCACCGCTATAATTTGTGTCTATAACAACGTATACACGTCCCTCCGGTATCTGTTAACCGTTCGTATCTGTCGGTTACAAAGACAAGAAAAAAATGAGTTGCGATAAACGGAAAGCTAATTTGAGGAGAGGGATTGACTCTCTAATGAAATTGTTGGATCCAGATGCCTGTGAAAATGACGAGGTTCTTCCTGTTAATAAGATTTATGACCGGGAACTGCAATCTCTCAAAACAATTACATCTTGAAACAATTTTTACATCGAATCCCGTTTTCTCGGCGTTTTTCTTATCAACGTCTCCGCGCACGACTCGCCACATTAAATAATCAACGCTGACGATATTCCATTCCGTCCTTAACAATTATCGGGGGCTGAAGAAATTTTCGACAAGACTTGAAAATATCTTCATCCCGGAAGATGTTCATCTTTATGCTGAATTTTGAAATTTTGCCACTCGACATGATGAAACAATTTTCAGTCGAATCTCTTGCGTTGTTACACGTTATTATATCGTCTATGTTTAGTTTTAGTTGGTTTTCCCGGATTTCTCAGAGTGCATGCATGCATGCACCGGAGAGCTAGAGCATATATATTTGAGAGATAACCCTTCGAGTTTCTACCGGGTCGTTGAGACCCCACCGATTTTCTCTCACCGATAGTTTCGCACTCGATAATGGCAACGAATGTTTTGTGGCATGCAATTTTCGGTTAAAACAAAACAAAAATCAAAAGTCTCTGCGAAAAAAACAAAAAAACAAAACAAAAAATGCATCGTCGTTACCGGAATACAACGATTTGAAAAAGGCCCTGGGTCATATTTCCCAAGATGATGCACATACAGGAGCAGTACGCTCGAAGAGTTGATAATTTTTTTTCAATGGCAACGAATGTTTTGGCAATTTTTTGTTTTTCATTTTCGTCAAAGAATGAATTTAGAGCCATAAACACGTCCCGAGGAAAGAACAATCTTTAGTCGCGAAGGACCATTTTACGATCGAAAAATGCAACAGAGAGTTTTATCATTCGAGCGAGCCACAGTCTCTCGTTATTACGTATACCGCGACGAACGAGATTCAGAGGAGACGTTTTCAAGATGGAAAAATGTTTCCGTTTGCGTCGACTGATGTGGCTGGACCGACTGCTCGTAACGAGTAGCAGCGAAGGACGAGGTGAAACGCAGCGAAACAAACTCGTAACTTGATGCATATGTATACAGACGTCTCTTGTATATATTGGTCCATATATACATGCGGATAAGTGCGTTCAAATACGCACGAAACTCTTCTCTGGTGTCGATTTCGTTGAGCGGGTTTACAACCCTCTCGATTCGAGTGATGTACGAGAGGACGACTTGGGTGATCCAGCGATAAACCTACACGAAATTCGAGAAAGTTAAACCTCTTTCTTTCTTTCTTTCTTTCTTTCTCTTGAGACTTTTGCTACTTAGTAACTTTTGCTCGTACTCGACAAAATAGCTTTCTAACTGACGATTGAAGTCCACGACTCAAAAGAGCCCCCGCATCATGAACACTCGAGGCTTTCCAACTTGAACCAGAAATTCGTCTCTCCGTTGCTCGTGCTCCTGTGCATCTTGGATATGCGATTCTGATCTTCGTAAAATCTTGCTCGATACTATTTTCATGAGATTTCTTTCCACAATTTGACAATTTCGACTCGATATTACGATTTCCATTGCTGGGTCTCGTTTTATTATCTCGATCTATTAGAACCAGTTTCTCGATATTTTCGACATTATTTTGCACCGTAACGTGGCGGAAAAATTTAATAATGTAAAAATAAAATAATAAGGAAAATAAAAAAAAAAAGTATAAGGAAAAAATTTCGCTCGATCGCCCGTAAAATATTTTCATAGACAGTGAATTAATCGAGGCGGATTGAATATTATTGAGGAGGACAAGTTAAAATAGAGAAAACTATTTCCAACAGTGTATGATAAAATCGTAAAGAGCGTACGAGCATTCATTTCCGCAGGAGTCACGGTTATGATCGTAAACGAGTACTAAACCCGCGAATCGTTTAGTATTAAAAACTCCATGCTAGAGAGTTTAACACGTGAGAGAGTTGGCCAGACGAGAAAAGAATGAGAGAGAGTGACAGGGGAGCAAAGAGAGGGAGCAAAAGGAGCGCGGCATCCAAGCAGCGTCGCTGTTTGCGGATCGTTGAGCTCGCGCACAAGAAGCTCCCGCGTATAGCCCATAAAATCATGTATCTTCGTTGGATTGGCTCGAGAGATTCGTGTCTTCGTGCGACATCGTTCCGCAGCATCCACCAATGGTTCCCGTTCAAATGGGCGGGTACAAACTGACGTCGTGACTCCGATCGTGAGACAATATTTCATCTCGCATTTTATCTCGTTCCCAACGAATCGGATCGACGCAATACGAAGGTCAATTGCTATAAATGAAAATTTCGTTTGCTGCAAATCGTCGGAACTTTCTTTTTTTTTTTTTTTTTTTTTTGAAGGGTTAATCGAGCGAAAAATTTGTTTAAAAAAAAAAAAAAAGTAACGACACTGACGTGAGTTTAGACAAGTGATTGTTTTTATTGATGATTACACGAAAAATAAAATATAAAAATACTGTACAATATTGTAAATATACGACGAGGATATATCTAAATATATTTATATATTTGTAGTAACAATATAATGTAAAGCAGCGACCCGCGCGGTATGTTGTACAGAAAATGGCGCGTTTACCGCTGACGAGAGGCTGTCGAAGGAATGGGAAACTATAATGTTTGCGTAACGCGACAAGCGTTGTGCATATCTTACGAGCTAAACTGTGCACGGCACATTGAGAAACTGCAGCTACAGCCCGTGAGAATGTTGAAATGTTGAAGGATTTTATTATTTACAGAAAATGGGATGTAACATGGGGACGTATAAATAATTGAATAAATTATTGCATTAATCCGGCCGAGCCGAAAACGTCGAAACGTTGCACATTTTCGAGTCAAATTATTAGCGAGCTGTACAGAATTTTAAAAATATACAAATTAATGATTAATTAGAATTTAAATTGATACATACGAATATGTACAAACGAAGATAATGATTTTTGGTCTGTTGGCTGTATGGACAAGGCACCAGTGTGCGCTTGAACTTTTTTACACAAATTGCTTAAACTTTTTAAAATTATTCCCATGGATTACACTGAAAAGAAAATTTAATTGGAAAAGATCGATATTTTGTTGTTGTTTTTTTTTTAATAATCCCAAAAATTTGTCGCTGGAGCAAGAAATGTTTGAGAAATTATCTCCGGAAAGCAATTTTTTGTCGTTCCAATTGTTAATTTTGCCGACAGTTCCGTTAGAAAGCGAAAATTAAAAATAAAAAAAAAAATCATTTTCAGTGTATGGAAAAAGTAAAATAAACTTGACGTTATTTAAATCAGCGCAAATATGGAGGAGGCTTTTAACGATTATGAAGTGTATGTACATCGAGAATAATCGACAAATAAATATTGTTTTTTAACGATACGTTCGTTGAGCTGGTGAGTTGGTTTTCGTGGTTAAAAAAACAGACACGAGAAATATTACAAGTTTGGAATAACGGTGGCTTTCTGAGTGAGTAAGAAAAACAAGGAAACTTGAGAACGGGGCTACTGTACCAACCGCAAGAGAGAGAGAGAGAGAAACAAAGTCGCGGATTGAGTTTGTTTTCGTAATGCCGTGGCGAGAGTGAAAAAATGGTCATTTTTTTTTTTTTTTTTTTTTTTTCTCTATACTTGGGGATCGAAAAAGTCGTCTCCGTGAATATTCAAAAGTCTCCGACGGATGCTGCTGGGCATATTCTTTCTTTGTCCAACTCTCCCAGTGGCCCCGAAAGTTACAACAAGATCGAGTCTTCTCTCTAATTGAATTCAAAGAGATTTATGATCGTTGGCTTCTCGTCGAGAACGTACCGAAGGATAAAAAAACCGTCTCGTTCTCCTCCGCTACGTTCCCGATACGAGCTTTTTTTCTTTGACCTTTTTTTCGACTACGATCCTCCCTCGAAGCTGCCCGGTGGTTCGAGGCTCGAGAGAAAATAAAAAAGAGAGCTTGCGAGTGTAATCTCCGGTGATTATAAAAAATATTTATCCAACAGTTTGATCCTCGAGTCTCTCGGATCGATCCTGCGTCAACGAAATGTCTCAAGAGCTCGACATTTTTTTAACTCAACCTTCTCCCAGTTCGTACGAGTCTCAAATGACCCCGAACCGTCCAGGGGGGACCGAGTGTCCCTACGACTCACCCCCGTCCTCTCACATCCGCTCGAGACAGACTCCGGAGAAGATTTCTTCTCACAACTTTTTTTTTTATTCCTTCTCGCTTCGTTCTTCTCCCCTCTCGCTCTCTGCCCTCGTAAAGATTCACCGCGCAGTTAATATATTGAGAAAAAGAAGCCGCAAGGACATCAAAAGTGCTACGCGAGGCTGCGTTACGCCGCAAAAATCTGACTAGAAGTTTGCTTCGCTGCTTTAAAATAACCAACTCGAAATCTCTCTCTCTCTCCCGTCGCTTTGCCCCGTATATATATATATATATATTTTTTTTTTTTTTTTCATTTTTCGACCTCCTCCGAACTAGGATACAAAATATTCACACGGTAGCGAGAATCATCTTTATCACATAGGCAGACGCGATATATACTATTTATATGTACAGTGTCCGTTGCGTAAACCATTTGGACGAGAAAGCCTCTCTGCTGTTACAACAAACGTATTATTCATATTCGTCCGTGTAGATTCCAACGTTTGGTACGAAAAAAATAAACTCGAGTTTCTATGGGACTTGGACGAGTTTTTTCAAACTATTGATCAGCTACTTTTGATTTTGTTGGGCCCGAGGAAAAAAAAGTTAAAAATTTGATGCTTCTGGAAGCTTGAGCTCAAGGAGGGTGGCTAGAAACAACAATGTTGCCATGTTAAAAGCATTGTAACATTCGAAATTATTAAAATTTCATGAAATTTGGTGACTATATTCTTTAGTATTAAATATTAATATACAAATTTTTCAACATTTTTCTTCTACATAGTTTTCGAGTTATTCAACACTATAGTTTACAATTATTCGACAACTTGGTAGACGAAAAATTTGAAAAAAATTGTGTCATCGTGTTTGATGCTAAAGAATGTTATCGCCAAATTTGATGAAATTTTTATCGTATTGTCGTAGGTAGCCAAGCTCCTTGGATTCGTTCAAAGTGTGACTCGGATTTCACGGTGAATTATGTTGAGGTAGTTTTTCATGAATTTTCATGAATTTGCGGCTTCTCGTGCTTTTCTTCGCACCTTTCGGTTTTCGTTCAGCGCTGGGATAAACCCGCGTGGGGACAGAGGCAAATCCGGCAATAATCGTCCGGTCGATTTATGTGTATACGATTCATTGTTGTGCTCGCGTGCGAGAACGGTTCGCCTTGGTCAAAGGGAATCCCCGGAGGGAGCACCGAAGGGCCTCTCCAAAACTCTCGGTATTGTCGTTTCGAGTACGTCGTCGCGAGAATCCTTGCGCGTGACCACCGCAAATATTCCACTCGAGCTCTCAAAACCAAATGGTTTTGAGAGCTCGAGTTCTTTCCGGCAGCCATTTCGGTACTTTCGATCCAGCGAAAGCAGGAAATTTTCGCCCCATTTTCACCCACACCGTTCTCCAATCGATAATATCTTACCAATTCAGAAATTTCATCAATTTTCTTCATCCTCTTCTCTTCGCCCTCTCCTGTCTGCGTTACATTTTTCCACCAAGCACCTTTTTTTCACACATTTTTCATTCAGAGATTCGAGTTCCAATCTCCCTCCATTCTCCAGACGCTGAACGCGTACGACAGTTTCTCGTGAGCCATGTAACTGCAAGACGACGAACTGATTTCTCGTGCCGCCAACACAGCGCCCCTTCTTTCTCCTGGAAACGACAAGAAAAAACACGAAATTATAGAAAAACTAGCGAATAAATGGCAAAACAATAAAAGAAAAAAAAAAAAATTAAAAAATTCCGACGAGAAAATAAACAAAGATTTATCGAAGAATTGAGGTAGTGCTTTCGGTTTTACGGTATTACGGTTGAATTTAATAAAATTTGGTACAGTAGTAGATTATTATAAAAAAAAGATCGAGTCGAATTTTTCAAGAGGCTACAGAGAACCAGAACCTAAAATAAAAACACTCAATGTTAAATGTATGAAACTACCAATGCGAGTATCTTTTTTCTGCTTCTCTGTAGCCTCTCGAAAAATTGCTCGGATCCTTTTCTAATCATAATCTACTATAATGTATGAAATTTCGTGAAAGAGGAATAAAATGCGATCGAAAAGAAAAAGCAGGGAGAAGAAGGCGAGATTCGAGGGGACGCGAGCCTCTATTTCCATCGTCGTTCACGAGGTCGTGATAACTCTTGAGAGGGAATGAAAAAGGCTTTTTAACGCGTACACGAGCCAATCATAACCGTCTTCGGGTAGTTAGCGTCTCGATATCGTTAGTCACGCGAAATTACGAGAGAGTGCAAAGTCTCTAGGATAATTCGAGTAATTTTGGCGCCTCTCTCGTGCGTCTCGTGTATCGCGTTAAGAACGCTGCAAGATCGTGGGGTAGAGGATGATTTAATACGAAATGGTGTATGTACGCTTTTCTCTTTTGGTTGCTGCTGCTCTTCTCGGCTTGTCTCTCGAGCCAACGTGACTCGTTCCGTGCCCTCGCGGCGGTTGATACATACATACATTTTCCCGCGGATCTCGAGCCTCCGGAAAGGGGGAAAGAGACTGGCTCGCATTTTGTCCCGCGAAGCTCTCAATCACCAAGTTTTCACTAATTCGACTAAATATTTCGCCTCCGGATCGATTTTTGTTGGTATTTTTTTTTTTTTTTTTTTTTTTTTTTTTCAACCAAGCTCGTAACTTTGAACGATCAATGAATTTTCACTCGCAACCGTCTCTTCGGAGGCTGTACATAATAAAAATATCAATTTACATCGACAAGCAACAGAAGCTACGGACCGGGGGTCTGTTTTAATTACACTGCTGGGCCGTTGCATAGAGTAAACAGTGAGAAGCTGCCGAGAAGGAAAAGTCGTGTAAACAGATGAACGGAGATCCCTATCGCTCTTTCTTCCTCGAGACGACACAACTTGAAAACACATATAACGATGTGACGAGAGAGTCGCGTTCCATTTTCTTTTTTTGAAAGGTCCCATTTTTTTGTTTTTCCGTATATACGTGCTCGTTACGCGGTCCCCCACCTTTTGGATATTTTGGAAAATTCAGTCTTTGGTATGGACGAACGACGAAGAGCCTGGATCGAGGCTTTGTACTCGAAATTGGAATTTTCTCGCTAATTGATTATCGATCGTTTGGACGCGTAAGCAAAAATAATAATAAAAATGATGATGTTTGCATCGTTTTCAATTAATTATTCCGATAATTAATGCACTCGTTAGAATTTTTCTATTAAATTTTGTGCTCTGCTATAAAAAATGATGAGATTTCGTTGCCCTCCAACGATGCAAACTTCGACATCGTGGAAGAAACGCTTTCGTTAAGGGAAAAGGGAATCCCAATGATTTTTAGCTAATTAAACGAATTTAAACCTCGATTAAAAAATTCTGATCGATCAAACGGCAGATTTGCGAGTAAAAAATTGGAAATTTATTCGTTTTTCTCTTCATTTTGTTGATTCGATTGTATTTTTTTTTTTTTTCTTTTTTCGTTGCATATTCCAACGATGGAAACTTGAACGTGTGGATTAAAAGTGTATGGAAATGGGATAAACGTACCGCTCTCTTCAGATCCATCGTTGTTCTCGACGTTGCAGTGTAGAACTTCGTACAAAAAGTCAATGTACCTCGTGGCAAGTTTGAGGGTTTGGATTTTGCTGAGTTTGTCACTGGGTAAGGTAGGAATGATTTTTCTGAGAGATGCAAAAGCTTCGTTGAGGCTCTGAGTTCTCTGTCGTTCTCTGACATTGGCCATGACTCTCTGATTTTGTATTTCCTCGTAAGTAGCTCCGCTCTTTCGTCGAATTTTAAGTTTTGATCCAGAGGAGCTGGCGTTGCTCTCACCTTCGGAGTCGTTGTTCTCATTGCAGCTGGAGGATGATTTCCTCTTTCTTTTGCCAGGATTGCTGGTGGTGCTGCAGCTGGAGGTGGTGCTTCGGGCGCTGCTGTTGCTGCTGATGCAGGTCCTCGTGTCGTTGATGTTGGTGAGCTCGACGTCGAAATTCTTGTTTGTATTTTCCGTAGCAACACCGAGATCCACCAGTCTTTTTGGACTTTGGTAATCCTGTTCGGTCAAGGCTGAACTTTTTTCGGGATAATCGATCTCTTGTTTGTATTCGATTATTTGATCGTTGGCTGTTGGATGATAATTCGGTATTCTCGAGTTGGTAATTTCTTCGCCGGAGGACGAGTACATTTGTGGGGACGGAGTGAGATACAAACTTTGTTCGTGATCGCGACTGTGATGGCTGTGGTCGGAAAGGAATCCTGGCGAATTGTCATTGATTCTGCGGTCGTAATCGACGTTTTGTATCTCACGATCGTACAATAATTTTCCTGCTTGACCGAGTTCGTGTTGCTGTTGTTGTTGTCGCTGTTGTTGTTGTGGCTGTTGTTGTGGCTGCTGTTGTTGTGGCTGTTGTTGTTGTTGTTGTTGTTGTTGTTGTTGTTGGTGCGGTTGTTGTTGCAAGTATCGTTTGTCCTCGACGGGATCATAAATCACGTAGGTCGAGGGCGGCTGATAAAGTTGATGATGATGATGATGATGATGGTGATGATTGTGCAAATTGTCATTGTGATGAGGATGGAAACTCGGCAGACGATGCTCCGTCGGACTGCTCAGATCCATCAGGTGTGTCGGCGGCGAATAACGCTCGTAATGATCGGGAGAATTGCTCGCCGAGCTACCCGCACTATGAGGGATTCCGGAACTGTCACCCAGCAGATATAAACCCTGCACACGTTGGGCCTGAAGGCCCACCGGTTGCTGTGCTTGCATCATCTTTGCTCAATCTTTTTCTACGTTGCTCTGCTGAATCGAGTCTCTGCCAATAATCGGACGAGAGCAAATTCAAAACTCACGATTCCGCGCGGATCGTCGACACGATTGAATAAACAAAAACAAAGAAAAATACTAATTGTTCGTTTCGCTGCTTTGTTTCTTTTTTTCTTCAGCAAGCACTCACTGTTGCTTCGTTCGCCGACAATCACTCGAACAAACAACTTTGAAAATCTATCGAATTTTTCGTCCACCGGAATTTCGAGGGAAACGGAAAGTTAAAAGTAAGGAACGTACGAAAACGATGAAGATTGAGAATATTAGAACGATCTCGTCTTACCCGTACGAGGGATACGAGTTGTCTGATGCTCGGATCGTCGAGTCTTCGGTACGTCAACGTTTCTCAAGACACCGCCTTCTCTTCCCCTCGTTTCCGCGCCACTCCTTCGTCCACAGCTCTTGGCCCCACCCCAGAATTTTCTTTTGAATCTTTTACTTGTCAGTCTTGTCCCCACCCACGTGACCAACCAGAAAACCACTGCCGAGAACCCCGCGCAGGATAGAGCGAGATGGAGGAGCTGCCTGAGCAAATGGACGATGGATCGAGAAAATGAGAGAGACACTGCGCGATAATAATTCTTTTCTTTCGTTGCTGCTGCACTCCCTCGTCTCCCTTCTCCTCGTCTCTTTCTCTCCCAATCTCTTACCCCTCGTCAAGCTATCTGCCTCGACTCTACGCCTTTGCATGTCTTCGAAGGAGGGAACCGAGACACCGAAAAATCACAACCTCTCCTTGCCCCTTCACTATGCTGTGTATCCAGACTTTGCCAATTTTGCTATAGTGCGTTTATGCAGAAAGACACGCACGCGGAGAAAACGAGGAACCCATCTTGAATATTTATATCGTTCGGACGCGCCAAGAGCTCACGCTCACGCGGAGATCGTGCAAGAAAATCCATTTTTTCGCGCCAAATCTCCATCCTTCAGGCTCTTCGGAATATCCACGATTAAAAATTCAGCAATGCGTTTTTCCGGCTTTTAGGGTTTTTTTTTTTTTTTTTTTTTTCATCTAACGATTACAAAGTACAAAGGGAACGTTATTCTTTCCTTCGTACTTGTTCGTATCGTGACGTTTGACTTTTTGCATCGGTGGAATTTTTTTAGTAAATTTGCTTTTCGAATGGCAAAGAAAACTGTCCCATTATCTTTGACGAATACTCTATGAAAATATTGTCCTCTGCTATGAAAAATAATCAGTTTTCGTTGCAATCCGACGATGCGAACTTCAACATCGTGGAAGAAACGTTTTCGTTAAGGGAAAAATGGTCTCGATGATTTTTAGCTAATTAAACGAATTCAAACCTCGATTGAAAAAATTCTGATCGATCAAACGGCGGATTTGCAAATAAAGAAGTGAAAATTTATTCGTTTTTCATGCGACAAAACTGTTGCAACAAAAATTTGATGTTTTTCTCTTTATTTTCTTCATTCAATGGTATTTTTTTTTCTCTTTTTTTTCGAATCTGCTTCGATGGAAAACTTTTGACTGCGAGCATTTCGTTGCATTCCAACGGTCCGAACATGAACATTGTCGAATTCTTTTTTCTTTCACATCGCTTGTAATTCACAAAAGTGACGAAACAATGGTGGAAAAAAATGGACATGCCCGCCCATCCGAGTCTCTCAAAAAATCATTTTACGAAAGAAACGAAACGAGAAAGGAATTTATGGAAAAAATTCCAAGGTTTCGAAGCAACGGATCAACTGACAGCGATGAGTTACCGTTATGGAGTCGCCAAAAATAGGACCATATCGCGTGTTCACAAGATTCAACCATTTTTTTCCCCCGAGTGAATTCAACACCGTTCCATTTTTTTTTTTTTTTTTTTTTTTTTTTTTTTCATTCAATTTTGTTTTTGTCAAAAAATATTCGAAACCAGGAATGGAAAGTATTCGCGAAGGCTTTTGTTCGTCATCCAAAATCTCGGTCTCTCTGCTGGCGAGCAGCTTTCGTTCCTGCGGAGATGATGATGATGATGAGGAAAAACGAGAAAAGCTTTTCCTCTTTCGTGAACGCGCGGAGCGAACGCGACGCATGCAGAGCTTGATCGATGGCATTTCGTCGGTGGAATCTTCCGGATTTGTGTTCGTTGTGACGTTGTCAGTTTTTCATTTAAAACACGATATAAATTACGAAACTCTTTTCTTTGTTTCCAAAAAGTCTTAAAACAAAAAAATTATCCTACACGATCCAAAAATGGCATCGACTTTTTGGATTTTTCAGAATTTCTTCGTTTTTGTTTTAAATCGCAATTTGCAGAAAAATCATTTACGATTATCGTCGTTTACGGGATTTTTGAAAAGCTGGAAACTATGCAAACACACTTCGATCCACCGAATTTTATTTTTCGTTCTAATAAATCTTGACGATTGAACATAATTTCTCTTTGCTCGCGTAGGATCTTGAAATAAAATGATTTCATCGAGCTCTGCGCACAAGTTTTCGTTATTTTCCAAAGCTGTGTGTGTGTGTTTTTTTTTTTTTTTTTTTTTTTTTTTTCAATCTTTGCATGACGTTGGTGGGAAAAATGCTTGCGCATTAAATCATTGTTTATGATGAAAATTGTTGGATACATCGTCGTAGTTGGGAGAGCCATGGGTAAATAGAGACATACTCTGAACTTTATTACGTCTCCTTTGATCATCGCCGTTGAAGAATAATTACTCAGGCCAGGTCTCGCGTGATTCGAGCATAAAATCACACACGTACAAAACACACACGGAGCATATCTGCGTCATTATATTTATCGTGTTTCCCTCATTGAACTTTTCATTTTGGAACTTGGCCAAAACGTTCATTCTCCATGATATAGTGAAAAATTCTTGGCTGACGTATTATAGAAATTCTCTCGTTCAATGTAAACATGAAATATTTCGTGTAAAAAAAATAAAAAAATATAAAAAAAAAAACAGCTCAGCCAAAAGCTTCTCATCGAAGCAAATTCGAAAAAAAAAAAAAAACATTCAATCGAATGAACAAAATGAAGAGAAAAACATCGAGTTTTTGTTGCAACTGTTTTGTCGCATGAAAAACGAATAAATTTCCAATTTTTTATTCGCAAATCTGCCGTTTGATCGATCAGAATATTTTAATCGAGGTTTAAATTCGTTTAATTAACTAAAAATCATCGGGACCCTTTTTCCTTTAACGAAAACGTTTCTTCCACGATTTTGAAGTTCGCATCGTTGGAGAGAAACGCAAACTCATTATTTTTTATAGCAGAGCAGAATATTTTCATAGAGTATTTGTCAAAGGTAATGGGACAATCTTCTTTACCATTCGAAAAGTGAATTTAATAGAAAAATTCTAACGAGTGAATAACTAACGATTCTAACGAGAAAATAATGAATGAAAAATATATATTTCATCAAATTCGAACCATGCAAACTTGTGGTCGCCTCCCAACCATGATAAACAGTCCGGAGGTTGGTTTCTATCGAAAATAAAACGAGTGTCCCCGATTTATTGTACGATCCGACAGACTCGCTGTCGCCGCATGCTTCCCGCAGACTTTTCTATAGATGTATACGAGCCTTAGGCTCCGAAGCATCACGTGATAATATACGCCAACTCTAAGTGCATACAAACGTCTGATTCGAGCTCATACATTTGCCAGACCGAGGAGAGATTGCACGAGAGTGCATATCACGCATAATTAAATCCGCGTTAATATCGTGAAACGGTGCGTGCCCTAGAGGCGCGAGCATGTGTTTTGTACGTGCGTCTCTCTCGCTCTCTCTCTCTCTTGCTCCTGCTCTCTGTAAAGTGAGGCTGTTGTGTACTATAGCGACGAAAACTAATGATATTGAGTAAAAGTGGCAAGACGATCATCTTCAAGTGAGAAATCAATTAAAGGAGCTTTGCTGTTAATTTATAGACACGTTTACATCGAACCAAACGATCCACAGTGAAAAATATGTTTCCAAATCATAAAAATTTGTCGACAAAGTGGAGCAAATTTTTTCCTGTCTAAAAAAAAAAAAACAAAAACAACGAACCAGGAAATTAATAAATAAAGTTATTAATGAACTAATTGACTTACTAATTAATCAATTTTTGAAAAATTCCGAAATGTGCAAATATATATATTTTTTTCCAGCATTTTCGGAGAATAGTAGCGAACGTTTGAAACACGCGGGGGCATGCGAATTGAAGCCCATGCGGAACATCTCTGACTACGATTGAGTGAATTTCAATCTTTCGATTAATTTGGACGTCTCAGGAGCTTTTTGACTTTTTACCGTTAATTGTTGCATGTGCGAGCAGGTCTCTATTTATTTAAGGGGTGACATGCTTGGAGCAGGTCCTGACAACGAGGGGCTGATTTCTGGGATAAATGTGCCACCAGCAAAACAATTACCACCTGGAATACTGACTGCACAGAGTCGTTGCAAAAGCTCCACGCCTTATTCGTCCCAAAGGTTTCCATTAATAAAAGGGCGCCTCTTGACTCAAAGTCCAGCAAGTACGAGCAGGAGAGACGACTCTCTTTTGCTGGTGGCAATATTGTAGTCCATTCCTCGGGTCTTTTATGAGGGGGAAGCCCCGGGGTTACCATGGGCGCGAAGCTAACCTTTCCAAATTGCTCACGCCCCCCCCCCCTGAAAACTATTTTTTCTTTTTTCCCTCCATACACGACGCTTTGACAATTTCCAGAGGCACTTTCCCGTTGATTCCTATCAAACGAACCCTTTAGAGGAGACATCGCACGAATCTCCAGAGCGTCAATCACGATTTTCGCGTCGTCATATATTTGTAAAAAAAACCACACAGTTTTTTTTTTACAAATTTGAATTGAAAAATTTGAAAATTAAAATGAAAAAATTCTCGAAGCGATTCACGAGGATGATTGGAAAATAAATTTGAATCCGTTCGTTAAATCCGAAAAAATCGCGAGTGAAAAAAAATGGGCAGGAGATTGGATGGGAAAGAAGATCGGAGGTTCGATCGAAAGTGCCGTCGCGCTGCGATACATAATTAAATAAATAATTTTGCATCCTTGGAATCCAACGAAAAATATATTTTTCATTAATTATTTCGATAATTAATGCACTCGTTAGAATTTTTCTATTAAATTCACTTTTCGAATGGTAAAGAAGACTGTCCCATTGTCTTTGACAAATACTCTATGAAAATGTTGTGCTCTGCTATAAAAAATAATGAGATTTCCTTGCACTCGAACGATGCGAGAACATCGTAACAAATATGTATATTTACACATTATATTGTTCGTCGCGTTTATGAACTAAGAGCTGGCTTTACGACGACGACGACGACGACGACGACGACGAGGATGAGTAAGAACTTTTGGCCCGACAGCGAGCTAAAACCATCGTAGATATGGCTCCAGAGGATAAAGTTTGCCGAGTGAGAAACAAGGAGAGGTTCGCCATGTGTCGAACACACGGTAGAAGAGCCATTAAGAAGATCGTAGGTCTTTACCTATGGAATGAGTTCCAGGCCAGAAAAAAATGAGTAGGCGAATGAAGGAAAAGAGAAAAGTGAAGAAAAAAAATACAGGATGGGTCATAGGTGCATGGATACGTGCACGACGACCACCTTCCCATTTGGAGGTTCGCGGCCACTCACTGCCTACGACAAAACGTGCATTTCGTAACTTGTAACGTCCCTCAAACCTGATGTCAAGTTCGGTGCCTTCCCTCATATATTCTTATGTACCTATTAGCCTGTTATGAAGACACAGACACACACACACACACACACACACATAAATGTGTTTTGGTATAGTTTGGACGAATATACGAGAAACAGTGACCGCATGTGTTTCGCACGAGGAGAATTTCACTCACGCCCGAATTTGCATTTAACGAGGGTGTTCCAACTTTGGAGACATGTGTCGAGCAGAAATTTTGAAAAATCTTACGAAACGCGCGCTGTAAATCTTGTTACGAGAACGTGAATATTTAATTGCCAACTGGTTTTCGCGGCTATTTGTCAAAGGCGCTAAACCACAACCACTTTTTTCTCGAATCTCTTGTTTGATCCAAGTTTTGCCAATCGCGATTGCCTTTATTTTTCTATGGAGAACATTTATGTTGTGTATCGTGTGGGAATTTATAGAAATTGGATAATCCTTGAATATTGGAATTTGCGGAGATCTGGCGATTTTTTCTCAATGGGAATTGGAAACGGTTGATTATCAACACTTGCTTTCGCTGTTCTTCGCTTATTACCGCAGCTGGTGAATCATAAAGTTGCTGGTAGCACGTGTTGCTCGTAGAAAAGCTGCGAGCAACGCACAGACGCGTTTGCTTCCTCTGGCTGGTTCGCCGGCGGATAGGGCTGTATATAGGTGCAACGTGGATTTTTGGCGGGGACCTGCAATTTTCTCATAAACCATGTGTTTCACAAATCTAACTAACGAATTTGCATTTACGATGTCCCATCTCGAAAATTTTTGCTGTTCACACGGAGCAAACATGTGTTGCTGAGATTTCGCTTCTGCTCCTGCTGCCGTGCTCGCTCACGCGACAAAACACATGTTTAACGAGAGGGTGCGCGAATCCCTATAATTCTCCGCGGGTGAAAGTCAATGGACAAAGGTGCATCCTCCAACCATCAGACAACGTCTTTAAGTTGTAAAAGAAAAAATTCATGAAAACGTCACGTCTTTTAACCCTTGGACACATGTTGCTTCATTCCTGCCCTCGGAAAAAATTGTTTCACATGTATCAGTATATTACGCAAAATCCTAATCCAAATTCTGCCCCAAAAAGCCTTCAATTATTTCATTTGTTTGATATTAATTTAATTAACCAAATTTATTGAATTTATTTTATTCATTTAATTAATTTTATTTATTTCATTCACTTAAAAATTTTTAAAAAATTTTTATTTATTTTTTTCATTTTTCTTTATGTTGTCATGCGTTTTCAATTGGATCCATGTATTTTTAAGGGAAAAATGATGAAAAACATCGATTTGAAAACTATAAATTTAACTTGTGGGGACTCTTTTCTTTATTCGATTGAAAAAATAATTTTTGATTGTCTCTCGATCGAGAAGCAGCTGATAATTCCAATTCATTTACAACTTTTAATAAACAATGTAATCGTTTTTTTTTTTTTTTTTTTTTTTTTTTTTTTTTTTCAACTAATAAATATTGGAAAATCATAAGAATTGCAACGTGTTGATTACAAATCCTCGTCGTAATTTTGACGAATTTTTACTTTGCAGTCTTTCGATTCGACGAGAAAAAGTTGCGAAAAGAAAAATATGCAAATTTTTTGGCACATCGCGATACTCGAAGAGCCTCGGAATAAAGGACTTGTCTCGGCTGCTGCTGTGCTTTGCTGCGGTCTTCGGTCGTTTCAGCATGAAAAGACGAAGGACTGAACGCTGAATGGCGACAAGTGCTTTGACAATGGCGATCCCCGCACAGTCCATCGAGACGATCCTTTATACTTTGTAATGGCGCTCGGTAAACGCGCACCAAAGCAGACACGCCTGCTGCTTGCTGCCTTTTTCTTTTCCTCTTCTGTCGGCCATTGTCCATCAAACGCCACATTATTATAATACAACCTGTTGCGATCCTGACGACACGTACCTTTTGTGACCATCGCACCCTGCCGTCGTCAGTGCCGTCTCCACTCAACAATCCCAATTTATTGTTGCGTCAAAAAAAAGACAGTCGTCCTATGAATCTTTACGCTTTTCCCCTGCTCGCAGGCCTAATCTTCTCGACGACAGTCAATAATTCTGACAAAATATTTGACAAAAAATTTTTTTCAACAATGCCGCAAAGATGATTCGATTACCGCGTCGTTTCGCAGAAAACAAAACAATATTTCGAAAATAAATCATCGAGACTTTTTCGTGATAAATAAATGGCATGAAAATTTTAAGAATTTTGCGAAAATACGAAAATAAAATGTAAAATTATTTCGGAACTTTAATAATTAAGAGAACCAAAAGATTTTTCCATCAACGCGTTGCAAATTGCAGCGTCACGCGCCGAAATATGCCTCGATAAATCAAATTTTAAGAGCAGGGAGTAAAAGTTTTTTTCGGTTTATTTTTAATCGGAAGTAATTGGATTATTTGTTTTATAATTATCTGAATAATGAATATTCGACAGATGGTATTTTCATAGTAAATAATAATTGAAAAATTAAATGACGAGGGTTGCAAACTTTGTTTTCCGAGGCGAAAGGCAACTTTTGCCTCCAAACAAGCTCGTCTTTACAATTTCTTCTTCATTTGCACTGTAATCTGTCCATTGTTTAAAGCCAAATATTGTTTGGAACTTCTAAGCCGAAGAATTCGCACCGCTGGCGTGACTTTTCGCGTCAATCCTTCGGCTTACGTTCGTGACTCGTGATGGAGCAGCGTGATGTATGCACCGCAGCAGCAGCAACATTTAACGACAGAGGCATTATTTTGCTCGATGGTCCGAGAGCCAGCTATGCACACAGGGGGATCAAGATTTTGTTGGAATTTGCGGATGAGGCATGCCAGAAACTTCATCACAGCTTAGCTCGCCTTAAAGAGCCAATCCTCTGATTTCATTGAAACAACTTTACTTGCTGCTTATACAAAACTCAACTGCTGCGACGTTTATCCTCAAGTTCGAACGCTCAACCACTAAACTCATCAATTTACACGTCCACGCATAAATAAAAGAAACTAGCCTCCATACAGAGTGTGGCACGAATTGACGAATTCATTAAAACCTCAACGCCCTCTCTGCAAAGATATTTTTTTAATTATTATTCAAAATTCGCCACAAATAATTATTAGAATGATCCAAAAACTTCCAACAGACTCCGATTTTTATTAAAAAAACTGTTGTTCCATATAAATAATAATAATAATAATAATAGAATAAAGGAAAACCGTGAAATTTGCATTATCTTTTCAATTAAAAAATTTGAAATTTATTCAATTTAAATTTCATCAAAATCTCGGCAAATAATTATCCAAATGATCCAAAAACTTTGAAGATACTCCGATTTTTATAGAAAAACTGTTGTTCCATAGAAATAATAATGGGAGAAAGACGCGGGCAGATTCGAACCTCGAAAACCCGTAAAATTAGTATTTTTTTGAATAAAAAAAATTCAAATTAAAAAATCAATAATGAAAGAAAATAAAAAATGTTAAAAAAAAAAAAAAATCCAATTGAAAAAATGAAACGCGATCTCGAAAACGAGTAAAGTAGGACAACGGAGCAAATGAGCGCGGAAGACTCTGCGAAAAAGTGGAATTTCTATTTTCTCTGATCTCAAAAATACGATGTTTTTATGAAATTAAAATGAAATAAATATTTTTCATGAAATTTATATAATTAAATAAATAATTTTGAGATAAGAGAAAGTAATAATTCAACTTTTTTCGCGGATGAGTCTTCCGCTCATTTGCTCGGATGTCCTATCCGTTGCCCATTTTCGTTTTCACTCTTTTCGAGATCGTTTCGCATCGATTTTTTATATGACAAAATATTTCGATTGCTCGTTGATTTTGAGGCCGTGAGAAATAAAAATCCGAGTCCTAGCGAAAACGGGCTTGTAGGAACGAGCACGTGCTACCTGTTTGCTCTGATGTTGGACGAACCGGTGCAGAAGCCTGATTTTACAGGCACGCAGAGTAAGCAACAGTTCGCATGCTGGACACATGTGCACGTTGTTCGCTCGTTGCCATACTTCTCCACGTATTTATATACGTGTGCCAAATATAAATATACACCGTGAGGAGGTATTTACGTTCTTGGTGTATTGCAGTTTGCGTAGCGACGTACAAAAATTTAAAGAAAATTTGGCGACCACGTGCCCCCCCGAAAGACTAAAACCACTTTTGTAGGATCGGTACACGACGACGTTTCATTTTTAATGAGATTCTGGTCACGTCAAACGATCAAGTGGTTGCTGGACGTACGCCCGCCAATCGCGTATGTTCTCCAGATTTTTCTTGCCACTCTTACCCTCCCGGGCCTTTTCCCTCGGGTGTTATGAAATTTTCACTCCATACCCACATAATCTTTTTGTCTGTGTCCCCTTTCCTCATAACTCGAAAAATAAATTTCTCACGCTATGTCAAAGATTTTTCTCCCCTGCTGCACACGGGAATCTCGTGGAAAACGGTTCTCGATTCTAATTACAAAAGCCTCGTTAAGGACGTTGTATGCAACATTTTTTATCGATAGAATTCCTTTAAATTTCCACCACACTAAGAAAATAGGGATATTTAATAATTCGCACAATTTTAAAAGATTTCACCATGTAAAAGTCGAGATATTTATTTTTTTTAAATCACTATTTTCAGTAGTTTCTCATAAGAGCGTATGTTAAAAGTTGCAATTTTCAACATTAAATATTTCGATTTCTAAATGGTGAAGCCACTTAAAACTTTGCATACGCACTTTTATATGTAACATCGAAGAAGCTTTATTTAATTTTTCAAAAAAATCGGTCGTTAAATTTTTTCGTAAATTTGTTTATTATATAAAAAAAATACAGATTACCTCGGACAATCTTGGATTTAAAGCACGTTGTTCTTTAGTCAATTTGCAACAACTTTTTTTAACGACCTTAGAGTCTCGCAAGCCATTTTTTATGTAAGAAAAAGCAAAAATAAAAATTTAGATTCGACCGTCGCCATACAACGTGCTTAATTGACACGGAATTTCGACAAGAATTGACAATATTTATAACAATGAGTATAAACAAAGTCGAGAAATTGTCGTTGCGAAGCAATGGAAATATTTTTATTTTCCATGTTTTTTGACTGACAGATTTTCGTTTTGGGAGGCAAAGCCATCGAAATCCCTTTTTAATTACCGCTTTTTACGCATCCACAAAAAAGTATAAACTACAAAAATGGAAAAAGAAAATGGAGAGTCGCACCTTCCTGGATTATTGTCGATTTATAATTTGGGGAAAACCTCACAGCAATGGAATTACTATACGCAGAGGATGCAAGTACCTGATCCGGCCACCCGCTAAATATTTTCGACTACGCACCATCAACAAGTCTAGCTCCCGTTCATAAGTCTCCGGAAGGTGAGAAAGTGTGCCCATGGATTATGAGGACTTTATTGACGAGCTAATCCGACCGAGAGGGCACATGCGGGCGACGTATTTCCCCGGCAGACACGATCGTCGTGTCGTATATACCAACCACTCCGTTCTCCTCTATATACACTGCTGCGTTACTACGTACGTAGTATTTTCGTATTTGTACTCTCCTCTCTCTCTCTCTCTCTCTCTGTTTTCTTTCTACCATTACTCTTTCCCATCATCTATTGTTTTATGCACGTTCGTCTCTTCGCGAACGTGCTTCATATCCGGAAATAATTTTGATCGATGAGAGTTTTTAAATCGAGGTTTAAATTCGTTTAATTAGCTAAAAATCATCGGGACCATTTTGATGAAGCTGAAGATTGCAACGTTGGAATACAACGAAAAATATTTCTTTTTAACGACGATTTCTTCCATTTTAAAAATCATCATAATTTTTCAACGTATTACTACCACAAAACGACTTTATTTAGGATTCTTTCAAAATTTAGTATAAACGTTCTTGGCACCAAAACTAACAGTTTTCTCCTCTGAAGAAAAATTTTCTCACGTTTAGAATTTGAAATATTTAATTTCCAATTTTTTATTTTTTCCATATAAACGCGTGGAAATTGAAGTCGCGTTTCATTTGTTTTTTTTTCTTGCAACGTTTTTAAAGAAAGGTGACTTACACGCGTTTATATGGGAAAAATAAAAAATTGGAACGTCAGAAAATTTGTTTGGTTTGCTAATTGTAGTGAGTCATTGGCCAGTTAACAAGTGCTGGACTAGCCCTTGGGAACCTAGCGCAATGCCCAAACGAAATGAGAGTGGAAATTCGATCGAAAATCATTTCGGGATTCCCATGCCGTAGTTTGCTGGGTATTTCCAAATTGTCGATAATAATAACGTTCCATCTCTCTTTCTCCGCTCCTTCGAGAGCTCGTACTCGAGGATTCTCGAGAGTGGGGAGGATGATACTGCTGGTGAAACGCGACAAACGTATACCCGGACGCGAAGGATATAGAGAGAGAGAGAGAGAGCGAGAAAGTGAAGACGAGTAAATATAGTAAATCCTCTTTGAAGCACCGTGCGAATGACAATGACCACCCGTCGTCGATGGGATAAACGTCATTGTGATTTTGCTGGTGGCGTGTACCTCGACCCTAAACCCTAACGGAGAAGGCACGAGCATACAAGAGGTCCTGGTAATAATCGTTTAGCAGCGCCGGTACTGGTTTTTACGGCATCGACCAGGATTTTTTTCAATTGCCTTCAAACTCGAGTTTTTTCATAAAAAAAAAAAAAAAAAAAAAACACTCGAAAAGAACGTTTCGATCCTTTCGTCGAGCTCAAAAAAAATCTCGATGAAACATCAGAAAGTCAGAAATTTCGTGACGATTCGAGAACACTTTTCCGTTTCATTAACCCTTCGAGTACACACTGGGTCATTTTGACCCCGACAATATTTCGTCACCGATTATTGTTTGGCATCTAATGACAACGAATCTTTTGGCATTTAATAATCGTTTTCGTCAAAAAGATGTTTACCTGAATACAACGATTCGAAAAACGCCCTGGGTCGGATTGGCCCAACATGCATTTATGAAAAGAAAAAGTTGACATTTTTGCTCGGAAAAGGTTTGAATTATTAAAAATCCATGATTAATGATCGCGGAAAAAATTTTCCTAAGATTCGTCATTTCGTGCGTGGAGCATCCTCCAAATTGTCGTACGGAGACTCTAAGAATTTGACGATTAATCGAGCCCCTCACTCTCATTTGTCATTAACCCAATGAAATGTTGCGAGCAGTTGCGAGTACTCACTGCATTTCACCTCGAGCTAATCACGCGCAAGTGCAATATATTTGCTCGCTAAATCATGGAATATGTGTCGCGATCAGGGTGGTCTTGAGGAAACCAGATATATAAATATAATGTGTGATAAATATACACACATTTATAGAGAGCATATAGCAGCACGAAGATTCGAACGAAGCGGCTGAGACGTTTCTCTTTCCCACATTCTGAGCTAGTGCAGTTCCTGCGCAAAACGATCTGCACGGATACGAGGACGAGACTTGAGAAATACATGGCGAGCTGCTGAGACGCAACGGAAAGAGAAATAAAATCAAGAGAGCAGGAGGAAAGGGAATATAAAGAAAATAACACGCTGCATTGAGACTGGCGTTTCCAGATTGAAATCAAATAAACATCGAGTCTACTCCGTTTAAACTAGCTTCACGCGCGGCTATACACCGAAGCTTTCTTCTTACTTCCGTCGCCCGCGAGAAAGCCTTCTCAGTTGCACGTTTGTATATTGTTACAGAGTGCACCACGAGAATGTGTACAAATCGAGGCACAGGGTGGTCCTTTCATTCGATCGAAATAAAAATTTTGTCAAATCCAAGGTGCCCATCATTTTTAATATAAATTCATATTGTGGCTGCCAAAAATTTTAATTAAAATTTTTTAATTATCATTATTTATCAATTAAATACTCGAGTTTTTGGATCATTCAGTTTTACAAAAACTATGGAAAAGTTGTTGGATAAATTTCCATTTGAAAATGAGCCAATTTGGGCATCAACTCGTTGCACTCGTTACCTTGATTAGGGAAAATTTAATTAGTCGTATTAAAATTTTTATTCATTCATCATTTTTCGTGCTTGTCTCAACGAAATTCACTCCAACGAGGAATTTCTTCATTTTTTTTTCAGCAAGGGCGCCACGCGGTTCAGTCTCAATTGATTTGTTCGTTCAATTTCAACGATTCGAATCAATGATTTATTATTTTCATCAGGACGTCATGATTCCTCGGTCCTTTACTAAAAATGTATACAATTTGAAAAATCATGATCGCAATTTACTAATTTTATTAATTCATTAATTTGCAATCATTTTTTTTTTCGTTCCGCGTTTCAACGAAGAAAACTTTAATTTTATTTAGAATTTCGTATCTTCGAGATCAAAGGATGTCTTCGAGGACGTGGAATTTGATAGTAAGAGAGATGGAGAAATTAGCGAGGTCATAAAATTTATACGACGACAGTCAATGTCACGTGGCGAAGGGCGTTTAGTTTCTTATTGGATAATGCGAAAGTGTAGAGACATGTGCAAGCCAGACGTTGTCGCAACGACGACATTCTGCATGAATATGCGAGTGCTTTTTTTTTGTTTCTTTGTTTTTTTTCGTTAAATGGAGGGCTGGAGTGGGAAATGATGAAGAATATTGCGTCGTGTTTCATCGGATTCGCCAACTGTGCTACGAGGGAGTCCTCGAAATGATGTAACGAACCTCCTCCTTGGGATAAACAAGTCTCGATCAGTAAATAGTTGCGATTATGAATGCGAAATTTTTTTTCGATTCCCTTAAAATTACGAGGCGAAATAAATTCATTTTAATCCGATTATGGCACGCGGAGTCTCATCGATGAAATTCTGTTTTTTCTCTGAAAAGCGAATTTACTAAAAAAAAAAAAAAAAAAAAAATTCCATCGACTGCATTAATTATCAAAATAATGAATAAAAAACTGCAACGTCATTATATGTTTGTTGTACGCACACAATCGTGTATAATCATCAGTGTAACTCGCTATACCTATGCCTGCCGAAGAGGCTCTCCCGGAAGCAGCCGATACAAGGAAAAGATAAAGAAGCAAAGCAGGTAAGTATTTGCGCATGAGGATCGGTGTAAGAGGTAATCTTTAAAATCGTAAGTTTGTCTCATTTTCGCGATCTCTTTGCCCTCTCAGTTAAGACCGTTGGAGATGAGACGACGACAAACTTTGCGAAACAGATTTTGAGCCGATGGTGCGAAAGATCATGGCCAAGGATATTTTGCTGCACGAGGCATAATCCTCAACAGAGGATCGCGCGAGAGCAAGTCCTGCTCTAGAGGAAACTCTGTTTTGTTGAAAGGAGAGCACACGATGAGGAAATCTAGGCTGAAAAAAATCTTTTTTTTCATTATTTGCCAAAAAATATTTGATTGGTTCCCTTATATATTTACTTGGTTATCTTACTTCAGTCAACTCCATAAAATTCTGTTTGAATAAATAATTTGCTTGAATCTAACAATTCGTTATCAATCATATGTAATATGTTGTTTGAATCAATAATATATTTTATCATTCAAAACATGCATGTATTTTAAAGTTGAGCTAAGATTATTTCATTGCACCTCATGTTGTGTCAAGCGAAGCGATTTCGATAATCATATTTAAAATTGTAAAAATAATATAAATAGTGTTAATTTCACCTTTAAGTCATACGATTATTGATTTTCACCGTTTATTGATAGAGAGGATATTTTTTTCGTCGAATAAGATTTCTGCCTATTTGGGGATTTGAACCTAGTCCTACCTATCTACTGTCTAAGAACCGTATCCACTACGCTACTGATCGCTTGTAGAATAGTTATATTCGTTCCGCCTATTTGTGTTTCAATGTGTTTCAAACATTTAAAAACATAATTGGACACATTCATAAAATCGATTGTTTAAAATATTTTTCTTAATCAGAAAAATAGTTTCAACAATTTTCACAAAAAGAAACGTACATATGACATAGACTGAATGTGTGTGTAACAAGAAAATATTCATTTCACCTAAATAAACTCATTTAGTCATCATGGTGACCATGTTGAACCGAATAAATTCATTCAATTAACCAACCTTTTGTATAGGCAATGAAAACAATAATGGTCCTTTGAAATAAAGGGAAATTTATCAACTGAATATATTTATTTCAATCGAAAAAATTGTTTTTTCCGTGTACAATAATGATGAATTTATTCCAAAGAAATAATTATGTTCGGAAAAAAATGTTGTATTGAAGTCGTTTTTTAGATTCAAATAATCTAATTTTTATGATGCGACAAAT
The DNA here is from genome assembly GCA_963921915.1 of Hyposoter dolosus. Classification (NCBI taxonomy): domain Eukaryota; kingdom Metazoa; phylum Arthropoda; class Insecta; order Hymenoptera; family Ichneumonidae; genus Hyposoter; species Hyposoter dolosus. The sequence goes on from OY998140.1 coordinate 1,815,993, forward strand.
GTAATGTATTCAATGAATACAAATTTAGTCGAATCTATCATACCATTATTTGTTCCTATTAAATAAAAGTTTAATATACTGGAGTAATAGATTCACACCAATATTTTATTGAATGAAGAGCGATGCTCATGGTTCAACAAATAAATAATCGAAATGAAAATTCGGTTTAATAGATAAATTCATGTTTTCAAATTGAATAATTTTTTCTCTCAGTGTACGAAAAAGATACTCGGAAGATTCTTTTCGATGGACATTCGGATTCGAACTTTCGGGCAAAGAGTTTTCAACGAACCGGAAGTCCCGCGCTCTTTCGAAAAACATTAAATGCTGCTTTTGGGTTTATTGCTTCGGTGTGTAAAGCAAAGTTGAGTTTTTGGAAGCTCGCTCTTCACCTATATGGTGCATCCTCCTCGGGTGTGTGTACCTTACGTGCTCCATAGACCTGGCTATGGTCCATCAAGCGACACATGTTGACCATACCAGTTTTCACCGAGCTCCCGAGACAAACACTCTCTCCTTCGCTCCCTTCTGCTCGATTCTCCTGAGCATATTCGAGCGAAAAAAAAACACACACACACACTCTTGTTGGCCATACCTGGTCCATGTGCTTCTGGGACCGAGGATTTCGATGGATATTTGCCAAACTCGAGTTTTTTCACTTTCGGTATAACGCGAAGCGGGTAAAGTGAAGATTCGAAAACACGGTCATCGTTATGACCGGTCGAGATATGAAGAAAAAAACGTCATATTTGAGAAAAATAAACAGTGAGCTGGTAAATATCGAGTAACTAATGAGTCTTTCGGAGGTCGTTGATTATTTTTTGTAGCAGAGGATGGAACTTGGCCAAGAGTCCACGAAATATTTTCTGTAAAAAAAAAAAAAAAATAGCTGAGCCAAAAGCTTTCCATCGAAACAGATTTGAAAGGAAAAAAAAATACAATCGAATGAAAAAATGAAGAGACAAACGTCGAATTTTTGTTGCGACAGTTTCGTCGCATGAAAAACGAATAAATTTCCGATTCTTTACTCGCTAATCTGCCGTTTGATCGATCAGAAATTGGTTGAATGAGCTAAAAATCATCGGGACCATTTTTCCTTCAACGAAAACGTTTCTTCCACGATGTGAAAGTTTTCATCGTTGGAAAGCAACGAAAACTGATTATTTTTTGTAGCAAAGCACAAAATTTTCATAGAGTATTCTTTACAGATAATGGGACAATCTTATTTGCCATTCGAAAACTGAATTTACTAGAAAAATTCTAACAAAAGAGCATTTATTTTCAAAATAATGAATAAAAAATAAAATTTTCGTCAATCCAAACTTCGGTATCATGTCGTCAGGAGCGGCATTTCTCGCCAAAGGAAAAAAAAAAGCTACGGACGTCGAGGTCACGCGGGAAATACGAGCCAGAGCTCGATCCCCGCAGTTTTTCGGCTTTGACCTCTCCGAGGCTTGTTGCAGCCTCTCGCGCACATCCGGTGAGGAAAACAATGCTCCGCAAGAATAAGAAGAGAACGAGAGAAGAATCGAAAAGACGAGAAACACATGTGAAGGGTCCGAGGGCGTGTATACCGAGAACAAAACGATTAGAGAATGCGGACTTTTTGCACACTATGTATATATATATACGGGGCTTATGTACAGGGGGATCCCATATCCTCCAAAAGTTGAGAAAAACCAACTTCTCGCGCTCTTTGAAAAGAGACTCTCACGAATTGAAATTAAAAGTTGGTGGGGCCTTCGTGAAGTCAGTACGACGAGCTAGAGCAACAAGCGATGAACGGTTGGTCCCCCGCTGAGGAGCAACACTCTCCCGCTTCCAAACAGTCCCCCCAACGACGATCCGTGAGGCCCTTTTTTTCTTCCTCATATATTCGAGACACCGCCATCACTCTCGAACGTTTTATATACGAAGCAACTGCGACGAGTGCAACTTTTTTAAAGCCTTTTTCTCTCCCGGGAGTTCCTCGGGCTTAATCCCTTCCACGAGAGTCTCTGGGACTCAGTTTATTGGGCATTTTTTCTTCGCAACGTTGAAGAATTCTTTCCAATCCTTCGCCATTATTGTTCGCGAATTTTGATCCACACGATCGAGGGTCTTTGAATCTCTGTTTCCCGTTCGTACGCTCTTGGAATCATACGCAGGCACAGAATCCACAGAGGATGAGCAGCAACAGGGAAGCTTCGTTGCCCAATAGATTTTCCGAGAATATTTCAACAGCGATGGGAAGAGGAAGAAGACTCTTCGGATATGCGACACTTTGCTCGAGTTTCGCTTGCACTGAAAACTAAATTTTGTTGGAAAAGTTCGATACGTTCGACTAATCGTTTTTTTTTTTTTTTTTTTTTTTAATAATCCCAAAAATTGTGTCATTGCAGCAAGATATATTCTAGAAAGTCTCTTTGGAAGCAAATTTACGATATTGAAGTTTGCATCGTTGAAGTGCAACAAATTTCTGTTTTTTCTCGAGCAGAGCTCGAGATTCTTTATTAAATATTTTTTTTAGGATCCAAACAGAAAATCGATACGAAAATTGTCGTGGTTTTTAAAATTAAACGAACAATTAATAGGAAAACGCATTTTTCGTTGGACCCCAACGTTGCGAACTTTTGTGTCATGCAAATTTTTGTCGTTCCAAGTGTAAATTTCGCTGACACTTTCGTTAGAAACCAAATATACTGCCAAAATAACGAAAATTTTGAAATTATCCAAAAATATTTAGTTTACCTTGATCAACAAAATATCGACGATTTTTAACAAAATTTCATTTTCAGTGTGACTCTCTTCAAGAACTTTGCGTGTTTATGGGCCTCGACATGGACACAGGATCATCGTTCTTCCAGGGCAAAGACACCCGAGCAGGAAGAAAAGCGTGCCCTCGAACTTATTTTTCTCTCCTTCCCAACGTTTTTTTTTCATCTCTTGCTCCCTGGGGAAGCCCCGTGGATTTTTAAGTATCCGCATAGGCTTATAGTGAGTGCGAAAGCTTCTGTTTATTATACGGAACTTCCATATATCGATCGTGTTACCGCGTATCACGAGTTTAGAGCAGAGAGTGTCGAAAGATTCATCGCGCCGTTTTGTCACCGTTTTTTCTCCATTTACACACAACTTTTCAGGAACCTTTTCCGGTCTGTGTGCGAGATTTTGAAAATGGCCGCGGACGCAGCTTCGTTTTATAAGGGAATCGCGGTGTCTTTGTCATATAGAAGTGAAAATTTTGCTTCGCGGGATCACGCTGACGTTTGCATCGTTGAAAAGCAACGAAAACTCGATTTTTTAATCCCTCGAGTACACACTGGGTCAGTTTGACCCCAAGAATTTTCTCTCACCGTTCGTTCGGTATTTATTGGCATTTAATTTTCGTTTTCGTCAAAAAATCAATTCAGAGATTTACTACAAAAAACGTGTCGGCAAAAAAAAATGGATATTTACCGGAATACGACGATTTGTAAAACGCCTTGGGTCAGATTGACCCCATATGCACTCGCGGGTGTGCACGAGAAGGGTTGAAACAGAGAGAGCCAAATTTTCATGCAGTTTTTATCAACGAAAACGCGAGACAGAATTTTTCGCGATTCGGAAACTGAATCCACCACAAAAATCGGAATTTTCTGCATGAATTATAAAATTAATTTTATTCAGATAAAATAAATTTCAAAAAAATAAAAAAATAAAAATAATAAAATAAAATAACATAAATAAATAAAAATAACGTAGCATTTCAACAATAAAAACTTTAGTGCCATCGCTTATTCGGGCAAATAATCGATCAGTCTCAAAAAGTATTTGGTCAGCCCGTCGCGACGTCTTTGGATTGGTCGCGACGTTGCGACGAGTCGCCATCGCACCAGGTGAACTCGCAGGTAAGCTCCGCCTCACCTGCGAGCCAAATCATTCGAGAATCTCGCGCGTTCTCCCACTTTTGGACTCGCAGGAGGCGGACGAACGAGCCCATTGCAGTTTTCCTCGATGGACGTTATCGCAGCCACGATTTTATTGGCTTCTCCATTTTGTTTTTACGACGTTATCGATAGCTCGAGGTTTTTCTCCAAAGTCCTCAAAACATAAAATTCCAATGCCGATGCAATTTCGAAAAAATCGCAAATATTTTTCAAGATTTTTTAACCATTTTTTTCTTCAATTAATTTTAACGCGCAGTAATTTTGATTTTTCTGGTGGAATGCATTTTCGAATCTGGAAGAATCCTGTCGCGATCTCGTAGACGAAAAATTGCATGAAAATTCCGCTCTGTTGCTTAAAAAAAATTGGGAAAAATCGGAATTACTGCACGAATTATAAAATTAATTAACAAACAAAAAAAACGTTTAAATCAGATGAAAAAAAAAAAAAAAAAAAAGTATCGGAGGTGTAAGAAACATAAGGACAAACGGTTGCGCTTTTTCGCTCTCGAAGAGACGATTCGACTTCTACGCGTGAGCCAAAGACTCGCAGCTGTTGTCATCAGTCCTCCAGAGATCTCTTGACACAACATATACTTGACATTTGTCGACTCAACTTGTTCCCACACAATCTTGCGTTGAGATAGCACACAGAATTAGAGATTCTTCAGCCATCACCTGTTGAGCTTGTTAAGTGCCCGGCGAATTGGATGTTCACACACCGTGTGACGATTGTACTCAATGTCAAGAGGAAAGAAAACAGAAAAGTAATAGGGCAACCGATACGAAAAGTTTCGATTTTGCTTTTTCATAGAGGAAGCTATGTGAAGGTGAAATTTTTTTTCCCCAGTTTTCAATGTCAATGTTGCTTAAAATGTCCCAAAACATGGAAAAATCTTATCTAGAAAAAATGTCCGGATGTGTGTGCGTGTGTGTGTTCTGGCACTGTAAAATTCAAACGTTCATAACTCGAGAACGGTTTGAGCTACAGGGCTCCCGTTTTGTACAGATGTTAATCCATATACAAGCTCTTCATTCTCTGAGAATTTTTTTGGAATTGTTAGAAAAATACGAATCCTACGGAATTTAGAAATTTTCAAAAAAAAGGTGTCGACGCTCGAACTTGCGCAGATTTAAAAATTTATTACTAATTTTTTTTTTTTATAAATAGAGTATCATAATAGGAAGGTTTGTATTGAATTTGGGAAATATCGTTTGAACGATTTAAGTTTTATGATTTTTTGAATTTTACGAAAATCTGAGTTTTTTGAAAAATCGTCCAACGCGCTCTAATTTCTGCAAATTTTAAAATACATACGTCGAAAATGTAGCAGAAGTTAAAATCCCTCATGAAATCGAGATTCCTATATGTTCGGGCGAGTCGCGTTCCTTTGAAATTTAGACAAAGGAGGATTTTTGGTCCATGGAAGTAAAAAAAGGAGGAGCAGGATTTGGGAATGGGGAAGGAAGAAGAGAGGAACGAGGATCAAGAGAGAAAGAGAGAGGGAAGGATGAAGGGTCCGCGCCAAGTTGGCGCCAGCGCGACAAAACCGTAGGTTCGAGCGACTCGCGCTTGGGTCATTATAATCTCATCGACGAGCGTGTTGCTCCACGAGCCGGACGCGTCAGAGTCAGGAGCGAGCGAAAAATCGGTTTCGTCTTAGATTTCTCGTGCGAGTGAATTCGTGCATGGGGTTGGGAAGGGCTGATGAGCGTGATGAGGGGCAGAGCATGATTTTGGGACGCGCTCGACGCTCTCGGATTGGCCATGACGAAGAGACATATAGAAATAAGGAAAAAAAGGTCCAAGGAAATAAAAAAGAAAATAAAGGGAGCGAGGAGAGAAGAAACGATATTTGTCTTGCCGCCCTCCCACATAGGGACTCCTTGGTGCACCAGCCGAAAAACGCGGCCACCCTGTGTTCATTGATTTTAGGAATTACAGAAAAGCGCATCAGAAAAGAAAAACTCAAGTCCTTTCCTCTCGATCTCTCGACTCCAGCTGGACCGAGAGCCTCGAAGCTCCGAAATCGTATAAAGATGACAAATTAGTTTAATGTGTTAACGCACCATATCTCGAAAGCGTCACTTTCCCCAAGTGCCAGATTCCAATCAATTGCACAACATCAACTTTTTTCTGCTGCCTCATTCTCATGTTTCTCGCTCCTTTTATTCTTTTTATTTCAACACCCACGACACATCGCGGCTCGCACTTTTATCTCTCGTTATCTCCCGAGAGCGGCATTTTTTCAAACACATTTTCAAGTGCGCTTTCTAGCTCGCCTATATCCGTAGAGAAATTCCGTAGGACCAGAGCAGTGAAAAAACGAGACAACGAGACGCAGAACTGTATCGTAAATCTTGGACTAAGGAACAACCCCTTTTCGCACGACTCGGTTACGTCCCTCTCTCGAGTATATACGTCTTTCTCGGTGTACCCCAAACTTTTCTTTCTCGCTTTTACTCTCTGCTCTCTCTCCTTCACACTACACACACGCGAGCCAAGCTGCTCTTTCTGCTGCGATCTTCGTTCCGACGTGCCTTCGCCAAGAGTTTGGTGGTTCGGCGTGTCAAGGGGGCGCGGCTTTGCTCTCTCTACGCGCTGGCAATATATGTCCCAACGTTACGAGATCCTCTCTGCACGCTCCAGTCATCCGCACTCGTAAACCAAGGTCTCTCGCGTATTATGGGCAGCGTGCAAAGAAGAAACGACCGCGTTTTTCGACCACGATTTCCGGTCTGAGGTCCCTCGAGATATCGAGAGAAACGCTCGTTTTTAAGGACGTTGTATGCAAAATTTTTTTATCGATAGAATTTATTGATAAATATTTTTTGTATATATATAATTTTTTTTTTAATTGTTCGATTCTTGAAATCGTGAATGGTTTTTTCCGAAAAAAAAAAAACGTCGCGGTGACTCGTACGAAGTCTCGCGAACGTTTTCGCAGGAAAAGTGAATGAACGGTTCGATTTTTTTTAAGCAGCGAGCCAAATTTTTATGCAGTTTGTCGTCTACGAGAACGCGGGACAGAATTCTTCGCGATTCCGAAACTGAATCCACCAGAAAAATCGGAATTAATGAAAAAAAAAATTCAATGCATTTCGACGATGCAAACTTCGCAGCAGTGCCTTCCGGCTGTCCCTCCGGCGTAAATTTGGAAAAAAGGTGGAGAAACGATGCGGAAACAGATTTTAGTATTCGAGCTCATTAGTTCGTCAAACTGCATTTGGAACACACACGATCTGAGCTCGTCTATTCTTTACAAATTTCCCTACTAATAATAATTCGTAAGATGTAAATTAACTGCTGCGCTGCTGCCTGTGAAACCGTTTCTGTATCGAAATGCTGTCATTTGGTTGGAAAAAGATTGATTATTATTCTCGGAGGGAGTATAATGATGGCAGTTGCGGTTCGGAAATAACGAGCGTTCTTCTGCATTATTTCTGCTTTCATCTTTTTGTTCCAACGTATCGGAACAGGGGAGAGTAGCTGGAGACTCCATTTAAATTTAGTCGTAGCAAAACCACATGTGAGAGCAGTTCGTGTGATTGTTGAAATGTCACAGTTTTCCCACGAGTCATTTAACTAAGGACGTTGTATGCAAAATTTTCTTTCGATAGAATTCCTTCGAATTTGTACCACGTGTTAAAACGTATTTTTCATTGGACCCCAAGGTTACGACCTTCGGTATCGTCCATTTTTATCCATCTTCGTTTAATTTAATTTCTCTATATACGTATTTCATTGCTCCCTGGAGCGAACGGCTCGTTGCGTGACTTTTCGTCGAATGAAAAACCGAAATCTTCCCATTTTTCCATAAATTCCGATACTTTTTCGAAATGGACCATTTTGCTGCGTTGCGAACGGCTCTTTTTGCTCTCCAAAGAGCATCCCAAAGCTCCTCATTGCAAAGAGACGTCAGCGCTCTCCCGAGAATTGTCAGAATTGAGAAAAAATCATCCGCGGAGACAGTTTTCTTCGCAACGAACAAGGGAAACGATTTTTAAAATGGGAAAGGACAACGTCAAAGGGAAAAACCACGTACAAGGAGAGACGAAGACGAGGTCATACGTCGATCAACATACGACACACGGAAGCGTGTTCTCGTAGCAATAAAAGAAAAAAAAAAAAAAAAAAAAAAAACAATTATCGTAACGTAGTCGAAACTGCGAATAAATTTACGAGTTTCGTGTCTTTTTACGAGACTTTTTCTCTGCTCCTCTTTTGCGCTGCATGCAGCATAAGGGCGAGACTTTGTCGTGGAGGGTTTCGGAAAGAGACTTCTCGTGAAAATGGAGAAAGATGGACGGAAGACGTATTTCCAAAGTACATGGACCAAAACGGGAGGCGTTAATGGAGTAACGCTGATAGGATGAACGTTGCACCAACTGCTTACCCGCGCACGTGGGTGCTGTCCCCTCTACAGCTCGTACGATATTTTACGTAGAAACAAATAAATACCAAAACCACAAAACATCCAATGTGTACGCTTCAGAGAAAAAGCGAGCGATTGATTGATTGATGACAAAATAAAAAATAAAAAATAAAAACTAGTAACTAAAAATGGGAAAACTACGATGTTGAAGTTTGGGTCATCGTTGGAATGCAACGATTTCCTTGAGCAGGTCTCAACGCTGTACTGAAAAAAAGGTTTCGTAAATTTAACTCACCAAATGCGATCAACGAATATGCGTTAAAAATGATGCAAATTATTTTAACCCTAGGACCCCACTCAGGGGTTCCCCAAACCCCCACTAAATAGTGAAAAATTCGAAGATTATGTTCTTAATTTTTTTTAATTGCATTTTTCATCGTGAAAAATGAATATTACACTTTTTCTCAATGTTTTATTTCATTTTTCAGAATTCGAACGATCAAATGAAAAAAAAATAAAACTTTCTACGACAAATAGCGAGTCAACTGCATCGATTCAAAGTGCTGGGGTGCCCGTAACCCCAGTGTAGGGGATTTTTTTTAAAACACATAGTGTAGGGTCCTAGGGTTAACTTGAACGTGCGTTATTAGACTTAACAAAGTCGGTTTGGTTAATTTAACAGCGTAATTTCTTTAACGCGAATTAACTATAATATTTCTTCAATGCAACAACATTTCAATCCTTTCTACCAAACATTTTTTTCAAAATTAACGGTCCGAGTGATGATTGATTCGAAAGAATATTTTGTTTCATCGAAAAGTCTAATTGTGTTTATCTTAAAACAGAATTGGTAACATTGACTCACTGCTTGCAACCATAAATTTTGTATTACTGAAACATTTAATTTTTTATATCAAACAACATCTTGTTAGAACCAAGCGATTTTTTAAATATTTTATTCAAATGCCATGGTCGTATGAATACGTCTATTCGGTTGTTTATATTTTATAATTTCTTATTTACACGAGATTTTGCATTTTGCAACTAAACAAATAACGATAACCCAACTCACGACGGCTTGTTTTTTCAAAAGTGATGAGACGAACAAATTTTGTTTGAACAGTTTTCGTGTACAAGCCATAACAAAGTCGCTATTTAACAAAATATGGGGTCGTAAAAGTTTACACAATCGTAACGAACAAATCCGGACCTAATAAGGATCAGGCAACTTATGTAAAGAATTCGATCTTCTTAGTACAACGTAGGTCGTAGCGTAGTGGTTAGCGTCCCGGGTTAGGCACATAGGAATAACATAGAAAAACGTAGGTAGGCAGTTCGATTCCCCGCTTCGATAGAAAATATGAAAATCTAAAATAAATCCCAAATCTGTTTTTTTTTTTTTTTTCAAAATTTTCTCAATATTCTGGGACTTCATCCTAATAACAAGGTCACGTTGTCAAGGAATAATTTTTATTTTAATGCAATAACCTTGCATTCTGCATTGAAATAACATATATATAAAACATTATTAAATCCAAATTCATGTTTACGTTAATCGGATCTATTTTTTGTTGTTCTAATCTACATATGTGGTAAAATCAAACTATTTGTTATTAGAGCTACTCAAAATACAATGAATTTGCATCAATATGTTGGTAGATTCAACAAATCGCGATTGAAACAACCAATTTCTTCGATTGCAAATTAACTAAAATGGTGAGTTAAATCAAGTTAATATTTCTTTCGCCACCCGCTATCGTAACATCGGGTTGAAACAACAGGATTTTTTTTGAATCTACGAATCCTTTTTATCAGTGGATGAGAAAAGAAATTCCTTGATTCAACAAAGCCAGGGCGAACGAAATCCATTTTGTTAATTTGACAAAACATTTTGTTTGTTTGATAAAACCGCCACATTGACAACAAAGATATAATGTTGTCAAATGAACAAAATGGATTTCGTTTTTCCGTCAAGATTCTTATTCAATATTTCGTCAGAACAATAAAACGATTTTTTTAGGATCCAAAGACAAAATCGATACGAAAATTGTCATGGTTTTTGAAATTGAACAAACAATTAATAGAAAAACGGATTTTCCGTTGCTTATCGTCACGAGAGAGAGAGAGAGAATGAGGAAGTGGTAGAAAATGGAAAAAATTAAAATTCCCTTTATACAGGGAGGATGTTTGAGAATAAAAAGAGAGACGAGAGAAAGGAGTATATGGGGGAGAGGTTCTTCCGTTTTTAATAAATCTTTCTTTACGTACGTTTTGAACTGCTCGTGTAGGTTTTGAGTCGGGGTCCCGGCCGTCAGTCGGAAATAGATTTTTCCTCCCACCGTCCTCGAGAAGCCCAGCACATCGAATCTCCCAGCGACGAGAAAAAAAGCACAGCAATTTTTTATCGACCATAAATAAAATAAACTGTAAATATATAAAAATCTTAATATTTTTTTTTTTAATTTTCTTTCGTCATTGCGTTTCGCCCTTTGTGTACATACTGTACGTCTCGGAAGATATTAACGCTCTGGTGAGGGACGAGCAAAGAGGCTTTTCAACGCCGATACTTTCTCACCCTTTCCCCTGTTCCCGCGCGCGTTTTTTCACTCCGAATCACGAGAGTGTCGATCTCTCCTCATTCGCGGAATCATCGCACGAAATACTTTTCGTTTTTAAATTCCGTCATTGACCAAACCGAGCGTTCGACGTTTTTTTACATTATTTTCAAATTGTTGTTTTTTTTTTTTCTCAAAATTTGATTCAACGATTTTGAAAAAAACAAAAAATAAATCAACGATTTGTCGAAAAAAAATGAAAATTTTGCGATCGATTGGAAAGTACGAGGGTTTTTCCCGAATAAAAAATTTCGGAAAAACGAGGCTTTTTCGAGGGAGGAGGGAGTAAGAGGTGTTTTGAAGAAAGATGAAGAAAAAAAATTGTTGTGTTAATGGAAAGAAAGCGTTAATGGAAATATGGGCTCCAGCACCTCCGGGACGGAATATTTCCATGGAGAGAGAAAACGGAGAGTAAAGCTTCGAAAAGATCGGACATCTGTCTGGTGATTGACGAGCCGCAAGAAAATGGTCGAGAAATCGATTTTTCTAAGTGAGATGAGAATTTCCTTACTCTTGCATGGGATAATCGATCGGATAGTCCAAGGTCACGTGAGATTTTTTTCTTGCTGCTGGGAAGGGATGAACGGGAATAAATCTTGGTGGCTTAATATTATAATTAACACGCTTATCGTGGATCTCGCGTCGAACGGAAATTGGCTGCCGACAGGCAAGTCACACTTTTTTAAATTATATAACGTGTTGCTTTGAAACAGTCCTCCTACGAAAAAGATGAAAGGGGGAATTACGGCTAATTTATCTTGACTTCCGGACGACGAATCAACTTCTTCTAACCCAGTTTACGATTCCCCCACACTATTCTAAATTCTTATTTAAGAATTTAGTGACCCATTTGGTTTTAGCATCATCACAATTTTTGACTCGGAAAAAACTTATAATAGCAAATAAGTTTGTCCGGGTTCGATCATTCGTCGTGTTTCCTTCTTTCCATAGTATCTGTCAAATTTCTTTATAACCGATCTAACCAATAATGCTCAATTATTAATTAATTAATGTAACAATTTATCGATTGATAATTAGTTCATAATTAATGAATAAATAATCGATTAATAACTAATTATAATCTTATCGTTTAATTTGTTATGAATCACTCAATTAATCAGACAATAAATTAATAATTCCATAACTAATTTTCATAAAATGTTCCATCACGATTAAATGGTTATTACAATTAATTAATTAATCGCTTTTTTTATTATTATTAATTCATTACTAATCAGGTAATCTATTTGTTATCAATTAGTTCAGTAATTAGTTAATTAGTTATTAATTAGTCCATTAATTAGTTAACTGGTTGTTAATTGGTTAATAAATATTTTTTCGCAAAAATCGTGGCATGGATTTCGAGAGAGCGTTTTTTTTTGGCATTAGCAATTTTGGAGAGGCCCAAGTTTTCGAAAAATTAAGAAATAAATATTGGCACGTTGCTGCTGAGGAACAAGTTGCTCGATGGGAAGAATAATTATTGAATTTTTATACAAGTTCCTCATTCGACAGGATGTTTGAAAAATATTAAGGGCCTAGCCGCGTGGCTTCGTTCCTCGTTCGCCAAGCGTGAAATCATCGACGACGACGTTTCCCTTCCGGTCCTCGGTTCATCGTTTTTTCTTCTTCTCTTTCCTGGAATATTCGTATCAGGGCCGGTTGTCAATTTTTTGTTGCCTCCGCACTTGTTCGACGACGAGGACCCACGGTTTTTAATTCTGCCGTCGAGCTCGAACTTTGCATCGGTATACACTTTTTACTTTTCTTTTATTTTTATTTGAATTGTTTTCCTTGATGGGTCCCCGAGGGCTGACGGACATCCTGCGAATATGGACGAAGGGACGACGAATGACGAAAACATTTTTAAATGAGTTTGTGTGCATGGCGTCGAGGGGCTTGATCCTCGTTTGCTAGTCGGCAGCTGCATTATTGAGACTCTGACTAAAATCCGGTTCACATGACTTTCTCGAATCGCGCAGCCCTTCCTTCTCATTTCTTTTTCTTCCAATCATTATTCTCCGGATCTTAATTTTTTGACATTTTTTAAGCATTCCCATTTCTCCCTTATAATCATAAACCAATTTCAATTTTCGCGATTGACGCGGAAATGACAATAAAATTATTGCACAATAACAATAACAACAAAGACAGTTGTTAATAATATAATTCGATAGTTTATTATTCGATAGTTGATTATTATGGATTTATTAACTAATTAATTTAGTCAATTTATTTTATTTTTATTTCTTTATTTGTTTATTTATTGATTTATTTATTCATTTATTCGTTAATTTATTCATTATTGTTATTATTAAGATTATTAAAAAATAAATAATAACGAAGAATAATAAGACATTAGCGTTGATCGTTCTGAAATTCAAAGTTGAGTGAAAGTCAAAAATAATGTGTGTATGTTTGACGAAAACTCGAAATGTGGTGGTCCGCGCGCGAAAGGAAGCTGAAGAAGTGGCGTGACGACGACGTGACGGGACGACAAACCACCGTGGCTTCGCGCTACGTCGTCGTCGTGTTCGTCGTCGTGTTCGTCGTCGTGTTCGTCGTCGTCGTCTTCATCGGACGATTCTCTCGGCCGGTATTTCCAGTCTGTAGTACGCTTTGCGCTTTGCGAGACCCCCCCTTCCCTATAGCTCTCCGCCTTTTCTTTTTATCCGAAAACTCAGGACTCGCTCAACGACGATCAGGGCTCGTCTTCGTCATCGCCGGTCGCTCGTCTTACACTCTGACAGACGCCTCGACAGTCGCGTATGCGTCGACATGTCTCCTTCACACCGCCGTGCAAGCTCCTGCTCTCCTATTTTATTCTCTTTCTATTCCGCATACGCGCGCTACTTTGTTCCGAGCGAAAATATCGAGTGGATTAAATCGCTCTTTATTTTCATTCGCTTCTTCATTTTCAACAAAAGATTTTCGATCGTGAGCGATCGAAAAATACGAATTTTTCGAAAATTTTCATTTTTTTTCGATCGTAGGGTTTCATTGGTTACTACTATGCGTGGATGTTTTTCATTAATTAAATTATAATTTACAAAATCAAGTTAAAATTTCTTATTGGACAAAAAATTGGAGACTCGTCGGACTGTCCCGAAAGTTTCGAACGGCAGTGCATGTGTGTGTCGAGCATGGGAGGTCTTTGTGAGCTAGAACAAGGTTGACGAGAGTCGAAACATCGCGGAAGGGAGAAAGAGAAAAACACAAACAAAGAATCCCTCGAGAGACGAACGCTGTCTCTCGGAAAATTTCGAGAACGTCTGTCACACGAGCTACTGCTTTTTTATGGGATTGATTTACGTTCTGCAGCTTAATCCGGTGGAAGGGTGAAGAAGCTCAACTAATAACTTCGGAGAGGAGTTTATTTTACTTTAATTGTTGTGAGTTATTATCGACCCTGAAAAAGCTTCCAACTATTAAAAGCGAGAAAAAAGCAAAAAAAAATCACTGTTCCATTTATTCCGGAAAAATCACTCGATCGTTTGCTCGAGAAATAATGAATTTTCGCCAAAGTTCAACGCGATTCCACCTTCCACGATTCAGCCTTGGCCGATGGGTTTTTTCTTTTTTTTTTCGATTTTTTTATCCCGAGCGAATGTCAATTTTTGCTCGAATAATTTCCCAACGACTTCGAGAATCACGAAATAAAAATAATATAATAATAATAATAGAACAGAATTTTGGCAAGTCCTTAAAGCGAGAAGAAAATAATTGCAATTCGGACCGACCGAGCCATGAATAGTTTTACTTTCGAGTGACACGTAATGCACGTGATTCGTAGGTTACAAAAAGAATAATTTTTTCCTTGCATCAATGTAGCGCGATGTAGTCTCGAGTCGTCAACTGAATTTGAAAAAACTGATGGTCCCGTTTCCTCTTCCATACTCCTCGGCTCTTAGAAAAAACTTTGAGTTGAGAAAAACTGACGATATACGTGGGAATGTGTAGACCGAAGTACCGTGTATCGTCCGGAGGACGTTGCTTCAGAATTAATGAAAACAACACACACACACACACTTGTTACACAGAATTTTTTTTGCTTCGAGACAAAAAGAGATCGAAAAAGGCTCTTACCGAGCTCTTACAAAAACTGCGACCGCGTTATTCGTTTCCAATTGTTTTTATGATCGCCCCGGAAAGATCGCGATTCGTTTGTTTATGGGGGGGGGGGTCGAATTTTACACACTTTTCTTTTTATTTTCCGATTGAAAATGTAAACATTGTAGAGGTTAGTTTTTTTGCTGGTATTCTCAACAGACGCCCGAGTGGCCCGAGTGAATTTTTCAAATGGCACGGTGCAAAGCTAACAACAACCTTGTGACCAAGATGGTCGACTGTCTACCGGCCTATGCGGGACACGATGCTAGCGACAATCTTTGCGGTAATTGGCGGATTTTTTATTCAGTCGCAATTTGATTTTGTTATCGAAATGAATTTTGTGTTTGCATTCGCAATTTCGAAATGTTGTTTTGTCGTTTATTGTTTCCACGACAGCGTTTCCACGCGTACAAGTTTTTCGAAATGTTGAAACCGACTGTACCGAGAGAAAAATTTCCAGTAAACATTGCTGCGCCTACTTCGCCGGAGCGGCGTTGTTGTTTGTGTTTTCGACCTTTGTCGCGATCCAAGCATTTCCCTATCCTTTGAGAGCCTCGTGTACCGTACGTTGGTGAGATTAATCTCCATTTTTCAGCCAAAAGTTTTCCGACTTCGTGGGAATACGAATATTTATAGTCATTTCAATATTATCGACATCGATATAAAAAAAAAAAAAAAAAAAAAAAAAAAAACACGCACAAGACAGCGAGGGCGGTAAAAAGATGACCTTGAAGTTTTTTTTTTTTAAATCAGAGCTGCGGTCGGTGAACCGTACGTGTTGGTCAGTTTTTTCGATCGAACAAAAATCGTGGATTCTTACTTTGAAAATAGTGATTCGCAAACAACGAAAAATTGATATATCCAGGAATTTCGATGAGCCATGCACATTCGTTATGCAAAGGTTACGATGCCAAATATTGAAATGGACAAGCTGCAGCGATTGTGGACTCCGCGGCAACAGGTGTCTGTATTCTGTAAGCAGCCGCCATTTTTTTTTGTTTTATCGCGATTAACTCCAACATCGATCTTTTCGGGAAAATATTCTTTCTTCTTATTATCCAGCCAACTTTTTTCATCACGTAGCTGGAAGAATCTGGCAATAGGGAAAACGATACCATTCGAGCAACCCATCTGAGTCCAAAACTTGATTTGTTCGATGATATCAAAATCGAGTTCGTCGCAACGCCAAAAAACACGTGCATCGCAACGGTTAGTCAAAATTTCAACAAAAAATAATACAAAAACGACATATAATCAACGCTCTACGTTGACATTGAATTTGCACGAAATTGTTCACGAAATTGTCCCCATGACAAAAACAGAAATAACACTTCTTTTTTTCAAAAAATTCAATAACTATTCCGTTTTTTTCGAAAAACTCATTGACTAGTTCGTTTTTTTCCAAATATTCACTAGCCATTTCGTTTTTTCGAAAAACTTATTAAAAATTTCGTAAAAATGCGACATAAAAATAGCAGCAAAATAATAATACGGAAGTAACGAAAACAACGAATAATTAATCGTCCTCAATCGTCAGGGAAAATCGACATCGCGAGGCTGGTTCGTAATGTTCGATCACGGAACGAATTATTGCAATCTTTGGAACCTCGTGAACGGTGCTGACCTCGACACGTATCCAGGATTCGTAGGATCAACGAACGACGCGACTTGCACGCAGCACGAAACGGCGATCTGTTCTTAAGGGATCGGTGAGTCGAAGAATCTTGCAGGCAAATTCCTTGATGCAGAGAACATTTATAAAACCAAAAAGTTTCCTCAAAACCCAATGAATTTCATAAAAATCTTTATTTCGCTGTTCCCAAGTTTCTCGATAAAGAAACAAATATTGACGTTCGCAAATTTTGCATCGTTAGCAACTAGAGAAATTGAATTAATTAAATTATAGAGAGACCGTGTATCAGGAAAAAATCCCTGAAGTTTAAAAATAATTTGTCGTGCGGATTTCCGATCGAAAATCACAAAAACTACAGCTAAAAATACTATCCGAACCAAGACGAATTCCCGTTCGTCATTTAATCGTTATCGTGGATTAAATCACGTGGCTCGACGCGAGTCGACCTCCCAAATGTACAAGTAGATACAAAAATAAATGAAACGGTTCGAGCGTCCGATCGAGTCTGCGGAAAAGGTACAAACTTCAGGAAAACTCTATCCGCGGATTTAGTTTTTTTTTTTTTTTTTCTTCCGCTTATTTGCACGAAAATCGATCGTCGCTCTCAATCGCCCATTATCGAGGCTCCTGTTCTGTGCCTGCCACAGAACATCCCTCCGGATGTCGCTCGGCAACGACATTTTGAGCCACTTTTGGTCAAGGCTGCGCACAAAATGCGCGATTGTGTCGAGTTGCTTGGCGTCACGCTGAAAATCGAAAAACTCTCATTTAGAAAAAACCCTGGCTGGAAAAGTTTAGAAACTCAAGTTCGCTACGTTTGGATCCAACGAAAAATACGTTTTTCCATTAAATGGGTTCATTCAGGATTTTCTTAAAAAATTTTTTTCCTCAAAATTCGGGTAAATTGATTTGCCCGAACGTAGTGCCTTAATTATTCGCCAAGTTATTTGTTGTTCGCGCTGCTCTCGTATTTAACGTATTACTATCACTAAACGACTTTATTTCAGGTTCTATCAAAATTTAGTATAAACGTTCTTGGCACCAAAACTAACAGTTTTCTCCTATGAAGAAAAATTTTCTGACGATTAGAATTCGAGATATTTAATTTCCAATTTGTTTATTTTTCCCATCTAAACGCGTGTAAATTCAAGTCACGTTTCGTTAAAAAATTGCAAGAGAAAAGAAAAGAAACGCGACTTGAATTTACACGCGTTTAGATGGGAAAAATAAACAAATTGGAAATTGGAAATATCTCAAACTCTAAACGTCAGAAAATTTTTCTTCATAGGAGAAAAGTGTTAGTTTTGGTGCCAAGAAGGTTTATACTAAATTTTGAAAGAACCCTAAATAAAGTCGTTTCGTAATAGTAACAGCTTAATTGTTTGTTCAATTTCAAAAACCATGACAATTTTTTAAACTTTATTTGAAACTCTGTAAAATCGTATTTTTCACCTTCTCGATTCCGACGATCCATAACCGGACGGTGATCTGTTGCGGTTCATGATTCGACGTCGAAGATCTCTAGCGTCAACAAGATGATCCGAATCTTCAAAGATATTTTGTTTCTCGTACGGCGGATTGGCCGAATTTTCAAAATCCGTGCTATCCTCGGACATGCTGGGGAACTCGTGTCCGTAGTCGAGAACGAGATCCTCGTGAGGCTTTTTCGCGGGAAGATAAGAGCACGAGAGTTCTTCGACGGGAGTTGAATTTTGTCGGCACCAGGAAGCAGCCGATTGTAGAATGAGAACAATTTTGTCTGTGGAAAAAATAAAGATCGATACTTGGAGTTTTTCTTCGCGAGTTTATAAAGAATTCTTGAAAATTCTCGCAGCTAAATTCGCACCTTTGCAGTTGATCAGTCTCTGAATAATTGCTCGGAATAAATTACCGATTGCCTTGAAAACTCGAAGACGAATTTTGGGTTTTGCGAGTGTCGGCGACGTCCCTGTTGATGGGGAATTTTGACGGTGGTTGTCAGGCCTGCCATTTTTCCTTGCGATCGTTTCTTCGGCTCGGAAGCTCGTGTCCTCCATCGACTTTTTACTCGGTCCGAACAAATATTGCACCGTGACCATCAAATAGTGCACTGAGGAGTAAACGGCGATTTCCCAAGCGTTAAAACTTTCTCAGAGAACTGTTATTAGTGAGGATCGCGTGTTACTCTCGAGTCAAAAAACCAACTGAAATTTATTGCTTTGGTCATCATTAAAAAAATTATTAAAATTTCCGTTTTT
Source organism: Hyposoter dolosus (assembly GCA_963921915.1). Lineage (NCBI taxonomy): Eukaryota > Metazoa > Arthropoda > Insecta > Hymenoptera > Ichneumonidae > Hyposoter > Hyposoter dolosus. Next base: position 1,834,869 of record OY998140.1, read on the forward strand.
TATTGTTTCAAGTATGTTTATCTTATTTGTTGGGCTTGACTCGCGTTTGAGGTGAGGTTGGCTATACACACAACAATGTTGCCATGTTAAAAGCATAGGATAATTCATAGATATATATAGGTTTGCATATCGTAAACTCCAATTATTCGACAACTATGTAGACGAAAAATTTGAAAAAATTGTGTCATCGTATTTGATGCTAAAGAATTTTGAGAAATCACCAAATTTGATTAAATTCTTATCACATTGTCGTATGTAGCGAACCTCCTTAAAAGTCAGTTTATGTTTTACTCACTTCCGGTGATCATGAATATCAAAACTGTGATCGAGGTAAAATCGAGAGAAGCTTCCATTCCATGTTTCAAAAATGTCATCAGATTGACGGGGATTATTGCCATGATCGTGGCTCTCGTTGTAAACGGAGTTTGTAGAAATGAGGCGACGATCATTGCTCCCAGCAAGTAAATAACGTGAAGCACAGTCCTGTACACTTTGTTGAATTGTTCGCCTGTCGAATGCAAAATTCATATTTTCATTCGAGTCTGAAAATCCCACTGATTTTGAATCGTTTTTGTGAGTTGAATTTTTTACTCACTCGTGTCTCCGATGTATTCGGTTATCCAACCCAATTTTTGATCCACTTCGCTGCGCATGGATTCGGTCACGTTCCATATAAAGTGAATCGTCTCGTTGATCTTTCCAAGCTTCTCGAGCGTCTGTTCGTACTGAGCTGCAGCCTCAGCGTTCTGACTCACTATGCGATTCGTACTCGATTCTATTTTTTCCCATATCTCTTTCGCTTGATCTTGAATCTTCATCAAATCCTCGAGAACCTCGTCGTGGTTGGCGTGCTGCTCCATCGCTTGATTCATGAGCTCTGCACTTGATTTCTCTGCAATTGTGCAATTCGAGAATGGCAAATTTACGATGTTGAAGTTCGCATCGTTGGAATGCAACGAAAACTCATTATTTTGGGACGGCCTTCTTTGCCATTCGAAAAGCGAATTTATTAGAAATATTGGAACAGGAGCATTGATTATCAAAATAATTAATTAAAAATCGATTTTTCGTGTTTCAAGGATTTGGCCTTATTATTGGTCAATTTCTTGCGAAATTTATCGTTTTAATGGAAAATTAAGCCAAGAAAATCTTTGAAATGTTGGGAAAAGTATATTTCGCTGCGAATCGACTTTCTTTTCGTTGCATTTGAAGCAGCTGTCAATTTTCATCGACTCGGAACAACTATTTACGAGGTTATTGTGAAAACTCCAAAATTCAGATTTTTACCTCGAAATCTTGAAAGTTTGGAACGCCAAAAATGCAAAACGATCAGTTGGAGCGCAAGAAGTAAGAAAATTGGTTCAGATTTTATTGCGAGTTAGGATTAATTTAATTTAATTGAATTTTGGAGAAAAAAAAAAATTCACCCAATTTTGCTCTTATGTCTTCCGTCAAACTGGCGAGTTGCGCGTGTCCAGCTCTTATCAAAGCTTTCTCGTTGTTCAATTCGCGCAAGTTACTCGAGACCAAGTTGTGAGCTGTAGATTGAGCGTCGCGTAAATATTGTTGTTGCTGCAACAAAGCTCTGTTCCCTTCGGACAGTGAGGCCAGAGCTTCCAGTGTCTGATCCTCCAAACGTTGCTGACTCTCCTGATAAATTGACAATTCGATTATTCCAGCAAAATCTCAATTTATGATCCGTAAAAATTTTATTTCTTTCTCTTGCACGATGTAGAAGTTTGCAATCGTTGGAATGCAACGAAATTCTGATTTTTCTTGAGCAGACCTCATGATTTTTAGTGAATATTTGGTCAGGACGATAAAACGATATTTTTTCAAAATCGCAAGATAAATTCGTCGAGAAAATTTGCATGCTTTTTGAAATTCAACAAACAATTAATAGAAAAAGTATTTTTCTTCAATTCCAATTTTTCTAGTAAATTCGCTTTTCGAATGGCAAAAAAGACTGTTTGAAAAATTTGTACTCTGCTATAAAAAAAAAAAATCGGTTTTCGCTGAATTCCAGCGATGCTAACTTGAAAAAATTGTCCCATACCTTTAAAGAATCCAAAGCTTTGATCTGCGAATGAGCTGTTTGCATCAATTTATTCACTGTCAATTCGGTCAGTGCACGAAATTGTGTACTACGCGAAGTGTAACAAACTGCTCTGGCTCTGTTGCTCATTAAATGATACGCGTTCCACATATCCGGGTCCATGTCGGTGGTACATTGTTTCAGAGACTGAAAATAAACGGAAAATGAAATTTAACGACGATTTTTGAATCCGACAATAATTGTTTCAACTTTTTCAATAAATTTTCGTGCACATTTGGGTGGGAGACGGGCAAAGTTGACGTTATTATTTTTTTAAATCCCAAAACTCGAAATTTCTTCAAAATCATCACATTTTTGAGATTTCATAAAAGTGAAAATTCTATTTTGGTTTTTTTTTTCGGCCGAGTTCCGCTTTGCCGGCCTCTCCCCAGAACACAGTTCGGAAAATTAAGGACGCGGTACAAAATAACAATAATTTTTGCGAATCCTCGGAAACGAGGATCAAAAATTGGGGAGAAATATTTTTTAAGAGAATTTCAAGGCTGAAGAATGATTCGCAATCTTGAATAGACAAAAATGGAAAATTTTAATAGAAAAGTTCGGAAAAAAATGCCATCGCGAGTTGGAGAATTCTTCTTGACATCTTTAACATGAGACACAATAATTATTCACACGGTAAATAAGAAGAAGGAAGTGCAAAACAATTTGAAAAAAAAGCGAGAAATTTTTACTCATAAAATTGATCAGACTTTTGAAAAATTTGGTTTTGTTAATTCACGCGAATTCGGCTTAGCGCGATCCACACTCTCTCGATTCTTCTCTACTACTGAAGCTGAACAATTCTTTGAGGGGGTCTGGGCTGGGGAACAGGGGGGAGCAGTGCAGGTTTGAACATGAAAAATTTGTCGAAAAAAATGCTAGTCTTTGTGTAACCAAGGAACCAGAATAATGTTTGCCCTTTGGCAGCAATTCACATTAACATTTTTGGAAAAATTTTGGCCAGTTCTACGTCAAAGTTTTTTTTTTTTTTCAATTGCTGAAAACCGTAGATTAGTATCAATTGTAATTAAAATCTAAAACGAACAACATTGCTTATGGAGTGTGAAATAATTTGAAAAATTGGAAACCCGTTTTTCAGTCACGATTGGCAATTTTTGAAAAACTCACCTGAGCTTAAAATTTTGTAAATGGTAAGTAGTTTGATCGAAATAGGCAAAAAATATTGAAAAAAATTCAAACGAGCACTGAAATAAATGGTCAAAGTGATGAATATTTTTTGGAAAAATTCTGGCCAGTTTTACGTCAAAGTTCGTGGAAAAATAACTCAAAATTCGCGACTATTAACAATTGTGATAAAGAAAAAACGAAAAACACTGCATTTGGGGTGTGAAGAGAATAAACCGGCATCATAGTATGATAAGTAGATAAACGAAGATAAGCAAAAAATATTTTGTGGGAAATTAAAAGAAAAAAAAATTAAAACCATCTCCGGCACTGAAATAAATGTTCAAAGGGCTGAATATTTTTAGGAAAGCCCAGTTTGCGTCAAAGTTATTGGAAAAATTACTCAAGGTACTAGAAAATATTGAAAAAACAATAGATTGCCCGTTTTCTTCGACTGTCAATGGGAAGATTGAAAAAAAAAATTCAAACGAGCTACGGCACTGAAATAAATATTTCAAGGGTTCCGAGCTCAATGCTCGTGAGGGGGGAAAGTTGCAAGTTGGAACACGTCTCAATACCAACCCCCTTTAGAGCGAGTCACACTCCTTTGGGCCCCTCAATTGCCATCAGGCATCGGACAAGTTAGTTAGCCCGTTGAGCGTAAAAGTCCCACCTGGCGTTTAGCTCGTTGTTTTTTTAGTATTTACCATTTCATCGGTGCAGGGAAATAATTTCCTGCCCTCGACGGAGCTCTGGCAATTGAGTAAATTGACGCTGAGTTTGGCGAGTTGTTCTTCCGTCATTTCGCCGCAAGAAGTTCGTATTTTCATAACGACTTTGTGCTGGCAAGTTTCCAGAGGCGAGGAGATTTGTATGTCAGTGAGTTTGGCCGCTTCTCGTAAAAACTTTTCATCCGCCGTCATAGATTCGTACGGAATGGAAATGAGAGGAACCCCGTCCGCGACTAAGACAGTTTTCTCTTCCGCGGGTTTGCTCCAAAACCAATTCAACAAAGTTGCACTTTGTGTTTGTTGCACGAGGAAAAGTGCAGCAAAGAAAATCGTGACGATCCTCAAGGCCATCGCGAATTAATTTGCCTGTGAAAATTGAGCAAAACGAATATTTTTACTTTTTCACTTCGACGCCTTTGTAATCGGCGATTTTCACAGTTTTCTCCGTCAGGAATTTGCATTGTTACGTAATAAACGAGAATGATTCGAGTTTTTGGAAAATTTCGGCGGGATCGAGCAGGTTAACAAGGAAATTCGCGTTAAATTTTAATACAGGATTCAAATTTTCGGTATACTTACCGGTTCGTGCGGATTTTAATGAGCAGATGAATTTTCACCACGAAATCTATCATCCGGTTATTCAACGCGAGAAGGAAAATTTCCGACGAAAATAGATTTTACGCTTCAAAACTAAAACAACACTCCGCTATGACATTCGTATTCGTAACGGTCGAAAGTTGCGGAGCGGAAATTCAAGCAGGTCGAAACTTGTTGGAATACACACGCCAAATTCAAAAGATGCGTAAACACAAATATACACAACGATCAATTGTAATTTTCCATCGACTTGAGAGATGGCAGCAGGATTACGGGTTTCTCGAAAAATTGAGAAAAAGGCGGGAAATTCAAAAAGTTGCTCTTTGCCAAACTTGCCTGACATTTTCCATTAAAAAAAAAACGACGCATCCCCGCGTATCTTTAAAGGAACAAAAAACGATGTAAATTTTCGAACCCCACGAAGCACGAAGAAAAAACATTCACGGGTCAAATTGACCCTCTCCTCTTTTTATGTCAATTGACAATACGTTACAATATAATCGAAATTCGTCGCATACCTTCGTCGTATCCAGTGTCGTTGTCGAGAAACTTTTCGTCGCACTTCGGACTCGATGGGTCTGAGAGACCCATGAATTAGCGGACAGTTTGCCCGCATGAGCTGGACCATTTTTTATCTCCCGAAAAATTTTCGAAAAATCGATGTTTCGAAAAATCGAAAAATTCGATATTTTTTAAGACTGACAATGAGGATAGAATTGAGACGAAAAATTTCGTGTGTATACTTTACAGGATAAACTATACCACTCTTTATTGTAACATTAAGGTTTAAAAATCAGGAGAATCGCAGAAAAAAAGGTCGCATCACTCTCCTCTGGGAATAATTTGACATTCGGACAGAATTCATGTGTTTCCTTAGTAAATAATAGTTGTAAAATTTGTGTATAACAGACTCGCGATTTTTGCGAACCGAATGGATGAAAAATATACAATAATCTCCTTAATATTTATACAAAATTGCATCAATATTGACGATTGTGCTGGAATGTTCTCTCTCTCTCTCTCTCTCTCTCTCTCTCTCGTATGGAATGAACACTTTTTTGTACATGCTCGATCGTTACATTGGCTCATCATCAATATATTAATATTAATATATCATTTTCTCAGACATCATTTGGGCGACGAAATTTCCAGTTTTTCTACCACGAACTAACAAAATTACATTCTAGGACACAGTGGCACTCGATTAAACTCCGAGAATTCGATCAATATGCATTCGTAGGCACAATCCACATTGAGCATGTGAAAAATTTCCTTTACAAACGACCTCTCGTGTCTCTCTGGACCTGATACTTTTCAGTTTCTTTCCTTTTTGGGGTTCGCTCTCATTTCCTACCGTGAATTTCGATGTTTCGCTCAAAATTTTGACCCACGAGATCGACATGCTGGGCCGGTAAATCTAAACAGATTGCACAATCCTTCCAATTCCTCCCACACGTAATTATCACTAATTTAGAAAATTGCTTTTCACGACCCGATTCTTTTAAAGTTCGAACTTGAAAAAAGCGAGAAAAAAAGTTTTTCCAAATATTTAGAAAAGTGGCAATAATTGTAAAAATATTCAAATACATCGCATTTTTTGTCGCCAGATTTTTGTTAAAAAGGACGAAAAACCGATTTTCTCGCGATCCTCGTCGTTTCGAATTCATTAAGCGCCAGAGATTCTTCGATCCGTTACTCTGCTCGCTTTTCCATGGAACTTGTCGAAAAAATCCAACTATTCCGATAAATGCATTCTAAAGTTTTTACCCTGATTAAAACTGGAATCTCGGGTACTTAATACTATGAAACTTTCAGTCAGATTTTATCTAGCACGGAGGGTCCTGGCTGTAGGATTATTCGATCGATACTCAACATTACTCACGTAACTCGACAACAGCCTCGTTTGTGTGTTGTCTTATAGGGTCCATCTGTCGATCTTGTCTCGGAGTTGTTTATGTTTGTGTGTGTATATTCTCCGATAGAGCGTGTGTATACAAATTTGTTTGGTATGTACATTAAATGTCGCTCCTGCGACACTATGAAAATATGTTGTTGATTGGTCGAGAGGATTGCTCAGGGCCAAAATTTGTTAAAGAGATCCATAAACGAGTCGTAAATCATGAAAGTTATTGCGACGTCGAGGCAAACTCTTCCTAATCTCGGTACGGTTCCTTTGTAAAAAGCTGCTGGTCCCTCGTTCTTCCATATTTGTACAGCACAGTCGACGCTTCCCTTGTATTTCGAAGCTTCCAAACCCTGCGACAAAATTTCATTCTTCTTAATACACGAATTTTTCATCTAAAATTGAAATCCAACGAAATTCCGTTTTTCGAGTGAACTTGAGTGTCGTTAGGAATTTTATTCGGGCTTCCGGAAGAAATATTAAGTTTGAAAATGTTGTGTACGGTTACCTGCATTCTGGTTTTCACAACGTCGATTGGCGTGTTACCGAAAACAGATGCCGCGCCAGCGCAAGCACCGAAAACACCAACGACAAGTTTTGGTACCGCCTTATTATTGTCGCCCCCTCTGTACCAGTCCTTCATCGTTTCCATAACGAAGAAACGAATGGCTTGATTGGAACCTTGTTTCATTATTGTTGGCACAACTCCCTGATAAACTCCTTTCAGTCCTGAACAAGAAAAAGAAAAAAAATATTCATTTGTGTAGCGATGCAGTCTCGAGTTGCTCGCACTCCATTGTTCATTGTCTCCATTTCTCTCTCAATTAATATTCAAGGTGAAGCACTTTACTGAATTCAGCCGAGTCTCTGTTTTTTTTTCTTCTTTTTTTTTTTTTTGTTTTTTTTCGTAATCGAGCGAACATCGTGGCCTTTGCTTGATGGCAATTCCTCTTGAGAAATTTACGATAAAAACAAGATTACACGCGTTTGCATCTATAGAGAAATAACAGCGTTGCGTTTCTTATCGGACTTTCGGACCCCTCGCCAACTTTTGTTGCGTAAGAGCCTCCGTGAGCACGAATAAGTCAATTAAATGAGTTCAAACCAATTGCAATTTAAATTTTCTCGACCGTTTCTTTTCAACATCGATCCTCAATTTCCAACAAATGTTCAATCGACGTTAAGGGCTCAGCTGTCGAATGCTTTGCATTCTGACCTCAGAATATCATGCTAATCGGGATTACGTCAGCAGCTTTTGAAGCAGAACGACTATTCGCGTTGGTGTGATTTTGGGTCGAGCTATCAGTAATCCAGAATTTTTATTACGCTCTCGTGATAACGGTCTCGCTTACTATTTTCCTTATGCTTTTCGTGCTTCTCAAGTTTACAAAAAAAAAAAAAAAAAAAAACTATTTCTTTCGAAAAGTAAAATCTATAAATCTATAAAAATGTACTGATTTATATAGTTTATGAAAATCTTCGGATCATCGATCGCGTTGATAAAATCATGATTAAATCAGAGAAATACAAAAATCAAAATTCCAAAGTATCAAAGTTCTTGGAGAATATTTTTTCTGCAAAACGCTTTGATTCTATTTTTTTTTTTTTTGTACGAAAATCATTTATAATAACAGACCAAAAAAAAAACTAAATTTGAACAAAAAGTCGATCCCGAAAAGTGCATGAAATTTGATAAATTTCTGGAACGAAAAATTCCATTTGTTTTCTAGTCGTTCTCAAAATATTTCTCCCAAATCTTGGGAATTGATTCATTTTATTAATTGGACCGAACGCGGAGCAAAAAAACCGAAATTTTCATCAGGTTTGAAGGATGAAAACTGAAGATAAACTCACCGTGCTCCTTGACGATGAGTCCTACGCCATGGAAAAATCCTCTAAATCTTGGATTGGCGGATCGTTGATCGTTGATAAATTTGACTTTGACAGTTTCCATAGGCGTGACAGCGAAAATAGCTTCGCAGATTCCGGCGCAGAGGCCGGCGAGGAGTCGTCTCTGAGGATTGAGTTTTCCATCCGCGTCGACCAGTTGTTTTTTGACGGTTTCAAAAGAGCCGAAGCGCACTGCGGATTTGGGGATAGAGCCGTACAGGAGAACGGAGAGGCCGCGGTAAAGCCCCAAGAAACCATTGGATTTGATGGTTTTATTGACGCAATCGAATATTCCGTTGTATTGTTTTCCAGCTCCTGTCTTTCCGTCAAGTTGCAACTGAGTTTTGACGTATTCGGTTGGATACGTAATGCAAATTTCTATGCCTCCGGTAATGCCGCCTGAAAAAATGTGCGTCTTGAAATTTTTGTGGGTGCGCGACCTTGGAACGTCAACTGTCAAGGATCTCGAGAGGTTAGGTCCGTCCGGGCCGGTCCTCGAAGCCGGGAAATCGATTTTATCCAACAATACGAATAGACACACTAAAATATACGTCCCCAAATTCCGACTGTACAGTTACGTCATATCTATGAATGTTTATCGATTTATGATGGTCGATTTATTTCCAGATAGCGCGATACATACAAAGTTTTTATTTTTATTCGATGAAATTCGTGATGCACACGAATATTACGCGGTTGCATTGTTTCTTCCATATTGACGTGAAAGTCCCGGAGACTCGAGTGTCGGGGCAATAACGATTTTCGTAAAATAATATTGATTCGACGACGTCCAAGTTTGCATCGTTGGCGAACGCAACGAAATTCTTTTGTTTCTGTGAGAAAGCTCATTGTTAAAATGGGGAATATAATTACGATGATAAAACGATCGACTTTTCCAATTCAAAAAGTATGGCGGCTCGAAAAGTTGGGATGATTTTGAAAATTGAACAAATCATCGTTGAAAAGAAATATTTTTCGTTGCATTCCAACGTTGCGAACTTCAGCTTCATTTCATTCGTCACGCTTACGTCCGTTTTTTTTTTTTTTTCCTTCGATCGTAAGAGGTAAATAAGGAAAATTGAAGGCGACGAGATTCGTTGCCCAAATTCGATGGACCAAGCGTCGAAAAGTTTTTTACGTAAGAAAAAAAATTGTGACGTACCAGCTATGATTCCCTTTACTCCGACGTTGCTGGTTCCAGCAGAAGCTGCTGCTGCCGTATCCCGCATCCAAGGTCTCGTTGGAAATGGATTGCCGGCATATTTCCTCGGAACCGGTGAGCCGAAAATTTCTCTTCCCAACCAGACAGGATCCATGCTTTAATTTTTATCGAATTGATTCCGAGAGTCAGAGATTTACGATTTCGTCCTTTCTCCACGGCGACATACCACCTTCGACCGCCGAAGGAGAACTAACGCGACGCTCGACTAACGCGCGCGACCACGACGTACGATCGACAAGTGTCGCGCGCGCCAGTGGAATGGGAAATTTGCGAAATTGTGGAGAAAAAAATAATAAAAGTTAAGACTCGAATCATCGTTCCTCCGGTCGTCCTTCTTCAGCCCAGAGTTATCCGATCTTGTTAGCGACTATCACTCTCGCCGCTCATTCTTTTATTTTCCAATACACATCGTTGCAAACTCTTATCAGCAATAGAGCGGCTCTCGAAATGTCTCCTCCCAGCCCTCGTGCCACTCGCCATTCTTTCCCTCCCACGCATATAAAAAATCGTTGCTTCGCATTTTTTGCACTCGCCTCGAAACTCATTACGAAACTTTATATTTAGACCCGCGTTAAATTTCCTGCTTTCATCGATCAAGAGCGGCGAGTATATCGAAAATTTCTTTTGTACTTTCTCGAAACTGTTTCTTCGCATCGATTCAAATTTTTATTTAAATTTTTTCTTCCCGATTATGTTTTTCACGCGCCAGACATTTTTTTCTTTCAATTTTTATTTTCGCATCAGCAGTTTCATTCCGCTTGGCGAAAAAAAATGTAAAAATAAAACGATAAAAAAAACAAGAGACTTGAATTTTTTTTTGAGCTTCAAATTTTTCTTTTTATTTTTTTACTCTGGTAAAAGTAGGTCGTGTCTATAGCAGCGGTTCGATCGAAAAAATCTCAAAGTTTTGCGTAATAGCTTCGGAGTTTAAATAATCGTTCGGTCGAAAAAGTCAAATCGACTTATCGAAGAATTTATCGCTTAAAAACAAAATAAAAATTGAATTATTATGCTCATTAGAATTAGAAAATTTTCGTGACAATTCTTCTCCCCGTTTGGCTAGAAAAACGTCAGAAATGTATTCCCATTAGAATGTCACAGGTAAAGGAAAGTATCTGACAGATGAATGGGAGCAAAGTCCAATTCTCGTGTTTGTTGCTTGTACGAGCAATCGGTGCCCAGCACATGGCACTCAACGATTTTATTATGAATACAAAAAATAAAAATCTTTTTCAAAAATCTCTCTCGCTACTTTTATTTTTTTTAGAAAATACTTCCCGACTCTCCCATTTCTCAAAGAATTTTTCTAAACGTTTTTCATCAAGTGTCCGATGTACATATGATGAGGTGGGCCCCACGTGCTTCAATCTTAAAGAATCTCAAAGAGAGTGTGACCAGATTCCGACCTTGAAACGAAGCCTTTTCAATAGGACGAGGGATACTGATCTATGGGGTTTTCCATGATTTCTGTGGGGCTCGTTTTCCCTGGATTTCGACCTGGTGAGTTTTTTATCTCCGCAGCCTGAACCTTGATCTGTTCGAAACTCGCGTTCGTTTATTCGGATTTGTTGGTCAACGACAATTTCGAAAAAAAAAAAACGTTCACACACAGACCATCGTCGCCCATTATCTATATTCTTGTTTTCCAGGCACAGAGTTTCGAGAACTCGAAAAATTCATTTATCTTGAGAAGGAAAATAAAGAGTCTTCAAAGTTCGGCGATTTATCGATTCGACTATTCAAGCTTCACGCGATCAAACACGATCGTGGAGTTTGCATCGTTGGAATCCAACGAAATTCTGTTTTTTCTTGAGCAGAGCTCCAGATTCTTATTAAATATTTTGCCATTTTTGAAAATCGGTACGAAAATTGTCATGGTTGTTGAAATTGAACAAAAAATTTATAGGAAAACGTATTTTTCGTTGGACCCCCCAACATTTGCGAAGTGTTCAGTGTCACTGATCAATTTTGTCGTTGACGTTTATACATTCCCATGACCTTGACTCTCACGTGCTCTCAAATACATTTGCGGAGGCACCTGTTGTGCTCGCTAATGGATTATCCAGTGCGATAAGAACTTGGAAAGTAAAATATCTTGAAATTTCAATCACCAGAGTGGACAAAAGTCGTTTTCTTGGGGAACGATAGAAAAAAAATGGGATACAAAGTATTTGATCGATCGAATTTCGCGTTGTTCGAATGCGGCCAATATTTTGCGTTTTTTGCTGTCAAGACTGAAAAGATACGGAACTGCCTCGAATAAAAGTTGAGAATGTTGTTGCGGCTTTTGGTCTCTTTTATTTTTATTGAAAACTTGGCAATGCGTGAATAATAACGCGCGATATAAATGATATCAGTAAGAATTAATAAAGTTAGGGAAGTTTGTGAGGATAGGAATGTTTTCCTGACCCTTGAGTACTCTGACGACAACGGGATGGTTGCGAAGAGGCGAGAATAATTTAGTCATTCGGTAATCCTGATTATTTCGTTTCTACATTCGCTCCCACGACTTACCAACCTGGTGTAGTGTTCGCCAATCGCCGCATTCGTCTGAAACATCGAGATTTTTTTTTATCAGTCGACCGAGTTTTTTTGTTTCTATTGAGAAGAAAGAATTTGGAAATTCGAGTGAATTCGTACCGAGTATTTCGATCTTGGTCTCGTATTTTCTTCTCCATTTCTGCGTCCGTCAGTGTCTCGAGAAAAGGTGCCCATTGATCTGCCTCCGATGGAGGTCTGAATGGAACTTCGACCGTAGGTAACGGAGCTTCCGAAAAGGCGTAAGTTCTCTGGTGCCAGGAAAGTTGTCCACGAACGCTAAGAAAATTCCAAAATTCTCATCTACTTTTTTCTCACGAAATTGTCGTTTTTCGTCAAGTTTTGACTCATTTTTCACAAAACTTGAATTTCATATGGCAAAAATTTGTTTAGCCAAAATTCATTCACAACATTTCATAATGCGGAACACAAACTGTCAATTTTTCGATGACCCTAGGCAAATTTGGTACACGGAGAGACAATTATATTAAAAATCACGATGACAGTTTCCTGGCACTATACCGTCTCCTGACAGATTTTACCTTGGCGAAACATTTCAAATTTCCCCAATTTTCAATAGAATACGAATGAAAAATGACTATATCGTTTCCTGAGAGATTTTAGCAAATACATAGTAAATTTTTTTCATAGCACAGTGTGACCTAAACCCGCACTTTACGCATGCTTTTCCATGACTTAAATAGCTCTTTTTTGCACGGTGCGCAAACGAAAGAACTAACTTCACAGATGCCTGATAAACAAGAGAAAATACGTTAAAATTTCAAAATTTACTTCAAAATTTACAGCAGACAAATGTCAAAACAAGGGTAGGTTAGCATTTCGCCTAAAACAGTTTCATGCTGTCGAATAAGTGACAACGGAAATATAGACGAAATGCTAGCCTACAGTCGGTAATTACTGAATTACGATGTTTTTTCGAAAATTTACAGCTCTGAGTAATTTGGGCGAAAGTGAAATTACCGAAATTGCTTCGAATGCCATAAAAGACATAGCAAAACGTGCTTCTCGCAATTCGTTGCTTAATTATTCGAAAAAATCGCGCTAAGAAAATAAATCAAATTCTTTTTGCGGAAAAGTAATCTTAGCAATACACAAGAAATATATTTTCAAAGTTTTAAGAATCTGTTAAGTGAAATTTCACACAATTTGTCCAAATAAGTTTTCAAGTACATAATTAAATACTTGAACATGAATTGATTAAACATATGATATTACTCTGATATGCTAGTTACTGAATTGATTTTTCACTCTGATGTATCAGTTTGTGAATTGATTTATTACTCTGATGTGTCAGTTTTTGAATGGGTTTTTTTTAGTGTTTGTCTTGCAGCTTGTATTGGGATTCTTTGTGAATGCAATACATCGATTTTACTTTTAAAACACTAATTTCATCTAGCCCCCCCCCGCCCACGCCGGTCCAGGGCGGGTTTATGTCACACTTGCTATAAAATAGTATACGATACTTGTGACCTAAGTTGTCTATTAATGAACGGCGTTTAGCAATAATACTTCACGCCGTGCAATAATAAGCTACTTAGATCACACGTATCGTAATATACTGTTATCTGAAATTTGGCGAAACATTTCAAATTTCCGCAATTTTTAACAGAATACGAATGAAAAATAACTATATCGTTTCCTGAGAGATTTTAGCAAATACATAGTAAATTTTGTTATCTGAAATTGGTCGAAAAATGTCAAAATTTGGCGAAAAGGGTCAAGCTTTCGCTATTTTCAATAGAATATGAATAAAAAATGATGATGCCTTTGCCAAAATTTTTTGGAGAGGCGACATGGGACCAGAGAACTATGATGCCATAGTAACTTTTGATATAATTTTCTCTCCATGCATCATTAACCACCATAAAATGATGGATCTCCGTATGAAGAGCGTGTCCGAAAGAAACAAATACTGGAATTTGTAAAGGTACCTGTAGGCAATAGCGGTTACAAATTCTCCACCGAGTCCAAGTTCGGCACAAAGTTTCATGGCGAATTTTTCTGGATTATTCTCCTTTTCGGACATGTCCCATTCGACCTGATCGACGAGGCTCGTGTTGCCGACGTGGATATTCAGTTTTATAATGACTCTTTGATCGCACTGGTCCTCGATCAGTGATTCTTGTGGAAAAGCCTCTATTTGTTGTCTTATCGCTTGAGCGATCGCCGGTACAAATGTCAATGGATTCAAATCCAGATCGTCGCACAAAACTTCGGCAAATTGTTCGGGAGTTATAAGGCTTTCTGAAAAATGAACAAAAAATCCGGCACGTCAGACGTTAATTTTCATTCCTCGATTTTTCGTCCATTCTTTTCCAATTCTCACCGTTTTTGTTCCACGTGAACGTGTCTCGTAACTTTTGACCTTCGATCTCCATGTCCAAGCGTATGGGAACTAGCATCTCTTGCTGCGCTGCATTTTCCAGATTCGCCGAAGGATCCGTATCGTCGAAACTAAAAACAAGTGCATTTAGGTTAATTAATCGGGCCAACTCGGCTTTAGGGCATCAAGTTGACAAATTATCGCGAATTTTCTCTCGAAGATTCTCTCTAAATTGCTAATACTATTTTGCATTTCAAACTTTTTTCCGATCGTCGATAACTTGGATTTTCATATTGAAGGAAAAATTCGCAATTCCTTTTTTCGTATATTTAGCGTTTAAATTGATAGGAAAATTATTTTTGTCACGCAATGCAAATTCTTACCACAGGGGAAACGTTCTGACTTTTTTGTTGTGAACTCTGTTGCGATTAATCGGAGTGGCTTGAGGAACGGCGTCGAGATGCGAGCTGTTAGGTAAACTGGGTACCCAGGCCATAGATTTTTTGGATTTTCCTTCCCTGGGCGCGGGAGGTTCCGTCGAGTGAACCGAAACAGCTTTGTACTTGTCGTCGTTGCCCTCGATAATATCTTCGACTTCGCTTGCTCTGAGCAGCGAAACGCTGGACGCTAAGACGTGCTGACTGAGGCCCAGTTCGACCAACTTTTTCCTTTCGTCGTTGGTGATAGATCGGCGAAACATTCCCGGGTAACGTTTGTACAAGGAGCCGCGAAAGAGGCGCAGATAATTGCCCACCTCCGATCCGATACAATAATATTCGCCATTTTCCTCGACTTGAAAACTTATCGGCTTATCGCCGTACGTGCGCAATGCCATTTTCACACTGATGAATATATACTCGGCTTTCCTGGATTCATGCAAAGTTGAAAAAACAGAGTTTGAAATTTTTCACGAGAACTTGGTTTGTAACCTTCGTGGATATGGATCGTTGGAATTTCTGACAAGCTGATACTCACGAGACTTTTTACCCGTTGATTAAACTACTTGGAGAGTTTTATTAGTTATTCTTTATTTATCATCAAACTAACGCACAATGTCTTGACAAAAAACCGATTCTTAACCACACTTTTTCGTGCTTTTCCGCTTGTCAATAGAGCAAAACAGCGTCGCTACAGTTCTAGGGACTTTAATCTACGCTGGGGTAGAATGGTAGAAAACAAATTCCCTGGGCAAAGTGGCGCGGAATTGGTGCTCGATGGAGTTTTTGAAAAGCGCGAATGATTATATATCATCCACTTCGTAGATGCGATATCGTACACATTCGAAAACATCGATCATTTGACAATGGAAAAAAATCGATAGTTTTTTGTAATAATTCAAGAAATTCTTGATGAATGTTTGGATAATGGTGAATTTTTGTTAACGGTTCCTCACTCACGTATGACAGCTGGTCGTTTAATAGTTTTTGCAAACAATGAATATTCATCCGTGAGAAAATAACTCTATGACGTTTTGAAATTTAAAGATTCAGAATATCGCATCCGCGAATGGCGATTGGGATAATATTTATTTGAAAAAATGATAAATTCTAATATTCAAAACGCGTTATCACGTCCGAAAAGATGGCGGCATTTTGGGCGAGTCAAAGTTGTCGACGTGTATCATCCTTACCGGTTTGCCGCGCCGGTCAGGGAGAGTCGAGCGAGGGGATTATTGAGGGTGATTCGTGAGCTTTTTCATGTACACACGAATGTCGAATGTAGAGTAAAATACATATTGAAAATAAGTAATGAAAAAAAGCAAGTAAAAGCGAGTGCAAGTGTCGTAAACTGCTGTGCAAACGTGTGGTGTAGTGTCGCCGCGGAGGGAATCGTGGAAAATCGTGCAAAATAGCGGCGCATCGAACATAACCTCAAAAACGGAACGCAGCGATAAGGTGTATATCTTGTAAAATAGGAAAAGTACGTGTGCATCGATAAAAGGTGAGACGAGAACTTTTCCAAATCTACGAAAAATATAAGAAAAAGATTAGAAATTCTGGTTTTTCCCCGGTGCTCCGGCACTTTTGCCGACGATTCGTCCGTTTTGACGTCGAGTGTGAAAAATCACACGCACACAACACAGCACGATGACAAATCAGTGCAATTTTTTAAGTGTTTTTACGACGTTGCTCATATTTTTGATCGAGCATCACGCTCACGTAGACGGCAGTGAATTGCCGCACGTGCGAGGCATCCCATTGTCAAAAAATTCATTGTACACTCCGGGCAGCACTTTCACGTGTCTCGACGGCAGTGAAACGATAAGTTACGATTATATAAACGACGACTATTGCGACTGCGAGGACGGCAGCGACGAGCCAGGAACAGCCGCGTGCAGCAAAGCAGTTTTTTATTGTAAAAACGAGGGTCACGTCGCCAGGGAATTTCCATCCAGTAGGGTAAACGACGGCGTTTGCGACTGTTGCGACGCCAGCGACGAATGGGATTCCCATGCTCAATGTGAAAACACATGCCACGACCTTGGCAAAGAAGCGAGAAAAGAACAGGAAAAAGCGGCGGAACTGCTGAAGGAAGGCAGCAAGATAAGATTGGAAATGATGAGCGTGGGCAAACGATTGAAGACCGAAAACGAAGGCATCCTCGTAAAGTTACGCCACGACTATGAAGAGGCAACGATGACCAAAAAAGAGCGTGAAGTTACTAAAAATTTGGCAGAGGAGAGAGAAAACGCAGCTCTAGAAAAATACAGACCTGCCGAACCAGAAATGCCTGCCGAACAAGTCCAAGTCGAAGCCGCCGAGTACTTCAAAATGTTGGATTCGGACCAAAGCGGCATCGTCACTCTCGCCGAAATCACCACCAGAGTCACTTTCGACAAGGACGGCAATGGAGAAGTTACCGAGGAAGAGGCTCTCTTCTTCTTAAACAACAAGCAAGAAATCAGTATGGAAGACTTTGTCAACTTTGCCTGGCCATTGATGAAACCTTTTGTCATGAGAGAGCAAGGTTTGTATATTTCCAACGATACCCAACTTTGCAACATTGGAATACAACGAAAAATATTTTTTTTATTTATTATTTTGGTAATCGATGCACTCGTTTCTATTTTTCTAGTAAATTCGCTTTTCTAACGGCAGAGAAGACTGTCCTGCTATAAAAATAATCAGTTTTCGTTGGATTCCAACAATGAGAACTTGAACATTGTATATTTCTTTATCATGTTGAAGCTTGCGTCGTTGGAATGCAACGAAATTCTCTTTTTTCTTCAACAGATCTCAAGATTCTTATTCAATATTTGGTCATGACAATAAAACGATCTTTTTTCGGAATTAAAGTAAAAATCGCTACGGAAATTGTCACAATTGTGGAAATTAAACAAATCATGAATAGAAAAAATATTTTTCGTTGAACCCCAACGTTGCGAACTTCAGTGTCATTATTTGCAGAAAATGCAGAAAAATTACGACACGGTAATGATTTCGGGAGACGTTGAATTTAGCATCGTTGGAACGCAACGAAATTCCTCTTTTTTTTTGACAAAGCTCATCATTCAAACGCAGATTATAATTACGATGATAAAATGCGATCGGTTTTTGCGAGCCAAAAAGTATACCGGCTCGAAAAATTTCAACCTCGTTGAAAAAATATAGTTATTGTCAATGGAATAGAAAGAAAAAACGTTAACGAAATATTAATCTGGCAGGATCGTTCAAGCCCCCGAGCGAAGAAGAGCGGAAGGAAGTTGAAGAGGAGCACGAAGATGTGGCGGAACACCCGGTGGAGGAGGATATAGAGACGGGTGGAGAGTACGAGGCCCCTGAAGAAGAAGAAGAAGAAGAAGACGAGGAGCAACAGCAGCAGGAGGAGCAGCAGCAAGAAAAGCCGCAACAAGTTCAATACAGCGAGGAGACGCAAGCGTTGATCGACGAGGCGAATCGAGCTCGCGAACATTATCAGCAGGCTGAGAAAGCATGTTCGGAACTGCAAACAGAGATCAGGAGGCTCCAGGAGAGAAGCGAGAGGGATTATGGCCCGGACGAGGAGTTCTCGTCGCTCGATGGCGAGTGTTTCGAGTTCCGCGACCTCGAGTACGTCTACACGTTGTGTCCGTTCGGTAAAGCGACTCAGCGTTCCATCTCCGGAGGTTCCGAAGTCAATCTCGGCCACTATCACGAATGGGCCGGTCCGGAGACGAACAAATATTCCAAGATGAAGTACGACCGTGGTTTGACGTGTTGGAACGGTCCGGCTCGCAACGTCCTTGTAAATATTCGATGCGGAACGACGAACCGTCTGATTTCGGTCTCTGAGCCAAGCAGGTGTGAATACGCGATGGAATTCACAACACCAGCTCTCTGCAATCCAGAAATCGACAGAAGCGACACTCACGACGAATTGTAGGAAGAAAAACGACGAGATACACGAAAGAACCAAAAAAAAAAAAAAAAAAAAAAAAAGGAAAAAGAAATTCGAGGCAACAAGTATTTTCGTAATCGATAAAGAAACAAATTAAGCAGCCAAACGTACACGCACGAGCACCCGTTGTTTTTTTCCAATACGACAAAACGAGTTTGCACGGCAAATGAAAAGTCTCGTGCATCGTGATCGGAAGTGACGAGATAATTTTGAGAAAAACCAAGTTTGTATATTGCCTGTACATCACACACGATTATTCGTAAAGAGCGCAGAAAGACTGGAGTTTTTTTTTTATTATTCGTCCTGTCGTTACATCGTGTTATTTGCATCGTCGTGACCCAACAAACTTTATTTTTTACTCCAACGTGGAAAAGGGACTGAATTAGTGTTTGATTATTTTTTTCGCATTTTACAGATTCAATTTATAAATGAAGAAACGTTCCTTCTCGACGATGCAATCTCAAAGAAAATCATGAGTTTGTTTGCAGCGCATAATAATAATAGTGGGAAAAAAAGGAAAAACAAAAAGTTCATCGTCGTCGAGGACGATCGAAAATGCTCATTTTTTACACACATGAAACATTAACGAAAAACTGCCAACCACGGCGACACATTATCACATGATTTTTATCGAATTCGTCGAGTTTTTTTCTTTCAATATGAATATTTATATTTCTACAAAAAATCGTGAAATTAAAGTCCGAGGAAAACGAGAAAAATAACTAAATGAAAAACAAACAATTGTTGCATCTTCATATTGCCAATATCGGATCACTGTTACATTCCCTCTTTTGTACACCAAGTATTTCTACGGAGGTGATGAATAAAGAAAAACCGGAAGGAGAACATTGCGGCGTTCGTCAGACTCTGTCTGCCAAGTTAATTGACCATCCACGCAAGCGATTACGTTAATTTTCCTGCAATTCCTGCCACTTGAAACAGAGAATCGACATTTTTTCGCTGCTTTTTTTTCAACCACCTTATTAAGGTAGTCAAATTTTCAAGAGGCTACAGAGAACCAGAAAAAAGATATTCGCATTGGTAATTTCATACATTTAACATTGAGGTTTATGAGAAATATCGGTTTTCATTGTATTTTACAATGAATTCTTATCAAATCTTGGGAGAAATCACAGTTTCTCTATTTCACGAAAATTCCCGTTTTTCCTCGTTCTGCCAAAATTTTCATTAAGGTAGTACTGTCGGTTTTAGAATTACCGTTTAGAATTTCATAAAATTTGGTACATTATAGTAGATTTTGATTAGAAAAGGATCCAGTCAAATTTTCGAGAGGCTACAGAGAACCAGGAAAAAGATATTCGCATTTCATACATTCAACATTGAGTTTTATGATGAATCTCAGTTTTCATCGTATTTTACAATGAATTCTTATCGATTCTTGGGAAAAATCACACTTTTCATTTTCTTTTTTCGGGTTCTCTGTAGCCTCGTGAAAATTTGATTGGATCTTTTTCTTATCATAATCTACTACTGTACCAAATTAAATAAAATTCTGAATGGTAATACTAAAACCGACAACCTTAAATGGAAAATGAATAAAAAATACGAATCGAAACGAACCGAAACGATCGGTTTTTCCGAACCGAAAACTAGATCGGCTAGAAAAATTTGAATGATTTTAAAAATTAAACAAATTACGAATAAAAATATATATTTTTCGTTGCATTACAACTAGGGGTGTGCGAATATTTGAAAACTTGGAATATTCGGTATCAAATCAAATCAAATTGTGTGATTCGAATACTTTCGAAATAATTTTTATAGCACAGTGTGACCTAAACCCGCACTTTACGCACGCTTTTCCGTGACTTAAATAGCTCTTTTTTGCACGATGCGTAAATGAAAGAACTAACTTCACAGATACCTGATAAACAAGAGAAAATACGTTAAAATGTCAAAATTTACTTCGAAATTTATAGCAGACAAATGTCAAAACAAGGGTAGGTTAGCATTTCGCCTAAAAACAGTTTCATGCTGTCAAATAAGTGACAACGGAAATATAGACGAAATACTAGCCTACAGTCGGTAATTACCGAATTACGATGTTTTTTCGAAAATTTACAGCTCTGAGAGTAATTTGGGCGAAAGTGAAATTACCGAAATTGCTTCAAATGCCATAAAAAACATAGCAAAACGTGCTTCTCTCAATTCGTTGCTTAATTATTCGAAAAAATTAGGAACAGTAGCATAGAACCCCTTCAATAAATCGCGATAAGAAAATAAATCAAATCCTTTTTGCGAAAAAGTAATCTTAGCAATACACAAAAAATATATTTCCAAAGTTTTAAGAATCTGTTAAGTGCAATTTCACATAATTTGTCCAAATAAGTTTTCAAGTACATTATTAACTACTTGAACATGAATTAATTGGACATATGATATTTCTCTGATAGGTCAGTTATTGAATTGATTTATTACTCTGATGTGTCAGTTTTTGAATTGATTTTTTACTCTGATGTACACATTTTTGAATAGATTTTTTATTCTGATGTACCAGTCTTTGAATGGGTTTTTTTTAGTGTTTGTCTTGCAGCTTGTATTGGGATTCTTTGTGAATGTTATACATTGATTTTACTTTTAAAACACTAATTTCATCCAGCGGGGGGGGCTGCGCCCCCCCCCGAACCCCCCCTGCTCCCCCCCCCGCCCGCGCCGGTCCAGGGCGGGTTTATGTCACACTTGCTATAAAATAGTATACGATACTTGTGACCTAAGTTGTCTATTAATGCACGGCGTTTAGCACCCTCGCTGCGCTCGGGCGCTAACTTCACGCCGTGCAATAATAGGCTACTTAGGTCACACGTATCGTAATATACTATTTCGAGTGCTTTGATTTGACATAAAAAAAATAGAGTGACTAGTGTAATTTAACCATCACAGAAAAATTGCGAAAATCAGCTATTTTTTAACTGGTTAGAGAGATGATACCGTAACCTAAAATAAAAGTTGGAAACAACATCACGGAGAACTATGGAACGTGTTTGGGTATACTTCCGTTTAGCCCATACCTCCGATCGATCTGAATTTTGGTGTACTTATGCGTATTTTGACGCGCAGATTAAGAATATGGCAGTACTACATCTCTACTGTACTGTTTTCTGACACATTTTCATTCTTATTCATCTGTCCTCTTAATTCATCAGAAAAAATCTTTATTTTCATACATCTGTGTTTTTTGACAACAGCCCTCTCATACAACTGTGATCTCAATTCGTGCAAAAAAATCTCTGTTTTTCTACATCTCCCTTACAACTGTAATCTTCTACAACTCTATTCTGATACATCTATGATCTGGTTCAACTTCGCTCTTATAAAAAAATAATTGATTGTCGAAATGCGCTATAGCATAATCGATCGACTTCAATCAACATAGAGTAGATATCATGGAATAGTGCATTTAGAAAATCAATTGTTTTTTTTTTATAAGAGCGAAGTTGAACCAGATTACAGATGTATCGGAATAGAGTTGTAGAAGGTTACAGTTGAAAGAGAATACAGATGTATCAGAACAGAGATTTATTTGCAACGAATTAAGATCACAGTTGTATGAGAGGACCGTTGTCAAAAAACACAGATGTATGAGAATAAAGTATGTTCTGATGAATTAAGATGTAGATGTAAGCATACAGATACGATAATTAAAATTGGCGCAAATTTTATTTCCAATGTCAAATTCAAGAAAACTCATTTTTTGAAATGTTTTGGATCGTGGGGTGGGTGCGGGCGGGGCATCTCGGATGGTGTGTGGGACATCGTGGGGTGCGTGCAGGGCACGATACAGTCTATCAAGAGTGCGAGAGAGTATTTGATAGTCAAATGGACAACTTTTTTTTTTGCCCCAATAAAGTTTTTTTTTGCATTGGGGTTTTATAGGCAAATGGAGTTAAGATGATCTAGCCGCCGCGTGAGTGTGAGAGAGATAAAGAAAAAATAGATACAGGTTTTTCTCAGACACCCTTTATATTTTGAGAAAACGGAAAGAGAAACGGAAAACTGAAGACATGTTCATCTCCGGTGAAATGGGAACACAACGTGTAACGAATATTTTTCTTGAAATATTCAGTCTTTCCAAGTAAAACGTGTAGGAGGATTTTTACCGACCGAGCACTGATAGACCGCCTTAACTCCATCATATTGTTTTTTCTTCGACTTTGAATTTTTTTTTTTGAAAAATCCCCAGGGATGGAGAGAAATCATAGATGATGAAATCGGATCCGGGTACATAAATTAATATTCAAATACAGATACTTGGAGGGAGATTCTTTTTTCTGTTAAGATCGGTGATGCAGAATAGTCGGAAATGTATCGAATAGTCGAAAATTTGCGAACTTCAGCCCCATTCTTTATGAATAGTGACAACATTTTTCGGTTTTTTTCGTTCTAAATTGAAATAATACACGAGACACGTACATTTTTAGCCCGAAATTACCGGGTCGGGAAAAATAAACAAAATGCAAGCGTAGATAGTATTGAAGATTTTATTTACAATGAGACGAGGCTAAACTTTCTTCTTTTTTCATATACATATATATATTAAACCTAACACGACCATTTTATCGATCTCTTATACATTTTTCACGTTTTACGTATATACTCTTTTTCCATTTCTTTATTTTTCCTTACTATCGTTAGTCTTCGTTACGTAGAGGGTGACAAGTACACATGCAGACATAATGCTATGAAGATCGTTTTTTTTTTCGCTCACGTAGATAAGGTTCAGAGTCGTTGATGGTAATTATTTTTTGCCGATTGTTCGATTTTTCAAACTGCGAGTTGTGAGTCAAGTTTCTGAAAATGTTTGCTCCCACTGTCCTCGCTGTGGCTGTGTGTGTTTGTTTGTCAAACTTATTTACATGCGAAGAATGCACAAGCTATACAGCCGCATTTTCTGGGAAAATTCACTTTTGCGATCCTGACGAAGCGTCCCAGGATTTGGTACGAGCGTTTTGGCTTATAAAATGAAGAAATAATCGGAGAGAATCGAAACGATAGACCTCCGGTCGTTCCTAATAGAGAATCTTGACAAAAATTTACGGAGACTGGAGAAAAAGAAGGGAAATGAAAATACAGACATTCGAGTGTGGAACGAGAGGAAGAAGAAGGTAAAAGCATTAGAACGCATTCTTGCCACATATTTTATCAACAATAACGTCATTTCGACGATTCGCCATAAATACAGTCGACACGAAATTCTGTACACGTGCAATAATCACTTTTTCTCTTTCTTTTTTCATTCCGTTTCTGCCTTGAAGTAAAAATGTGTTTTCTTTTTGAAAAAAAAAACAAACAAACAAACAAACAAACAAACAAACATACATGAATAATTTAAAAATTTGCTCCCTCTGCGAGAGAAAGAAATGAACACTCGTGCTCGGCACGAAATGAAGACGCGAATATAACGTGTGTATTCATTCAACGATGTTGAAGTTTGCATCGTTGGAACGCAATGAAATTCTGTTTTTTTTTTTTTTCTGTAGCAAAGCTCATGATTTTTATTCGATATCTAGTCAGGACAATAAAACGATTTTTTTTTTAATCCAAAGACAAAATCGGTTGGAAAATTGTCATGGTTTTGGAAATTGAACAGACAGCGAATAGAAAAAGTTTTTTTCGTTGGATCCCAACGTTGCGAACTTCAGTGTCGTTTCATATATATCTCTCTCTATATATATATATATATGTATTTAAGCGGATCTCCTTTTTGTCTTTTGTTATATATCCGCCATATTTGGCAGATCTCCGGTTTATCGGGTTAACTCAAAGCTCTATATGTATATACATGTGTTGTATATAACGAACCATCGAAGCTCCAGGTAAATTTGCATTTTAGCCAAAAGTCGCGATTTTCATGGGGATTTGTTTTGTTGCGCGTTGCTTCTTCGATTGGATCGGTTGGTTAGGTCCAAGTATTTCTCATACGAGTTGATCGTTTTCTCTCGGTTCAGCACTTTTCTACACAACTTGACTCGATTTTTTTACCAGGGGAAATAAATGCTTTTGGCTATTTTGCTACTTCGAAGCGAGGGAACGAAATACATTAAAGAAATTTGCGGAATTATATCGCGAAAAAGGTTTTGCGAGTCTACATTATTCTTCCTCCTCATTTTCCCAGCTTCTCGAACATTATCAGCTTCTCCTTAAAGCTCTTCGTGTCCGTTGACACTTCCGATATGTTGCCGTTCAACATGTTCTGCAGATCTTCGTCGTTCTTACTCGCCAGTAAATTGTTGAACATCATCTTGTTGTCCTGCTGCTGCTGCTGCTGCTGCTGCTGCTGCTGCTGCTGCTGCTGCACCACTGGCGAACTTGGCGGCGATGACAACTGCTGTTGCTTCTTCTTTGGATAGCCCGCTGTATTGTTGCGCTGATTGTTCCCGTTGTCAGACATTCGTGTCACTATCGTTATTGCCAGCAACTGGTTTATGTCGAAATTCTCTTTCGAATCTGACGTCTGACGCCAATATGTTTTTTCTGGCGATGTCAGAGATCTGTTTGATTCCTCGTCACCGTTTGCTGATTCCATTTCTGTTGTGTTTGCTGACCAAGAGTCCTGCCAATTACAACAATTTACATTATTACATTTTTTAACGTAAATAAATTTTTTTTTTTTTACTCTTTCGTCTCATTTTTCTCAGACTGGAAAAAAAATAAAGTTTGCATCGTTGGAATCCAACTAAAAATGTATTTTTAATTGATTATTTTAATAATTAATGCACTTGTTCCAATTTTTCTATTCAATTCAGTTTTCGAATGGCAAAAAAAACTTTGACAAATACTCTGAAAATGTTGTGCTCTGCTATAAAAAAATGATGAGATTTCGTTGCACCCCAACGATGGGAACTTGAACATCGTAAAAAAATATTTCTTAAGCGACTTAATTGGACTGTGACTTGTTTGGTTTTTCGAGTGATTCTTGAACAATTCCTCGATCACGTGCTTCTTTGATTTTTTACTTTCAATGACTCGGGAAAAATGTTTGACTGGAAATATTGAGCCTTTACGGAAATACAAAAATCAAAGAGGCATGCCAAATTTTTCGAAAAAAATGAACGCTATGCTTTTTTTCATAGAATTGCAAACGGGGACGACGGGTCGTGAAAAATGTGACAATTTTTATAAATTCGTTATGCAGTTAAATTTTCTTTCTTTGTCGCTTGATTCAATGATTTAGATTTTGAATATTTATAAAGTAAGCAACACTTACGTTCTTATCACGTTTGTCCTGTAGATTATCCGGAAATTCTTCGTCTCTCGGATCCTGGTCAATGTCTTTTTCGAGGCTATCGAGGGTTTCAGTGCTGTCGGAAGATTTGTTTCTTCTCTCAGAGTCCAAAGTATCGGTACTGCCGAGTTCGGAGCTTTCCGAAGATTTTTGCAATCGTGGGGGTTTTCTAACGGGGGTGGATCGTCTTTCGTCCTCGTTGGAATTGTCCAGAGGGAATATATCGACGATACTGGTGCTCGGTACTCTTTTGGGTGGTCTTCGAGCTCGACGGTTTTCGAGTCGGTCGTCGAGCTCGAGATTGTCCGAGCTTTCGGAGAACAATGTCGTTCTTTTTGAATTGCGCCATCCATTTTTTTCCAAGTCGATACTCGTTCTGTTGGATTCTTCCTGTTTACAAATGGTTTCCATGGCATCGAAGCTCTCGGTGGACTTGGACATAATTTTTGAGTATCTTCTGCCGCGCGACAAATTGACGTCGGAAATACTGCTGCGTTTTTTCAATTCCGGTCGCATTTGAAAATCTTTACGGGCGTGTTCGAGGCTCTCGAAGTTTTCGGAGGACATTGACATCAGTTTTGGCGGTGAGTTTCTGGGTCTGAGCTCGAAACTGCTTCGACGACGTTCGATCGAATCGTCGCTCGCTGTCGTTCCCATCGTTTCGATCGCGTCCAAGCTGTCGGAGCTTCGTAAAGAATTTTCATTTGACTTGTTGGTCGTTACGACGTTTGAGAATCTCCTCACCGGGATACGGGTCTCTTCGTCTTCGATCAAATTGTCAAAACCCTCAATCGACTTGGAGATTTGTTGGTGAGCGTGGAGCCGGCGAGACGATGGACGAATCGCGTCCACCGAGTTGTCCGACAGTTTCTCAAAACCGTCGCTCGACTTTGATATCAAATTGTTGTGCAGTTTACGCGAACCTCGCAATTCCTCGTGCTCCATTAGCTTCTCGAAGCCTTCCGTCGACTTGGAAAATGATCCTGGCGAGCCGCTCTCCAAACTGTCCGGCGATTTTGACAAACGACTACTCGACGATCTACGTCGTGGTAATTTTGACTCCAATTCCTCGTACACGTCCGAACCTTTTGACACTCTGTTCGATGGCTTTCTCACCACTGCTTTCATCTCCCGAGACTCTTCACCTTCCCCCAATATCTCTTGGCTATTTCGACCTATCGCTGTCATCGAATCCAAACTGTCCGGTGACAGCGAAGCCATACTCACTGGTTTTCTCGCTGGCAATTTACATTCCAACTCTTCAAATATCTCCGAATTTCGCGACAAACGTGTCGACGATTTTCTCAAACCGTTGCTACTCTTTATCTCGATCGGTGAACTCGCCCTGTTGCTCGATGAACCCTCCAAACTGTCGGGAGCATCGAGCGTCTCGTTGATCGTTCTTATCGACGAACCCGATGTGTTGCTCGTTGTCGTTGAACGTCGCGGTGGTCGTCGATTTTTCGGACGTACCGAGATACGATGGTGGGCCGCCGTGTGACTCAAACTCGCACATTCCAATTGTGCTGCATCAAACAAAAAACCTCACTATTATTTCCAAAATCATAAATAAACTGTCAATTCGATGTTTTTATTTTTACTATTTTTCTTCTTAATCGCGCGTTTGTGGAAATTACGAAAAATATTTAAATTCACAATGGACCCGGATTTTACTCCAAAAACAATTCAGTCAAGATTTACGATAATCCCGCCTTTACTCAATATTACGGAAATTAAAGACGTTCGAATGTTTTCAGCATCGATTGAGAAAACATGGGAAAAAAAAAGTTTAAACAGTTTTTCGAAAAAGGAGCGACGGTGAATTTTTACCAAGAATTTTTATATGTTTTTTTTTTTAATATTTCAATGGAAACAATTGCGCGTAAATAATCGAAGAGCCTGATTATTTGAGCAAAAAATGGGAATCAAGAACTCGGAATAAAGAGAGTGTTGGTCAAAAATTGAGTTTGGACATGAAGAATATTCAATTGAAAGTAAAAAAGAAAAATCCGTCGGTTGTTATTTTTCCAAACATCCTTGAAATTTCGATTAATTTAATTTTTAGATTGATATTTCCGATTTCTTTAATTTTAATAATTTAAAAATCAATAATCAAACACCAAACCCGTCAGAGTCCAACGGAAAATAATTTTTATATTAATTCTTTGATCAATCTCAATAACCATGATAATTTTCCCACCGATTTTGTCTTTGGATCCTAAGAAAATATCGTTTGCTGTCGTGACCAAATATTTAATAACACCTTTGAGATCTGCTAAATAAGAAAAAACGGAATTTCGTTGCATCTCATGATATTATGAGCCAGAAGTTTGCATCGACGCAATGCCACGAAATGAAAAAAAAAAAATTATTCGTCACTTTTTTATTTGACGAATCGATCCGTGAGGTCCGAAAAAGGTAAGGAAAAAATAAAAAAATAAAAAAATTCGTTCCCCGGAACACCCCCGTCCAGGGGGTTGAATTTTTTTAAAATTTCGTGGTATTGCGTCGATGCAAACTTCAGGCTCATCATAATACTCCATTGATAATATTATAGAAACTTGAATACGCAGCAGCCATGACTCTTTCTTCGTTAATATTTCGATCGGTAAGTAATTTACAATTGATCCACTTACGCAAATCTTCCTTCGGTGTCACATTATCTCTATCAGTCACATCCTCGGAATTTCTGGTCACCTGTAAAAGTAATTCACGATGATTAGCATAAATAGTTAGAGCGTTTGAATAGCCTATAGCGATAATGTGCTCGGCAAGCTGGTACGAGTATCGCGGTTCGCATTGTGATATGAAAAATGTGAAATTGTTTTTTTTTTCTCACCACGCTAAGACCCGATAAGTATTCGCGATATACCCAAGTTTCTCGATAACACGTGTTCGATTTAAAAAAAAAAAAGAAAAAAAAAGAAAAGGACTTTTTCCAAAAATGATTTTGGAAACTTTTGACACAAATCCTGATGGACGAATCCATAAAAATATTGAAATAATTGGAAGAGACTAAATTACTAGAATCCCAAACCGGAAACATTGAAAATCGAACAACGATAACGGAATGGTTTAAAATCCAAAAAAACGCACACACACCCTCGTGCATCGAGACTCTCGTAAAATAGAAAATAAATAAATATTCACAAAGCTGCGCGAAACGGTGTTCCGTTTGAATAGCGCGAGAGGCACGAAAGATCGGCCGTAAAAATAATTCATGAGATGCAAGAAGATGAGAATCTTTTGTTTTTTTTCGTCGTGTTTCGTTCCCTACTGTTCGTTACGTCAGAGAAACTTGCTCGTTTCGTATAAAGCAAAGGAGAAGAGTTTAATATTTTTCAGCGAGTATCTTTACCACGACAAACTTGTTTTCTTTTTGTTTATTTAATTTTTCGCTCTCGTTCTTTGTCCCAGCGAAAGTGCGAAGTGAAATTTTAAAATCCCAACATAGAATCAAGTTTTGCTTGTTCTCGGAATATGTTCTTAGTCAATTCATGGGCTTTGAGGCCTCGTTGTTTTACTGCAGATTATGATAATTATCATGGTTGTCGCGAGAGTGAATTAAAAATGGGGGAATATGAAAAGTGAGGAAATTTGTCGTTGAGGAGCAGCAGCAGCAGCAGCAGCCCGTTTATGTACTCGACCGCGCATGAGTGCTCGTACGTTGTCTCGTATCTAACGGTAAATATCGAGTGTGTCAAGTCCCATGGCAAGTGCGCGGGTCTACTTAACCGCGATCCTCGAGAGGAGAAGGAAACCGGTTGCAGGACACCCGCGAGAGAAAGAGATTACACGCGATATGTATGTTTTTGCGCCAGCCTCGTGTATTCGTCCGTATGTCCCATTTGGAACAACTTTTTTTTTCCTATTCATTTCTCGATCTCTTTCTTCGACTCGTCCGTCAAAATAAAGCACAACTGAGCGCCAAATATGCACGTGCTACACGTACCCATTGAAACAACCGAATTGAAACGTCGCGCGTCTTTATTAGCCTCGTTTAATCATTACGATTTCTTAACACTTTGTCTGTAAACCTGGGTCATTCGTGTTCGATTTCGAACGGTAGCCTGCACTTATTCAGAATTTTTCGAATGTAACTACAGGCGGAAAAAAAAGTTTACAGACAAAGTATTAAGGTGTAGTACTGTCGGTTTTAGAATATTACCGTTCAGAATTTAAGAAAATTTGGTACAATGGTAGATTATGATAAGAAAAAGATCCGGTCAAATTTTCAAGAGGCTACAGAGAACTAGAAAAAAGATATTCGCATTGGTAATTTCATGAATTTAACATCGATTTCATACATTTCATTGTATTTTACAATGGAAATTTTGGTCTCTCCCAAGAATTGATAAGAATTCATTGCAAAATACAATGAAAAATTTTATTAAATTGTAAACGGTAATTCTAAAACCGACAATACTACCTTAATGAAAAAAAACCCGCGGTGGCACATGAAAAAATTAATGGTGAATGCGAATTTTTTCAACCGAGAATTTTCATTATTTGAATCACAGACAAATTTTTTTTTCTAATTTCCACACCGTTGCTCCCACGTTTTTGCAGTGGGAATTTCGGTTTTTCCTTTTTTGCCAATTCGTGGAGAAGAGAATAAGGTACGAGGGACATACATTTTGGTCTTGGGCTCGGTAAATTATACCGGTTCGTTTAACGGCTCAATTAAATTGATTCGAATGTATTTCTCCGGGTAAAACGAAGCTTCGCGATAGCTGAATGTCTTTCGACAAAATATCCGCGTCACTTTATCTGAGGAAAAATTAATACACGCTGCAATAATGGGGAGAAAAAATTATACGGTCCCCATTTTCAAGAGAAACGACGACTTTATTGTTACGAACACAGGACTCGAGCCCAAATGCAGCACGTTAAAAAGATTCGCAGGCAAAATCCTCCAATAATCATATTCGTTTTTGACCGAATGATAATGTGCCAAAGGGACATTGCTCGGTGACACGAAAATCGACCATTATTACCAAATTTATGTTTTTTTTTTTTTTATTTTTTATTCTGCGGAATCCAAAATTGTAGTTTTAACCCAAAAATTTGAGGCGTTTCGTTATACCGGCGATACAATATTGCCATGCTAGACCATGTTACAAACATAACAATTTTCGAAGTAATTCGAATTTAATAAAATTTTGTGAATATATTCTTTAGTATTGTACATGACAATACAAATTTTTTAGGATTTTTCTTCTAACCAGTTCTCGAGTTATTGAACATTGAAGTTCACGTGTATAAGCATATACCATTTTCATATTTATAAGTATTCATTACGGGGATAAGAATTTTGCTTTAAGGTGTACTACGTCAGTTTCAGAATTACCGTTTAGAATTTAATGAAATTTGGTACTTTACTAGATTATGATTAGAAAAAGATCCAGTCAAATTTTCAAAAGTCTACAGAGAACCAGAAAAAAAATATTCGCATCGGTAGTTTCATACATTTAACAATGAATTCTTATCCATTCTTGGGAGAAATCACAGTTTCCATTGTTAATGTTAAATTCATGAAATTACCAATGCGAATATCTTTTTTCTGGTTCTCTGGAGCCTCTTGCAAATTTGACTGGATCTATTTCTTATCATGATCTGCTACTATGCCAAATTTAATCAAGTTCTGAACGGTAATTCTAAAACCGATAGTACTATCTTAATACTGTATTACCCGATAACTAGACAGATGAAAAATGTGAAAAAATGTGTGTCTTCGCACTTGGTGTTGAAGAACGTCATCACCAAATTTGATAAATTTCTTAATATTTAGATTTTCGTACCAAAACTCCTTAATCGTAAATGTTTACCTCGACGGGCTCGTGGATCTTTTCACTCGGCGGAATTCTCTGCCTAAGTTCAGCCTTCGATTTCGATCTCGCGACAATTTCCAGTGGTTTTTTATCCCTGTGCGTATCATCGATTTTGATGGTTTGTATGATTTCGTTATTGGCACAAAGATCAACAGAAATGTTGTCTCGTTCACCATTCGATTTGATTTTTGTATCAAATACAAAAGTGTCCTGATCGTGTTTACTGCCATAAACACCGATAGTCACTTTGCCGGATGAATTATTATTGGTGAAGTCGACCGTATCGAATTTAGCAACTTTGGGCTTGCACTCGTAGATGTTGAGTTTGGTGGGTGAATCGACGCAATCGTGGGCATCGTTTTTTTCCTTGAAAACGTTTATTTTTATCTTTGAACTCGATTCGCTAATTATCCGATCGTTTCTCTCGTTGCATCCGTAAACACCGATCGTTATTTTAGTTGGTGGATCGACCGCGCTGATTCGAGCGTTTTCCCGCGTACGGTCGATCAGACGACGGCGTTCGACCGGGTTCAAATTTAGTTGTTCGATTATCGCTCGAATGTTCGAGGATATCGTTGTTTCCCGATGAGACACGACCATGGTGAATTTTGCCAAAATATAACGAAAAGATTAATCAGACGCGATCGATCACTGGGAGCGAGAAAACATTTTCATCGAACTCTGTCGCTTTCTCTGTGCACTCTCTTTGATTTATTTGCTGCAACTTTCGTTTACTTCAGATTTATCGAGTTTTCGACGTTTTTGTTTGTTTGTTTGCTTCGTCGTAGCACTGCTGGCAATGTTTATACACGCGGAACACTTTGTTGTTTAAACTCGAGAAAGAACCATGCGCTCGAATGTTCAACAACGCCTCTCTCGCGTCTCGCGATCGTCCTCGTTTCACCGCGACCTAGACTCGCATCTCGATCGCTTCCCACGCGACCTTCCACCTTGCCGAAGATAACGAGCCTCTCGCTATGCACACTCACGCACGTGGATTTCGTATTCCGCTATTTTTTTTTTTTTTTTTTTTCGTAATTTTTCAATTCTACTCGTGCACTGTTTGCTCCATCACTGTGTGTGCAAGGAGAATGGATGAACTTGTCCTTTTTCCCGAGCAATTTGACTCGAGAAAACTCGTTCTATTTCGCACTGTTCGGCTTGCGAGGCGTGAGAGTGCTCTCGCGGATATGCTCCTTCTCTTCTTTCAAGATTCTCCTCCCGAGCGATCCGCTAGGTCGCCGACGATCCAATTCTTTGTGTATATTCAATTTTCACACGATTCTTCCCGCAACTCGATTATTGCGCGTTTCAGAAAACGTTCCCTCGTTCCGGCTGCGAGCTTGGAGCTTTATCTGTTCGATTATTTCGTTCGATACGATGATTTTCAGATAATACACTTTTTCCATTCTTTTCCATTCCGCCAATAACGGATAACGACTTTTTTTACACCGATTTATAATCCTCCTCGCTCACAAGACGTTTTATTTTTTCTCTTTTCATGTCTTTGACGATATTGAAGTTTGCATCGTTCGAATGCAAAGAAAAATATACTTTTTATTCATTATTTTGATAATTAATGGACTCGTTTCAATTTTTAATTGGAAATTTACTTTTCGAATGGCAAACAAGACTTTCTCGTTATCGTCGACAAACACTGTATGAACATTTTGTGCGATGCTATTGAAAATAATGTGTTTTCGTTGCATTTCAACGATGCAAACTTCAACATCGTTGTATTAGTTCTTTGAAATTTCTCAAAAGTTTAAATTATCGCAAAGCTAAACATTTGTGCCAAGGTAAAACGATTTCTGCGCCCCGAACGGTCGATTCCGCAAAGAATTTTTAATATTTATCGAGAGCATGGAATTTGATCAAGGACGTTATATGGGGTCGGTCAAATCTAAATTTTTGTTTTCAGTTTTTCTTACATTCGAAATGATTTGCGAGCCCAAGTTCATTTAAAAAAAGTTGTTACAAATTGACTAAAGAACAGCATGCTTCAAATCCAAGAATGTCCGAAGTAATTTTTATTTGTTATATAATAAACATAATTTTGACAAATTTTTACGACCGCTTTTTTTGAAAAACTAAATAAAGCTTCTTCGATGTTACATAAATGTGTATGCAAAGTTTTAAGAGGCTTCACCATTTAGAAATCGAAATATTTAATGTTGAAAATTGCAACTTTTGCGACTTCTACATGGTGAAAACTCTTAAAATTCCGCGAGCTATCAGATATTACTATTCTCTTTGGATGGTGCAAATTGAAAGGAAATCCATCGATAGAAAATTTTGCATACAACGTCCTTAATTCATCGACAGGTTTCCGTTTTTTTTTTCTCTCGATATTTATCTCATTCGAATAAACTCGAATTGCCGCACTGAAAACAAAATTTTGTTAGAAAAGAGGGATATTTTGTTCGATACGTTCGACTAAACGTTTTTTTGAATAATTCCAAAAATTGTGTCATTGTAGCAAGACATATTCTAGAAAGTCTCTTCGGAAGCTAATTTTTGTGGGTCCAATCATAAATTTTGTTGACAATTTCGTTAGAAACCAAATATACTGCCAAAATAACGAAAATTTTGAAATTATCAAAAAATATTTAGTTTACCGTGTTCAACAAAATATCGAGCATTTTTAACAAAATTTCATTTCCAGTGCATCCCCAGTGCTTCATGTTTTAAAACAAAAATCCAATTTAGTGCGTTAAAGTCGCCAAGAGTTGGTGGAGCCAAGAGATTTGTCTTTCGAGGGCAAAGAGATCCTCCGACCTACGCTCCGTGTCGCCCACAGCATATGAACTCGATACTCGTTGTATTAATTTCGTCCTCTATTTCTTTGGTGGCCTCGCGAATGAGGTGCGCAGTTGCGAAATAAACAGGGTCGCGCGAGAGTTTTCCCGCAGGTATACATGCACGATCGTTCCCGGCCGCTGTCGCGCGGCTTGGGCGTAAAAATTGCTAAGTTTATCCACAAGTTTCAATCGCCTCGATTCTATGGAGTTTCCATTGAAAAAGCCATAGAAATTGAAGGCTCGTTCATTTTAGAGCCAAACATTGCGACCTTGGCGTAAAAAATACATTTTTCTATCAATTGTTTGTTAAATTTTAAGAACCATGACAATTTTCGAGCCGATTTTCTCTTTGGATCCTGAAAAAAGATCGTTTTATCGTCCTGACGAAATATTCAATAAGAATCCCGAGGCCTGCTCAAGAAAAAAACTTCAAAATCGTATTAAAAAATTGACGTTCATCGAGAGGAAAAGAAGAAAGTTGTAGAGGAATGAAAATAGAATGTAAAGAGGAAGTACGGACTTGTCACGGTTAGACGACTTTTCGAAAAATCATAAAATTTAAACCGTTCAACCGATATTTTCAAAATTTAATACCAACTTTCCTAATATGAAACTCTATTTATAAAAAAAAAAATTAGTAAAAAATCTTTAAATTTGCGGAAGTTGGAGCGTCAACACACTTTTTTTGAAAATTTCAAAATGCCGTACAATTCGTATTTTTCTAGCAATTCCAACAAAATTCTCAGACAATGAAGCTCGCAATGATGTGCTTGTTTAGATTGACATCTGTGCAAAACGGGAGACCTGCTGTAGCTCAAACCGTTCTCGAGTTATGAACGTTTGAATTTTATAGTGCCAAAACATACACACACACACACATCCGGACATTTTGTCTAGATATGATTTTTCGATGTTTTAGAACATTTTAAGCGCATTGACATTGAAAACCGGAAAAAATGTTCACCGTCACATAGCTTCCTCTACGAGGAAGCAAAATGGAGAATCAGGCAGAAAAAGAGAGAGTAACGGAGATTTTTATTCGATCTCGCGCCCCCACAAGCTCTCAAGGTGTCGTTGTACTCATTAGGTAAGCGCGTTAACCAGCACGCAGTATCAATATACAAACAAAGTAGAATGCTCGTTTTTGTTAAGGAGGTTGGCTACATACGACATTATGATAAGAATTTAATAAATTTTGGTGATGACATTCTTTAGCATCAAATACGATGACATAATTTTTTTCAAATTTTTCGTCCACATAGTTTTTGAATAATTGGAGTTAACAATGTGCAAACGATATACCTATATATTTCTGAATCCTATGCTTACGCATGTGAGCTCTAGTGTTGAATTACTCGAAAAGTATGCAGAAGAAAAAATCTTAAAAAATTTTTCATATTCGTATTTAATACTAAAGAATATACTCTACAAATTTCATTAAATTCTAATCATTTCGAATTATCCTATGCTGTTAACATGGCAACATTGTTGTGTGTAGCCAACCTCTTTAACCTGTTCCCCGTCACCTAACGCCCGCGCATTAATATTTTGCCTTCACGAAACATCACAACACACGTTCAACGCCTCAACATGAAAAGTCTCGAAGGCGTGTCGCGTGTCACGATCCACTCGCCTCTGCACACAGACACTTTGTGTGTCCGCATCGTACGGAGCGGAGCTTTCATCTTAATTACGCACACGTTGAATGTGAAAATCTGAGTTTATGGAGATAAATCTCGACCCAGAGATAATAACGGGCTGCCCTGATAGAAAAATATTGTAAACGAGGTACCTTGCGCGTTAAGCAACGCGAAAGAAAGCCGCGAATGCACGTATTAAATTAAAAGGTACCTCGAAGGCTTCCTTATGACGTACAAGTCCCTATATTCTCTACAAATACTCTGCCTCGAAGCGTGAAATTCTTTTTTTTTTCTTCTTGCTACATTTACGTAAGAGATTTCGAGGCGGATGCGGTTGATACGAAAAAAAAACTTTTCAACTTTTTCAGTTCTTGTATTTCTCTCGCTATTCAAACCTGCAGTTTCGCGCAATTATATAAATTCAAGGATGTTGAGTACCTATGAAACTTGTTAACGTTAATTGTTCAATAAATAGCTTCTTAAGGTATTACTATCGCAAAATGGGTTGATTTAGGATTTTCTTAAAATTTTGTGCAAATGTTCTTGACATTAAAACGAGCAACACTTTTCCATAAGACGATACATTTTCTGACGTCTGAACAAAATATTAAGAAAAAAAATCCTCAATCCACCCATTACTTTAATCGTCGTGAAATTTGTACACGACCTCCTGAATACTTCATGTAAGAACGTACCAAATTTAAAGAATTCCATCATCATTACTTTAACCACCTTAAGGGTTGAAATAAAAAATGATAAGAAAGTCTGAAAATTTAGTATGTTGTTGTACGAAGTATTTAAGAGGTCGTGTACAAATTTTGCGACGCGATTAGGAAGCTCGTTATTAAAAAATTAACATTTTGTTAAGAAATATTTTTTAAACAAAGACAAAAAATATTTATCAATAAAGTTGGTTTTGTTTCCGGTGCTTTCGGTATATTGTAGATATTTAAAAATTGAGAGGTCAAAAAAACAAACTTATCGCAAAGTTATGCATATAATTTATTAATGTTAATTGTTCAATAACGAGCTTCCTGATGGTCGTGAAATTTTGACACGATCTCTTAAATACTTCATACAAAAACATACCAAATTTTCAGAATTTTCTTATCAGTTACTCACTCGTATATGTACGAGGCTCGAATAAACGAAAGTGAAAATCACTCGATCATGAATCTCGTTGAGTCCCTAAGCTCCTGCGCAGCTTTTCGTTGATTGGTACGATCGAGAGCGTGCGACTTCCATTCAATTATTCAAATAAACGAAAAGGGAAGAAAAAATGAAAAGAATCGTTGGAAAATCCGGTTTCTCGCGACTTAGCCTTCGCCTGTCGTCTCTCTCTCTCTCGGACTCTCGCTCGAGACTCCAATCATTTCGAAACTCACTTTTATAATGCTTCGCACTTGTATCTCCATCTCCGTTCATATTCACTTGCGATACTCGTGCCCGCGCGATCTATGTATTTAGAGTGTGGAATTGAAACATGAACCCGCCATACGTGACCCGTGCTCCGCTCATTTTTTCCTATCCGACCTGCTCCGATTTTTTCTTTTGATAACACGCTACATACGCACGCGTATGAATATCTATATGTAAAGCGAATTATATACGTGAGTAGAAAACGAGAGGAAAGTTAAGCAACCGCGACGCACAGCCAACACGAGAGCAAGACTGGCGGATCGTACAAAAAACGGAGTTCGACAACCAATTTTTTTTCCGCATCTATTTTATTTATTTTCGTAAAAACCACGAGATTTCACGATTTTTCAAAATTCTTGCCGCTTCTATAAGATCCTGACGCAATTTTTTGACAAATACGAAAAAAATGAATTTGCCAGCCGCAGGGACGAGAAATTTTGATGCTCGAGTGTTTGAAAAACTACAGCATTGTGTAAAGAAAAAAAGCCACAAAATTTCACATGGTGTATACGGAATACAAAGAGAAAAGAAAAAAAAAAACTGGCAGAAGGAAATTGCAAAATATAATCGCCGCTCGTCATCCGCGGAGAACTCGCGGATTATTTCACAACGTATATATAGCATGACGCGTCCTCCGTGTAACCAGAAAGCGTCAAATCAACGAGAGAAACGTCAGGAACAAATAAAAATTCAAGTGTTTCCTGTCTAGCCATATTATCAACGCCCGACACGACAATTTTCACTGTGAAAAACAAAGAGGAATGGTGCTCTGCTATTTTTTTTTTTACAAACTAGAGTTTTACGGGCTTCGAGAGAGTAAAATTAACAATAAAGAGAGTTTTTTTTAACTTATTCTTCCTCGGTCGAGGTAATTGCATCAGTCGGACAGTGCAATACGTCATGCTGCACTTGCAACTTGCATCTGTCTTTATTTATGCACGAGATACACACCAACGTACATATATTCGCGTGCTGTATATTAACGTAGGAATAACGAGGTATCGGTTACAATAGATATGGGAACTCATTTGTAAATGTACGAGTAAGATAAACGGGTTAGAAGTTGATTATAATAGAGAAAGTCTCGAGGAATAATCCAGTTGGCGTAATAAGCCTCGTTTTATCTAAAAATGGAAGTATTACAGATATAGAGAAAAGGCGGCATAATGAAAAAAGAATAAAAACTAACGTATCTTTACAAAAAAATGATGAATTCATTATATTCGAGTTGGAAAGCAATTTTTCGTACGAAAAGACGCGGCAGGCTCTTCTATAAAATAATTACACTCAAGTTCGCAACGTTGGGGTCCAACGAAAAATACTTTTTCTATCAATTGTTTATTTAATTTTAAAAGCCGTAAAAATTTTCGGCTCGATTTGGGGTTTGGATCCCGAAAAAATATCGTTTTATTCTCCTGACCAAATATTTAATAACAATCTTGAGATCTGCTCAAAAAAAAAAAAACGGAATTTCGTTGCATTCCAACTCATTCCAAATATAAATTTTTATTTTCAGTTTTTCTTACCATACGAAATGGTTTGCGAGCCCAAGTTCATTGATAAAAGTTGTTACAAATTGACTAAAGAACAACATACTCTAAATCCAAGATTTTCCAAGGTAATCTGTATTTTTTATACAATAAACAAAATTTCGAAAAAATTTCACGAGCGATTTTTTTAAAAAACTAAATGAAGCTAAAGAAAATAATTAATGTTGAAAATTGGAACTTTTAACATACGCTCTTATATGAGAAACTACTGAAAATTGTGATTTTTATAAATAAATATCTCGACTTCGACATGGTGAGCGCTCTTAAAATTGCGCGAGCTATAATAAGATATCACTATTCTCTTTGTATGGTGCAAATTTGACAGAATTCTATCGATAGAAAATTTTGCATACAACCTCCTTAAAAAGGGAATTTGAAATAATTTTGCGTCTAACGTTGCACCGAAATTTTCTATCTGCAGTGAGTAAGAATCGAGGGTGGAAATGTCACCGAAGGCGGTGGTGACGTACCGTTAGGGATTAGCCAACGTTTGTGCACCAAGAAAACTGGTATTAGTCGCGCACGTAGAAACGAAAGGGGAACTCGACTGCTTGATCGATCATTTCGTGATAAATGCCAGACAAGAGCCGCCGGAGAGCAAGCGGCCCAGTGAATTTGTTCCTCGACTGTCCCTCGACTCAATATACAGGTATATAAGTTAATTGTGATAACAACGAATGAAATCGCGTGTAGCGTGTTACGAAGTTGTTACGTCGAGAGCCCAGCTAAATAAGCGGAGTTTCGAACGGCTGAACTTCCACTGTATTTTTCATTTTTTTTTTTCTTTCCTCCTTATACCGCGCGCTCGGCAAACTCAGCCAGCCGGGACTATTCCCTGTGAAAGTATAACGTTCCCCACGAGCTCTCGTTCGTAATACGACATTGAACGAGCTCGGCCGTATTCGTATACATTGATATTCCTTGTATTTTTATTTCCCTTCGTTTCTCTTATACATTCTACCGTATGAGAGACGATAATCATGACAAATCCGGGATCGAGATCGACAGCTAAATTACCGATACCGTACGCAAACTTTTCTCCTCCGTTGCGTATAAAAAAAAAAAAAAAATTGACTGATGATGCGAAACACGATTACAGGAACAACAACGACGAGCTGATAATCGAATTATATCATTTTTTTTTCTTTCCACTGCACTGAGCAATTTTCACCGGAAACCAACATTTTCTCACGCGACGCTGAATGCAACGCAACGAAAAATACTTTTTCCATTGACTGTTTGTTCAATTTAAAAAATCGTGACAATTTTCGTACCGATTTTTTGTTTGAATCCCAAAAATATATCGTTTTATTGTCCCCGTTAAATATTGAATAAGAATCATGGAGCTCTGGTCAAGAAAGAACCCCTAGCAGTTTCGGAAATACGAGAAACGTACCGTATTAACATACCATAATACTGTGGATATGCCGTTTTTTTACGGTTTTTTTATCGTCACTTTGTGAATTATAAATACCGCAGTTATGCCAAAAATATACTCCATGGACTCGGTATAAACTCTGTATAAATATGGTATCAAATCGCACTGGAACCGTGCAGTAATGCACATTGTCATTTCCAATCAAATAAAATTATTAAGAATACTTTATCTAAATAATGATTAGTGTATCATGATATTCCTTGATAGAACAACGGTATTCCTACGGTATATCCACCAATTGTTATTGGTACGAATGCTGTATTCATTTAGTGCACCAACCTCTGTTTCTAAGTTAAAGTACGATATTTCGACGGTAGAAAAAATTCACAAAGTCACGAAAAATATACCGTTGATTTACTGAGAATACATCACATTTTCACTGTCACTGTAGTTATACCACATTTATACCGTGTTTCTGAAACCGCGAGGGACGGAATTTCGTTGCGTTCTAACGACACACTGAAAAGAAAATTTTGTGGAAAAATATCAACATTTTGTTGGATTCGTTCGACTAAACGTTTTTTTTTTTTTTTTTTTTTTTTGAAATATTACAAAAATGTTGTCATTGCAGTAAATTTTGATGACAGTTCCGTTAGGAATCAATTGTAATAAAAATATTTAGTTTACCGTGTGGAACAAAAAATATCGACGTTTTTTGACAAAATTTAATTTTCAGTGGACCCAACATGGTTTTAATGGAAGAAAAAGTACGAGATCGCGTTTTATAGAACTAATTATTATTGTAATCAATTTCAATGACGATCGATTACTCGCTCAGCGATTTTTTTCCTGGCAATTTATTCCGAAAAACAAACTATCGTCCATTTGTCAAATAAACGTTCGCCCGAATGTTCAAGTATGAGTCTCTTCGTTAAACGCGATTCCCAGAGCACGATGACCTTGGGATACAATTATTACGTGATTTCCTTCCATTGATCCAGATCACGACGATTATGAGAAAAAAACTTATCTGCTGTGTTCTAATTTGACGATTATTGATTGAAAGTATTTTTGAGTTCGTTGCAGATACTGAGAAAAGAAATTTGTTGATTCAAAAAAAGTAATGTTGCGGTGAACGCATATGTAGTTGAGGAAATAACTTGGATGGTCAAAACAATCAATTTATCCTGATCCAGTCGTTCAGTTGCTTCAACACCTTTAGTCGTTTATTGTGACCAAATCAAATCGTTTGAATAACAAAATCAAACTCTGGTTGACTAAATGTTTGATTGATTTGAGAGATTAAGAGAAAAAATGCCGTGCGTTCCGTTTAACAAAACTTTCAGTTGTATAAACTA
This sequence comes from Hyposoter dolosus, assembly GCA_963921915.1. NCBI lineage: Eukaryota > Metazoa > Arthropoda > Insecta > Hymenoptera > Ichneumonidae > Hyposoter > Hyposoter dolosus. The sequence goes on from OY998140.1 coordinate 1,876,911, forward strand.
AATCATCAGTTTCATCAACTTTTGTGTTGTTGGGTGGACCAACTGTGGGTTGAAAGTTATGGGTTGTCAATTTTTGGGCAGTTGAAATAACTCTATTGTTTTGTAAAATAAACAAAATATTTTTTTCGCCGTCCATGACTGCGGGATTTGTTGATTCAACGCAAATTTTGTTGTACCAATAAATTTATTTTCTCAGTGGATGCGAAATACGCTGTACCGTTCGTCCACTCAATTTGAATCAGAAACGATAAGATTGACGCGAGGCCATCGTCCTACAACATTTTACCGGATATTTTTTTATTTTTTTTCGTTTCTTCAATCAGCGGATGTTAAAACTATCTGTACAGGTATATATACGTACCATTTCAATTGCAACGTTACATATATACAAACAAATACCGGACAGTCTCGCCACGGATCGTAATTCATTGCAGTGACAGCCTAACGCTCGTTTCTCCTTCTCTCTCTCTCTCTCTCTCTCTCTCTCTCTCTTGCCTGCCTGTCTATCTTTTTCTCTTTTCATGATGGAACACACAAAAGAGGATGTTGACTATCTAGCACGCTGTAAATGTACATAAAGGTGCTCGCGCATTTCCGTGGTATTGTCGTGCCAGTGTGTCTGTGTGTTTTATTTAATCCCAGGTGAAAATATGCAGGTCGCGAAAGAGACGGAAAAAGATGAGGATCGGAGGTTTCCCAGGGGCTGCGAGTGTCGAGAAATTCGAGAAGAACCGAATCCCCCTTTTTCTTTCAATCGAATTTTCTCACAACGAGTTTGCAACTTTCAGCCCATTGATTATAATGAAGATACACACACGGACAGAGTCGTGTCTGTCGCGTTACGAATGAGTTTCTCGTTTGTTCGCGCGCGTACATTTTATCGTTTTTTCTATTGGAGGTCAAATTCGTGGCATGCGGTTCGACTATGCGAGAATAATTTAAATTTTGTCTTTTTTTTTTTTTTTTTTTATTACATTCGAAGTGAATTTTCGTTTCGAGTCGAATGAGAAAATGATAAAATAGGGCAGCGTGCATTTTTGAGCGTTCATCTTCTCCTTGAAAAACAAAGAGGACTCGACAGCGGTAGATGCAAATCTTTCGTGAATTTCTACATTTGACTCTACGTGACTCGTGAAAGTTGCACGATTTCGTGACATTGCGCTGTGGCATACGAATTTTTCATGCTCCCTGTAAAATCGCACCGATTTTGGGCAACAAAGCGAGAGGGAATGATAAAAATGAAATTCGCGTAGTTTGTAACACGAGCGAGCTCCACTTCCGGTCTGCTTTAAAATGTTAAACCGCGGCATGTCGTTTCGTAATGTTCGTCTCGATTTTTCTTCACGGCGATTTTTATCTTTTTTTTGTATCTTCGTAACAAAAAAAATGTCTGTTACAAAAATCCTTTTTCTCTCATTTGCTCCATTTTTGCTCTCGAGTAAGGACGTTGTATGCAACATTTTCTATCGATAGAATTCCTTTGAATTTGCTCCAGACAAAGAGAATAGCGACATCTAATAGCTCGCGCAATTTTACGAAGTTTCATGATGTACAAGTCGAGATATTTATTTATAAAAATCACAATTTTCAGTCCCTTCTCATAAGAGCGTGTGTTAAAAGTTGCAATTTTCAACATTTAATATTTTCATTTCTAAATGGTGAAGCTTCTTAAAACTTTGCATACACTTTTATGTAACATCGAAGAAGATTTATTTAGTTTTTCAAAAAAAATCGGTCGTAAAATTTTTTCGAAAATTTGTTTATTATATAAAAAATACAGATTACCTCAGAAAATCTTGGATTTAGAATATGTTGTTCTTTGGTCAATTTTCAACAACTTTTTTATTGCAAGACTGAATTCATTGGAATGCAGTCTCGCAAACCATTTTTTATGTAAGAAAAACTGAAAAGAAAAATTTAGATTTGACCGTCACCATACAACGTCCTTAAATGCACAAAATCGCGCATGACATTGAAAGGAAAATTGCGATTTTGCACGACAGCAAAAGCTCTCGAAAATCTTTCTGTCTCGCGGATATGCGAAAAGAACAAGAAAAATAGAAGAAAGCTCTAGACTCTTGAGACGACGAGATAAGATCGAGTCAAGTTCATATCAAGTGCAGGCAACATATCGATCGCAAAAGTAAGTGCCACGGTCGCGATACCGATCTCCCAATAAAATGTGTTAGAGGTACGTCACGCACGCAAAAATCGATCGATTCGTGTGTCAGACTAAGGGGAGGGGGAGACTGAGTACAAAAGAAAGGAAAAGCATACTCGCGCGAGCTGATTCGTTATCGTGTGTATCTAATCAATGCTTCGTAATCTTAACGAACGTACGACAGCTTTTTTTTTTCGTGCACGCAAGTGTGATTTCCCTGGACGCGGAAGAGTCTGGAAAGTTAATAAATAATACTTTGCACTGCGAGAAAAAAAATGTTGAATCAACAAATTTCAATGTGTTCGCTACAATTTTGTTGATTCAAAAAAAAAGTGATGTTGCGGTGAAGGCTTATGTAGTTGAGGCCATAACTTAGGTGGTCAAAACAATCAATTTATCCTGATGCAGTCGTTCAGTTGCTTCAACACCTTTAGTCGTTTATTGTCACCAAATCAAGTCGTTTCAATCGAACTCTGGTTGACTAAATGTTTGATTGATTTGAGAGATTAAGAAAAAAAATATACCGTTCGTTCCGTTTAACAAAATTTTCAGTTGTATAAACTAAATCATCAGTTTCATCAACTTTTGAGTTGTTGGATGGACCAACTGTGGGTTGGAAGTTATGGGTTGTCAATTTTTGGGTAGTTGAAATAACTGAATTATTTTGTAAAATGAACAAAATATTTTTTTCGGCCTCCGTGACCTCGGGATTTGATGATTCAAAACAAATTTTATTTTATCAACAAATTTCTTCTCTCAGTGTGTCAATTTTGAAAATACATCGTGACTTTCTCATTTTTCTTATCCTTTCGAGTAATTTTGATGAATAACTCTTGCATGCGCGAGTCTCAACGGAGCAGAGCTCGGAGCCTTTGTTTTTTAGAAAGCGTCAGTCGTCATGGAAACCGTGGCGGTTGCATAGCAGGGACGAAGGGCAACTATTTTATTTGGAGCTTTCGATTCTTACGATTTCTTATTGACACGGTCAAGGACAAATTAAGAAATATCGGAAATGCCAGTCTTTCCCGTGCTACAGTTTCTTCGTCACAAACGAAATATTGAAAACTGTATTCGTGATGATTTACGATCGTGGCTTTGGAATGTTTCACCGAGTAACTATTTTCTCTGGAATTTTGTCTTCACGATCGAGTCTGTAGAAAGAAGAATTTATTCGTTGCGAATGTATTGGGAGAGAATCGCTCGTTTGTGGTTCGTATTCGAAAATGGGAAAAAATGTAAAAAAGAGGATCAAGAAATTGATAGATGTTGGTCGTGGTTGAACCGAGGATAGTGGGCAAGATCGTTGGCGCGAGAAGAAGGCGGTTCCGTGCACTGCATTTGTTCAGCGATGCACGAGAGAGGAAGTTGGTGAAGGAAAGATGCTAATTTTTATCGGGGTAGCCCGGCGAAGGCCCAACTGTTTCGAGATTTCCTCGAGACCGCGAACAAGCGAAAGAACGAGGGACAGTGAGGGAGGGAGGGAGAGCAAAAAGAGAGAAATAAATAAAGAGTGAGAACGCCTCAACGCCATTATCGTGTTTGCCAATCGTCACGGTCTAATTGCCCCTTTGAATTGTCTCTCGCGCGCAAGTCTGTTTATTTTTTCCATCATCCCTTTTCCACGAACGATCGAACCGAAAAATTGGCGCACTCTTTTCACGATTTTTCAGACATTCCTAAGACGAATCGTCCTGGCAAATGTTTACTGACGCTGAAGTTGGTATTACGAAAAAATACCTTTTTCTATTAATTGTTTCTTCAATTTCCGAAACCATGACAATTTTCGTATCGATTTTCTCCTTGGATTCTAAAAATTTGATTCTAAAAATCTTGAGCTCGTGGCTCAAGAAAAAAACAGAATTTCGTTGCATTCAAACGTAATATTCGTTTTTTTGCAAATTCTCCTATAAACCACGCAGTTCGAAAATCCAAAGCAAAATCAAAACCGACAATCGACCCTGCACTTGTGTTTTCATTGTAAATTTTGCACAAAAACATCGAGTTCGTTTTTTCGTTTTTTTCTAGCGATAGATTATTTCAAGCGGAACTCTGTTTTCTTCAGATTTTGAGGGAATCGTTAGGAAAGCCCATAACATTCACGAGGCCACTTTTTTTCGAGGTTTTCAATTTTTTTTTTTTTCCTAATTGGTTGGTTAACCGCTGCAGTATCCTTGCAGCTTCCAAGCGAAATCTCCCGAATCCTTGACAACTCTTGGCTCACACGCAATAAGCGAAATGGAAAAAAATTTGGAAATAAAAAAAATGGACGAATTGACGAACGAGGTTTGATCGTGTCTTGAGAGCGCGGTTCGGTGTTGACCGCGGAACTCCGAACGTACGGCAAAGCGCGAGGTGACTGCTCGCCGCGAGCGAGCCGCATGTTCCAACCCGCGATCGTACCTCTTCCTCGTCGTCGTCGTCGTCGTCGTCGTCCTCCTCCTCCTCCTCCTAGTAAGCCTCTGTACGTGTGCGTCAGTAAATGCCCCACTGTGTCTCTATATTCCTCGCAGCTCTTACTGTTTGCTCTTCGCATATTTGCCTCTCACTTCACTACTGTGTGGACCCTCCATATATACGATTATCAAGCTCGCAAGAGAGAACGACAACGTTACGAGACTGCACACTGTTGAGTGTGCTTGGAAAAAAAAAAAAAAAAAAATAGAAAGACATGGAGAGAGAGAGAGAGAGAGGGAGCGAGGGGGGCATTAGAAGGGACAACAACGCAAAGGAAAAATCGAGTGGGAGAAACTATGAATTTTAAGGGGCTCAGTTTGTCTTGCAAAAGTAAACGTAAACGAAAACGAAAACGAAATTCGAAATACGTTTTTTTTTTTAGTGAAATTTATTTGTCGAGTGATTAGAACGTGTGTTCAACTTTGTTTTTTGGTTCGTTTTCGATTTGTGAGTCAGAGCTCGATAAAACTTGAATCTTGAGCTTCGGAATGGAGTTATTTGGAAATTGTCGAATTGGCACATGTTTGCAACGATCCGATAAGTAATTAAACTGCAAACATGAAGTTTCCACGATTCTTTTGAATGCAGTCGATATTTTTGCAATTCTGCGATGTCGTTTTGATTCGGAATTGGAACAACGTTCCAATTTCCATCAAGCGTCAAATTTTTCTGCGATCGTGTGTTAATTCGCAATTGTTTAAACATTTGAAGAAACGATTGATCGCTCTTCGTATCGCGAAACACCAAGTCTCAAGAGATCGAATCTCCTGCAGGGGATGACGCGGACCGTGGGGGTCGAATCGTTTTGCAATGACGAATCACAAGGGGGGCACACCGAGGAAATATGTCTGAACACGCAACTTATGAATACGCGGTAACGGTCTCTCTTCCCTTTTCTTTCGAACGGTGTCTATATTGATATCGCCTCTGCTTGCCAGCTGTTTCGTACACGCGAGCATTATTTTCTTTCGCTACTTAATAAAACGTTTTTGTTTAATTACCAGCCACATGTTTTGATTAGCCGTATCAAAAGGCACTAAAGAGCGAATAAAAACACTTTTCTATTTAAAAAGTTGGAGAGAGCAATAAATATCAAGGGAGGATGTCGTTGAGGAGGAGTGAAGCGTAATGCGATTAAGGACGTTGTATATAGCGACGGCCAAATCTAAATTTTTCTTTTCACTTTTTCTTACGTACAAAATGGCGTGCGAGCCCAAATTCATTAAAAAAAGTTGTTACAAATTGACTAAAGAACAACATATTCTAAATCCAAAATTGTCCGAGGTACAATCTGTATTTGTTATATAATAAACAAAATTTTGAAAAATTTTACGACCGATTTTTTTTTCGAAAGCTTCGAAAGCTTCGAAATATTCAATGTTGAAAATTGCAACTTTTAACACTGCACGCTCTTATGAGAAACTATTGAAAATTGTGATTTTTATAAATAAATATCTCGACTTCTACATGTGGTGAGCGCTCTTAAAATTGCGCGAGCCGTTAGATGTCATTATTCTCTTTGTGTGGTGCAAACTCAAAGAAAATTCTATACAACGTCCTTAAAAAAATGTAATAAATCATCAAAAACGATAGGCATAGATAAAATTGATATCGAAGCTGCAAGAAATATGATTGGAATCGAGAGGTTCGTTAAGTTTTTACGATTTCAATCACTAGCAACGTGTTTTTTATTTTATTTTTCGTTTTTTCATGTTTTCCCATAGAAATTTAAAGGGCTATTGAGCTTTTGCCGAGTCGGCATAATGAATAATATGGGTGAGAAGCCTCTCTGTGTAATATCTCGATAAGTTTTTCCTGATGCTTGTACCTTTCTCTCGTACTCTCGCAAAACTTCCTACTCATTGCCAACGGCCATTACGAGCATGAGCGTTAGAAGCTGAACGAGAGGGAGAGAGAGCGAAATCTCCTTCACCTCCATAGGCACTTTTATTTTTATTTTTATTTTTAGCATTAAAATCTCTTTCACAATTCTGTGCCTCTCTACCGAGCTAAGTTTACTGCAATAATTTTGCAGTTACTTCACCATCGTACTGTTTCATCTGCTTCTTAAAAAATGGACGAACAGCGAACAGCGTAAAAGCAGATTTTATAAATATTCGAGCAAACGTCATAAACGTGTCGATTCGGAGTTCGCAATGTACACGTTTTCAAAAACAAAAAGGAAATGGGAGGGTGAGAAAAAAAAAAGAACCGAGTCTCGTTTTCCGGAAATCGTTATCGCGAACCGTTTTTTTTTTTTTTTTTTCAAAGTACTCTAAAGCCTTTGAGAAACTTGTGCTCTCTGCGGCCAAGTTAATTCTTCACCGGGAACGTTGAAACGAAGCATTGTAGGAAGCCATGTACGTGCCAACCGCGAGAAATGTCACGCAAATATCAGAGAGGATGCCCGCAAGTACACAAGACTCGAGAGTGCGGTATACGCCATGGCCACCTATATGGCATTGCGTCCAAATGTCACAGGGAGAATACTTTGTCCTATTCGTTAAGAAATTCCCATAGGAATTTCCTCTCTCATTGTAAATAAATGGACGAATGCGAGAGAAACTCGGTGCGAAAATTTTTGTTCGAACGTCGCGCTCAGTCGCCAAGTCTCACTTTTTTTTTTTACTCCACATTTTACGATACTTTATGGAGATTATTCGTCACGTTTTATGGAAAACTTTTTTTTTTAACCATTTTTTTATGATGACAAAGTTTTTGACATTCCCGTTGTCGATTTTTGAGAAAGTCATGAAAATTTCATCGTTGTCTTGCGATTCGTAATTTTTTATATTTTTTCGTGTTTTTTTTTTTTTTTTTTTCAATCGGGAGACCATAGAATGGTTTTCAAGTTTTTTTTCCCCAAAATTCGGGCTAATTCATTTGCCCAAACGTGGTGACTTAATTATTTGCCGAGTTATTTGTTCATCGCGCTGCTCATTAGAGAGACTCTCGTATTTTACGTATTAATACCACTAAACGACTTTATTTAGGGTTCTTTCAAAATTTTGGATAAAAACGTTTTTGGCACAAAAACTACAACAGTTTTCTCTTATTAAGAAAAATTTTTTGACGTTTACAATTTGAGATATTTCATTTCCAATTTTTTATTTTTTCCATCTAAACGCATGTAAAGTGAAGTCACGTCTTGTTAAAAAGTTACAAGAAAAAAAAGAAAAGAAACGCGACTCCAATTTACACGCGCTTAGATGGGAAAAATAAACAAATTGGAAATTAAATATCTCAAATTTTCAAGGTCAGAAAATTTGTCTTCATAGGAGAAAACTGTTAGTTTCGGTGCCAAGAAAGTTTATACAAAATTTTTGAAAGAATCCTAAATAAAGTCGTTTCGTGATGCTAATACCTTAATGAACGATTAATATTTTCTGAATATTTATACATTTGTATACATGACGAAATGTAAAATGCAACACCTCCACGGTCCGTCGACCCCGTTGAAATACCAACGCTCGGTCTCTTTCACTTCTTCCACGAAGAACCATTGGAGACAGAGGCGTGGATCTCCACAAAAATTTCCCTCCCATTTCGCATTTTCATACTTCGCCCCACCGGTCCAAATTTTCAACCATTTTTCGACAACTGAAACTGTTTCGAACTTGGAAACTGCGCATGACAGTCTCTGCAATTTTTTTATCGCCCCGAAAATTTACGAGTAAAAAGAATGAAAATCTGGTGGCAAATTTTTTTTATTGGCACCATCGATTTATAGAAACAGAGAAAACGGTTTATTAGGATTTTGCAGGCCGTCGTGATTTTTGCTTGTTATTTTTTCGGTGCCGTTTGGATTCGAACGTGTCAGGCCTTTAGAACATTTTTTCAATCAGCTATTCACGTGGAAAATGCAAACCAAAAAGCGTATCGAGATTTTATCCGAACATTTTGTTTGTGCAGTCTTTGGCTGCATTTACTGTCTAAACTGCTGTTAGAGATACGAGAAAAATGAATGTAACCAATCTTGAAGAGCACGAAATTTCCTACAAAAAAGTTCCTTACGATTTTTCCATATGTCTGACGGTTTCGTCAGTGTAGAAGCAAATAGAACATTCGAAAACAAAAAAAGTTTCAAACATTCAAAGAATTTTTAAAACACTTGCTGAATCGACTCGATTCTCCAACCAGGGACTACAGTTTCCAGTCGATAAAAACGTTCCCCCACTTATCTACTCCGAGTCGAGTAGAAATATCTCACTTTCGATATTTTTCGTATTGCGAAGAGATTGATTCAGATTTTTCTCAAGTAAACTGCTTTACCAACTGTAAAAATAATAAGAGACTTGCGCGCGTTTATTGACAAAGATTTTGTTCCCCGATGTCCGCGAGCTCGGAGGGAGTAAAACTCGTCGTCGGTAAAGAATTTCAGCGTCGCACGACCGAGCGGTGGTTCCCTCTGCGAAGACTTTTTTCCTCCTTCTTGTTTTTTGTGCCGTCTTCGGTAGGAAGGATCGCGGGCCGAATAACGGTTCTTTCCATTTCACGATAGCTCGCTGAGACTCGAGTCGAGATCGTTTAACTCCAAACACGTCTCACGTTTTTTTTATATACATTTTTTAAAAATAAAATGTTACTTTATTCATAAATTTTTGTTTTTTATTAATCCCTGTTCGATCTTTCACGATCACGATCCGTCCGCCGTAGTAGTCGCGCAAATCTCAATCGGCGACGACTTTTTTTTTTTTTCATTTTCTTTCGGTTTAAATGTTCAAACCCATTCGACTTGAATTCGTCGGGTTGTACAAAGCGTGGAAACTCGTGAGACGAGCATCAGAGTAGAGCACTAGATCGAACCCATATTTTTCCCCACTGTACACCTTTTTTTCTTCTCCTCTATCGTTTTTCTCACGCAGGATGGAAAATGTAACTACCACCACGGCCAAACTCGTTCCGCGACAGATCCACGCGACCGGTTTATATGCATAACACAATTTTCTACGATTTAGATCATACGATACAATATGTATACAGATCCAACTGTACAAACATTTATAAATCGGTCGCGAATGATTTCTCTCGACGGAAAGAGATCAAAGCTTGGCAGGATGCGTTTGCATCGCGTTGGAATGCGACGAAATTCTGTTTTTGCTACCTCATAGTGCGAAGCTATGTGATGGTGAAAATTTTTTTTTTTCAGTTTTCAATGTCCAATGTGCTTAAAATGTCCCAAAACATGAAAAAATCATATCTAGACAAAATGTCCGATGTGTGTGTGTGTGTGTTATGGCACCGTAAAATTCAAACGTTCATAACTCGAGAATATAAAATAATATAAAAGCTCTTCATTCTCTGGGAATTTTGTTGGAATTTCTGGAGAAATATGAATTCTACGGTATTTTGAAATTTTTAAAAAAAGGGTGTCGACGCTCCAACTTCGGCAAATTTTAAGATTTATTACTAATTTCTTTTTTTTTATAAATAGAGTATCACAACAGGAAGGTTGGTATTCAATTTGGAAAATATCAGTGTCATCGTTCCGAAATTGTTGGACGAAAAAATACGAGGAGGAAGGAAAATTTGAGCAAAAAATCTTGAAAAAATCTTGAGTTCGAGCTCGATAAAATTTTTTAATCCTCACTGTGAAAATTGTCATGGTTTTTTAAACGGAACAAACAATTAATCGAAAAATTCATTAAACTTGAAAACTTGAGTGTCATGGCTTTGCCCTCTTTGTCAATCCGTGCTTCTCCATCGTAGTTTTCCAGACAGTAAATAAAAGGGATAAAGTTGACAGTATATTGCTAATTATCCCGTTTCACCGCTAGCAATCGTCGTAACGGAATTTCATCATTACCAGACGCGAGAGAGCATTCGGAATAGTGCTGATTCCATGTTTTAAAAATAAACGTGTAAATCTTAGTTGGCAAAAAAGTGTACGAGTTGAAATTCTGGACATTCCTGTCCAAATGAAACAAACGAGGATTTTTTTTTTTTTTTTACGCGGATGCAGAACGATTCAAAAACTATTGATTGTCAAAACAACAACATCCTAGTCTATACCGAATCGATGTTTGGATTGTTTTTTTTTTTTGTTTATTTTTTCTTTACGTGGAATGCCCTTTAGATGTATTGCACAAAAATATCCATGGCTTAGCATTCGCATATACATTTATTTATAAGCGGACGAAGAGGCGAACGAGAGAACGGTTGCACGCTTCCGTAAAAGGGATGTAAACGTCGTTAAAGTGATTCTGACCCGTTTCGAGAAGAGAGGTTTATTACACTCGACCACAAATGAAGAAAACGCCTCCCTCTGGCAAGCCCATACAAAAAGGTCGGTTAAATATGAGCGGTTTACCGTTTCGCTTATTCGTTACATCGAGATTTTAACGCTATTGACATCGATTAATCCAAAATTTCATCAAAATCGATTGTACTTGTTTCATAAAATCTGAGTGACGTTGAAACGTTCAAAATTCTCGTAGTTGATGAAAAAAAAACTAATATTCACCTTCGTGAGGGCTAACGAAAAATAATCAAATTTATGGAATTGAAGTTTGCGACGTTTCGAGTCTAACGAAAAATACTTTTTCTACTATCTCTTTGTTCAATTTAAAAAACCATGACAATTTTCGTACCGATTTTCTCTTTGGATCCGAAAAAAAAGATGGTTTTATTGTCCTGACCAATTATCGAATAAGAATCTTGAGCTCTGCTCAGGAAAAAACAGAATTTCTTTGCATTCCAACGTAATATTTGTTTTTTGCAAATTCTCTCTGGTGATGTCACCTTCAACTCGAATATTCCATTTTGTATAAACCACGTGGTTAGAAAATGCAGAGCAAAATGAAAATCGACCCTGCACTTGAGAATTTTCCGACTGACTTTTTCTTTGGATCCGAAAAAAAAATTGTTTTATTGTCCTGACCAGATGAGAATCTTGAGGATAAAATTCCGTTGCGTTCCAACGATGCAAACTTGAAAATCTTGAAAATTTGTCAAAAAGGCCTCGACATATTAATCGAGGACCAATTATTTGTAACTAGTTTACAATCGTTTTCATTCCACAATCAACCTCAAGAAGAAGATAAAAAAATTCCATTTTTCCACATTGTGAATCATATCCCATCACCGTTCCTTTTCCAAGGTCAACAAACTCATTTTCGCAATCTATTCGACGATACGCCCGCGCAAATTTCGACTAGATTTTCGTCCACGTAATACTTTCCGAAGTTCAGTCCGAAATCTAGAGAGAAAGGTTAGGCGCGTATCCCTGGCTCGTTAGGCCTTGGAGCGCGCGTCAATGACTCAGAAGCCCCGTATCGCGTTATCGATAAATTTTTAAATCGCATCGCCACCGATGTAACGCTTATTTCGTCATCGCGGCACCAGCTCGCACGAAATTATTCTCAACGATTCGAGTGATTCGATCGAAAATTCGAAATCATTGAAAAATTCTTGTATCGCAAACAAAAAACAAAGAAAAAACGGAGATTCCTTTACTCACCCTGGTTAACGTTTCCTCGACATTTCTCTCGTGCTTGTCGAAATGCGCGAAGCGATTCTGCAACAAGAATAAAACGACCTTTGTCAAAATGCAGCATTTTTCAAAGTTACAAATTCATCGAATCAACAATTTTTTCTAATCCGAAGAAAAATTCACAACTTGGAAATGAAAACATGTTTTCTAGTTTCCGGGTCAGAGTCATTAAGAATGAGTTAAAATTGAGAAATCATTCAATCGAGAGCCAGCCACCAAGGTCGCTTAACGCTGAGTCAGAAAAAAAAGTTGAAACCATGGCAAAAGCGAGCTCGAACTCTGCCACACTCTTTACTCCATTTCTGATTTTATTTCGATTTCATTCCGCAGTTGTTTCGTGGAAATGAAAAAAAAAAAAAAAAAAAAAAAAAAAAGAAAAAACTTGACAAACTACCTCGCCATAGTGGGAAGAAAATTTGTGTCGAAAAATCGAGCAACGAATAAACGCAGTGAATATTTTTCGTCACCAATTATTTCTTCAAGAGCGTAGACAAATCACTATCAAACCTCCAAGATATGTCAAACCATCAAAAACGAACCATGTTGGCAACAAAATTAGATATTTTTTTATAGCAGAGCACGAAATTTTCATTGAGCATTTGTCGAAGATAACGGGACAGTCTTTTTTGCGATTCGAAAACTGAATTTAATAGACAAATTGTAAAAAGTGCATTAATATCGAAACAATCAATTAAAAATACATTGTTGGTCGGATTCCAGCGATGCAAACTTCAGTAACATAAAAAGGAATCATTTCATGCCGGAGTCACCATGAGAAAGAAACGATTGAATTGATTGTCTATTAATTATCAAAATATAATGAATAAAAACTATATTTTTCGTTGCATTCCAACGATGCAAAAACTTCAATATCGTGAAAAAGCGAGATAATTCGTATCTATTGCGTCACCATTGGAAACATTCTCTCGAGAGATTTCATCCGAGAGAAAAAGAATTTCAAATAATTTCTCGATCTCAAGGTCATTAAAAATTAAAATCAACCTGGACATGACAAACTTTTGACGTCACGTTGCCAAGTTTGTCATTTTCGAGTTTTTATTCCAAGATGTTAAAAAACTATATGACAACACTGAAGGTCCAACGAAAATCACGTTTTTCCATAAATTGTTTTTTCAATTTTAAAAACCATGACAATTTTCGTACGGATTTTGGCTTTGGATTCCAAAAAAAGTTGTTTTTTTTTTTGTCCCGACAAAATTTTGAATTGGAATCTAGAGATCTCTGCTCAAGAAAAAACGGAATTTCGTTGCATTCCAACGATGCAAACGTCAACATGGTAAAAAATTACATTTGACATAAAAAAAAAAATTGATTATTCGTAATAGATTTTCCGTCAATGGCGACAATCCATGAAAATACACGTCCCTAGTAAATTATCACAATTTATATATGGAAGAAAAATGCTTGTAAAGAACCAAAATGTGAAAATAAAAATTTGGTGCTCGTACCCCCATCGACTCTATGGAGTAATTCCCCGATTAGCACTGAACGATGAAAAGAATGATAGAGGGTGGACTAAAAGTAGTAGCGATCCGTCACACCCACAAAAAACACACACAAGCACATCCAGAGAGTCGCACGTGCAGAAATTAGTCGTAAACGTTGAAGAAGACACGCGAGATTGACTTAGGAACGTGTGGCGTTCGTGAAGCGAGCTGCATCACTGAACAGCAAGGATCCGAGCGTTCTCGAGACGGTCAATCCGGCCTCTTGGTATCGTCGCGCAATACGCGTCGTAGAATTAAACAAGAGAGAAAACGAAGGCGAAAAAAAAAAACACATGAAATAATGATAATCATGAAAATAAAGAGAAAAAAGCGTTGCTGCTTTCGCATTATCTCACTTCGGTGGTTTCCTGCTGATAGCGTTCCCCGGTTGCCTGCAGCGCAACAAAAAAATGAAGAAAACGGGACATCAGTGAGTGAGACACGAGACATAGGTGCGAGGCAAGAGAAAATTTGTGTATACGCAAATCCTCTCATGTGTGTGTTTATAGTCAGAGAGCTCGGACGTTGCGTATCTTGGGTATTGATGACGATGACAAAGTGACTAAATTGATAGAGAGAGAGAGGGCGAGGAAGGAGGAGAATAAATTTAACGACCACGTGGCTCGAATGGAGAAAGAGACATAACAGTTTAAAGAGACATGCCAATGAGACTGCATCATTGACTCACGTCGCTGTTTTTTTTCAAATACCAAACTACTTTGTGTCTTATTTCATTTTCGTTGAATCTCTCGATTTGTTTATGTATTTGTGAAACAAAATTAATCAGCCTCGCTACTGTTATAAGTAATGTTTTGTATACTACGACAAAATATTTACAACGCGATCAACGTCGTTCGTGACAATATAAATTAAACATTTGTTTTTTTATTTCGTAGTGGAATTTCGATGTTTGAGATCGTGGGAGAAACTTTTTCTAATGGTGCCTCGTCTCTCGGTTGAAAATCTATGGCAAATTCTCTATTTCTCACGAACGTTAAGAATCGAGATACAATTTCTGTTTCAGTCGAAATGAATTTTAGTCACTGTGATGAAATCTTTTCGAGCCGAACGTTTACCTTAAAAAACAGGTTGTTTTTTTTTTTTTTTCGACTTTTAATCTCGCTTCATGAAATGCTAATTTGACGCAGTCAACAATTTTCATTAATTATGTAAGCTCTCGGCGAATGTACAGACGTTTTTTCGACAGCCACAAAATCCTGAACTAGGATGCTGAAGTTTGGAATGCAACGAAATTCCATTTTTTCTTAAGCCGATCTCAAGATTTTTATTAAATATTTGGTCATGGTTTTTTAAATTCAACAAACGATTAATAGAAAAACGTATTTTTCGTTGGAACTCAACGTTGCGAACGTCAGTGGCACCCTAAACTCGTGCCCTCTTTCGTACATGTTTACGTTATTTTGCGTTATAGAAAGAAAAAAAAAAAAAAAAAACAACAAATTTGAGCCATTGCAGATAAGGTCGAGCAGTTATGAACAGTTAGAAACTGGGGAAATTCGAGACAAGCCATGCCCCTATGCTTTTGTAGGACGTGTATTTACTCAAGTGACGATAAAAAAATATTATCGAGCTGGAACTGTTGATGAAAAATTTCGGACCGACTGCCTAATCGGCGATTCGCATTCCCCGACAGTATTTCCCAGTATCTAGCAAATTATTGACTCTATTGTTTCAAGATTTTTCAACGATGACACAAAACTTCGGAGCGTTGAGGTCCAGCGAAAAATACTTTTTCTACTGTTAATTATTCGTTCAATTTCAAAAGCCATGACAATTATCGTACCAATTTTGTCTTTGGACTCTAAAAAAAAATCGTTTTATTGTCCCGACCAAATGTTGAATAATAACCATGAGCTCTGCTCAAGAAAAAACGGAATTTCGTTGCATTTTAACGATGCGAACTTCAACATCGTTCGAAACGAAACTTTTCACTAGATTCTTCAATAAGCATTGAAATTTCGTGCCCTCGCCACAGACGGCCAGCTCCGGAGGTAACAAAAACTTCTGAACCATTATTCTCGTTTCTATCGAACAATAAGCTTCGAATCGATAAAATTGCATTAGCAGAAATTTTCGAATTTCTCAAGCCAACAAAAACACGTGCAAAATTGACTCCACTTTCGTGGAACACGAACACCTTTTCATCAAAAAGTTTTTAAGAAATGTTTTCAACTCTGCAATAAATAGCCGGACGATTTTCTTTTTCGTAGCTCTCATAATAAATTCCATCGTTTTCGTAACCGAGATTTCGTAACCTCGATCGCTGTTTATTTATACAAAAAAAAAAAAAAAAACAAAAAACAAAATATCGAAAACGAGCAAAAAATAATTGACCGGAACTTTTTTGATTAAGAAAAATCGATGAGAATATAGAGTATTGGTTATCAAGTCGATTCAGCATGGAATTTCTTATACAAACATATTATAGCCATGTGCATACTCACGTGTGAAGTGTGAGTGGACTCGTTGGAGGTCGCTGAAGCCAGCTGGTTCCGGTTCTCTATAACTGTCTTTATTTGCTCGAGCACCTGCGAAAAGATTAACGCTCTCCTTACTCCAAAATCTGGTGGTCATGGGGAATGGCCAAAATTCGACTGAAAAATCATTCGTAATGATTTATCAAATAGTCATAATCTCAAGAGTTACCAAGCACTCAAAATTCTATAGCCAAAAAAAAAAAAAAAAAAAAAAAAAACAGAAAAAAATTTCAAATGGAGCCATTTCTACCTTCGTATCTCGTGTTAATTTTTCTGTTTTTGTTTTTCAATCATTTCATTCATTTCGAAAAGACTTTATATATTTGTAACGAATAGAAATCTTGTTTCTTTCTCGTATTTTCAAAATTGACACACACACAATGTCCGTCTCTTTAAAATAGCTCTTCCTTTCAAATGCCTTATTAAGGTCCAGTC
The DNA here is from genome assembly GCA_963921915.1 of Hyposoter dolosus. Lineage (NCBI taxonomy): Eukaryota > Metazoa > Arthropoda > Insecta > Hymenoptera > Ichneumonidae > Hyposoter > Hyposoter dolosus. The sequence goes on from OY998140.1 coordinate 1,893,459, forward strand.
GTTAGGTTCTTACCCTCAAGGATATCCGGTTGCCGTGAGGAACTCGCGAGCTGTAATCCTTGTGCACCCCGCCTTCGTCGCTTGCTTTGGTCTGACGTCGCTGTGCAAAAAAAAAAAATGAAACAAAACGATGAGTCTTGTTGATATAAATAGCAGGATTAATGGATGAAGAATTAATTTTTACGAGACGTGGTCGAAGAAAGACTTTCGAGAAGTATTAGGACGGAACGTCAGCTCGTTTTTTTTTTTTTTTTATATATAAAAGGGATCAGTGAGTGTAATAATGCTGCGTAAGGATAAATTATTGAGTACAAAATTTGACCGTTCCTGTTTCCATTAAAAAAAAAAAAAAAACTGAAAAATGCAAAGTGTGCGATAACCGAGTCGTTGTTCCTCGCAATGTATCGACGCAGCAAAAGCGTCACATAAGACCGAATGTCATCGACGATAGAAAATCCAGTGGGCACACGTGGACATTATGTAGGATTTTTAATTGAATCTCAAGTTATCGGGATTGACCTACCTGAGCTGCTTGATTTATTAAGGACGTTGTATGCAAAATTTTCTATCGATAGAATTCCTTCAAATTTGCACCACACAAAGAGAATAGTGATGTCTAATAGCTCGCGCAATTTCAAGAGGTTTCACCATGTAGAAGTCTAGATATTTATTTATAAAAATCACAATTTTCAGTAGTTTCTCATAAGAGCGTGTGTTAAAAGTTGCAATTTTCAACATTTAATATTTCGATTTCTAAATGGTGAAGCCTCTTAAAACTTTGCACACACTTTCATGTAACATCGAAGAAGCTTTATTTAGTTTTTCAAAAAAATCGGTTGTAAATTTTTTTCGAAATTTTGTTTATTAGGCTCGGAAAATCTTGAATTTAAAGTATGTTGTTCTTTAGTCAATTAGTAACAACTTTTTTTTTTTTAATGAACTTGGGCTCGCAAACCATTTTGTATGTAAGAAAAAGTGAAAAGAAAAATTTAGATTTGACCGTCGCCATACAACGTCCTCAACGTGTCTGACGAAGAGAATTTCTGTAGCGTTGACCTCGACAATGAATTTCGATCGCCTCGGCAAAATGTGCCCAACTTTAATTGAATTTTCATCATAAACGATGATTGATCGTTTTATTGTAATTATCGCACGCAATTCATAGCAATGCGCCGGCCAGGTTATCGTTTTATTGAGGTTTCATCGCGTGAGCAATTTTCGTATTCAAATTAGACGATGAAAATGACGTTTTTTTTTCTCTAAATAATGTGAAAAACGTTTCTTTGCTTAGTTTCGGGCAGATTTTTAATTGTTACCGATTATCTCGGAACCCATCCCGATTTCTATGAATTGATCAACGCTAATCAGGTACCTTTTTTTTCCTTCTTTTCTAATTGAGCCTCGATTTGTAACTACCAGCAATTTCACGGTAGTTCTCGTAAACTGTTGTAGCAAGAAAGAAATGACTGATCGTTGTCTGGCGCGAAAGCGTACAGCACGATCTTTATTTGGGTCTCGCCGAGTCCATCGTGTATATATATATATATATATATATATATCGACGAGGCAAATACCTCGATATAAGAAGTCGATGGTGGGGTAGCGGTGTTGCAATTACTCTACTCGAGTGATCGCAGACGATGGACAGGGGGCTTATAGTCCGTGTCGTATATACATTCATATTATATAGTTATATACAGGCTGTCCCAAAAGTACGAAATTCTATTTTTTCTTGAGCAGAGCTCGAGATTCTTATTCAATATATAGTGAGGACGATAAAATATTTTGTCAATAATAAAAGTAATCTTTAGAGATGGCCCGCACGAATTATCGACGAGGACGTACAGGGACGTACGAGACGATTTTACATGGCAAATTTTGTGTAAAGTGGAATGATCCTTAACCCAATAAATTTCGCAATCGGTTTTGTAAATAAAAAAAAAAAAAAAACGGTAGGTTGCAAACTTTCATTATTCAGTTTGCCAACGTCATTTTTGCAATTTCTAGCGATTATTAATAATTCTGTTGCTTAGGAATCATACAAACAAATTCGTTGGAATCCAACGAAAAATAAATTTTTCATTCATTATTTTGATAATTAATGCACTCGTCCTAATTTTTTTGGTAATTTCAGTTTCCGAATGGCAAAGAAGACTGTCCCATTATACTGTATGAAAATTTCGTTACGAAATTCCGATAGAAACATGAAATTTGTTATTTCTTTTTTTTCGCATATCTTTTGCATCGTTGTTGAGAAATGAATAAGAAAAAATAGCGACAAAGAGTCTCATTATGGAGAATTCAAAGGCTACTGGAATGTAGACAAAGGATTTTTGGATCCATCGATTCTTTTACTTTTCAAATCTTTCTCTCCATCGTACGAGAGCGGTGGTTAGTGATTCATTAATTTCTCAGAGACCATGACTTTCGTCTCAGGAAGTTGACGGCCTGAAAATTTGGACAACGCCTCGCGAGACACCCTTTGCAAATGAAAAAACATTGAAACATACGTGCGAGCGTATAAATCTCGAGGTGCATTAGGAGACGAGTCACGGCGAGCAATACGATACACGTGTAACCGTGTCTTTAACTCGGCCAACTCGTGACTCGAATACCATGCACCGAAGGATAATAAATGTATAGACGTATGCCTCAATATCGCCGTAAAGTTGGTCCGTACGATGCATACGTACACTATCGCTAAAACTTATTTTATGTACAAGTTGAGCTCGTACGAAAGCTGCGAGCAATATATCCTTGTGCTTAAGACGTCCCCTTAAGTGACTGCAACTGAATAACAACCGAGAAGCACTCAAGGCCTGTAATATACCGAGTAGAATAAATATAAAATTACGGATCCTTGTAACTTTATTCGAAAAGGAATTTCGAATTATTTTTTTTCATGTCATTCCGTTTACAAAGTTTCTTCTCGTAATTCGCCGAGAAAATTCTACCTTTTATAATTTTTGCGAGTATTCATCGACATACAGAAACAAACGTGCCAATTGGGACGATAGAAAGCGCGGCAAGCCGGAAATAATTGAAGAAACAATTTTTTTATCGTTTTTTGTTTCAGACAAAAAATCAGAGTTTCTCAATGGCAAAAGATGCAACGAAATATCTGGAAAGTTCAACATTCGTTGAACTCGTTCTTCGAGAGACCGAAAAAAAAATCCTCCGGTTGGACGTTTTTTTTTCAAAATAATTCATGGAATCGCACCGAATAGATTATTGGTAATGAATCAATTAATTTGTAAATTAAGTAGAGCATTGAATTCTCAAAGTTGTCAGACTCGGTAGAATCTGCAGATTGAAATTTGCGAACACCGAAGCACTTGATATTCATTGGAAACGAAAACGACGATAAAACCAGCTCCGGGAACCCTGTCTAGGCTCCTCTGTGCCATCTATTCTGCGATGGAAAATGGAGTGCACGGTTTCAGTATACACTTGATATACACATGTAGTTTAGTCTACTCGCACGTGTTAGACTGAAAGAGTGATGAGAACGGAGGAGAAGAAGAGAGGGAGAGAGTCGAGTACACGTCTCGCGATGCTATTTTCACTGTTGACCTTAATGCTAACCGAAAATAGTGCCTGAATATCGAGGGACTGAACCCCATCGTGCAAAACTGATGGAACATACATCCGGGCGAATTATATGGGCGCCACATAAATATGAAAATTTATCGAGCCATTATTTCGAGCACTAAATCGTTGCAAAGATTTATTACGTTGATTTTTCTATTTTTAACATTTCAACATAATTTTATTACGTTTTTCCTACCGAAATGAATTTTCTTCAAAGAATATACTGTGCTTCTACTAGTTTCCATGGAATCAGTGAATTAATAATTTTATCGATGGGAATTAAACGAAATAGAAAATATTAAAAATCCTTTGAAAAACTAAATTCAGTGGCTGAAAGTTATTTCGAAAAAATGAAAAATACACTAATTTCTCGAAAAAATATTGAAATTTTTCTCTCTAGAAACATCTGCCAACATTTTTCAATTCGTGATGAAATGTGTAATAAATAAAAGGGCCAAGGGGTCTTTCCGGCTTTCCGGTGGAGGGAATATTTGTCGAGCAAATTGTAACGGGCTAAAACGTTGACTTTCTAGAATAATCCGTATACGAAAGTGCACAGCTGATGCCCAGCATTTAGGTGGAGAAAAAGAGTTTGGAGAGTATGAAGAATGCATGGACTCGTGTTGTTACGTACTTCGAGAGTCGCGAGAGGATCCAACGAGGATAGAGGTCTCGTGTGTGGCACTTCCCCGGGGAAAACGCTGTCGTGAGATACGGACAGTTGACCGGAGCCTCCACGGAGGTTCGCGAAGGATTCCTCCACACCACTTCGCCTCAGGAACACACTGCAATTTCAAGTCACTTCATTAATAAAACAAATCTTGAGAGATGGCACACGAATACTTGACGAGGACGCGTACACGGACGTACGAGACGATTTTACATGGGAAATTTTATGCAAAGTGGAATGATCCTTAACCCAAAAAATTTCGCAATCGGTTTTGTAAATTAAAAAAAACAGTACGTTGCAAATTTACGAGCGTTTATTAACAATTCTGTTGCTTCTGTGAATCATCCAAACAAATTCTGTGAAAATACTACTCTGTAAGAATTTTGAAGTGTGCATCGTTGGAATAAAACAAAAAATAAAATTTTTCATTCATTATTTTGATAATTAATACACTCGTCCCAATTTTCCTATAGTAAATTCAGTTTCCGAATGGCAAAAAAGACTGTCCCATTGTCGTTGATAAATAGTGTATGAAAAATTTGTGCTTTGCTATAAAAAATAATCACTTTTCATTGCATTGAAACGTCGCCAACTTCAAAATCGTCGAAATGCTGTTTTTTCTTGAGCAGATGACAAGATTTTTCAGGACAATGAAACGATTTTTTTTCAGGATCCGAAGAAAAAATCTGTACGAAAATGGTAATGATTTTGAAAATTGAACAATTAATAGGAAAACGTATTTTTCGTCACCGAGAACGTGAGTTTATCTGAGGAATCATTTGGCGATGTTTCTAATTTTTCGACACAGCTTCTCCGGAAGTTGTCTGGCTTAAGAATCATTCCTTCTCGGGTGTAACATTTCGTGTATCTTGAGAATGGGAACTGAGGCACAAAAGCTTAGGAAAAGACGTGATAAAAGGAGGAGCACTCGGTTGCTGAATGACATTTAGAAAATTCATCGCATACTCGGATATGCTGCACGAAATGTGTGTTTGGTTTCTTGGCTTTATTTTTCTTTCGTGACCAACGATCGTCTGGGGCAAAAAAAGATTTACGTGTCCCTAAAAAAGTATATCTTCCGAACAAAATGATTTCGTGAATTAATTCCAGTCAAATAGACGCGACGAAATACTCTCAAATATAATAATTAAAAATATAAAAATCTAGGGAAAGAAAGAGATTCTACTCTATATCGAAAGTCTGCGATAAATTTTTCAATTGCTCTGACAAACTGATATCAAATTTCAACACCGTAAGTATTCGTTAGTGACGATAACAAAAGAATTTGTTTCTCAATTTAAAAAAAAAAAAAAAACCTATTGTCATATATAATAGTTTTTCTGTGAACATTTGGAATGTTATTTTCGAAAATTATATTCGTGAATGATGATCGAGAAGGAAAAATATTAGGAAAGGTCAGTAAAATGGTTTTGCATCATCAAGCACGCATTTTTTTTGTTTTTTGTTTTCTTTGTTTAACGAAACAATAACACGTAATAAATTAATTGAATTACTTATTAAACGACTTATGCGTCCTCACGGAAATTCCTAATCGATATTTTCTTGGCCAGCCAAGGCGTCTGCTGAAAAGATTTCATCATGACAACGAAATAATGAAATAAAATGTGACAATGTTCATGTCATCCTCGAAATAATCAAATTTACATTCTGAAGAAAATAATTTTTTACTCCGTTTGTAAATTTACCTCTCGCGATCGCATGAGTCTGTAAGAAGTTCACTGGCACTCCGGCTGCGTGCTTCCTCAGGACGTCCTGCCGGATGTCTCAGCGTCACTTCCTCGCGGTCACGCGTTATTAGGTCGCCCTCCCGTTCGCCGTTTCGTGAACCGAGTCGAGCGTCCGCGGCACCTCGACTCTTTCGCCTAAAAATTCTTCTCAGTCCTCGGAGAGGATGGAAACGACGCTTTTTCGGTTCTGAAAACGAAACGAACACTGAAATTCACGATTTTCAAATCGTATGGATTCCAAAGAAAATCGGTTTGATGTTGAAAAAAAAAAAACTGCGCAAATTGTCAACCATAATTAATGGCAAAATATTTGAAAACTGATTCCTCGTTGATTCGTCAAAATTATTCAACGTTTCAGCAAACTTATATTCGTGCGAACTATGCTCGTGAGAGCAAAACCATTTTTCGCACAGTTATTCCAACTGACAATTTAAACTCCGCAAACCCCTTCGATTCCCACGTGATTTTATATTATTTTACGACGAATTTGAATAGTTTTCAACTACGCTGCAATTCTGTGTAATAAATCAATTTACGAACGATGTTCGCATCGTTTGAATGCAACGAAAATTTTTTACAGCTGAGCACAAAATTAACGTCTATCAAGTGGGAACCGCCATATGGAAAAAGTAAAAATTCAAATATCGAATAATGAAATATATTTTTCGTTGCATTCCAACGATGAAAACTTCAGTATCATGTTTTTTTATCTGAATCTGGAGACTTGGGCATTAAAATCAGTTGAAAATGTTGGTAAATTGTTGGAAATCGATTCGTGTGAATTCACTCAAAATTGCATCAATGCATCGATGCAATGAAATTGAAGCATTTTCAATGCTTGAATGCATTCACTAGAAAAATTGCATCCGGTGCATTAATTATCAAAACAATGAATAAATAATATATTTTTCGTTGTATCCCAACGATGCAAACGTGAATATCGTATTGACGATGCTCCATATACGGATAGTCACCACAGCATTGACTATACGCCAGATACATTTTTAGGATTTGCCCTGATGGCTCACGTATGCATGGACGAACGATGATAATGCTGGTCCAGCAGGAAACTATAGGCAACTATAGGCTCTGCATTCACCATGGGTTGGTTACAGGAGACAGAGATAATGGTGGATTCATAGCTATAGGAATAGAGAATCGAGTCTATAGATATACGATCATGGTGAGGATCGAATGTTGATTGATACAAGCCAAGGAATCGACTGTGAGGAAAGCAGGCGCGGTAATCTTGTGAGTGGAAGTATAATTGGATTAAGGCGGAGTCGAAGAATCTGAGAAAGGTAATAATAGCGAGAAAGGACGAGAAAAGTAGCAGGAAGAATAAAGAAAGGATGGGTGTACAAAAAGGCAGGGTGCGGAGAAGCGAATAAATGTTTGAAACTTATTTTTAGCATTATCGATGATGACCTCGAGGCACTTTTCAATACAAATGTGAAAGGGAGCTTATTTGGCCGAGAAATAAGATCGATCGGGTCAACAAAATCCTGAAAAGTAAACCTTGAAATAATCGAATGGAATTTTTCTTTCGGCGTTGTTTCGTGTTTCATCATTCTCATGAAAATTTTTATTCATTCGTCGCAAAGAAAATGGTCGAGTTACCAAAGTTTCTTGCTGATTTCAATCAATTTCTCGTTTTACTTATCGAGGCAACACGTGTTTGGATCATGAGGAACTGGAAGATAAATAGAAGCAGCGAAAGGGAAAGAGGTGCAGCGAGAGGGAAACCGATACAGAAAAGTACGAGCAGGAAAGAAAGCAGCAGAGGAAAGATTAATGTGGAAAAAAGGGTTGACAAATGTTCGTACTATGTGTACAGAGGAGAATGATCTTTTTCTAGAGGCGAAGCCTCCCTCGTCGGTTGAGTCCGCAGCACGAGATGGAGCAAGCTAGAGAATTAAATGGAGGGTGTGAAAAATACTCGCTTCCTCGATACAGATGCGGAAATGATGTACGAGCAAAGAAGGTTTGAAAAACTCTGCGAGAGGATTGCGATGTTCGCTTGTTCGTAGTAGGAAAGTTAAGCGCTTCCGGCATCGTGTGAAAGAGGCAAAAAAAAAAATAATGGAGTGAAAAAAAATCATCGAGACAGGAATCAGGATTATTGAAGAATCATTATTTCCAAGTGTCACTCCGCCCCCATCTCGCGAGCGCAGTTCGAAGCAACGCGGGAGATGTCCGCATTTCGTTCCGATTAAACGTCACTCCCGGAAATGTAATTGCGAGCGAGATGAAGCAACGCGAAAACATGGAAAAGTGGAAAATCACACACACACATACACACACACTTTCGTTTCCATCGAAATATGTCCAATGAGATAAGTGGGAAATGAATTCCATCGCGAGTAGGCAAGTGGCGACATTCCGAGCCCGATGAAACATTGATTGCCGTTCAAGTGGCTCTCGTCGATCCGGGTACACATTAAAAAACAGACGAGATAACGCGACAACTACGAGCAAAAAAAAAAAAAAAAATTGTGCAAAAAAGTCTCCTCCCCGTCACTAAAATGGTCAATAGATAAAATTCTTTTCGATATCAGCTACGCAATACACGAGCCGATAAAACGTTTGACATCTTTCAAATTTTGACTAATATTTTTCACGCAAAATATTTTCATTATTGAATATTTTTGTGACGCATCGCTCTTCTCGTCTGATTCGAAGTATCGAGAAGTTTGGTTTACTTTAGTTAATTCAAAAGAAATGTATTCATATGTTTTTCACAATGTTGTTTCACGAAAATATTTCTTTTTAACGATGATTTGTTCAATTTTGAAAATCATGCCAACTTTTCGAGCCGATAGACTTTTTGGATCGGAAAAATCGATCGTTTTATCATCGTAATTAGATTCCGCATTTTAACAATGAGCCTTCTCACAGAAACAAAAGAATTTCGTTGCATTCCAACGATGCAAACTCCAACGTCATTCTTTTCTGAGGATCCAAACACAAAATCAACCGAATATCGTCATGGTTTTCGAAATTAAACAAAAAGTGAATAGGAAAATAGAAATAGAAAAAAAAATCTCTATTCATTGTTCTTGTTCAATTTCAAAAATCATGAAAATTTTCACGATATTGAGGTTTGCATCGTTGGGATGCAACCAATTTCTGTTTTTTCTTGAGCAGAGCTCGAAATTCTTATTCCATATTTGGTCAGGACAATAAATTGATTTTTATTAAGATCCAAACACAAAATCGATACGAAAATTGTCGTGATTTTTAAAATTGAACGAACAATAAATAGAAAAATGTATTTTCCGTTGGATCCCAACGTTGGAAACTTCAGTGTCATTATTTTTCCAACCAGTCCAAGTTTTTATTACCGAAACACCATTCCAGATCGCCCAAATCTTCCAGTCTCTCCATTTTGTTCTACTTGATTTTTTATTCGTTATTTCTTTATGAATTCTTTTCACTAATTCATCCAGAGTCGACAAAATCTTGACGGTATAACGATAATCCACAAGAATTTGTCTCATCAGCCTGATAATTCACTCTCCGCAGAGGTCATCAACGTTTTTCATCTTTAAGCTATTTATTAATATTAATTATTATTGGGGATATCGACACTCGATGGTTTATGGCATCGCGTAAAAGCCAGCAAAGAAATGTTACCAACTCCGTGACACATGTGAGAGAATACACCTGACTGGCGAGCTTGGCTCATCATCGTCACCAAAGTACAAATTATTACTTGATAAGATTAAGAGCGACCGGCATTCTCGTATATCGTGAATCTTCCAATAGCAGCAAAAGGTTTTTGCGATATCGCGAAAGAAAACCGCGATTTCTCCCCACCCTGAAAATATTTATTTTACCGTGACAAGAATCTTCTTACAAGTCCCAGCAGACTATCTTCGTCTCCGCGAGAAATACAATACCTTCTTCTCTGTATACGAGAGAAAACAATTATCGATAATTGTTTCGATAATTATTTCAAGATTTAATCAAACAGCTGGAAGAGCCTTATCTCTCTGAGACTCGTTCATCTTGGTGTATAGGAAAAAGCGCATATTCTCCTTTTTTATATCCAGAACGCGAGGAAGGAATGAGAAAAGATTCAAATGGACGCTGAAATGATTTTAAAAAAAAAAGAAAGATTTCTATTCCATCGTCCGAAAAAAATGCTCGACAAAACAAATGACACTGAAGTTTGCAACGTTTATTGTTTTTTCAATTAGAAAAAAAAAAACCATGACCATTTCCGTATCGATTTTCTCTTTGGTTCCTAAAAAAAAAATCGCTTTATTATCCTGACGAAAACCTGCTCAAGAAAAAACAGAATTTCGTTGCATTCGAACGATGCAAATTTCAACATCGTTACAAAAAGGCATTTGAAATATTTTTAAAAGCTTTTTGTATCAAATTATTTCAAACAGAATGAATTCCAACTTGTCGACTCATGCTCAAGAGTCATTTTCGAATTTCAATCCAGATAAAATTTATTTTTAAAAATATCCAATGTCAGCATCGTAGAGAACTTTTGAAACTTCATTCAAAAACATATTCTCACTAGCGCAGTAATTGTTGAGTAATTAGGTTAAGATAATTGGGTTATAATAAATAAAAAAGTAAACACGCGATCGAGCAAAGTGAATAAAAAAAAAGGCGAGAATCTTTCGAGATTGACACATCGGTGTAAATAAATATGTGGAGTTTGGCGAAGGCTCGCCGCACATTGTACAAAATGAAGTGAAAGTGGTTGTAGCGTGTAGTTTAAAAGTCAAAGAATAATCTACAGCGACCGGTAAAGAGTTCGAAATGAAAAGAGGGAATGACTTGAATCATCTTCGCCATTTGAGCTTAAGGACGTTGTATGGTGACGATCAAATCTAAATTTTTCTTTTCAGTTTTTCTTACATACAAAATGGTTTGCGAGCCCAAATTCATCGAAAAAAGTTGTTACAAATTGACTAAAGAACAACATACTTTAAATTCAAGATTTTCCGAGCCTAATAAACAAAATTTCGAAAAAATTTTACAACCGATGTTTTTGGAAAATTAAATAAAGCTTCTTCGATGTCACATAAAAGTGGATGCAAAGTTTTAAGAGGCTTCACCATTTATAAATCGAAATAATTAATGTTGAAAATTGCAACTTTTAACACACTCTCTTATGAGAAATGGCTGAAAATTGTGATTTCTATAAATAAATAACTCGACTTGTACATGGTGAAACCTCGCAAAATTGTGCGAGCTATTAAAGATCACTGTTCTCTTAGTGTGATGCAAATTTGAAGGAATTTTATCGATAAAAATGTTTGCATACAACTTCCTTAATTCGTACAGAGCAACACGTAAAAGGGTGAGATTCACGACGATAGCTCGTGGTGCGCATACCTTTTTGCTAATCGAACAGCATTGCAACTCGAGATTTTGCGGAATTGGAATGCAACGAAATTCAGTTTTTTCTTGAGCAGAGCTCGAGATTTTTATCAAATATTTGGTCAGGATAATAAAACTATTTTTTTTACAAGGATCCAAAGAGAAAATCGGTACGAAAATTGTCATGGTTTTTAAAATTGAATAAACAATTAATAGAAAAACGTATTTTTCGTTGGACCCGAACGTTGCGAACTTCACTTACATATATTTACGAAGCGCTTTACTGACCTGAATCCCCACTAGAGTCTGACGAAAAAGTGTATGCTGCACACATATGCATTTATGTATTTATTTATGCGCTAAAATGATATATGCGTGGTTGTGTGTTTGCGTGTCTGTGTGTTTTTGCTTAAAGAACATTGGTAGGTAGTCCGGATAGAAAGAAGAGGACGAGCATTTTCTCAGCAATTTTCTGCTTCTCTGGTAACGACGTCAAGATTCCTCTTGATGATAATTCGGTAATTGAGGAAAAATTGTACTTGCCAGAAGGCAAACGAAACTCTCCGCTTTCACAGACTCGCAAACCAATATATAGTCTTTCCAATTATTAAATAAATTTTTTGACCCGAATCTTTTCCTTTAACGAGATTCCAAGCTCTCCCCGTCGCGTATTGTTGTTTCCTTTTTTTTTTTTCTCATATATATAAAATAATGATCAGAACGATTAAACCGAAAAAGCGAGTATGTAAAAAGCTGAAAAATTTGTAACTATATCGTCGTCGTATGTAACCTGCGAGTCTAAGTTGATTAAAAAAAGTTGTTACAAATTGGCTAAAGAACAATATATTCTAAATCCAAGATTGTTCGAGGTAATCTGTATTATTTATATAATAAACAAAATTTCGAAAAAATTTTACGACCGATTTTTTTGAAAAACTAAATAAAGCTTCTTCGATGTTGCATAAAAGTGTATGCAAAGTTTTGAGAGGCTTCACCATTTAGAAATCGAAATATTTAATGTTGAAAATTGCAACTTTTAATACACACTCTTGTGAGAAACTACTGAAAATTGTGATTTTCACAAGTATAAATATCTCGACTTCTGCATGTTGAAACCTCTTTAAATTGTGCGAGCTATTAGACATCACTATTTTCTTTGTGTGTAATGCAAATTTAAAGGAATTCTATCGATAAAAATGTTTGCATACAACGTCCTTAAACCGGCCCGGGCGAATGAAGTTTCGGTTTTAAGAATTCTGCTGGCTCGATTATTTTGAAATTGGATGCACGACCGATCCATCCCTTTTGCCACGAAAATTCCATTAGCTCTCATTACTTGATTATCGTGTCACCGCGCGAGTGCTATAAATCGATATCTAAATGATCAGCAGGAGACACGCGAATATGACTCTTGTCATTGGTAATAACGACGGATACGAAGAAACAGGAGGTAACGATATTTCATCGTGTTCCACTGACCCAAATTCGAGGCACGAATGCGATAACAGAGCGAGGCTCAATTCTTTCAACAAGAAAGTAAAAGTGAATGTGGTTGTGTAATGGAAAACCGGATTGAGGAGAAAGGGTACACGGGACCGAGGGGCTAGTGAACAAGAGAGCGAGGAAGTAGGGATGATGCGAGGGAGAGGGAAATTGGGGGTGACGGGGTGTCTTACACGATAGAGACGAGGGGAGCGATATATATTTTATACTTTTGACATGATCGATATCATAGTTCTTGACATTGTGCCGGTTATCTCTCGTGCTTTCGCGAGTACGACAACAGAGCCGGCTCCAAAAAATCGATAATCTCGAAAAGAGAACCAGGTAAATGCATGGATTATGTACTTGACCTTGAATTGGAAGACTCCATCAAATAATTAAAAAGTTTCACAAAATCTTCTCCGCGCATAATCGATCATCGTTTTGCTTCAACTCTTGGGGTCGATCCAGCTATTGTTTATTGGAAATCAATATTTTTATCGGTTCTTTTCAAATACCCTGCGTCTTGCCATTTTTATTTTATCTTTTCAATCCTTTTAATTCAAAGCTCTCGAGACGTTGAAAAAGGAAAAACAAAATCGTTCATTGGCCAATTTTGCAAACGATCTCGAAATTTTTCGATTTTTCAATTGGCTACTTTTTCGAAAATTGCTGCTGAAAACACGCTGGACGCGACAAGCCTTATGAATATGCGAAGGACATTGATAAACTAAAAAATTTACTGAAAATTAAATTTTGTCAAAAAACGTCGATATTTTGTTGAACACGGTAAACTAAATATTTTTGGATAATTTCAAAATTTTCGTAATTTTGACAATATTTTTCATTTCTAACGGAACTGCCAGCAAAATTTACGATTGCTTTTCGGAGAGACTTTCTAGAATATTTCTTGCTGCAATGACAACATTTTTTCGATTGAAAAAAAAAAAAAAAAAAAAAAAACGTTTACTCGAACGTATCCAACAAAATATCGATCTTTTTCAACAAAATTTTCTTTTCATCGTTGGAATAATAAATAAATAAAATAGCAGTCAAGTGTAACAAGGCACGACAATCAATGATGATGGTACAGTTGTATAGAAAAGTAGTCACGGCCTGAAAGATCGAGCCGGTCAAGCGTGAAATTTAACGCTCGAGGTGTTCGCTCGGGAATGAATTGCATATTCGATTTTCCATGCCCTGCTGCGACGAGTGATCGGAGCTTTCGTACTTGTGCTTAAATGCAACAAGACGCGGAACCGTGCGTCAAACTGCAGCGTATCGAAAGATCATCCTTTTCATGGTCCTCTTCGAAAAAAATAAAGGCAAAAAACGTTTCCAGGCTCTCGCTCGACCGGAAGTGCATTTTCCCTTCCCCGCTGCCTCATCCGCATCCAAGTGTCTCTCAACGCAGATTATTCAGGATCAAAGAATCCTCGATTTTCCAACTGACGTTGAATTTAATTTGCGTTTGTTATACACCCAACGATCGCTGCAACGAACTCCCCTCAATTTTGTACAATAATCAGCGTGAAAAAAAAATAAAAAAAAAATCAAAATTCATTCAGTGCAGTTCCCCTGGACCAATGGCAATTTTAATAACCGAGAAATTCTATTATTTGAAACAGTTGAGCTCAACGAATGCCAACAACAAACTCGGTTGAGCCAAAAACGACCTTGAACCGAAATTCGTTTCACGAATCGTTGCAAAAATACCAAAATTGTCAATCCATTCGAAAGACGAAATAGCCCAACGCATAACAGAGTTAAAAAATCTTTAAAAAAAATCATTTCTCGCCCGGGTTTACGATTTTCGCGGCGGTGTGTCGTCGTCGTAATCCCAGACGATATGCCGTAATCTCGAGGACGAGAGCATTGCACTCACTGAATATATACACAAGTTATGTATACACACGTACGCGACATTGGAATTTGAAGGGGTCGAGGGGAGCAGGTTGCATTTATATATCAACGCTCAGACGGATTGGCCAGGTTGGGGAATATCACTTTTGCACTATTGCGGTGGTGGCACGTAGACACGGACTTTCAGGAGACTCCATTTTTCATTTCTACATTTATATTTCTTCTTCCCTAGCTGCTCGCCATGTATTTTCGTTCTTGCTCTCTCACTCTCATCTCGAGCGTCTAGACTGCCGCCTCGGGCTCGCTTTCCAGACACTCTACAGATATACACAAAAAAAACTGCACACACACACACAGACTATCGTACAATTGCACGTACGTGTATGAAACATTGAAACGCTATCGCGCGATTCGTGATAGAGAAGAAACGGAGCAAGGTGGGCAGAGAGGCGAATTTAAAAGTACTACGCGATTCCACGCTAGAAACCTTTTCTCTCATTTTTCCTTCAACCCGTCCCCGAAACTTCAGGACCATGGCGTGCATTTTCTCTTTGCCTAACCACGAGGAGTTCACGAAAATTTCACATTCTTCTTCGCCATTGTTTCGCATTACCGGCGCGAGTAGGCTGATTTTTTTCCAGACTCATTTCTCATATTCTAACGTTAAATATCCACAGATAATGCTGTCGCTCGTCACCTTTTGTCATGTGCCATTCGGCGCAGACTCTTTCCGGAAAATAAAAATGTCAGAATCAAGTCTGCGACGCTCTGTGTTATAATGCTTTCGAGCAGATTGGCCAATTTTTTAAAAGCTGTTTTCTCCTGAGCTCACGATTCTCATTCAATATTTCGTCAGGACAATAAAACGATTTTTTTTATTTATTAGGATTCAAAGAGAAAATCGGTAGAAAAATTGTCATGGTTTTTGAAATTGTACAAACGATGAGGGGAAGAAGTATTTTTCGTTGGACCTCAACGTTGCGAGCTTTTGTCATATCTACGAATTCGGGCATCGATATAATTTTAAAAAAATAAAAAATACATTTTTCGATGACGTCGAAGTTTGGATCGTTGAAATGCAACGAATTTTTTTTTTCCTTCGCCAAAGCTTATTATATTCAGAATTTAATTGTCATGATGAAACGATCGGTTTTTGCTCCCAGAAAAATATATCGACTTGAAAAATTGGGATGGTTTAAAAAATTAAACGAATCGTCAATAAAAGTGAATATTTTTCGTTGCATTCCAACGACGCAAACTTCAGTATATCATCCACATAGCTTTTCTTCATTTTTTTTTGCCTGCGTGTCTTAATGTACACGCGTTTAGATGAAAAAAAATAGGAGAAAAGTGTTACTCGTGGTGCCAAGAAGGTTTCTGCAAAATTTTGAAAGAACCCTAAATAAATCCGTTTCGTGATAGGAAAAAGTTGAGAGCGCGCGTTCGTCTCATATTTCTTAAAAAAGCTTGAAATTTCGCCGATGTATTTTCCAACGATTGCACGTGCCGCAATGAAAAAAATGTGTAAGACGTGTGATAAATATAGTCTGCTGCTGAATCCAACGAGACTATACGATAAAATAAAGACATATACAAATTTGTACGCGGTACGTGACTTACCTTTTGGTAATGTATCGACAGCGCGTTGCTGCATGGCAAATTCGCCGAGGCTTAGACGATGATGATCCTGGGGTGGTGGTGAAGCTTCCCTGACGCAGCCCATTAGGCTCAACGCACCCCCGACAGCACCACCCCCAGCACTACCGCCTCCACCACCGGCAGCACCTCCTGCGGGGGTGCTCGACATTTTTCCCGTCTGAAACATCCGACGAAACCATGCTGCGACATAGGATTCTTTAACACGATGATACCAGCCGGAGAGAAAAGAATTAGTCTTATAATTAGTCGAATTATTGTTTCGAATGTTTTGAGTGGTGCCATGTTGATCGGTTAGCCAACTGTCCCAATTGCCGGACGCCCAATTCTCCATTTTATCAGACTTTCCAGTAAAATTATCACGTTTACGAAAGGAAGAAAAAGTTTAAAACGATTGTTTCTCAAAATATTCGCGTACGAAATTGCAAACGGGTCACACGCAGCACAGAAATTTTCAAGACGAAACAACCATAAACGAGTCACCACCAAAGATCGCTTTTCACGCAATAGTTCAATCACGTCGATGACCGTTCCGGAGTTTTATAATTTAATAAACAACACTAGCTGACGCGGGGATTAATCGTAATTGCGAGGAATTTAGGAGATCAAGAAAGAAGCAGAGACAATGTGTCCGGAGGACTCGAGTGACCAAACTGCAGCAACCATTACCAAACGAGACTGCTGTCGTCGCGACTTTGGCGAACCTCCGGAAACGCGTTTCTGCTGCATTTCTATATGCCACCAAAGTCTTTCCTATACATATATTTACAGACACAACACATTGCCAGACAGTAAAATGCATATGTGTTTAGGTTTCTGTTCATGTATGTGGATTTATAAATGTTTCTATGTACGGAATTGTATGTAGGAAACGGGATTGGGTCAGGAGAGACGGTTTCCATGGTAACTGCAACGGAAAGGGGTGCGCTCTTCTGGCAAGAGAATAAGAGAAGAGGGAAGAGCGAGTGAGAGACAGAGAGTGGTGGTAGCGGGCATCGATTACGCCAGCCCGACCAAGCCTCCCTCAACTGCTGCGAGCAGAAACGACCCTGACCTTGTCGCAGCAGCCGCAGCAGCAGCAGCACAGCTGACTATCTCTGTGCACCGATGCGCGTGTACCCGTTGGAAAAGCTCTACACGAATTTCCAGGCGCGAGTCCTGGGCTCTCCTCCCACTTTGCACGATTCAAATGACCTTGAGCGTATATACAGAGTTTCGCGTTCTTTCAACAAATTTCTCAGATGTTTGAATGAAGCTTTTCGCTTTTCTCTATGTTTAAAATTTTCTCCCGGAAAATTCGTCACTTTGTATTTTTCCAAGAGCCAAGCCAATGGAGACGAATTTTCGATCGATACAACGCGCGACGCTCTCTGGACCCGGCGTTCTTTCAAGTTCATGGATTTTTAAAAACTTTTCGCTCAATGAGTGTAATAATTTTTAAAATCACTGATTCCGCGTGTTCAGTCACGTTTCAGCCTGCATTACGAAATTCACTGAGTGGACAGAATTTCGATTCAGAAATGATGGATAATCGCGAGTCTTTAGAAATTCTGATCGACGCGTCATTAAGAGATAATCATCTCGGTCCGCGTTGACAAAATGAATTATATATCGCCGGTGGTTTCTCTCCGATTCTCTGATAATTGCGGCAGAAACTCGATTAAGGATAAAACACGCGTCGCTAATGGGATAATCATATTTCTCTTCGCGGCTCGAAAGCGTTTAATATCGATTGATCTAACGCGAAAATTAAATCGAAATAGTCAATCGATGCGGAATATTTTGTTTACTCACCTTAAACAGAAAACGGCATTTCAGGGGGGATTCGCTTGTCCTTATTCCGAAAATCTGTAACAAATGATAATCGGTAATTAATATATTTTACAAAATATTCGTTATTTTAGATGAGATCGAAGTTCACAACGTACGTTATTGGGGACTAACGAAAAATCCATTTCCTATAAATTGTTTTATTTAGTTTTAAAAACCACGACAAATTTCGTATCGATTATGTGTTTGGAGCCTGAAGAAAAATCCTTTTCTTGTCGTGACCAAATATTGAATAAGAATCTCGAGATCTGTCCAGGAAAAAATAGAAATTCCGTTACGAGACTCAAGTTCGCAACGTTGGAATGCAACGAAAAATAAATATTTTCATTGTTTATTTGATTAAGGCGTTATATTGAAGAACCTTATCACCAAATTTGATCAATTTCATTCATTTTCAAAAGCCATGACAATTTTCATACCGATTTTGTCTTTCCATCCCAAAAAAGTCATCGTTTTATTGTGCAAGAAAAAACAGAATTTCGTGTTACATTACAATGCTCCAAAGTTCAAAATCATTGTTTTAGAATTTTTAGTAACTGTCACCTCGTTATCCCATGAGACAACTATGAGGAACGAATATTCAGCAGGGAATTAAAAAAACTCGACTGTGTCAACGTTAATCGCATTCAAATTTCGTCATAAGTAGAAACGGTAAATAGTGCAGAGACGAAAAGTGTCATCAAAGACATGTGACATTAGTCAAGATCTTGTCTCTCGAGACTTCCGTTATACGTCAAGCGTGCTTATACAAATAAATCAGGAGGAAAAAAGCTTTCGTAACTCTCTTAACACTTTCTCCATCTCTCTCGAGCCTCTCGCGTTCGTCTTCTCAACGAGTAGCATCACTTACGACCGAGACAAAGAAACATTTCCTTTCTCCTGGTAAACTCTCTCAACACAAATCTATTTATAATTATTACAAAGAGTGAACGAACGCAACAGCAGCAGCCAAGGGACATCGTCCCGTACATTCGTCTCTATGAGCCCCGAAGGAAAGGATATAAAGGCCACCAAGTATACGTCGCAGCCAACGCACCAAAATAAACTCGTCGGGTCGAAAGTTCGACCAGCCGACGACGACCTCTCGCGGTAGCCGCGTAAGCGGACCAATATTCCCCCATAGATTCCTCGAATATGTACACATGGGTCGACGTAATTCACGCTGCAGCTCTGCTCATATATTTTTACAAAGAAGAAGGAAATGCAATGCCAAGAATTATTTCGATAACCCGAACGCGATGTTTCCTCGTGCATCTTTCGCGTGACACAGAGTTTGAGGAAAAACTTGGCTCGTGGTAAATTGTGTTCGCTGGAGGCGCGGGATCGACCTCACGACGTTTTACCGCAGACTTTTGTTCCGCTAGACAAAAACACTCCCCCTGCTTCTTTTCCTTGTCATGACTCAACGGTAAACTTGCACTCGATTCGAGTTAACGAGCGCGTCTCGTTCGCACGACGTAGTTTTACGAATTAACCATTTTTTATATTGCTCGATGTGTAAAAACACGTTGTAACACTTGAAAATACAATAAGATTTTTGTACGAAATATATTAATTGCCAATCCAAATGGAACACGTTATCTTATCTAATCGTCGCAGTTTACTGCCAATTCAAAGTTTTCAATGCGATGGCCCGCGACATGGATCAGTTTATTTTTAAGGACGTTGTATGCAAAATTTTCTATCGATAGCTCGCGCAATTTTAAGAGGTTTTACCATCTAGAAGTCGAGATATCACAGTTTATAAGAATCACAATTTTCAGTAGCTTTTCATAAGAGCGTGTGTTAAAAGTTGCAACTTTCAACATTAAATATTTCGATTTCCGAATGGTGAAGCCTCTTAAAACTTATTTGCATACACTTGTATGCAACATCGACGAAGCTTCATTTAATTGTTCAAAGAAATCGCTCGCAAAATTTTTTCGAAGTTTTGTTTATTATATAAAAACCTCGGAAAATCTTAAATTTAGAGTATGTTGTTCTTTATAAGTCAATTGGTAACAACTTTTATCAATGAACTTGCGGGCTCGCAAACCATTTCGTATGTAAGAAAAACTGAAAACAAAAATCGAGATTTGACCGTCGCCATACAACGTTCTTATAATAACGGGGGATTCCGCAACTAAAAGAAAAAAGCACAAACGTCATATGGCGAAGTCGCCAACTTTCCAAAGTTTGATTACAGCTCGCTCAATTTTTTTCCTCTCATCCCTCATAGCCAAGCATTTTATTTTATTTTTTAGTCCGCAACGAGGATGCTGTGAGAGTCTCAACAGAATGGCAATATCCACGCGCCCGGTTATATTCATTCGAGCGTAGAATTCAAGACAGAAATAGAAATGGTGAATGAGGCCCTTCGAGAAAATCGACTATAGGTAAAGAGAGAGAACCGATTTCCCAGCTTTTTGTTAGCGTCTCCGCGTTCCATTTCGGTTGCCACTTTTGTTCCCGTCTATTCAACGCGATGCACTGTGTTTTCTAAATATAGAATATACACGCGCAAGGTACGAGGGTGCAAACGAGGGAAGGAGAGCTTGGAAGAGGCTGTATAGGGAACATAACTGCATTCTACGTGGCGAATATCTAGGGCAACGAGGCAGCGATCGACGACAAACAAGCATCAGAAGTTGTTGTCCCTTCACACGAAAACACACGAATGCGCATCGTCGCGCGGTAATAAGCAAACCTTTGTAACAAGTTTCGCGATGCGTTTGTTCACAGCAATAGAAACAACACAGACACACGGCTTATTGTGACCAACATTGGGGGAAGCGAGACAAAGCATATCACGCGAGAGTTTGGACGTTGAGCCTGGCGGCTCTGTCACCCACGTTTTTCCTACTCATTGTCCTTCTTACTCACAGAAACTGAGAGCAAAGAATTCTCTTACTCATTCGCTCTCTTCCGATAACATATGAGTACACAGTACAGAGATAAAACAACACGCGGGCAAAATATACACGAGTGCAATATATTCAGTAAAGTTAAATTTCTTTGAAATAAAAACTGTCAAGTATAATTATTTCATTTTAATGAAAATTACATGGAAGTTTGTAACGTTGAGGTCCGACGAAAAAGACTTTTTCTATTAATTGTTTGTTCAATTTCAAAAAAACGTGACAATTTTCGTATCGATTTTGTCTTTGCAGGGATTCTAAAAAAATATCGTTTCATTGTCCCCAGCGATACAAACATCAACAAAATTGAATAAGATAACTTTTCTCACTTTGCACTAAAAATCTTTTTATAAATCGAGAAATGAGGTTGACACCAAAATAGCGATCGTGTATGGCTTTTTAACCAATTATAATTTTATAATATCCTGTCCCTTTCTCGTGAACAAAAACTGCATGGAAATTTCGCTCTAAAAAAAAATTAAGAGTCTTCGTTGCCTTGCAACGATGCAAATTTCAACATCATCGATCGCCATGTTATTGGACAATCAACGGGACGCGGTATAAATTCGCAAAGCATCGACGTATCCTCGGAATAAAACTCGAAAGAAAAATGTTGCAGATTCCGTTGAATTTACAACGGAAACGAAGTTATACAGCGCAAGGATTCTCACAGACACACACACGCACGCAAACATATGCACGTGCTTCCTGCACGCGTACACTCGAATGCAGCCTAAACTTCCTGTTTTCCGAAGAAAAGGATGCCGAAACTTATTTATCTCGCGTTTCGTCTCCTACGCGAGAAACTTTATCGCGTTCTCTTGACGCGGACGCGTTCGAAAGCGCGTTAAATAGGGAAAAATATGTATACGAGGAGAAAATATATCGCTGCGAGAACGAGATTATTATTTTTTTCTTCGACGATTATTTTTCAAGTGTCTTCCGCGTACTCATCCCCCTCCATCCGGGCTGCCAGGATTCGAAATTCCGAAACGATAATTTCGCGGCATCCGGACATTGTCTCTGGGCAGAACGTTGTGAACTTTGGAATGTTTTATAGAAAAAAAAAAAAATAATCGCACGAGCTTTACGAGAGAAATGGGGAACGATCAGCAGCAAAGCAGAGAGGAGGCAGCGACTTCAGCCTCGACTTCAGCAGCACGAAGAGTCTCGAGAGTCGGTGATTATTCGTTGGAGGATGCAAAACAACAAAAGCAGGCTTGATATTTTTTCGGTCCCGCACAAAACAATGAAACTTGCTCCGCAATTTTCAGTCTCGTCATCGCGCACAGCATCCCCGTGCCACTTCCTTTATCTTTCTATAAAACAACGAACCTCTCAATCGGCTTTTTTCAACCTACGCTACATTTTGTCTTATTTCCACTTTTTATCAATCCTTCGAGTGCACAATGTAAAACGGAAGTATACAATGGAAGAAAAAATGTTCACCGCCTCGCAGCCTCGTCATTACCTTTGCCCCACTCGCCATTTCGCTTTGTCTGTCTCGCGCGGTCGCATCCTGCCAATTTTTTCTTTATCATCGCGCTATCTCCGCGACCCCTCCCTTCCAGACGAGTAATTAATTGATATTTCATGTTTTTTTTTTTTTTTTTAAACAAAAAATCGCGTCGACCGTTGACTCGCGACGATTTTTCGCTCGTAAGCTCGCTGCGGTGCTCCGGCACGAAAAAATTCGGAACAATTTTCATCGTCGAGCCACATCCGCGTGTCGCTCAACGTCATAAAGAAACGTACGTACATCATTTTCGCACACAAATATATCCGACAACGCAAAAAGTGGAACAAGCCACCAGCACGGAGTATTGTCGAACTTGGTTTCAAAAAGTTTTTCACGTTTTCCTTGCTCACAGCTTCTTCAAAAGCTTCAACGAGTCCGACAACACACTCGTTGCAGAGCTTTTGTCACTCCACGCGATCGATAAGAGCGAGTTTCGTTAATTCAGACATTTCTCAATTATTATTATCAAGCTTCTGAGTCATACTTAATGGATGACTCGAAAGGTTGATTCACTGAGAACGCAAATTTGTTGAAAAAGTGATTTTTTTTTTTTTTTTTCTTAAGCAGCGATCATTATAAAGTTTATTATCGAGTGCCCTCGATGTCCGAGTCTCGACAACAAGGCAAACACTTTCGTGGATACAAAATGTACAAAAGTGTCTTCAACCAGGCACGGAGAGAATTAACATCGAAAAATTACCGTGCGGAATGGAATCTTTCATGATATATAATAAAATTTCACGGACGTATCGAAAATTTCATTTTTTCATCATAAAAACTTTGATCCTGCGAGCTAGAAACGCGGATTCTATTCCGCAAAATGGTAATTTTTCGATTTTTTATTCTTTCGAGTAATATCAAATAGGAAATGACATTATCTACGGGCACATCTTTTCACACTGAGAAAAGAAATTTGTTGATACAACAACATTTGTGTTAAATCAACAAATCCCGCGGTCACGAAGGGCAAAAAAAATATTTTCTTCATTTTACAAAACAATTCAGTCATTTCAATTACCCAAAAATAGACAACCCATAACTTCCAACCCACAGTTGGTCCAGCCAGCAATCCAAAAGTTGATCAAACTGATGATTTAGTTTATACAACTGAAAGTTTTGTTAAACGAAACGCACGGTATTTTTTTTTCGTAATCTCTCAAATCAATCAAACATTTAGTCAACCAGAGTCCGATTTTGTTATTCAAACGACTTCATTTGGTCACAACAAACTGCTACTAAAGGTATTCAAGCAACTGAACGAATGCATCAGGATAAATTGATTGTTTTGATCACCTAAGTTATTGCCTGAACTACACATGCGTGCGCACCGCAACATTAATTTTTTTGAATCAACAAAATTGTAGCGAACAAATTGAAATTGGTTGATTCAACAAATTTCTTTTCTCAGTGTTTTAATTCGATTCTCGATCTTTGTCAGTACGCAAGACGGAAATTTGGATACAGTATTTGTTAATGTCATTAAAAAACTGAATTTACTAGAAAAATTGGAACGAGTGCATCGATTATAAAAAAAAATGAATAAAAAATATATTTTTCGTTGGATTCCAACGATGCAAACTTCGGTATCATCTTTTTTTTCTGTACAGCGATTGATGAATATATATTTGACGAATAAATACAGAAGTGCAGGCACAAGTTTTTCCGTACGCTGCGAAGCCTCTTGGGGGACTGATTCCAATATGCGATTCGAATAGAAAATTCTCCAGTCTCTTTGCAATCTTTGTCGAGTTTGTTCTCGAAAAGAAATCCAGAGGGCGAGAGGCAAAATATTCAAGAGAAATAAGAGCCTCGTGCAAACATTTCAATAACAAATTTTTCTCTATTTTCCGTCAATAGTTTATATTATTTTAATGTCAACATTGATTACGAGCTTGTCGTCGTAATCTCATTAATTAAGCGATATGCAGCATTGACATTCCTTTGAATCGAAAAGTCCTCAATAAATTTCAACTTTTTATTATCTGACCCAATTAATTTTATCCCCGAGGCACATATCACTTTTCGACGTAACCTCGTAAGCTGCTGTGCATTAAATGCATATGTTTTTATGGCGCAGGAGACAAGTTTTGTTAACGGTAGGGGAAAGCAATGCAAAACACGAATTCATACACTCATCATCGTCATCGCCGCGCGTCGACGTCAACGTTCTCGTTCGGCGAGTCGTAAATTCTTTCGGAAATAGAATTTTCACTGGATATACAACGATATGCATGTGTTACCAACGAATATGCAGCCCGGTTAATGAGTCACTTTTGCATTCGTCGTTTGCAGCTTCCGAACGTTGCACTCATCCGAGACTTTCTTGCGGAGTATCTATCACGATAGTTCTCCAAAATTTTTATCCACAAGGAACAAGTTTTTGCCAAAAAACTATCACTTAAAAAAAAATAAAACTCTATGGCCACGTGTGTATACGTGATTCGCGTTGGCTGATAAAAAAAAAGAATGATGTTTGTTCAATTTAAAAAACCACGACAATTTGCGTACCGATTTTGTCTTTGGATACTTAAAAAATATCGTTTTAGTGTTGTGACCAAATATTGAATAAAAATCTCGAGCTCTGCTCAAGAAAAAACCGAATTTCGTTGCATTCCAACAAAAGATTTCACTTGAATGCATTTTTTATCTTTTTCGAGGGAGTAGATTCAACGATTCTATATATATTCCCGTTCAAGTAATCACTTTCAACCCCTCGTTCATGCGTACACGCATTTCGGGAAAGTCAAGCCCTAGAAGAAACTCGATCCATTGCTCTCACACTCCCCCTTTGCTTCGTTTGCATTTATCTCGAGTGCACGAGTACAATAACGAGGGGAACGTAATAACGATGACTCGAATTGATTCTAGAGGGCTTCAGTTTTCAATACCAACTCCTTTAACCTTTTTCCTTGACGTATTACTATCACAAAACGACTTTATTTAGGATTCTTTCAAAATTTTGTATACACGTTCTTGGCACCAAAATTGGAAATGAAATATCTCAAATTCTAAACGTCAGAAAATTTTTCTTCATAGGAGAAAACTGTTGCTCTTGGTGCCAAGAACGTTTCTGCAAAATTTTCAAAGAATCCTAAATAAATTCGTTTCGTGATAGTAATACCTTAATAAGTATCATTCGTTCACTGTGTGCTCTTGTGCGAATGTTTTCTTTCGCCATTCACCGATGTTCGCTAATATCTAAGTCTAGTCTCAAAAAAAAAAAAAACAAACAAACAAGAAACCAAATCTCTAATAAATGTGTTCGACCGGATTATTCATAGAAAATGGAGCACAAAGATGGCCGAGGTCTGTGGGACACGAGGATGATTCGAATGGATTATCGTTGCAAGGAGAAAACAGAGTGACACGGAGATTCTTACAGTTTCTGTGTAAGCAACGAGGGCCGAAAGCAATAAAAATCGGACGGCGTCGTAACGAACAGCCCCAAATTAAAAGTAGATAAAACGGGTAAAAAAAAAAAAACCAATTTCTCTGCACATTCGGATAAAAAAAAAACGAATCCAGTCTCCATTTCGTACATTTACGACTGCCAACATTTTTTTTTCGATCTCCTGATTGAAGAAGCAATTATTGAATGGGAGATCCCGTCCCATCAGTCCCTTTTATTCCGAGACGTCCGCAGTACCCTTTCTACATGGCTATTCCACGTTCGATTTCACGATAGAACTACATTTTCGCATTTCCACCGAAGAAAACGAGCGGAGCTAAAATCCAAACGCTATTTACCGAATAATCGAAAAAAGGTGAAGGCTGAAGGGTTAAGTGTTAGCATCTCGATCGATAGATAAGAGCGAAATGCTTTCAGCTCACTCCCTTAAACGCTTAGAAAATAATCTACACCAGGAGATCCCATCCATAGAAAAAGTTAGAAATTTCAATACAAACGTATTAACAAAACCAAAGAGACAGAGAGAGAGAGAGAGGGAGAGGGAGAGAGAGAGAGAGAGAGAGAGAGAGAGAGAGAGAAAGTTTTCGAACGTAAACTCTGCGAAGTTGTGATTTTACCAAATATGAAACTTTCAAAACGTAGACTCTAAGAATTATAAAGAACTAGATAATCTTAATGTCCATTCTTCGGACTCTCGTAACGTATTTCTTTTTTTTCTTCTTTTTTTTTCACGATATAATGAAAGGATTATATAAAGAGTAAATCTAGCCAAAATGATAGTGGAATTGAAACATCAAGGAGCATTAGTCCACGAGGGCTTTCTAAGTCCATAATTTCAAAACTTTCGTCAGAATCACGAGAGAGCAATTTACAAAAGTTAATTTTGACGCACTCATTGCCTCAAATTTGTACCGTCGTTAAGCTTTTTTCTTGGCATCTGAGCTCCTCAGCAGCCGTACCGTGTCCACGTATACATGGAGAAAGATAATGTCTCAATCGTAAAAAATGTCTATGATCGTACAACTTCTGATGTAAACGAATAAACAGCAAAATCTCGTCGTTCAGTTCCAATGAAATATAATGGGCAAAAACGTATGTGTGTGTATACGGTTGCTCAGAACTCATTAGATCTCGTTATTCGACACAACGAGAAAGTATTAAAACTCCAAACTGAAAAAGCCCGAAAAACCCGTCATGTCATTATTATCATAAACATCAATCTTATGATCTCACACTCAATACGTTCCTACGAATCTCTTTTGCTTCGTTGCAAAAGTGTTATTTCTCGCACGATTCGTCTTTCTCTTGGTTGACGATGTCGTCGTACAAAATACATGATACCAGACAAGCAATGGAGTGCATAATCTGCTGGAACAAGGCAATGAGCCTGTATATCGGAGAGCACAAGAAAGAAATAAAGAGCAAATCGGGGGAAAAATGAAGAAAACAAAAAGAAATAATAAGATGACGTTAGAGTACAGCAACAAAAATGCATATAGAAAACCGCAGGAAGCTCTCGGTCTTCTCGTGAAGTCGTCATCGCGTCTTGGTCGTTGTTGCTCTCGACTAGTCGTGGTCTGTCAAGTTCGTATTCCCACGCCGTGAAACGGAACGCGACAACAACGCCGAGGACGAATAAGCCAACGAACGAATAGAAAGAACAAACGGGAGAAAGAAAAAGAGTATTTTATGAAGACGTATGTGTGTGTGCGTGTGTGTGTTTCAAAGTGGAAAGCTTGGCCGCATCGGGAGCACGAGAAATGTGCGATAAATAATGAATGAAATGGCTTCGCGGGGCTCTATTCGCCTCCCGCGAAGCCTTTCTGCTTCTGCATTACGCAGTATCTCGTATTAACTGGAATACCCAGTACGCACGATTCTATATATTTGTAAATAGGAAAATCCAAAGGACTTGGAGACATTGTACGTGTATGCGTCATACCTGCCGATGTGTTTCTCATTCTCTCTTGGTCGCGTTAACGATCGCAGTAGTTGAGGGAACACAGACCGTTAAAACGCAAAGTAACGATGATAATAAGAATAACAAGGATGATAATGATGATGACAGCGATGAAAAGAGTTAAGGAAACCGCATATTTGGCGTCCTAGAACGAAAGTCGATTCACCTCGGCATATCTTTGAAACCTCCGAACCAAGTGTCTCTAGCCATTTATGTACACGGATCTCAAGGATGTAAATATATATGTTTATACATCGCAGTAAAGACACATGGAAGAGGTAACGAGCAAAGCGATGATTGGGCTCGAGAAGATTTCCCTAGGACAATATTTCAAAGAAACTGTCGAGTCCGTAAAAGTGACGATTAGAGAGTCCAGCATCGTCTTGAGGCAATTTTTTTAATAGCATTTATTTTTGTTTCCTTGTGCATGCGCTTGGACAATGGGAATCAGACGATTGAGAATAACCAAAGCGTCCTGTTAACCACGTGGAAGAAGAAAATATGAATGTTGACATAAATGTGTCGATGCGATGCACGAATATGTACGACGATGTCTAGTCGATCGTTTTTAATCAACAACGAGAAATGAAGGAACGCGACCATTCCATCAAACAGGTGCGCCGTATAAACTCCTCGTAATAAAACGACCAAGAGACCAATGATGACTTCCTGCTAGGCGAATGCTGCTCTGCTGCTGCGTATTATATGGACCATCTCTCTCGCATCCAATTCCCTGTGTTTAATTGCTCCCCCAGGGAGATGTATGTATGTTCATCCCTCTAGCCGTACCTCTTGTCGCTTTTCTCATTCTCCTCAATCTCTCGCTCTTCGCGGCTAATCAATGACTACCGTTAATTGCTGTCCACACGTCCAGCACATCAAAAGCTCTATACAGTATGATTTGACGTTTAAACCATTCCTGATAACGGACCAACTCGGACAGTTCCAACGGACCGTTGATATCATGGAAATCTTACGATGTTTCTGTTTTTTCTTGAGCAAAGCTCGTGATTCTTATTGAATATTTGGTCACGATATTTTTTTAGGATCAAACGACAAAATCGGTACGAAAATTGTCATGGTTTTTCAAATTCAACAAACAATTAACAGAAAAACGTATTTTTCGTTGGATCCCAACGTTGCGAACTTCAATGTCATGGAATCGTATGGAAAAATGTCTTTTTGTATATGATCTCGACTTTTTCAATTTTACAATCGAACAAAGTACAATTTTTCAATATTTAGTCATGTGCTCCATTAAACTACGGGTAATCGTAAATATTCTCCATAGCCAATAGCTAAGTATGTTTCAGGGTTTTTATCGGCGCATTATTCAATAATCTCTACAACTACGTACAATGATCGTCGTCTTTAGGCAAATTTTCCGTTCCGTATCAATTAGTCATTCCCTCATAACGAGCACCACTGAAGGGAGATAATCACAGGTAAACGAACGAGCTTGTTTTCCCACTCAAATTAGACCGGTTTTCGAAACTGCGTCGGTTTCTGAATCACCCTGCACTTTAAACTTACTATAGAAGCTTCTTGAAGTTTACTCAACGTCATTTAGTATGTTGACTCATACGCAGCACAGAGAATCATCGCAACTTCTAGCTCCGTTACATGGTCACTCGACCCGAACCAAAAAATCAAACGACGTTGAAGTTTGCATCGTTGGAATGCAAGGAAGTTCTGATCTTCCTTGAGCAGAGCTCAACATTTTAATTCAATATTTACCCAGGGCAATAAAACAACTTTTCTTTAGGATCCAAACTTAAAATCAATGCAAGAATTTTCATGGTTTTTAAAATTAAACAAACAATGAATAGAAAGAGTATCTTTCGTTGGACGCCAACGTAGCGAACTTCAGTGTCATAAAATCAATGATTTTTGGCACGATTCAATTGCATTTTCATTGGGTCAGAGGCCGAGAGCTGGGGATAGAAAAAAATCCTGAGCTAAACGCGGTCGATGATTTCCAAATGTTTTCATGATTTTTCGAACGTCCCAGCTCATGATAATGTTATCGATTAAAAAAATAGCAACGGGCTTCTACGATCCCAAAAAAACTCGCTCATCATCGATACATTGAAAATTGGAAAATATATAGCCACCTCTAAAAAAAAGATAATGCTGCACCTTTGTATTTATTTATACAAATTAATATAAACGAGTGTGAAAGGCGAAAAACGATGAAAGAAATGATACGTGGCATAGTTTTGTCAGCAACATTATCGACTGAACAAAGCTGAAGCCAAGGGGATCCGCCAACGAACTTGATGGACGTTGCGATTGGAATCGTGAATGACCGGTATATAGTCGACGTCGAGTCTGACAGCCTTCTTCATGTGTATACAGGCTTTGGAAGTATAAGAAGTACCTGAGCCCCTGAGAGATATGTATTTGGTTGTTCATGGGTCACGAGGACAAGGAACTCGGAGTTGAACGAGGGTGAAAGCCCTCTCTCTCCCTTTCTCTTCGCCTCTGCCTTTCTATGCTGTGTCTCTTGGTAATACAATTGAAAATCGAACTGCGCCTATCATGGCTGATAAGAAGTGACGTAGCTCATTGACAACGACGTGTGGATTAATTATTATCACAGCCGGAGCGCTGGCTACTATAATGCAATGTCCTGAATGATACTTCGAGGCGAACTCGCTTCAGGGAACTCGCTTCGATAGGAGAATGACCAAGAAATGTTGGAAACTAAACTACGAATTTTCATGACACTGAAGTTTCCAACGCTCGATTCCAACGAAAAATAATTTTTCTATTAATTGTTTGTTCAATTTTAAAAACCATGAAAATTTTCGTATCGATTTTGTGTTTGGATCCTGAAGAAAAATCGTTTTCTTGTCCTGACCAAATATTGAATAAGGATCTCGAGATCTGTCCAGGAAAAAAAAAGAGAAATTCGTTACGAGACTCAAGTTCGCAACGTTGGAATCCAACGAAAAATAAATCTCTTTATATTGCTGATTTGTTTAATTTTCAAAATCATCGTTTCATCATTTTCTCTAATAAAAAGTTCGTGGGCTCAAATGTATCGAAAATATATCGAATCCATTGTTGACATTTTATTCGTGCTGTGATTGGTTGCTTGGGAATCTTGAATTTTGAGTCCCGCTATTCAATTTCAAAGTTCCGGCTGTCGGTTTGACAGTTGCGTGTATACGCGTGCGGTTATATATTCCTACCAGAATAAAACTTTTTTTCACCACACCTGCGCGGAAAGTTCGCTTTTTTGCCCTGTTTTCCGGGAGGAAAGTGGCACTTTTCGGCCCTCTGAATTTGTTGACGCATGTGCGAAACAAATTCAACCTCACTTCACAGAATGCAGCAACCTAGCAACGACTTGTTATTGACATGTTCTTCTTTAACGTGTGACGGTGAATATCGATAAAAAAAATCATTATTTATTTCGATCCTTTCTGAAATCGCGAAATAAAAGAATCGAGAAATGAGTTCTTCGGTGGATTCCTCCGATATCGAAAGTGACGGGAATGAAACGACGAGGGATATTGCAGCTGAAGCAGAAGGAATAACAAACAATCTGTTACCACAGAAATCGGGTTTTCGATACAATAGCTGCTACCATGAATTGATGGCATGGAAATTAAAAAATAAAATCAACTCATTTTCGGAAGACGTCCTCCTCGTATATTTCAATGAGCAGTCGCAAAAAATGAAACCGTCGACTCTGTGGAGCCGCTGGTCCATGCTCAGAAGCGTTATTCTCCTGAAGCACGGGATCAACTTGAACGAATACAAAAAATTGAAAACTTTCATGAAGAACAAATCCAAAGGATTTATTTCAAAGAAAGCACAAGTTTTTTCTTTCACTGAATGTATGAGGTTCATCGATGAAGCTCCGGATAACTTCTACCTAGCAATGAAGGTAAATAAAAAATACATATCGAAATTCGTACAGAATGTACGATGTTGAAGTTCGCATCGATGGTATGCAACGACCACTGATTATTTTTTATAGTAAAGCACTAAATTTCTTTTTCATTTGGAAACTGAAATTACTAGACGAATTGGAACGAGTGCTTTGAGTATCAAAATGGTTAATAAAATATATATCTCGTTGAATTCCAGCGATGCAAACTTGGATCTCACAAATTTATCTATTCGACAACTGAATTTATATAAAAATAGAAACGAGTCCATTAATTATCGAAAAAATGAATTTATTCGATTTTTTACGACACGATTTTTTATGTTGCAGGTGGTTCTCATATTTGGTATTTGCGGTGCCCTAAGGAGCGCCGAATTTGTCACACTGAATACCACTGATGTTGAGGATACGGGGACGCAATTTGTCGTAACGGTTCGGGACACCAAAAATTACTATCCGCGATCTTTTGTTATCGGATGCAACTTTTATGACAAAGTCAAACTATATATCACCAAAAGACCAGAAGACATCGACTCAAATAGATTTTTCATCAATTACCAAAAAGGAAAATGCACGCGCCAAGTGATTGGTAAGAACAAAATCAGCGAAATCCCGAAGACAATCGCACTATATTTAAACTTGGAAAATGCGGCTAAATACACCGGACACTGCTTCCGCCGGACATCTGCCACCTTGCTGGCAAACTCGGGTGCAAATTTGTTGACTGTCAAGCAACATGGAGGATGGAAGTCGAGTGCAGTTGCCGATTCGTTGGGAAATTCACCTCGCCTTCGGCTCGGGTGGCATTTTGCACGCGGTTTGAAATGGCCTACTTCCCTCCCTAGTGGCGTAATATACTATTGCTTATGCATGAAAGTGAAATACATTTCAAAAATAAATTAATTCCAAGACGAATTAGGCCATGTTTTTTTCTTTCAACAGCGATTATTTATATGGCCCGGAGATAACAGCACATTGGAATAAGAAGACATTTGTATATTTGTGTGTATAAAATAATTGACTAGGTCGACGGCTCCATAGTTTACAATGTCTAGGTATCTTCCTGGATAGTTTCCGATGCCTAGGTATATTTCTCCATCATTTTCGATGTCCAGGACGACGTCTCCATAGGTTCTGCTCTCTAGGTCGACGGCTCCATAGTTTTTGCTGTCTAGGTCGACGGCTCGATAGTTTTCGATGTCTAGGTATATTTCTCCATGGTTTTCGATGTCTAGGTATATTTCTCCATCATTTTCGTTGTCCAGGACGTTTCCATAGTTTTCGATATCTAGGTCGCTGGCTCCATAGATGCTGGTAAAGGTTTGTAGTAGAAAAACATTTGAATTTGGTACAACAGAAGTTGATTAGACGCGATCAAGTTGAGTAAAACTTCTTTTGGAATCATTTCGACTGAATTACTCTGTTCGTGAAGACTGGACGATTGATACAAATGCCAAAACTGACCGATGGATGCTCGTAGAGGTTTGTAGTGGAAGAATTTTTGAGACTCTCAAGTCTGATGTACGAAAAATTATATTAGCATAACGTTTTTAAAATTTGAGCCATGGTTTTAACTAAGAAAGAGTGGAGATCCGAATTCTTTTGATGCGCACTTGAACAGCTCTTGAACAGCTTTTAATTTTGGCGTAAGAAAAATTTCAATAGAGCAAAAAAATGTTGTGGCGGCTATCGTATACTATTTTATAGCAAGTGTGACATAAACCCGCCCTGGACCGCGGCGGGCGGGGGGGAGCATGAAATTAGTGTTTTAAAAGTAAAATCAATGTATGATCTTTAAAATTACGTAAAAATTCCACACGATCATAATCTCAACGGGCTTCGCGAGTCAATAATATTTTCGATAATCCATATTTGTTTATTGTATAATGTACACAAAAATCGGTGAAACAAAGGGAATAACATTAATTATTCAAACACATGTAATTGAAACACTAATTTAACAAATTTTAATGATTTTTTTTAACGGCTTTCGTCGGTTTGCACGGCCTTACTTTCAGTGTTACATATTTGCTTGACATTGCAATTATTGAATACAAGATTGCCGCTAGGGCCATTTATTGTTATATTACAATTGTTAAAAGTATAATTCTGCCTAGGGGCCTCCTCTTCAGTAAAATTTTGGGAATATAACCCTATGTCCGGGTGATAAAAATATGCCCCTACTGGCTTCTTTGGTTGGAGCGTGTTCGCCTTTGAAGTTGAAGGAGTAGATATGCCGGAACTCATAGAATTTCCTAGCAGGCTCGTAGTATCACTATTAGATATTAGGTTTTTTTCTTTTGATGAAAATGTAGGAACTCTCGAGGTTGAAGCGGCATTATCTTCATTTACGGCGCTTTTACCCACGTTAACCCCAGAAATTGATGGTTCTTGTTCTGGTTCAACAGTTCCTTTGGTTCGTTTCTTTATCTCCATGCCATCTGTAATTTGGTTACAAATCCGTTTTTTATTTTTAACGGAGTCGGCAATGTACCCGAAGGCAACCGTCGCCGATTTCCACCCTCCGTGTCGCTGCAACGTGGTTATGTCAGCACCAGCGTCAACTAAAAGAGTCGCCGAAGTTCTACGAAAACTGTGTCCCGTGAAATTATGCGGATCGGGCAGGTTCAGATATTCGGCGATTATCCTTGGTATCAATCCGAATTTATTTATTCCAATGGTTTGTTGGAAGCATGTGCCTTTCGCGTACCGAAGAAAAAATCTATCGACGGAACAGTTTTTCGGTCTTGCTTGGAAATATTTCCAGCAGAAGTGGAAGAGGTCATTTGTGATGGTAAAAGACCTTGGGACGTAGTTTTTCGTTTTCGGAACTTGAACGAGAAGAACATCGTCTTCCACTTTTTTAACGTCACCGACGGTGAAATTCACGAACTCTTCTCGTCGCAATGCCCCAGAAATTCCGAAGATAAGAGCCACCTGACCATTATTTTTAGCAATGAGTAATCCGAGTAACAGCATGGATTTAAGGAGGATGGAGCGTTAGGCGAATTCCAAGTTTAATTGTTTAAAATTTTTATGAGCCTTCTTAACAATAATACCCAACTGTAGGTAAAATTTGTGAAAGTTTTACCATCTAGAAATCAAGTTAATTGTTGTGAAAAATCGTCTTTTTTCGTAACTTCTCACAAGACCTCATGTTACAGTTGCGATTTTGAACACTGAATATCTCGTTTACTAGAAGGTGCACATTTTTTACACATTATAACACGATGCTCAAGAAGATTCACGAAAAACTTCAAAAAATTATCTTGGGAAAATTGTATCGAATTGTCTTTATTTTGGATGTACTATTATCATTATGGCGCTTCAACTTCGTTAAGGATGTATATTATTCAAGTTTTACTCACCTTTTCACATAAATATATATCATCAGGCGCTTCGTTTAAAAACTTCGAAACGTTTTCTTGTGAAAAAACTTGCGATTTTTTTGGACGATAGCCCAAACTATTTTTTTTCAAAAACGCCATCAATTTGTTATAGCGACCAATATCAATATGATCGTACGTACTAATTGTGCATTGTAACATTGAAAATGTTGCCCATAAACTCGGTGGGGCGTACTTTTTGGACAATTGCGCAAAGTATGCCAAAAGTACATCTTCGCAAAAAGAGTTCGATTTGTTGTCTTTACGCCATTTCTTAAATGCGTTGTACGCTGCTGTGTATAATTTTCTTGATTTGCTGGGCAACAAATCTAGAGTCACCGATTTTGCTATTTCTTTTATAGCGTCCGGAACAATTTCATCGATCCCATCTTCACCAAACTCACTTTCCGAACTGTTCATTTCTGAATTAAAGTTTCAATTTCCGTGCAATAACAAACTATTGGCTAGAGTTTCGATTTTGTTGTCATTTTTTCTACAACATGAAAGTGTCTTCAGGAGAATCGCTAATCTATCCCTGTTTTGTCATTTGTTCGCTACGAAGCATCAAATGACATTTAAAAGTATTTTCTTTTGTTTTTTATCCATCTGTGAAGTTAGTCGATTGATTTTCGCACGGTGTAAAAAAGGGCTACTTAGGTCACGGAAAAGCGTGCGTAAAGTGCGGGTTTAGGTCACACTGTGCTATAAAAATATTTAAACTATGGTTTTCACTAAGAAAGAGCGGAGGTCTGAATTCTTTTCTTGCGCAATTGAACAGCTCTTAAATCGCTCTTAATTTTGGCGTGAGAAAAATTTCAATAGAGCAAAAAAATGTTGTGGCGACGCCAGCTTAAAAAAAATTTATAGCAGTGTGACCTGAACCCGCACTTTACGCACGCTTTTCCGTGACTTAAATAGCTCTTTTTTGCACGATGCGTAAATGAAAGAACTAACTTCACAGATGCCTGATAAACAAGAGAAAATACGTTAAAATGTCAAAATTTACTTCAAAATTTATAGCACACAAATGTCAAAACAAGGGTAGGTTAGCATTTCGTCTAAAAACAGTCTCATGCTGTCGAATAAGTGACAACGGAAATATAGACGAAATGCTAGCCTACAGTCGGTAATTACTGAATTACGATGTTTTTTTGAAAATTTACAGCTCTGAGAGTAATTTGGGCGAAAGTGAAATTACCGAAATTGCTTCGAATGCCATAAAAGACATAGCAAAACGTGCTTCTCTCAATTCGTTGCTTAATTATTCGAAAAAATTAGGAACAGTAGCATAGAACCCCTTCAATAAATCGCGTTAAGAAAATAAATCAAATTCTTTTTGCGAAAAAGTAATCTTAGCAATACACAAGAAATATATTTCCAAAGTTTTAAGAATCTGTTAAGTGCAATTTCACATAATTTGTCCAAATAAGTTTTCAAGTACATTATTAAATACTTGAACATGAATTGATTGGACATATGATATTACTCTGATAGGCCAGTTATTGAATTGATTTTTCACTCTGATGTATCAGTTTTTGAATTGATTTATTACTCTAATGTGTCAGTTTTTGAATTGATTTTTTAGTCTGATGTACACGTTTTTGAATAGATTTTTTATTCTGATGTACCAGTTTTTGAATGGGTTTTTTTTAGTGTTTGTCTTGCAGCTTGTATTGGGATTGTTTGTGAATGCAATACATTGATTGTACTTTTGAAACACTAATTTCATCCAGCGGGGGGGGCTGCCCCTCCACCCCCGAACCGCCCCTGCACCCCCGCCCTCGCCCGCGCCGGTCCAGGGCGGGTTTATGTCACACTTGCTATAAAATAGTATACGATACTTGTGACCTAAGTTGTCTATTAATGCACGGCGTTTAGCACCCTCGCTGCGCTTTCTGAGGATCTCGTGGAGATCATCTACAGGAGCAGTGTCAATAAATATTTTTGGAAAAGAAAATGCCAATGTAAAGTCAAAGACTACGACTACATTTACTTTCCACTGCATATGATGGTCGAATGAAATGTCTTTTCAGAAAAAAAACGTGCAGGAAACCACTTTTTCGGCCTTGCAACTGGATATAACCCTTTAAAATAATGTCATCTTCATAAAAATAAAAAAATATTTGTGTGCACATAATACGAAAAACCGGTAAATCCGTATAACGATCCGATAACGGACAAAACATTAGCAATCTCTCTCTCTGGATCATATGTTACTTATTATAAATGTTCCTATTTGCCTAAAATCGTGTTTATTCTTATCGAACTGCTCCAACATAGGTTGGCTTCAAGACGCTGTCGTATATCTCGATGAGTTATTATATATAAAACGAGCGCTGCAGCGCTACCAGAAAACCGTTCGCGCGCTTCAGCGCGCTTGATGAACCCTAGTCGTAATTAAATTCTGCATTTAAATAATGACATTGCCAAGGAGAAAAAATAATTTCGTTGCATTCCAACGATGCAAACTTCAATATCGTGAATCTTGACCATCCCGAGATATCAATTTTTTCTCTATAAAGTTGAACACTCGATACACATTGAATAAGTAGTTGACGAACTTTTTACAGAAACAAAATAATTGTAGACTCCTTGATAAGTTGTTGTTACCCTCTTGAATCTTAAGGAGCAACGACTCCAAGCAACATGAAAAGTATAATTGATAAAAAAAAAAAAGCAGAGTAAGAAGGAGCAGCTCGGGAGGGACTCATCGTGGCCAGGAGCAAACGGTCTCGAGTTATGTCAACGTAATCTCGGTCGAGAGGAGTAGCGGTGGAGTCTCGGTAGCGTTAACGCGGCTCTCTCATCACCGGAGCCTATATATGCCTATGAAAATGCTAAGGGTACACAGAGTCTCTTCATTTTTTGACTTCCTGTTATGCGCCACGACTGCCACCTCAATATCAAACGTTAAACTCGCTTGGTTCTTGACGCAAGCTTTAAAAACTTGACTTCCTGCTTTCCCCCCACAACTACACTTTTCCTCTCTGTATTCCATGCGGCATATTTTTTTTCTTTCCATTTTTCGTGGGTATATAAGAAGCGCGAAGAAGAGCGTGTGCAAGGAGAAAAGCAGAGAGAGCGTGTTCGGTGCGCGGGACCCGCAAAAGCCTCTTATACATCTGCTCTCTTCCCCCCTCGGTCTCGTCTCGGTACGACGACGAAACTATTTCCGGAAGATTCCAACGCCGTTAATGGAGAGCCCAAGATATAGAGATATTTAAGCACGCACCGGGGTAGGCAGACCTCGCGGAATCTAAGCCGGTCCGTAGACCGCGACGAAAAGCTAAAGAGACGAAAGCTTCAGCATCTCGAGCCTTCATACATATGTATTCATATTTCGTAGAAAGATTGTTATATAGTTGTCGAAGTATGTATGCGAGCGGTGTCTCTACTGGAGCGAGAGAAGCTCCAGAATCACTAGCGAAATCTGAAGCAAAATGAAAAGACAGACGAAAGAGAAGAAGCAGCTGATGGTATACTAAAAAGCTCGAGTACTTGTGTTTCTAACTCGAAAAGTAAGATCCACTTGGTAATCACACGTAGCCGATCCAAATAAGGAGGTTGGCTACACACAACAATGTTGCCATGTTAAAAGCATAGGAAAATAAGAAATGATTAGAATTTAATTAAATTTGGTGAGTATATTCTTTAGTATTAAATGTGAATATACAATTTTTTAAAGATTTTTCTTCTACATAATTGTCGAGTAATTCAACACTAGAGTTTACAAGCATAAGCATAGGATTCAGATATCTTTTGCATATTGTAAACTCCAATTATTCGAAAACTATGTAGACAAAAATTTGAAAAAAATTGTATCATTGTATTTGATACTAAAGAATGTCATCACCAAATTTTATTAAATTCTTATCATATTGTCGTAAGTAGACAACCTCCTTAACGTAATTTCGACAACACGATTTTCAAGTTTGCGTTGGAATGCAACGAGATTCTGTTTTTTTTTTTCAGGAGCATAGCTCATGATTCTTGATCAACATTTGGTCAGGACAGTAAAACGTTGTTTTTTTTTAGGTCCCAAACACAAAATCGGTACGAAATTTGTCATGATTTTTAAATTCAACAAACAATTAATAGAAAAAGTATTTTTCTTTGGATAGCAATGCTGCAAACTTCAGTGTCATCGAGATCCAGATATTTCAGTAGTGAGCAGAACACTTGGCTTACACTCATGGATTAACGCGAGTCACTGTACCATTTCGTTCGTGGATTTTGCAGTCAAAGACATAAACCGGTTATCCACATTTCTCTTCAGCTTCAAAAGGTGTTAATATGTGCAGCTATATTCGCGTAGATAGGCAGATCAATTTGATGGTGAATAATCGCATTGAGAGCTAAGATCGAAAAGGGTCAGAGATCATTGCGAAGAGATTAGCGTTTGGATGCAATGGTATGCAGCCAGGCAGGAGAGATATTGAGATCGGGAAAGGAGAACGCTGGCGATATAACGCGGACAGATGGATGAGCTGGCAGCTAGGGAGCTCGCGAGCGTGTGAAGGCAAAAGATATTAATCGAGAGTAAATCGCTCCTTCGTATTCTAGTTGCAGCGACGATGAAACTGTGAAAGCTCATTGAGAATCGCTTTGAGAAAAAGATCGAACACCTCTAGGTCTGTGTGTGCCCATATCTTGCGAAAACATGGAGAAAGAAGAGAGAGAGAGAGAGAGAGAGAGAGAGAGAGAGAGAGAGAGAGAGAGATTGAACAGAAAGAGCAGCAGATCCGGTATGAAAAATGTTTGCACAGTGAGTACAGACTTGTGGGGGCCCAGAATTCGAGTCTCAGGACTTGGAAAGAGACAGAGATACAGAATTGCGGGTGAGGCGTATGAGAGTCGATCTCGGGGCGGATTCCCACCACTTACTCGGTCACGACTTCCAAGTCGCGTCGTAAGTATACTCTCGAACACAAACTCTCTCTTTTTTTTTCTCCCCTGTCGCGCTCTTCGTCTCAGTGTTTCGTCCCTCTCGTCGATCTTTTCATCCTCTTCTCCTCTCATTGCGAACGATTGGATAATGCGCGGGAGAGTTTCGCTAT
Organism: Hyposoter dolosus; assembly: GCA_963921915.1. Lineage (NCBI taxonomy): Eukaryota > Metazoa > Arthropoda > Insecta > Hymenoptera > Ichneumonidae > Hyposoter > Hyposoter dolosus. The sequence continues at coordinate 1,933,774 of OY998140.1, forward strand.
AATCAGTTGAGGATCGAGTACTGCTTAAAAAACAGAGAGATGCTTGTAAGAGGAACTACGTCGAAGGAATCGCTCGCTCGTTGAGACGTTTTCCAAGTCCCCTAGTATAAACTTCTCGATGTTTTTTTTTCGTTTCTAATTCGACCAATAAGTGTCAAACACTTTGAGCGAGGTCGCATGAATCAATTTCAGAAAGATAAATTCGTTCAGTACGATCTGAATTTCCAACAATTTACCAAAAAATGTTTAACTCATTTTAATGTCGAAGGCTCCAGATTCATGAAATGATAAAAAAAATATGATACTGAAGTTTGCATCGTTGAAATACAACGAAAAATATATTTTGTATTCATTATTTTGATAATCGATGCACTCGTTCCAATTTTTCTAGTAAATTTTGTTTTTGAATGGCACAGTGTCCCATTATCTTTGACAAATACTGTATAAAAGTTGTGTGCTCTGCTATAAAAAATAATGAGTTTTCGTTGCATTCCAACGATGCGAACGTCAAAATGGTTAAAAAATTGTATAAAATTTCCATGAATGATGAATTTATGTCACTGAAGGTCGCAAAGTTGGGGTCCAACGAAAAATGCGTTTTTCTATTAACTGTTTGTTAAATTTCCAAAACCATGACAATTTTCGTATCGATTTTGTCTTTTGATCCTAAAAAACCATAGTTTTACTGTCCTGACCAAATATTTAATAAGAATCTTGATCGCTGCTTAAGAAAAAACACATAATTTCGTTGCATTTTAACGATGCAAACTTCAAAATGTTACGAATTTCGAAATTGACTATTATTCTTCTTGCCACCCCATCGCATTATCCCGATTACCATTTTGTAGCTTTCTTGTCACTTATACCGATTTCATTTCGAGTTAATGTTCAATGCTTCAACAACATAGTGAAGATAAAGATAAAATATGAATTGTTACGTGCCCACCATGGAGCATGTTCACCAATTATATGTTTCTATAATAATTCTGTCCGGAAGACGTTCGATATAATGGAGAGTTCCATTGTGAAACGATTTATCGTACATAGAGCGATTTTCCGTGCTGGTAGGCACCCGATTACCGATTATAAATGGGTGAGAGCCCGTTGTTTAATAGTTGCTGCATGCATACGTGCTTTACATCTAAGATCTGCTTTGCCACGGTATAGGTATATTGTAATCCATAGAGGGGTATGTCTGTATATCGGTAATAGAGTTTTTATGCCTGGAGAAAATAACTCAACGGCACGCGGCTCTCACGCGCTTCGTCTTTTGCGATCATCTCGTACGGCTACCGAGCGCGTCTGACGCGCCATTCCCACAATGGAAAAGAGCGAGAAGATTGCACACACGGTATTGCTATAATGCAAATAAAAAGCCAGAGCTAGTCGACTAACGAAGAAAAGAGAATCTCACTCGGGTTTCGATATTAAAGTACGCGTCGGTTACGCGAAACTCGATCATTGTGTGTACATGTGCATCAACCACGAGGAATTGCATAACTACCGCGTTGATCGGCCAACTATTCTTCACTCAGGCATCTCCGTAACGCTTCCACGATTTATGAGTTGCGCATGTTTGGCTATGCTCGAAAAATCTTTCATTATAATACACACACACACACACACACACACACACACACACACACACACACACACACACACACGCGCGCGCACACACACACACACACACACACACACACACACACACACACACACACACACACACACACACACACACACACACACACACACACACACACACACACACTTTTCTATTATATTCTTCGAAAACGTGGAATCCTCGAGGACATGACTCAACCACGACTCTGACAATATTATACTCAAGTTTGCATCGTTGAAATACAACGAAAAATATATTTTTATTCATTCTTATGATAATCAATGCAATCGTTCCAATTTTTCTAGTGAATTCATTTTTCAAATGGCAAAGAACACTGTCCCATTATCTTCGACAAATACCGAATGAAAATGTTGTCCTCTGCTATGAAAAATAATCACGATATTGAAGTTTTCATCGTTGGAATGCAACGAAAAATACATTTTTTATTCATTATTTCAATAATTAATGGACTCGTTTACATTTTTCTAATAAATTTACTTTCCCAATAACAAAGATATTGGAAATGGGTTGTGAAATAATATTATATACGCAGTGGATTAAATTTAATTAATCTCTTTATTAACGAATGCGCAAGGAAGGAACGTCTATACGGTTCAAAGATCTCGACGAGACTGTAAAAGGTCTAACAACGGAAAACCCTTAAAGAATAACGTCACCAAATGCAGAGAAAGAACTCTCAGTTCTGCTTTGTATATGGTGACTGTTTACATCGACCCTTGCGTCGATTGGTTTTTGAATCATAAACTTATATTTATATTAAGTATTCTTACGCCTAGAAGGCTGTATTATCCAACAAAAGAAGACTTTCTCGTTATTGTCGACAAGCACTGTATGAAAAGTTTGTGCGATGCTATAAGAAATAATAAGTTTTCGTTGCATTTCAAATTCGCATTTCGAAAATATCGGCCTTATTTGACAGAATAGGCTTTTTCAATATAAAATTATTCTCGTTCGATACTGTTCATTTCATTCTTATAAAGCAACAAATACGTTCAAGTTTCTCGAACCGCTTGAGCACGAGTCGCCGAATTCGGGCTCTTAGGGAGAAGGCCAACGTATCCGCGAGAGCACGTATAGAACGTCCAATATTTCTCCATTCAGGCTCGGTCACGACGCGGTGCACATCACCTCGACCCTTCTTCGTGAGCTAGAAAATGCCCGACATACTGTCTCGTGGATCTCTTGAATCGCGGGAGTACCTTGTCCTCCTCCTCCTCCTCCTCGGAATCTCCCTTGGCTTTTCTCTCTCTCTCTCTCTCTCTCTCTCTCTCTCTCTCTCTCTCTCTCTCTCTCTCTCTCTCTCTCTCTCTCTCTCTTTCTTAGACAAGTTATTCGCGCGACCTCTTAGAGGGCGCCGTCACGTTTCCTTCCACTAACACCGGAGAGTGCTGCTATCCCGAATGCACCAACGATATAAAGAGAGAAAGGGAGAAAGATGGAGAAGGCACGAATAGTTCGTTGCTTGGAATGCATAAGATGGCGAGACGATCGATGCTCCTTTGGCAAGGAATCATTAAAGGATCGAGTACAGTTTTGAAATATTCTTGGTAATCCACGTAATAACGAAAGTTGATTCCTCAAAGTGTCAACTGAACGGAAACAAAAAAGAAAAACTAGTCCAAGGGAAAACGATATCTTGCAGATTGTCGAAAACCTTGCCTTCCTACATCGAGATTGTCCGAGCATATTAGAGTTAGAAACATAAGTTTGGCACTTGTGGATTCTCACTTTCGATTACTGGAATTTCATGCTCGAGAGCTGGCACTAATTTGAGCACCTTCAACGGTGGCTATAGCCATCAATGGCAACAAATTCATTGAAATTTTCCTAAAAATAGATGCGATTGGATTAAACCAAAATAGAACCGGCCTGGACGGAAATGAGAAATCAATATCAGATTATTGCGTACAAATATGGCACCAGAAACGATGTTGAAGTTCGCATCATTGCACTGAAAAAAGAAATTTGTTAATTCAACAAAGCCAGGGCGAACGAAATCCATTTTGTAAATTTGACAAAGCATTTTGTTTATTTGACAAAACCACCACATTGACAAAAAAAAGGTAATAAGACGGTGAGCGCATATGTAATTGAGGAAATAACCTGTTTTATCAAATTTACAAAATGGATTTCGTTCGCCCTGGCTTTGTTGAATCAACAAATTTCTTTTCTCAGTGTGGAATGCAGCGATAGTGATTATTTTACGATGTTGAAATGCACCGAAATTCTGTTTTTTCTTAAGCACATCTCAAGTTTCTTAGTCAATATTTCGTCAGGACAATGAAACGATTTTTTTTTTTAGGATCCAAAGACGAAATCGTTTCGAAAATTGTCATGATTTTTCAAATTAAACAAACAATTAAAAGACAAACGTATTTGTCGTTGGAGCCCAACGTTGCGAGGTTCAGTGTCATATTATTTTTTAAAGCACAGCATTAAATTTTCAAACAGTATTTGTCAACGATAATGGAATAGTCTTATTCGCCATTTGAAAAGCGAATTCACTAGAAAAATTCTAACGATTGCATTAATTATAAAAATAATGAATGAAAAATATATTTTTCGTCAAATTCCAACGATGCGAACTTGAAAATCATCATCAGAACGAAATCCTTTAATATTCGCAAACTGTAATGCAATGGAATCTGGAAAGCCTGAGTCTTATATGCAGGAAAATTTTCTTAATGCCTATGAACGATGAATTACGACTCTCGAGGTCCTGAACGTGTCCCAAGGACCCATGTCTCAATCTGAATGACCAAGTACATCCAGCAATCAAAGAGCCATTGCTTGCATTATGATACAGAACTGACAATCAGTAAAAAAAGAAAAAGTCTCATACAGACACAAGACCGTTAACTCATCAGCTTATCGATCGTTTTTTTCAACTAACATGGTCGAAGTGTATATTTCATCGGCGCGGGTTCATTGTCCCCAATGCGTTTGCCGAGTCTCTCGGAAACTCTCTCTTGCTGGCTCGGATCGATATTGCAGTAAAGTGTTCGAGGAACAAGGGGCAGTTCGTCAAATAGTCATAACAGACATGCATCATAAATATTACTGTGAAAGTCCAAGGGGTTGCTCCGTTTGTATAACAATGACGATGAGTTCGAACCCACCACTGGGATATCAATGACCTTGGTAAAAAATCAAATTTTTTTCCATCATCTATCATGACCAACAACTAGGCCTGTTTCCCCTGTTCCTCCAAGAGGCTCATCGAACTTTTGCAATTCATAAAGAGATTCGCCCTCTCGAACGAGTCATCACAATGCAACGAAATTCCGTTTCTTTTTCTCGATCAGATCTCAAGATTCTTGTGCAATATTTGGTCAGGATAATAAGACGATATTTTTTTAGGATCCAAAGACAAAATCGGTACGAGAATTGACGATGTTGAAGTTTGCAACGTTAAAATGCAACGAAGTTCTATTTTTTTCTTGGTCAGAACTCAATATTCTTATTCAATATATATCCAGGACAATAAAACGATTTTTTTTAGGATCCAAACGTAAGATCGCTTCGAAAATTGTCATGATTTTCGAAATTGCCCAAACAATCGATAGAAAAAGTATTTTTCGTTGGATCTCAACGTTGCAATCTTCACTGTCATGAAAATTTTCATGCTTTTTTTAAATTGAACAAACAATTAATAGAAAAAGTATATTTTTCGTTGGAGGCCAACGTAAGGGAACTTGAGTGTCATCAGGGTGAATCCTTCCAAGATTTCACTAGTTTGTTTCCCGCAGCTCGAGATTCAACGCGTTCCAAAATGCTCTTTCCATTATTTTTGTTTTTATTTAGTTGTTGTTCGTATGCCGAACGAGCACAAAACAAGAGGCGGGCTGTTGCGTAACGACGGCCCTGAGTCTGTAGTCTTACAACGGTAATGAAAGCCTCGAACGGGCTTCCTCCGAGCCATGTTTTACACAGCATCGGCAAGGGGGGCCCCTACCACCTTTTCTCTTCGACAAACCCGTTTCCCTTCTAGTTCTCTTCACGGTTTAACGATCGACCGTGTACATACCTGCCCCTGAATTTACCTGCTGCCTGCTCTCTGATCGCCAAGCATCTCCCTTGCGTTTTCTCTCTCGTTCCTTTTCTCCCGAACACCACCATGGACCATGGTGTTATTCGTGGGAGTCTATATCTCTTTGATCTTTGCATTTCATAGATCCGTAACGTCTCGAAGCGCGACGAGAACCGGACGAAAAAAAAACAGCAACAACAGCAACAACAGCAACAACAAAAACAAAATGCACTTCTTTTATTTCTCGCGGGAAATCGGTGCAGCTTTGATGAATCCCCGAGCAATTCTTCAGCCGGTTGCCAGAGTGCCATTGGACTCTATCCTTTCTTCTCGAATTACTCACTGGTGTGACCAATAGCTGGACTTTTTACGAGTCCATCGAAGCACGAAGATAAAGGATGAAATGTAAAAAGAGCGACACATAAAAGCAGTTTACAGCCAAGTCCCTTGGGAAATTTCGTAAAAGATGTCGATTCCCAGCTAACGATGGACGTAGATATTGTTTAGTCTCATTTTCTTGTTCTATTTTTACATCGTACGTTACGCAAATTTACGACTAAATTCTCATAACCGAATGGGCTTTTTTATGCGAGATTATACAGATTGACAAACACGTGTAATTCCATGATGGAATAACCAGTTCTTATGGATCGATTCATCGGTAGAATAAGACCCGTATAAACAGAGATTAAATCCGGCATCTCGGTTTTATTCGACAATGGTGAAGTCCCATCGTTTAAATGCAACGAAAACTCATTATTTTTTATAGCAGAGCACTACATTTTTATAAAGTATTTGTCAACGATAACGGGACAGTCTTCTTCGTCATTCGAAAAGCGAATTAACTAGAAAAATTGTAACTGCTGCATTAATCATCAAAATAATGAACGAATAATATATTTTTCGTCAAATTCCAACGATGCAAACTTCAATATTGTCGCCAGAACGTAATCCTTTTATATTCGCAACCTGCGATGCAATAGAATCTGGAAAGCCTGAGTCTTTTATGTAGGAAAATTCTATGAACGCCTTCGAACGACGAATTACGACTCTCCAAGTCCCAAACGTGTCCCAAGGACCCATGTGTTAATCCGAATGACCAAGTACATTCAGGGATCGAAGAGCCATTGCTTGCATTATGATACATAACTGACAATCGGTAGAAAAAGAAAAATTCTCATACAGTCGCAAGACCGCTAACTCATCAACTCAATTGAATTTATTTTCAAAAAATTGGAACGATGCAAACTTCAGTATCATTTTATTCACGAGATAAAATATAATCTCGGGACGTAACTTAAAATCATACGTGCGCCATGAATATGCAATGACGTTAATTCAAACACACACACTTTCACAAAGTTTGCCGTTGAAGCTGCTTGTGCATTTCGCAACAAAAATCAAACTGCTTAAGGACGTTGTATGGCAACGTTCAAATCTAAATTTTTTTTTCAGTTTTTCTTACATACAAAATGGTTTGCAAGCCCAATTTCATTAAAAAAAATTGTTACAAATCGACTAAAGAACAACCTATTCTAAATCCAAGATTGTCCGAGGTAATCCGTATTTTTTATATAATAAACAAAATTTCGAAAAAATTTTACGAGCGATTTTTTTGAGAAACTAAATAAAACTTCTTCGATGTTACATAAAAGTGTATGCAAAGTTTTAAGAGGCTTCACTATTTAGAAATCGAAATATTTAATGTTGAAAATTGCAACTTTTAAAACACGCTCTTATGAGAAGCTACTAAAAATTGTCATTTTTATAAATAAATATCTCGACTTCTACATGGTGAAACCTCTTAAAATTGTGCGAGCTATTATATTGATATGACTATTCTCTTTGTGTGGTGCGAATTTAAAGGAATTCTATCGCGATAGAAAATTTTGCATACACGTCCTTAAGCTGTTCGAACGGTATCGCGTTGGTCCAAGTGTGCTGTGCTATTGTAAGATTTAGTGTGGCGAGGTCAGAGACACCTTTCGTCTCATTTTTCCTTCTTCCTTGGAGCTCGTGTTGTTGATCCACGACCAGACCTAATTGGATCGTGTAGGCAGCAACACTCCACGAGTCAGACACATTGTATTGGCTCGAGGCGATATTCCTCGTTCCTCTCACCGACTCAATTCGAAGGAGACCGTTTACCCTTTGTCCCAGATTCGAAAGATTCACTTTACCAACGATTCTTATTTTTATTAACTCTTCAGAAAATTATGGACTCCGTCAATCAAGTCATTACCGAAGGAGAAAATAGTTATTGTCTGCGAGAAGTGTGCGAAGTAATTGGATCGTATGATGCGCTGGATTTATCAAAATGGATTCTTTTCTGATACAAATGCTCCAGATGCCTCGAATATTTCTACATCAAAATCTACGCGAAAACGTAAAATATATTTTTTATTCATTATTCTAATAATCATCAAGTCGTTGCAATTTTTCTAGTAAATTCACTTTTCGAACGGCAGTGAAGACTGTCTCATTATCATTGAGAAATACAGTATAAAAATTTGGTTCTCTGCTATAAAAAATAATTCATTTTCGTTGCATTCCAACCATGCAAACTTGAAGATCGTCGCAATCTACAGCTTTTAGCGTATCTCGCCAAACTTAATTTTTATGTGGATGACACATAGTAGACATGGGGCGCCTGCTTTTTTTATCGAGTCAAACTAGAAGCCATGATTCAAAGCATATTTCTCCTCGGAACTGCGATACCCCAGGACCGATCGTGCACACGCAGCAATTGGAAAGAGAGATTGAAAATTGATCTCAAGGCGGATCGAATTTGCGGCAGGCCACGAAACCACGATTCAAGGCTGCGACGATTCTCTCCGTGTGTATAACCTGCTGGTTCCTCCTGGGATCTAACTGGTTATAGGGAGTGGATTCAATAGCCGGGTCACGTAGGCCGCCTGATTTCACATTTCTTCATAATATACGTGCGTACCAATTAACATAATACATCGGTGTTCAAGGACTCGACATTTCGAATCGATTCTTGCATCGGGAAAATATATCGTGGGAAAAAAGTAACGACAGGCAGAAGCCAACGATTTGTTCGACTTTTCCAACGATTCTTCCTCCTTCACATTTCAACCTTTTTCTGTTTTTTTTTTTTTTTTCTCAAGGACGTTGTATGGCGACGGTCAAATCTAAATTTTTGTTTTCAGTTTTTCTTACATACAAAACGGTTTGCGAGCCCAAGTTCATTGAAAAAAGTTGTTACAAATTGACTGAAGAACAACATACTCTAAATCCAAGATTGTCCGAGGTAATCTGTATTTGTTATATAATAAGCAAAATTGCGAAAAAATTTTACGAGCGATTTTTTTGAAAAACTAAATAAAGCTTCTTCGATGTTGCATAAAAGTGTATGCAAAGTTTTAAGAAGCTTCGCCATTTAGAAATAAAAATATTTAATGTTGAAAATTGCAACTTTTAACATACGCTCTTATGAGGAACTACTGAAAATTCCAATTTTTATAAATAAATATCTCGACTTCTACATGGTGAAACCTCTTGAAATTACGCGAGCTATTAGATGTCACTATTCTCTTTGTGTAATCCAAATTTGAAGGAATTATATCGATAGAAAATTTAGCATACAACGTCCTTAATGGTAAATAATAGGAAAAAAAATGTGAAAGGTCATGGGGAGTTGCTGAGCAGAGGAAAATTGACCGCAACATTATTTTCGTTGTCGCACCATAGACTCCACCGAGTTAGTATCTTCTCTAATGATCGTTGCTGACGTCCGTAGAACGATTTTTTTTCCAACCGACGTGGAACCCGGAGACAAAAAGATCGGGGATTGAGATGTTGTTGAAAAAAAATAGAAAAAAAAATTTAAAAAGAGTGGAGTGAGGCACGCAACATGCAATCGAGTACTCTTGCCGGAGCCATAGGAATCCTTTTGGGAACCAAGGACAGGATAGGATGTGGGTGGTGTCGAATTTCGTGCCTTTCCCCATGACCCTCCTCGCTCGTTTCTCTCCCTTGAGAAATTCTTGGTGTGAAGGATGTCGCCAGCGGCCCAGATCGATCCTCCCCCCCCCCCCCCCCTTCCTCTCACCCTCTCTTTCACTATATCTGGTGCTTGCCTTCACTATATTCAACTAGTACGAGATGCAGTTGTCCAGGCCACTGCCATGGCTCACCAATGACAAAACCCCGCGAGCATAAAAAAAACCATTGAAATTTGCAACGTTGCAAAAATACTTCTACTAATTGTTTGTTTAATTTCGATAACCATGACATTTTTCGTACCGATTTTTTGATCAGATCCTAAAAAGCGATCGTTTCATTGTCCTGACTAAATATTGAATAAGAATCTTAGCCCTTCGAGTGCATTGATGTTGAAGTCTGCATCGTTGGAATGCAACGAAATTATATTTTTTCTTCAGCAGAGCTCATAATTATTATTCAATATTTGGTCCAGACAATAAAATGATTTTTCATGCGACCCAAAAACTCAATCGACACAAAAATTTGCCATGATTATCAAAATTCAATAAATAATGAATAAAAAAAATATATTTCGTTGAATCACAACGTTGCAAACGTCAGAGTCATTCCAGTGCATACATTCTATAAGTGCATACTGGGTCAAACAGACCCAAGACGTTTTTCAAACCGTTGTATTCCGGTAAATATGCATTTTTTGTTTGTTTTCGGTAGAGATGTTTTTTCTAGTAAATAATCCATTGTTTATGGCCCTAAATTTAATTTCTGAGGAAAAGAAAAATAAAATGCCAAAACATTCGTTGCCATTGAATGCCAAATCGGCGATAGAAAATTGTTCGGGTCAAAATGACCCAGTATGCACTCGAAGAGTTATTAAGCTCTGCTTAAGAAAAAACAGAATTTCGTTGCATTCCAACGGTGCAAACTTCAAGATTAAGGAGGTTGGCTACATACGACCATATGATAAGAATTTAATCAAATTTGGCGATGACATTCTCTAGCATCAAATACGATGACACAATTTTTTTCAAATTTTTCGACTACATAGTTGTCGAATAATTGGAGTTTACAATATGCAAAAGATATACCTATATATATCCGAATCCTATGCTTATGAATGTAAACTCTAGTGTCCAATAACTCGAAAACTATGTAAAAGAGAAATCTTAAAAAATTTGTATATTCGTATTTAATACTAAAGAATATACTCACCAAATTTAATTAAATTCTAATCATTTCGAATTTTGTTATGCTTTTAACATGGCAGCATTGTTGTGTGTATAGCCACCCTCCTCAAAAATGCACTAACGCTGCTGTATCATTCTGACTATAAACACTGGATGCATCTACAGTTTTTCCTGTCATGGTTTTCCTAGTCTGTGCCCACCGTTATATAGAATGCAACGATACGAGTCGAGATCAAAGTATTCAAATGGCGAAACAGCAGATGATTTGTCTTCGTTCACAGTCCGAGGCGAGCATAGTTATTTGATAATCTTGAAATATTTATTCACCGGAAAGAGTTAGGTTACGAGATGATTGATTTAACTCTGCGATTCCGATGCCAGTACAGAGACAGAATAGTTCGGTCCCTGGTGTCTCGTGGAGAATCCCTAAGTCGGGAAGATATCGTCTTTCTTTTCATCGTGCGTCCGAGAAATCCTCAAGCTTCTTGGCGTGTCTACGAGCCGAGGGAATCCTCCAGAAATACAGAGATTGGGAGCGAGAGAGAGATAGAGAGAAAGCGCGAAAGATGGGCTAAGTTGAGTCTGGAGGGACTCTCGGGACGGTTACAAGTTCAATGAATACTGCAAGGACTTAAAGTGTTCCCGGCGCTGCGAAGAAGAAGACAGAATACAACGCTGGAGCCGTTAGTTCTAAAGATTCCTTGGCTTGTCGATCCAGATACTTCGAGAAACAGACACGAGGAGAGGAAATCACGAAGAAATCCTACGTCGTATTTTTTAAGGAGGTTGGCTACATACGACAATATGATAAGAATTTAATAAAATTTGGTGATAAAATTCTTTAGCATCAAATACGATGACACAATTTTTTTTTCAAATTTTTCGTCTACATAGTTGTCGAATAATTGGAGCTTACAATATGCAAAAGATATATCTATATATATCTGAATCCTATGCTTGTGCATGTAAACTCTAGTGGTCAATTACTCAAAAACTATGTAGAAGAAAAATCTTTTAAAATTTGGATATTCATATTTAATACTGAAGAATATGCTCACAAAATTTCATTAAATTCTAATCATTTTGAATTTTCCTATGCTTTTAACATGGCTACATACGACAATATGATAAAAATTTAATCAAATTTGGTGATGACTTCTTTAGCATCAAATACGATGACACAATTTTTTTCAAATTTATCGTCTGCATAGTTGTCGAATAATTGAAGTTTACAATATGCAAAAGGTATACCTATATGTATCTGAATCCTATGCTTACGCATGTGAGCTCTAGTGTTGAATTACTCGAAAACTATGCAGAAGAAAAATATTTAAAAATGTGTATATTCATATTTAATACTAAAGAATATACTCGCCAAATTTCATTAAATTCTAATCATTTCGAATTTTCCTATGCTTCTAACATGGCAACGTTGTTGTGTATAGCCAACCTCCTTAACACGCGAGTCAACAGTGAGTGGTGAGAGACGTGGCATTAAGAGAGGAAAAAAGGGCAATCTCTCGAGTCTTTCTGAGGGTGTGACATGCTATTATTTATTCCACGATTTTTTCAACTTTACAGTCGTAAAAGCCTGTCAGCTGTTCTTATTCGAAACGACCTTGGCCAAGATACTGGTCCAGATATTTTCCGGCAAGATCTAAAACTTAACTCTTTGCCGTATAAAATGACGAGCCTCGACGTTATACCACGAGAGTGACTTCTGCGTCATTCTTCTCTCGGGGTGATTATTTTATTCCGTTACGACCTGCTCCAATGAAATCTCTCACATTCTTCCTCTTTCGTCCCATCGGATTTTCTCTAAATAAACTTGAATTTTCCTTCAATTCTAAACCTTTTTTTTTTTGTTCTTTTTATTTCAACAAGAAACGAAAAAATTAGTTTTGCATTCCGCAACAAAGATTGGAGATCGTGCGATACGATTATGTGAAATTACTACACGGAGAAAACAGGGGCCTCGGAGTTTAAAATTAATACTATGCGTTAAAAAAAAATATCATAAAATATCGAAAAATATTGAAAGGAAGACAAAAATTGTAATTATGGCATAGCAATAATGAAGAAATTTAAATTTTAACCTACGATATGACACGCAAACTAATACAAATAATACATTTTATTCGACATATTGTGATTTTTCGTAGTTTTCTGAAATATTTTGCTTGCGGGATTGGAACAATTAGTTTCCAGTATTCTACAAAAAGTACAGTATAAAGAGTCACATTTTACTAATAACTTTATAATATTTTTTCCTATACGCCAGAGATTTATGCCATGCGTATAGTAAAATTTGTTGCTCTTATTATAATCGTTGTTTGAAAGACAAGTAATTGCAGTAATTATAGATGCATGTTACAAAACTTATGCGTTTTTATGAGAAAAATTACTATCTTGCTTAGAAAAAAATGTACTTGGCAGCACAAAATTTCGAAAATTTGCAGCAGAAAATCCCGTAGCTGGATTTCTGGTCTGGGAAAAATCCGCTAGAGGGCTATGGGTGGAACAATTTCGCTTATGCGACGCATCCCCCGTACGCCTATAAGATCCCGACCGAATTGAGAATTTCTATGACTTACGTCGTATTGTCTATCTATAAGATGGACTTATAAATCCGGACGAGAGTATTCGTTCTTGAATGCCGAGTCGAGTTATCTCCTCGGAGTGCAAGACGGGGAAATCTAAAGGTGATTCCCATCCCGGGCAAGACACGCCGGTCAGTGCATGAACATGCAATGTCTCTCCCCCACGAGAGGGAAGAGATTTTAAAAAATCTCGAGTTTCGCTGTTGGGACTCGGGGGTCCGAATAACGAAACGTTTCACTACATGGCAACAATTCGTCACCGCACTGAAAATATTTTTACTAGTGCCAGCAGAAAAAATTTAGCTAGGCTCGCACTAGAAAAATTCTCATTCCATTTAATGGATCGAAAGTTCGGTAATTTTTACCAGAAATCCCTCGAAAAAATCTCCCCGTGTATGGCATGTAATGTAAAGAGAATAGTTTAAAATGTAATACACACACATTATTTTTACTATACAGCATATAGGACTCGTGCCTATACAAGAATAGTTTCAAATGTAATATGCACGCACCATTTTTACTATACGGTGTGAGAATCATTTCTACACGTCTATAAGGAAAAGTCTTAGAATTCCGAACTGGCAGTAAACTGCCATACTTTTCTAGCACTGAATATTAGAATTCTGGCAACCAGTGTTAGAATTTGGAGTCTCATTTTGCTCCGTGTACTGCGTAGTTCTCCCAGCACATTGGCGCAAAGCATACCTATAAACACGCCTTGGTCACAATTGTATGTATCCCCATAGATTCTCATTCGACGTGTGTGTGTTTGTGTATGTGGCTGTTTGTGTGTGTGTGTGTGTGTGTAGGTGCTTCATAAATGTATGAAAAGACGATGATAATGAGTCTCGCGTTGGCAGTGACAAGCAGAGCGTGTCTGCGCGGGCCAGTGCCCATCGCATTCGTGCCACGACGATCTGATCTCCCTATACAGGACGTACTGTGGGATCTCTAGATCCGCTGTTGGTAAAGACTTCGAAAAACGTCGACAAACGTCGAAAATCATAGATTACTCGATACTCAATCGGACAAACAGCGAATGATAAAAATTTGGAAAAAATCAAGTCAAAATTTAAATTTTTTGACCATTACCATAGAAATTTTTTGCCAGCGTCTGTTCAATCTGACAAAAAAAGAAAGAAAAATGGGGAACATGATTGCGAACATGAGGAACGCGAGAGGCGTTATTCAAATGAAATTAATTGGATATGAATAAAATTCAACAACCAGTACGGATACACACGAGGGAGATTGAATATATTTTTTCCTTCCTATACTCTCGTCACTAATGTCTTGAAAGACCGCGAAATCGTTGCGGCCTTGGCCGAGCCTCGGCTCATGCCATCGAAGAGCACACTCCATCCCAGAGAGAGTGAGTGAGTGAGTGAGAGAGAGAGAGAGAGAGAGAGAGAGAGAGAGAGAGAGAGAGAGAGAGAGAGAGAGAGAGAGAGAGAGAGAGAGAGAGAGGTGTGGGAGGAGATGTATAACAGAAGGGGGGAGGGGAGGAGAGAAAACTGGTATAGATGATCGGCAAGGAGCTCGCGAGAAAAGAATCGAGGTCGAATCTTCTCTCGGGTCTCCGCGAGAGCGTAGCCTGCTCTCGTGTGTGCTTGTATATACTTGCTGCTACACTTTTCAAGTCTCTTTCCAACACATATCCTATATCTATCGATTGTAACGACACTGAAGTTCGCAACGTTGGGGTCCAACGAAAAATACGTGTTTCTATAAATTGTTCGTTCAATTTAAAGAACCATGACAATTTTCACAACGATCTTGTCTTTGGGTCCTGAAAAAAGATCGTTTTATGGTCCAGACCAAGTATTCAATAAGAATCATGAGCTTTGCTCAAAAAAAAAACAGAATTTCGTCACATTGCAACGATGCAAACTTTAACATCGGTCGGGATTGTAATATCGGTTTGTGTATTCCTCATCCATGCCGGACAACGTGAGATTGCATTGAAATTCCGGAATCGTGGGACGCTTCTCAATCTTGCAGCAATTCGGGGATATGTTTTTTATTCAATTTTTTAGCAACCGAGAAACTCACTCTGCAGGACGATCGCGCTCTTGTTCCTCAAGGAGGTTGGCTGCATACGACAATATCATAAGAATTTAATAAAATTTGGTGATAAAATTCTTTAGCATCAAATACGATGACACAATTTTGTTCAAATTTTTCGTATACATAGTTGTCGAATAATTGGAGCTTACAATATGCAAAAGATATATCTATATCCTATCCTATGCTCATGCATGTAAACTCTAGTAATCAATTACTCGAAAACTATTTAGAAGAAAAATCTTAAAAAATTTGTATATTCGTATTTATTTCTAAAGAATATACTCACCAAATTTCATTAAATTCTAATAATTTCGAATGTTCATATGCTTTTAACAAGGCAACATTGTTGTGTGTAGCCAACCTCCTTAATTTAAAAATACGTTCGTAACACTGTCACCTTAGGTTTCATGGCGCTATTGAATAATTCATCATTCTCTCGTGGCACTTTATTTATGATCGCGAAAAAGAAACGAGCTACGCAATAATTTCGATAATATCGGTCGCGGTATTTATAAATATTTTTTCATTACGGGCTCAAATTTATTTTCGTAGAAAGTTGGCGCACTTTTCTTGCACACGCGCAGCAGGCAATCGATTATGCAACACGGGGGGAATTCTTCACCGGCTTCGGCTGTACAATGCCCGTATAAACGGAAGAGCCCCAACATTGCTATTTCTATAGAAATTTTGTTACAATGGATATTTCGAGCGTGCTTCACGTAATGGTACACAGAGCTGAGTCTACCACCATATACGTTGAAAGTACAAACCTTTCCTCTGTGTATCCATATTATACGAGAATATATACGCATCAATACAAACACGCGTGCATGCACATGAAGTTACTTGAGCATAGGAGCAGGTACGAGACTTCCTTTCAATAAACTATCTCGGATATATAAACGAGGCTGTTCGTACCAAACGATTGAACGTCTGGAAAAGCAGAGAAAAAAAAAATTCTTTGCACTCGAGTTTCTTCTTTTCATTTTTTTCTCTTTTTCGACGCTGGAGAGCACAACAAAGCACGATCATTGACCCAAAAGCAACAAATTCACAAGGTAGAAAATTACGCTACACGAAAATGTCAACCTTCTTGGGTAATTAATTACAATTTACACGTTAATTAGACAAATTAGCGTCCACCGGACCGGAAACCTTTCTATCCAGACGTTAAAATGTCCATCGATAAAAAAGACGAATGAACACATCGATTTAGGGAGCATTCTGTCATGAAACACACGTCGTGCAATCTTTATCGAATTTCTTTTCCGAAAAACAAAAAAATTCACAAAATGACGAAGATTCATTAAAAAAGAACAACAACAACAAAAATGTGCTCTGAATAATAAAATCATGATGCTGTTTGGAATTTGCTTGAAAAATAAATGCCAAGAGAACAAAAGTTATGAAAATTCTTGTAAATCTCGGAACCAGAAAATTTCTCCATCAACCTCGAAGCAAAAAGTAGACAGAGAGAGAGAGAGAGAGAGAGAGAGAGAGAGAGAGAGAGAGAGAGAGAGAGAGAGAGAGAGAGAGAGAGAGAGAGAGAGAGAGAGAGACAGCGAGCAAAGTAAAAGAAATTTTTTTTTTTCAAACGTATTATTTCTTTTCCGTTTATTCTCTTTCCTACTTGATTATTAAGCGAATGTTCATGCGATATTTACCATACACAAAGAGTGTTTTACTGCCTCGTGACCCAGCGACCTGAAGCAGCGCGCACTCGTGTTAGCGCGCCGCAGTAATTATCCAAGTACAAGCTCAAAACGTTGCGTACTCATGCATATACGAGAGACGTACTTGAACTCGACGATACACGAGAGAGTATACTTTCCAACGAAACGGTCCGGCGCGAAGAAATTTAAAAAAAAAAAAAAAGAAAAAAAATTACTAGCAAACTGGTGGTATTTTGGTAGGAGTAAGTTTCTTCCTACGAGCCAATGAAATCCGTACAAAAAGTTGAAACAAACCAAGACGATGTAAAAGGTGATTTAACGATGAATGAAGAAAAATAAATAATTGATTGGAAATGAAACGAATAAAATGAGCAGTTCAGTGGAAAATGAGCAATCTCTGGCGTTTCGTTTTCTATGCTTTCGTTCAGATGCTTAGAAAAATCTAATGAGATATAATTGAGCATATGCGTGAGGCTAATTACAATGCTTCTCATTATCATCGTTATTTACTCGCTGTCAGAATCGTGTGTACAAATAAAAAGCGTTGACAACAAATTTCTCAAAAAAAAGTATAAAAAAGTGAAAAAAAAAATGTTCATTTTAATCGGCACACTGAATCTCTCCGCAGCTTTCCTGCTAATTCACCAGAGCGAGAGGGAAAGCCAAAAGGTGTCACGGTGAAAACCATGAGTCTTTACGAGCAAACGCGTTTTATTCGAGACGAAAGAATGCCAAGCACAAAAGGATCATATCAGGATGATGTATGTCATAGAGTGCGAGGTTCACACCTGTCGCTGAACCACACGGACTTTGTATGTGCCCGCGTGTGGGTTTGTACGAGTTAAATATATTAACGACCAACACCTGCCACGCGCAAACGTGTTTTAGTTCTTAATATTAATCGCGAGCGTACGTGAACGTGTCGCGTGTTCTTATTCGGCGCGCAGTTTCAAAAAAACCAGAAAATTTTTTTTGTAATTATATTTGTTTTTCAAAGCTGATTGCTTTGCGTCTATGTAAATGTGAGTTTCTCCATTGAGAACAAAATTGCAGTGCATTCACTGCAATTTACCGAGAGATGTTTGCAAGATTCAAGAAACGAAATTACGAGATTTATGAAAATCAATAAAGCGTGCGAGGGCGATGGTACGAAATATGTATTTCTCTTCTTCCTCAATATCGCGTGCAACTCAGGCCCGTAACAATTTTTTCTTCCTTGCCCTAATATTTAAAAAAAAAGTCATCGAAATGTCTCGACGAACTCAACTTTTCACCAAAGTTTTTTTCCTCTCGCCTCCCCAGACATTTCATCAGAAAACTGTTGAAAAAACAGCAACGCTCGTTGCCTTGTGAAAACTCTCGTTTGGGATTGTCGTTAAGGAGGTCGGCTACACACAACAATGTTGCCATGTTAAAAGCATAGGAAAATTCGAAATGATTAGAATTTCATGAAATTTAATGAGTATATTCTGTAGTATCAAATATGAATATACAAATTTTTTAAGATTTTTCTTCTACATAGTTTTCGAGTAATTCAACACTGGAGTTTACATGCATAAGCATACGATTCAGATATATATATATGTACATCTTTTGCATATTGCAAACTCCAATTATTCGACAACTATGTAAATGAAAAATTTGAAAAAAATTGTGTCATCGTATTTGATGCTGAAGAATGTCATCACCAAATTTTATAAAATTCTTATCATATTTTCCCATGTAGCCAACCTCCTTAAACGGGGTGCAGCAATGATAAAGGTCCAGGTCGCAGGCGATGCTACATCGGTATGTTGGTCTCTCTCAACTTGTATATCTCCTCAGCGCAAATTACTTCGCAAAGCTCCAAGAAAATTGTCCAGCCGTTAAACTACCGGTAAGAACGTCCCGCATACTCGCTACACGCGTCCTCGCTTATTGCAATACACGCATGCGAGCCTCGTATATACCGACTTTGGAATGCGTGTGTTATCGTATTTAGTGATGTGTCCGTATAAAAGTAACTCGATGCCAGAGCCGCGAGTATTAGATATACCAGGTGAGCCAGCTCACTATACAAACGCACCTCGTGCTCGATGACTAGACTGCTAGCTCGCTATACCACTATACTCTGCAGTCCACGCGAGCCACCTCTCTATACCTGCTCGAGTCAGAAACTAGCGTGTGTAGAAGGTTAAAGACCTTATCCGCGATCCAGTTCGATCGCCGACGAGGAAACATACTGCGAACGCCGCGCGTTTGTCTATAATGCGTTACGATCTTATGCGGAAGAAGAAAAGGAATAATTCCAGTTGAATTTGCGAGGGAAGGTGTTTTGTCGAAATTCGACAACTTCCCACTGTAGCAACTCGACATTTGTCCAACTGGACATCCCCAGCAAAAAGGTCCTGAAATGTCGAGTTGCACGAGGGGAAGATGCCACAGTGGGAAGTTGGCGAGTGTCGACAAAACACCTTCCCAATTTGCGACACCGATCGATATCTCGTCGCTAATGAGGTTTCGGACTATATTTCAGCGAGCGTATCCGTTCATTAGAGGCTTTGAAGGCTCAATTCGGAATCTGCATAGTCCGGCACTCGAGGCAAATTTTTACTGTGGAGAATTAAATTCAAAAATGAAAAAAAAAGAAAAAAAAATTAGCTCAAAATGACGAAGCACCGAGATTTTCCGAATGGATGATTTTTATCATGATACCAAGTGTCTGTTGATAGAAAACAGAAACTAGAATGACACTGAAGTTCGTGACGTTGGGGTCCAACGAAAAGTACTTGTCCTATTAATTGTTTGTTTAATTACGAAAACTATGATAATTTATGATACAGAAATTTGCATCATTGAAATTCAACGAAAAATGTATTTTTTATTTATTATTTCGATAATTAATGCACTTGTTTCAATTTTTCCATTAAATTCAGTTTTCGAATGGCAAAGAATAAGACTGTCCCATTGTTTTCGACAAAGACTCTATGGAAATTTTGTGCTCTGCTATAAAAAATAATGAGATGTCGTTGCACTCCAACGTGCCAATTTTGTGTTTGGATCTTAAGAAAATAATGACACTGAAGTTCACAACGTTGAGCTCCAACAAAAAATACGTTTTTCTATCAATTGTTCTTTCAATTTTAAAAGGCATGACGATTTTTTCTTTCGATCCTAAAGAAAGATCGTTTTATTGTCCTGACAAAGTATTGAATAAGAATCATGAGCTCTGCTAAAAAAAAAACAGAATTTAGTCGCATTCCAACGATGCAAACTCCAAAATGTTAAACTAGAAGATCGTCCATGCTTCAGAAGTTTGAAATCTTTTATAAATAACGCACAGCCTTTGAGCCACGAATGCTTAGAAGGTCTTCATAGTATCGTGGTTGTCTGAAAGATCGAGTATTCCTATCCGCATCAACGAGCTTCCAAACAAAGTCAATATAGAGTCACTACCAAACTTCTGTTTCTATTTCTGGTTCATCTCGAAGCAATAATGTTTTTTTCTAGGTCCGCACACTGCCTCAAAGATCGAACAAGTGATTGATACTGCCAACTGGACCCACCTGTCTCCGTTTTCGTCTTCAACGAGTATCATAAAGTTCATTCGTTCATTCGTTAAAATTAGAACGATATGTTGAAGTTTGCATCGTTGGAATGCAACGAAATTCGGTTTTTTGTTGATCACAGCTCGATATTTTTATCAAATATTTGGTCAGGACAATGAAACCATTTTTTTAAGGATCCAAAGAGAAAATCGGTACGAAAGTTTAAAAAAGTAAAGTGAATAAATTGGATTTCCATTAGAGACTATAAAAAATCGTAACGACATGGTTTCGCGACAGGAGTTTGTCGATGGTAGTGGAAAAATAAAAAAATCCCATAGATTTCATGGGAGTCTGTAGCTGCTCAATAAAAGTTACGCAGAGACTCGGCACTCCTGCGACGAATTAAAAGTCGCTGGCCATTTTTTCAAACGCGTTTCCGATTGCAATGCTGCGGCAATCGATGCTCACGTAATAGGATAATAAATAACAATTGGGGTTCGTCTGGCGAGGCGAGGAATAGCAAAGGAAAAATGTCTACGGAGCCTGCTGTTGATGGAATTCCCTCTCTTTGTGATTGTTGGGTTTAGGAACTGTGGTAAAAACTAACGACTCGTTGAGCAAGCAGGCCCATTGTCCATGAGCAATCATCGCCGTGGGGAATATCCGGGTACACTGCTGGGAGCTCGAGACAAGTTGACCCGAGCGCGATTCGCGACTAATCGTGTCAACAAACTTTTGTCTCGTTTTAAAATCTAGGCCACAGCAGCGATCATAGCGATTCATTACGATTATGTAACACAGATCAAATTCTCATTAAACACAATTGCTTTATATTCAAATTCGATTTATTGTGAAAATTCAATTGGATTTTTATTGGGTCAGAGGCCGAGAGCTGGGGTGATTGAAAAAAATCCTGAGCTGTATGCGGCGGATGATTGCCAAACGTTTTTCGATACGACGTTGAAGTTTGCATCGTTGGAATGTCACGAAATTCCGTTTTTTCTTGAGCGGATCACAAGATTCTTATTCAATATTTCGTCAGGACAACAAAACGATCTTTTTTTAGGATCGAAAGACAAAATATGACATAATAACAAAGAAAAATACATTTTTCTATTAATTGTTCGTTCAATTTTTAAAGTCACGACAATTTTCGTATCGATTTTGTGTTTGAATTCTAAAAAAAAATCGACTTATTGTCCTGACCAAATATTGAATAAGAATCTCGAGCTGTGCTCGAGAAAAAGACATAAATTCATTGCATTCCAACGATGCAAACTTCAAAATCGTGAAAATTGTCATGGTTTTTGAAATTCAACAAACACGATGAATAGAAAAAGTATTTTTCGTTGCGACTCCAACGTTGCGAACATGAAAGAAACAAAATTTGAACACGTTCTAGAAAACAGTATATCGAGAATCCAGCAACTGATTATCTTTTTTCTTGTTTCATTCCAAATATTGCGAGAGACATTGTCAATTAGTATTCTTAGTAATAAGTCATGCAGGCGCTATCGCTCTATCATCAGTTTCCTTACTGCATAAATCGACTTTCTTACGAGCAACTTGATATTCCCCCTCACGTAGACAAGGAAATAATAATTGTCCCAGTCTCTCAAGCTTCCCATGAATCAACTAACCCGTTTGACCCACGAGCTCTATATTTTCTATTCTGCATACATACACCGCGCGCGCGCGAGGACCTTCCTTTCGCTTTCTTCCATTTATTTTCATTGCAAATTCACTCGAGGCAGCTTTTCGTGGTGAAAGTCGTTCATACGCTTGATTCCGAGTCAATATAAAACGCCGACTGTCTAGATACGAACTCGCTAATACATTTTTTCGCTAGTATCCTTTTCCATCGTGCAAAGCTAATCGCAATTTCGAAACAATTCTCAAAATCCATTATATTTCAAAATATTCTCTTATAAACTTCTTTTCGAAAGCTCTGCATGCCACGAATCTTTCTCACGTCTTTAAAACTTCAAACCATAGGATTTCATCTACAAAGAGTGCCCTTTGCCTTGGTCAGCAAATCAGAGAAGTTGTGCCTCAACATTTATGACACTGAAGTTCACGACGTTCGGGTCCAACGAAAAATACGTATTTCTATTAATTTTTTCTTCATTTTCAAAAACCATGACAATTTTCCTACCGATTTTGGCTTTGGATTTTAAAAAAATTACGTTTCTCTGTCCTGATCAAATATTTAAGGTATTACTATCACAAAACGACTTTATTTAGGGTCCTTTTAAAATTTTTGTATAAACGTTCTTGGCACCAAAACTAACAGTTTTCTCCTGTGAAGAAAAAATTTCTGACGTTTAGAATTTGAGATATTTGATTTCCAATTTTTTATTTTTCCCATCTAAACGCGTGTAAATTAAAGTCACGCTTTCGTTAAAAAGTTGCAAGAAAAGAAGAAAAGAAACGCGACTTGAATTAAGACGCGTTTAGATGGTAAAAATAAAAAATGGGAAATTAAATATCTCAAATTCTAAACGTCAGAAAATTTTTCTTCAGAGAAGAAAACTGTCAGTTTTAGTGCCAAGAACGTTTATACAAAATTTTGAAAGAATCCTAAATAAAGTCGTTTTGTAATACGTTAATAAGAATCTTGAAATCTGCTCGAAAAAAAAGAAGGAATTCCGTTGCATTCCAACGATGCAAACTTCAAAATCGTTCAACATTTGACGAAAACATTTCTAGTCTTTTATATTTACTCTCGGGACATTTCCTCTCAATATACACAAAGTTGTGGCAAAGTGCACCGAGAGAGTCTCCAAGTCATTCGCTTCCTCGTCCTCGTTGGCTACAGGTCGATGTACTACTCGAGTGCGAGGAAAAGATCGCCCCACGAGCTTGGAACGACGACGAGACAACGAAAACGCGATGCAGCTTTTCTGCCTTTGACGCTTTTGTATGTGTGTCCGGATTTTATTTACATTCATACATATGTAAATGTGAGGAAAATACTTAAAAGATTATTCTTGCAGTAGGACTGAACTTGGAGACAATAAAACTCTGCTTCTGTCCTAAGAAAACAAGGCAATGTTTTTTACGAACTCGTAAAGGACAAAGAACAAACGACCCTGAATAGAATCGAGGTCGTTCGGATGTCTCGGATTCATAGGCTCGTTGGGACAAAGGTTGAAGCTCCTCTTATCGTGTGTACACTTGGCTCTTACATCTATTCCACCGCACTCTGAAGCAACAACAACAACAACAACAACAAACAACAACGGATACAGATGCGGGTTATTGCGATCCTTGTCTTGGCTTTTTTGCGGGTCTTGCCTCACACCCTCTTTTTTTCTTCAATTCTCCAAAGTTGAGACGCAATAACAACACACGTTTGAGAGAACGCTCGAAACGTTTTGTGAAATGGAGTTTCGACAGTGGAACTGAAAGCTGTTTTACGGTGCTTTCTCAATCGTTAAGGCTTCGATATTCCTGTTGTTGTGTTCTTTGTAAAACCGAAGAGCTATTTTTAAATAAAAACCTCCAAATTGCACTTTTTAAAGTTTTTTTCAAAAGCATTCACTGAAAACCCAATTTCCCGTGACACCAAAGTTCGCAACGTTGAGATCCAACGAAAATGACTTTTTTTATTTATTGTTTGTTCAATTTCAAAAACCATGACAATTTTCGTTTTGATTTTGACTTTGGATCCTAAAAAAAAGATCGTTGCTCTGTGCTCAAGAAAAAATGACACTAAAGTTCGTAACGTTGGGGTCCAACGAAAATTACTTTTTCTATTTGTTGTTTGTTCAATTTCAAAAACCGTGACAATTTTCTCACCGATTTTGTCTTTGGATCGTAAAAAAACATCGTTTTCTCGTCCCGATTAAATATTGAATAAGAATCGTGAGCTCTGCTAAAGAAAAAAACAGAATTTCGTTGCATTCCAACGATGCAGATATCAACATCGTAATTTCCGATCGTAAGTTTGGTTGCTCCAGAGTCTGCCAGCGGAATAAATTTCATTGCGATGACAATAGTTTAGTTGTTTAAAAAAATACTTTATTCGAGTCTATTCAAGAAAAAACATCGACGTTTTCCAACGAAAATTCAGTTTTCAGTGTCCTTCCCCGCGAATACTTTATTCTTAGAGGTAAACACGAAGGACTTGTCACGAGTAAATAATACACAGAGAGTATCGAGAAAGGCTCGGTGCTCTGAGGCGTGCAAGTATAGCATTTGCATGCAAGAAAGTAAGGAAAACCAAAACGAAGCATCCATTGGCAGATGTTAAATTTTCCATTGGGCCAGAACTCGAGCCTTTCTCAACTCCATAGGCGAGTCAGTATTTTCCATTAGATCGATCGACGAGAGAACGAAAGAGTGTTTTGTGAACTACGATGAGAATCAAGCCCTGTGTTCTCTCTGTGCATGTGTCCGGCAAATTTTCTTCCAACGTGCAAAGAGCCCTCACGTGTTGCCAAACGACGTTTCGCATTTTTTTTTGTTTCTGTTACTTTTTCTTGCTACTCCCAAGGCCGTAATGCCTCGCTTCTTCAACTGCAACCTTCCTTCCTTCCTGTGGCTCTTCGTTTAACTTTTTCAAGACACTGTACAGCGAAAATATATACCGAGCATTATTAAGCACGTCCGTGAAACCAGCGGAAGGAGAAACTCTCCTATCGGTTGGAATACATCGAAAGCACGAACTGCAGCCTACTAATCGTTTCTTATCGTCGTTGCTTTCAAAGCCCATTGGCTATTAACGAATTCTCCGAAAGGAATGGAAAACGGTTGCAACGAGTTATTATCGTTGGAA
The DNA here is from genome assembly GCA_963921915.1 of Hyposoter dolosus. NCBI lineage: Eukaryota > Metazoa > Arthropoda > Insecta > Hymenoptera > Ichneumonidae > Hyposoter > Hyposoter dolosus. Next base: position 1,959,246 of record OY998140.1, read on the forward strand.
TATTGTCAACTAATCGGAAATCTCGTGACATAAATCAAAAGGAATGATATTCGCGTTTGCATCGTTGGAAAGTAACGAAAAATGGATTTATCATTCATTATTTCGATAATTAATGCACTTGTTCCCATTTTTCTATTAAATTCATTTTTCGAATGGCAAAGAACGATGTTGAAGTTTGCATCGTTAGAATCCAACGAAAAATGTATTTATCATTCATTATTTTGATAATTAATGCACTTGTTCCCATGTTTCTATTAAATTCACATTTCGAATGGCAAAGCGAAGAACGATGTTGAAGTTTGCATCTTGGAAATGCAACGAAATTCATTTTTTTTTTTTTTTTTACCTAGGGCAAATCTCAAGATTCTTAGCGACCAAAGACGCGGGTATGCTCTTTTTTCCCAATTTTTGGACAACGCACCGTTTCTCCTTTCGTGTGAGCTCTCGAATGAGGAACACGTACGACAAATAAAAGGATACGTTATATGCAGTGGAGATCGGAGGTCGCCTTGGCAAAGCGTACGCTTGTATACCAACACGTGGACAACGTGGATGATTACGTATATATGCGGCGTTTTCGCTGTGCTATACTGATTACGTGCACAGTCTGAAGCGCATTCGTTCGGCCTCAGCGAAGAGGATCCGATCGTGCAATTATTCTTTTTATTATTATTATCCAGCGTGGGTGTTATTATTATACACGAATTCCTCAATCATCGCAGCGATTACGTGCCTATCCCATTACGTATCTCCCAATACCTTTTCAATTTTTTTTTCTTTTTATTTTTTTTTCTTTTCTTTCAGTTTTCAATTCGCCTTCGGCGCTCGGACATTGCATTCGTAACGTAATACTCAAATGACACGCTGTGTATTATCTGTTCCAGTGTACTGTGCGAACAACCATCCTACAGTCTTTCCTTCCGCCAGTCTCTCAACAACATCGTGTAAACTTGTTCAATAAAAACTCTCTTCCTTTTCAATTCCTCTTCGAATTGAATGACACTTCAGTTTGCAACGTTGCAACCCAACGAATAATTTTTCTACAAATGATAATTTTTCTCCAAATAATAATTTTTAATCAAATATTAATTTTTCATTAAATATTAATTTTTCACTAAATATCAATTTTAACTAAAAATTGATCATTTTTATTTTATTATTATTTATTTATTATTATAAATAATAATAATAAAAATAAAAATAATTAAAAATAATAATTTGATGTTGATTTGATGTTTGATTTGATGTTGTAGTTTGCATCGTTGGACTGCAACGAAATTCGGTTTTTTCTTGAGCAGAGCTCAAGATTCTTATTCAATATTTGATCAGGACAATAAAACGATCTTTTCTCAGGATCGAAAAACAAAACCGCCACGGAATTGTCATGGCTTGTGAAATTGAACAAACAATTAATAGAAAAAAATATATTTTTTATTCATTATTTCGATAATTAATGAACTCGTTTCAATTTTTCTAGTAAATTTACTTTCCGAATGGGAAAGAAGAGTTCCCCGATATTGTCGACAAACACTGTGTATGAAAATCTTTCTGCGATGCTACAAGAAATAATAAGTTTTCGTGGCATTTCAACGAGGCAAACTTCAACATCGTGAGTTCCAAGGGTACAGACAACAGCGGCTATTGCTATAATGAAAGAGCAAAAGATGCTGGCTGTGTGAATCGGGATCGTCAAGATAAAAAACCTTTTCGTGTTATTTGCGTGGTGATTGAGACGTCGAGAGATCAGATTACTATACGGGTGAAAAAAAATATTTTTTCCCTTCGATGTTGGATAATATGCGCATGAGTAGCGACAAAAAAGAGAGCAGTGTATATGCTGAGGGATCTTGAGACGTTGCGGAAGGATATACTCGACACATATGGGGAAGGCCGAGAGGATACTCATCGTTGCCCTGAGAAGTTAAGGACGTTTTATGGCGACGGTCAAATCTAAATTTATGTTTTCAGTTTTTTTTACATACAAAATGCTTTGCGAGCCTAAGTTTGTTAAAAAAAGTTGTTGCAAATTGACCAAAGAACAACGTACTCTAAATCCAAGATTGTCCGAGGTAATCCGTATTTGTTATATAATAAACAAAATTTCGAAAAATTTTTACGACCCATTTTTTTGAAAAACTAAATAAAGCTTCTTCGATGTTACATAAAAGTGTATGCAAAGTTTTAAGAGGCTTTACCATTTAGAAATCGAAATATTTAATGTTGAAAATGGCAACTTTTAACACACGCTCTTATGGGAAACTACTGAAAATTGTCATTTTTATGAATAAATATCTCGACTTCTACATGGTGAAACCTCTTAAAATTGCACGAACTATTAGACATTGCTATTCTTATTGTATGGTGCAAATTTAGAGGAATTCTATCGATAGAAAATTTTGCACACAACGTCCTTAAATGTCTCACGAAACTTTTTTTCTGCAGCCTCTAGTCGATGCAGTCGCTGTCTCTTCGTCGCAAGAGTAATGTGTGCAACGTGCTGCAGTTGGAAAAATATATAGAGAAGAAAAGAATGAGCGAGAGAGCGAAAATATGAATTCCATTCGCACACAGAAACTCTGAGAGCATCGCATATATATATTTACAAACATAAACATATAGGCATAGGTAGGGAGAGAGAGAGAGAGAGAGAGAGAGAGAGCGAGCGAGAGAGGGAGGGAGGGAGGGAGAAAGAAGCGAGAAGGAATGCGGTGCTCGGTGCGGCCAAGCGAACACACACACACGACGGCCCATCCCAGCTGGGTGGTCGGAAACTCCACAAGTGGGCGACAAAACGTTCGATGCTCGAAACGAACAGAGAAAACTTATCTAGTTGAGCGAGCAACGGCATCGTCGCCGTAAAGGACAATCCCCCTCCCCATTTATTCAGCTATTTCATTCGTATTATCCTTCTGTCAATTTTCACTCCAAACTCCTTTAAAAACCCTCAAGAAATCTCCTCCCAGAGCTCTATCAGCATAAATTTGGACAAACGAATATAAACGTCACGTTTGGACAGAGATGCGCCAGTAAAAACGTTTTTCTTTTCTCTTCTTCGTGTCGATAACGATCAACAAACATCTGCACGAAGAGAAGATTCCTAATCGGTCCATCAAGGGTGAATCAGAATCAAGAATAAGCGCTGAATCACCAATCAGTTGAAATTCGCTTGTCAAAGCCTCCTTATTGTCGATTTCTCCGTTTCTTTTTTTTGTCTAAGGAAACTCGACGAGATTCGCAAGAGAAATTCACAAAAGTAATGAATTAGCGAGTCCAGGAATCATGACAATTTCCTCTGACACGAAACGTCAATTCGAAACACAGAGAAATCAAATGATACTGAAGTTTGCATCGTTCGAATCAAACGAAAAATGTATTTTTAATTCATTATTTCAATAATTAATGCACTTGTTCCAATTTTTCTATTAAGGACGTTGGCTGCATACGACAATGTGATAAGAATTTAATAAAATTTGGTGGTAACATTCTTTAGCATCAAATACGATGACACAATTTTTTCAAATTTCTCGTCTACATAGTTGTCGAATAATTAGAGTTTACAATATGAAAAAGGTATACCTATAAAAATCTGAATCCTATGCTTATACATGTAAACTCTGGTACTGAATTACTCGAAAACTATGTAGGAAAAAAATCTTAAAAAATTTGTTTATTCATATTTAATACTAAAGAATATACTCACCAAATTTCATTAAATTCTGATCATTTCGAATTTCCCTATACTTTTAACATGGCAACATTGTTGTGTGTAGCCAACCTCTTTAAATTCAGTTTTCGAATGGTAAAGAAGACTGTCCCATTATCTCTGACAAATACTGTATGAAAATTTTGTGCTCTGCTATAAAAAAATAATCAGATTTCGTTGCTCTCCAACGTTGCGAATCTTAGCATTGTGAAATCAAGCACCATTGCAAAATTATGCAAGCCATTCGTGAAGAACGAGAAGTCCCTGGCAATGGCGTGTTGAACCCGAGCAACACACACCTATTAAGAATGTGCTGCTCAGCAGTCGTATTCAACAAAAAAAACTCTGAGAATCGTTTCTACAGCTTTTCTATGAAATGACATTTTAATTTTCGGTTCGTACGTCTCGTACGATGAAACTACAACAAACTGGAAAAGTATTTTCAAAAATGATGCTGAAGTTTGCATCGTTGGAATGCAACGAAATTCTGTTTTTTCTTGAGCAGAACACGTAATCATTATTCAATATTTGGTCTGGACCATTGTCCAGGATCGTTTCATTATTAAACGATCCTCCCTCGGCCTCTAAAAACTCAATCGACGCCAAAAATTGCCACAATTTTCAAAATTCAATAAATCATTAATAGATAAAATATTTTTCATTGAATCTCAACGTTGCAAACTTCAGAGTCGTTTTCGAAAGGAACTGATCATTTGTCAGCTGTGTTCGAAGAAAAAGATGAAAATTCTCTCATTCCGCAAAATAAATATTTCTCGGTGCGTGGAAATCAATATTCTGCTGCCGAACGAATATCTACAGGTCCCTCGAGCCCTCGACAAAGTCGAGAGCGATTGACGAGAATTCAGCGAATTTTGAGAGAAATTGAACGATCGATTCCAATATTTTATTTCTCGAGTGCGAAAGAAATGACGAATGGAAAATTTTTCGAAGTCGTCAATCGAAAAATTACATCTATGGTGAAGTCGCAAAAAAAAATGTATCATCACGAAAATAGATATGGATAAAGTTTTCCGGAGTGGATGCCGATTGGACGGACTCGTCGTGCTTTTCCATGGCCAACAGGTGGCTGCGAGTTGGCGTACTCGCTGGAAACTCGTTCGTCGAACAACCTTCCCCCCACGGACGCGTCGAATCAAAACAACTCTGGGACAAGTTTATATTCACGAACAAAATCCCCGAAGCACATGGAAGACGGAAAAACAATCTTACCTTGAAAAATTATTTTTTCGCCTGTTCACGAATTTCGAGTGAAGTTGGTGCCGATGCAAATAAACACAGGACAACAAAAAATCACTAAATAATTATTATTAATGAAATACCATTAATGAATAATAAAAACGATGCACGAAAAACACGCACGCATTTATTATTTCAATCACTCTTCTCACTGTTCAAAACACATTTATTTTCTTTGTTATTATTTATTTCCCCTTCATGGACAATTTACATTCCGACTGGGCTCGAAAAAACAATCGCTCCACCATAAGCGTCATGTACGAAAAACAAAAAAGCAACGGAAAACAAGACACGAAACTCGGAATGAGAACTCCAACGAAGAAGAAGAACGTTTGAGCGCCCGCGAGCGAATGGCGAATGGAGAATGGAGATCCCCGTGGATCCAAGCCACAAACGCAACGTACGCCGTTCATCCATCGGATCGTTGCGCCATAAGATCCCGTCGTGGTGTTACCACGCAACAAGTAACTCGAATGACTCTCTACGCGCCCGGTAATGCAGAACTCTGACCCTACCTACGATTTATCATTTTTATCGACGCGCCTGATGTCGCTGCCAGAACTTGATACTTTCTTAAAACCGAAGATGGAGCCATTGCTACTTTCTGCTGTCATCGACGCAATTGCTGTAACAACCGGCTAGATGGAAGAACGCTGCTAAGACCTATATTATTTTTCTTTCTTTATTGAATAAAAAAAAAAAAACATCGACGCAATGTATATTTAGTCGAGTTTGCAGCTCGAAATATTGAGTATCATTTTCCATTCCTAACAATAATCATCAATACTCTCAGCCCTTCACCTTTTCTCACTATTCGCTGTAAAATGTACAACGAAAAAAACTACGCGTAGTGTGTTCGTGTAAAATAATTGTATCAAACTTCATACGACAAATTTAAATAAATGAATTCTGTAAAAAATTGTAAAGTTATGTTGTTTGCTTTCTACACCGAGTTCCCCGAAACGATAACTTCGAAATAACTATTTTGAAGTAATTTACGTTGAAGTAAAAGAAACCGATGAGTCGGGAGGAAAAACATTGATTTTTAGTACGTTCCAAAATGCAGTTGTATGTTCGGTGGATATTTAATGTTCAATTATTTCGTCGTAAGTTATTATTCACAGTCGAATTTAATTTGGAAAGCTTTTTTTTGTCCCCTGTCTTGCAATCACGCAATCTGCGTAAGTAACACGTTTCTTCAAAAATCCTCGATATTCCAAGAAAACGAAAAGTTGCGCTTTCTTTTGTGGTGCGCTCGAAAACGATGCGCCAAACTTTTGATTTCCTTGGAACATCCAGCGACTGATCGTTACAATGGAAAAGTTGGTTGTCATTGTTTGTAGGATGGAACAGTAGAAATCAAACAACATTTTGATATACCCAAACAAAGCCAAATATATTGATTAATTTACTTATTTTGGATGCTCGTTCCAATGATCCAGCAGCGCATAGTCCATCGCCATACGCGTTGCAAAATCTCTTGAGACTGCATTTTTTGAACTGTACGAGAGGAAGAGCTTGCGTTTGCTCGGGGTAAAGTCGCATCAAGGGCGAACCCGGCGTGCTTGCGTACACGCGTACGTGCGAGTGGACGCACGGCTCTCGAAAACGTGATACAAGAGTCACTAAACTGCTGGCCGTTACTAATTATCGGCTTAGCCATTTATCTGTGCGAAAATTCATGGACAACGATTCAACATTTTCCCGAACAAAAAATAAAATTATATATTTAATTGTTTTTTAAGATCGTTTTTCTATATCATTTTGATGCAGACGAAATAAATAATTTATTACTGTTAAAGAAATAATAATAATATCAATATTGTTGATTATTATTGCGTATAGTTTATATTCAGAGTTTTTATTTACAGATTTAATTTAAGTTTACAGTATGAATATTTAAAATCTTATTTTTATTCAATTAAAGAATAAATTAAACCCGAAAGAAAGTTGATTTAGTTCGCTGTTTCATTCGCTGAAGATGAAGTAGAATTCTTCTCATTTTGAGAATTCCCTTCAGACAGCAGCTGCTCGTCGACGAACGATAAAGTGACGCGTCGAGCTAGCCAACCGACGCGCACGTAGCGCTCTCCACGAGGGCCAGTGCCCGACCGAATGAGTATTCTGATAAGCTTCCGCTCGCCCCTCTCTGCCGAAGCTACCGGCCCGCCCCACCATCGCGCTTCTCCCGAGTGGTGCACCAGTTCAGCCGTCGCCCCTCCCTACAGACAGCAAGCGATCGCGTCGAATACCCGAGACCGTAGAGAATGTAAACAAACTGAACGGAAACGCGTAGAACGTGAACAAAACAAACGATTTACACCAAATAAATTGACGCCAAGCTATTCAATAAATATTCAATCAAATATATTTAAATGTTATTTTATTTTGTAGTCGCCGCTGCGCTTTTTTGCGAATACTTGTCGTCGAGCCGCTACCGCGCCTCTCGACAACGTTTTTAATAAAAAATACTTACATAATTCGAACGACAAAGATTTCCAAACACTAAAAACAAAATTTTGTTGGAAAACATCGATATTTTGTTCGATACGTTCGACTAAACGTTTTTTTTTTTTTTTTAATAATCCGAAAAATCGTGTCATCGCAACAAGAAATATTCTAGAAAGTCTCTTCGGAAGCTAATTTTTGTCCTTCCAATCGTAAATTTAGCTGACGATTCCATTAGAAACCAAACATACTGCCAAAATAACAAAAAATTTGAAATTATCAAAAAATATTTAGTCGCGTCCAACAAAATATCGACCATTTTTAACAGAATTTAATTTCCAGTGCAGAATTAGGTCAGAAGACGTTGAATAAATGTGTGTAAAATGCATGACGATTTATTTGACATGGTCAATGTTTTATTTATTCATTCAATTTATTTTAAAACAATATGTTCATTTGGAGGACAGTCACTCCTCAAGAAATGAATATGATATAGTAAATACGTTTCTTTTTACAATTTATACCATATACACAATAATATAAGGTCATTACAATGATGATAATGCAAACCTAGGGCGCAAACAGAATGTGGAAAACAAACAATCGAAATAAAAACAGAAGAAAAGGGAAGAAAATATATAAATATATATATATATATATATATATAAATATATATATATATATATAAGATAATATTATTCGTATGTATAGAGTACACGTTGCAGTGAATCATCCCCATAACCGCATCGGCAATCCTACCTATATTTTGCATTTACAAACTGATTTATTTATCCATTTTGTTACAATCATGATTTCTCTCGTTTTTTTAAATGTTTCTCATATTTTTGTCCATCTTTTTTCTTCTTGGCTTTCCACAAGGTTGTCAATTCGTTCAAGCTGAGATTATACACTATAAAATAGGTAAAAAAGCCCTGTTCACAAAATATCTCGCAATTATTTCTATGTATATATTGTCACGGTCTTTCTCGTATTCTCTTTATTATTTCTTTTATTTTATTTCTCTTTTCATTCCTTCATTCTCATCGTGTCTGAGTGAAGCTGCTGATAGGGATAGTTCAATGTTCTCCTCGGTTTATGGATGCATAAAACGAGGCGAAGCGAACTCTACCCAGAGTGGTGAGCACAAAAACAGAATACCAAAATAATGCTGGTACAAAATAATTCATAACACGTGTGATGCGATCGTAATAGTTGGAGGAGAAAAAAGAAAACTCTTTAAAAAAGTCAACTTGAACGGATCTGGTAAATGATTATTGGTGATGGGGATTAAAAAGAAATGCGAGGCAATTCGTAAACGCATCATTTTTCGATATGCTCGCTCGAGCCAATTTCAAGGGTGAAGAAAAAAAAATATCCATCGCGTTTATTTGAACGGCCAAAGTAGGATGATTTATGCGGCGGGAACATAGGAAATTTATCTCAGACTCACGACCGTCTTTCGTTGCTCAAAGATTATCGCAAAAAAAAAAAAAAAATTGACACAAGAAAACAAAACTTAAAGCAAAAAAAAAACTGCTCGAAATACGTGTTCATTATTATTTATAATAAAATTTGCGAGGTTAATGAATAATGGAACTCGCACGTTTGCTCACAATTTCTTTGTGCGTGCGGCGATTTCACAAAACTTTCAATTCACCATGCCGAGCCAATAATTAATCTCACTCCGACCAGCATTATAATTTCATGACATAGCCAAAAGAAATCTTATTTTCAAAATCAACAGACTTTTCCTAAACCGCGTGTGATTACTGTTTTCTTTCTCCTTGTTCGTCGTTGGACAAATTTCCCTCGGTACGTCTGAATTTCCATTCGCAATTCTCTCACACTTCATTATTTTCAATCAAAAGAAGACCCTCGTAAAAAGTACGCAACGAGACGAGTACGAAATGCCATAAAGCAATATTATCTATTTACGTCCTGGAAATTACGCTCTTTCACCAACAAAAATATTATTAAGGTAGTAAACACACGCAAAATAACAAGAGATACATTTTTGCCTTCAAGCCACATTCTATTACTTTTTGTTCAATGAATTTATTCGTTTTCTTTAACTTGAACAATATTATTTAAGTAACAATAGGATTAGTGTCAACAATTAACCGCGTCGGAGTGTTGGCTCGGCGGTCTTTCTCAGCCTTCGCGCCAATAAATATAATAATTAATTAATCAATAATAATAGCAATAATATAATGATAATAATAATAATAAAATAAATAAAAAGCAAATAGGTAAATATTTCTCATTAAGCGAGTTTGGTCTCTCCTTGGTGCGGTTGCCCTTCACATGTCTCTTCCTCTCTCTCTCTCTCTCTCTCTCCCTCGTTCTCTTTCTATCATCCCTTGTTATCTCTCATTCATACTGCTTCCCCTTTATTATTAAAAACAAAACTAAAAATTCCGACGTTTGCATACACACGACTGTAAACTCGAAAAAAAAAATTAGCAAAAGGATTCTTTGACGAAAGAAAAAAAAAAAAAAAAAAAAACCAATATCTCGAAACTGTCTTGCGCATGGATTGTCCGTTTGCCTCAGCTTTCTCGTTGAAATATCCTCGAGGCCCGTCGGTATGTACTTTTGTAATGTGTGCACACGCGTATTTAGTTTTTGTTTTTTTTTTTTTTCATTCTAATAAAAAAGTATTTATGCCAAAAAACAATCTCAGCGTCCTTGGGTTTTTATTGATTCGTGTATCAGAAATATACTTTTCTTATGTACTCGTAGTTTGAATTTATTTCAAAATAAATATGAAAAGATCTGCTTTGCCACGCATTTACTCTCGCTTTCTCTCGTTCTCGCTCTCTCTCTCTCTCTCTCTCTCTCTCTCTCTCTCTCTTCGACGAGGCAGTTACGTACAAAAATCCCGTATGTACATACGTAGATAGAATCTTTTTCTTAACCCATCAGAGTTAAGATAGCGACCGATTGCTCAATTCTTTCGACACGAATTTGCGCCTCAAGATGGTTTGTTGTTTGTTTCGGCGAGATTTCGTAGTGCTCGGTTGCACATTCGGAGGAAGGTCGAGTAAGAGAAAGAGGAAATAAATCCGATCCTACGTAAAATAAAGAATAACGTTGTGCACCTCGTTGACACGCACAACCCACTACCCACGAGCCTGAATTTTTCACTAAACTCTTCTGTCCATCGAGCTAAACGTTCTCTTCGATGCTCCAATCGGTAGGACAATCGATCTCTCTCGCTCTAGTCACGCGTGAGTTTGTAGTTGTCGTTTCTTTCGCAATAATTCTTCGATGATTACTGCTGTTTTTTTTTTTTTTTTTTTTTTTTTTTTTTTTTTTCAAAAAACAACGTTATTTCGTTTTATTTTCACTTCGTTTATACTTTTTGGCACAACCACGAGGACAGATGAGTCGAGTGTTCACCAGAACTTTCATCAAAATTGGGCAATTATTAATACGCATGTATATAATATATACATACATATATAAACATGTTGTTCGGTACGAATATCATGAAATAATTAATAATAATGTAGCAATAATAATAATATAACACAAGCTAATAATAATCATGATAGTTTTGTCGTGTAAGTGTGTGTTCTTTATGCATAAATATATATACATATGTATATATGTATGCAAGTATATAAATATATTACAATTAGGGTGTAATTGGTGAAGGCTCGTCTTAATCAAACCAACTGTTTTAAATAAATCTCGTCGGGGATTGCTTGACACCTATTTCCCTTTTCAACCAAACACTCTTTCTCGCTCCTTTTCTCTCTCCCTTTTCTCTCGAATTTAAACTCTCAATACATTGGTTTGTTAAGTTTACTTTAGCCTACGGTCTCTCTTCCTTTCACGCTCAATTTTCAGTTCTCATGATTTTTATATAAACGTTAGATGATCGTCATTCTCTTTTCGCAATGATAACGAACATTAATAAACGATATTCTTGAAAAATAATTGTCGCGTATCAACAACCGACTTCTGACATGAGCGAGTGTGCCAATGTTGCTTTCTTTCGAGTTTCGTTTTCTCTCTCTCTCTCTCTCTCTCTCTCCGCTGAGTCAAACGATACGGGAGACCGAAACGAGGAAATACCGAAAGTGAGTTCTCGATCTGATGGTCGATAGCTGGTGGGTTCCGGGCCTGACATACATCGTACAAATATATCATAACACATATATGATAGACATGATATCTCTTATAAATATGGGTCTCGAAAATATGGAAATAAATGATTTAAATAGCAACTTTAAAATCTTTTGTTCATCGTTACGTTTTTGTATCTTTTTCTCTTGTGTCCTTATTTTTCGCCCTTTTTTTCGTACTTTCTATTCAACATTTTGTTCCGCAAAATAATTTGCTGGACTTATAAAATTGTACCCCGTGAACCATTGGACCGCGCGCGCTTAGTTTACCTAGGACCAGTGGCCCGCCAACTTCGAGTTTCAACTCTACGACCAATTTGTTCTCTCGTCTCGTTCCTATTAATCGCAACAACTCTCGCTCGCATACACGTAAAAAACAATTTCTTCTACGTTTGTTTACGAATTGACGCGACTTTCGCGAATTTCGTTTTTATGCATCCGGCGAATTTTTAAGAGAGAGAGAGAGAGAGAGAGAGAGAGAGAGAGAGAGAGAGAGAGCGGACGAGAGGGGGAGATTGAGAGAGAACAGGAAAAACCGTGGGAAATGATAAAGGCTAAGGAGGAAAAGTAGGAAAAACGGTCCAAGAGAGAGAGAGAGAGAGCGGGAGAGAGAGAGAGTTTCCTTAATAGAAAAATGCTCGGTGGAGAGAGAAATTAGCCAGAATATCCTCGATAAGACGTGGTAGCAAAAATTGGGGCGGACGAGAGCTCGACCGCAAGAAAAAATTTATGCGCGGTTTGAGACTCTGCCCTCAAGGCGGCGGCACTCACAATACCTATTTACAAAAATATACACATGAGCAACTTACATCATTACTTCTGTTTTCTTGTTATTATACTCTCCACATACGAGTTCTTAACCCCCAGTGCCTCCTTAAAGCCTCTCCACGATTTCTGCTCTTCTTTTTGTTCGTTTGTTTGTTTGTAACCGCTCAATAGTTTCGTAACTCGGTCAAACTAATAGCAAACTCTCTCCCAATGTCTCGCGCGGCGTTTATTATCATTGTATTTTCTATAAACCACTACGTCCCTCAGGTTAAACTAATTTATTTTACGAATTTGTATCTTGTTCTTAGTTGTTTGTTTTTTTTTTGTTGTTGTTCCTGTTGTTGCGTATTTACGACTAAAAGCTATATCCTCCGATGCCACGTCATTGCTTTATCTACAAAAAATTGATTTCGGCCAAATCTCTCCGCGTCGCTGTATCTTTATGGTGTGTATCGTGTATTTTTTAATCGTTCGTATAGGAGCGACGACTTCGGTAGAGCCGCGGTGCGCGTCCGGGACGAGCGCTTTTTCCTTCCCTTCGCCCTTTCCTTTCCTTTCCTTTCCTTTCTACATCGTCAGTGGTCTCGAAATACGAGCCTTCCCCCGTAACTTTTTCTTTTCTCATATACATATACTTTTATATATAAGTATGTATCTTTATGTATACGAGTGTATAGAGCTATTTCTGCTTTTTATTTTATTTAAATATATATATTCATATTTATTTATATATATATATATATTTATCTATATACGTAATAAACTATAGATTCGGGGTTGCGAATGACCCGAGAGGATGCGAGTGGAACGTATGGTCCCCGCATCTCGGACAAAGGGGGAGAACGGACTGAGCTCGATTGTCGATGTGACAGTCGTTCAAGAATCGCCATTTTCAGTGGTTTTTTTTCCACTCCAAAGGTACACCGCACTCGACAATCTTCTATTATTGTATCTACGCACATTTTACAAAAGCAGGACATTTCGGGACTGAAAAACGAAGAGGCGAGTGTGGCCACTTTGTCATTTGCGATTCAGGCCTGCCCCTTTTTCCATTTTCTTTCTCGTTTACCCTCTTGCCCCCTTTTTCTGTTTTTTTTTTTTTTGCGACGCGATCAGCGCGATTCGATCGCATTCTGACAATGCCTCCGAGATTTCTTCACGTACGAGCTTTCTACTTGTTCGTTACAAAGACTCGTGTGCTCTTCCGACGTTTCCCCGAAAAGTAAATTGCTTTAGTATTTATTCTTCGTACGAAAGAATGCTTTAGTTTCGGCGGATTGAGTCACAAGCATTATTGACTCGTTGAGCTCCACCAAGCCTTGTCAATGCTATCGATGGCCCCTTTCCTGTGTTTTCAATCAGCTCCATTCGCACGGTAACGCTGCCGTAGCCTTGGGAGAAAATTTCATCTACCAAAAGAAATTTTTTTTTTTTTTTGATACTTCGCCAAACGGGCGTTGGACCGCCAATTCCTTTTTGCCGAGTATCCCCCCTTTGGACCCTCACTTCTGAAGCCAGTGTCCAGGATTTTCATCCATCATTTTTTTTGTTTGCTGCCTTCTCAGCGATATCACCTTCGCGAAGGTTACGTTAACATGCTCGGGTACGTCGCCATGTTATGCGGCAGCGACGTTATGTAATTGGGGGTCGGCGGCCGGGGACTGTGCCACTGGGGTCAGAGGGCTCGCAACTTCTTTATTCCGGCTTGAACGTAACGCACCAAATCGCAGAGCGAGCTCTTCAACGTCAGAGGACCCATCTTCTCATCCAACTCGATGAAGAAGTCTGAAACACGTTCCAACACAAATTAGAATTTATAGAAAAAATTATTTCGCTACGGTTTTAGAAATTCAGAAAATGACGAACAGTTTTTACATAAATCGTTCACACGATGTCATTGAAATACTTTCTTATGCTTGAAAGCACATTCGCTATGTACTGGAATTATTATTGCAGACCTCCGTAAAAACAGGACACACTTGAATCAACAGAAAGTTGAAAAAGAATTTTACAATGAGAGAAAATTGAGTTATTCGTACAATTCGAATCCAACCAAAAATGTATTTTTAACTTATTATTTCGATAATTAATCCACTTGTTCCAATTTTTCTATTAAATTCTGTTTTCGAATGGCAAAGAAGACTGTCCCATTATCTGTGACAAATACTCTATGAAGATTTTGTTCTATAAAAAATAATCAGCAATTATTCGTCACGAACGAGTCGTTAATATCAAGTTATTCGACTCGACTCTTCGTCAGCAAACTCCCGCCCCTCTTCACAAATGATTTAGTCATGAGAACCAGTCGATTATTCCGGTTCGAAGTTTGACTCGTTTCAGATTCAAAGAGTTTTCAAATATTTAGTAAAGCTTCTAAGGGCTCGAAGAAACTTTAGCAACATTTTTCGTCGACAAATTCGTATTGAATGTAAAAATATTTTTTTCTCGATGTGAATAAGAATGGATCGGTAATCACCTCTGTGTTTCTCCGTGACGAGAGCATTCGCCTGATCCCAGAGTTCATGACAGTTTATGAGCAACGAAAACTGCTGATTCTGTTTTTGCATGGCGGTGTGAATGCTCATCGGTACACTGACGTACGTAACCGCAGGTGGTTGACCCGCAACAGCGCCACGATTGGCCAATTCACCGCTGCTGTAACCGGAACTTTGACTGCCGACGGAGCCGACCGAGCCAGCAGGCGATGGGGTCGGTGACAAGGACGGTGTGTTTTGGCCTTCGGCTTGTACGAGTGTCGGTTGTGCGGGCTGTGAGCGACGACAAAAGGAAACAAAACCAAGAGAATTAACGATTTTCATCTTCACTTAAAACCGGAAGTGACATTGATCGTCGAAAAGTAAGCAGCGAGCGACTAACCTTTTGATGATAATCAGCGAGTATTTTTTGGTACTCTTTAACTTCGTGCTCGCGCATTTTGTAGAGTTTAAGATAGATGAGGGATTGGCACCACAAGCTGCAAAAAAAAAACACACACACACACAAGCAACTTTTAGTACTTCGTCCATTGTCACGCTTCAAGAATCTTCATTGGTTCAACGATGTTGGAACTCGCATCGTTGGAATGCAACGAGAACTATGACACTGAAGTTCGCAACGTTGGGATCCAACGAAAAATACTTTTTCTATTCGTTGTTTAGTTAATTTTAAAAACCATGAAAATTCACGTGTTGATTTTGCATTTGGATCCTAAAGAAAGATCGTTTCATTGTCCTGGGCAAATATTGAATAAAAATCTTGAGCTCTGCTCAAGAAAAAACAGAATTTCGTTGCATTCCAACGATGCAAACTTCAACATCGTCGAAAACTAATCATTTTTTATGGCAGAGCACAAAATTTTCATACAGTATTTGTTAAACATAATGGCACAGTCTTCTTTGCCATTTGAAATATGAATTTACTAGAAAAACTCCAACAAATGTATTAATTATTAATATAGTGCAAAATAAATAAAAAAAAAAGTCACCTCAAGATTGCCAATTTGTTGTGGATACTACTCTCGGGTGAGTTGTTTTGTTGGCTCTTGAATTTCGAGGATATCCACCTGTAAAGATTTTCATATTTAATACACAGAACGACGCGAGACAATCGAAAAATTATATTTTTATTCGTCCCAGCTTGAGCTTTTTTTATTACACAGGTTTTTGTACTTACTTTATAAGACTAAGTGTGTCCTTGTACATGGTAAAGGATGCTCTGTCCGTTACGGGATAAGACTCCATAGCGTGGCCGGTCAACAAAAAGTACAGTACCGCCTCCAAGTACAGCATGCCTTGTGCCGTGAGATCACGTTCCTCGTCGGCACTGTGCTTCAATCTTTTTGCTTCCGTCAGGTACTGATTCTGGTCCCTGGGATAGCGTAACGGATAAATTAGTGCAATTCTAAGATCGATTACGCTTTGTCTGTTCTCATTTATTTGTCAAACAGGACGATAGAGAAAATTAAAAAAAAAAAAAAAAAAAATCATTTTTGACCAACGAATTCATGAGTTTTTATCGGCGATAGACGCGAATACGATTGGTGCTTTTTCCCCAGGAGAAAAAATTGATTTCGTGCAATTTCCGGACACACGTGTTTGCTCGAGGGATTCGAAAGAATTTGGCGATTAAAAATAAACGTAAATTCTTCTTACCTATCCAGATCTTCCAAAACTTCCTTCTGGTGATTGAAGTAGGAATAGTAGACACGCTGGGGCGGTGCCGCCGGCGGTGGTAACAAATTCATGTCTGGTTTTTCTTCCCGCTCGTGATTCGTTGGTTGAACGTCATGTTGCTGTGATTTAAAAAAATGATTGAATTGCGGACGAGTTTTGTTTTTTCGGACGATGTTGAAGTTTGCATCGTTGGAATGCAACGAAAAGTGATTATTTTCGAATGGCGGAGTCTTCTTTGTCATTTGAAGACTGAATAAACTTGAAAAATGTTAACGAGTGCATTAATCATGAAAATAATTCCAACGATGCAAACTTCAGTGTCATTTTTTCATTTGTTTCGATGTCGGACGAGCTTACCGAACTGGATGAAGGTCTCGACGGATTAGGTTCCTTGTCAGCGTGCTTTCGTTTCTTTTTCTTTTTCTCTTTGTGCTCGCCACTGCGCTTAACCTTCAAGTCAACGGAACAGACACTCACACCCGACACCGAGCTACAGCTCAAATTACGTTTTCGTTTTGGCGCGCTGCCACTTATACCAGCGGCTGGGGGAACGACACTCGCGCTACCACCACCGCCGCCGCTACTACCACCACCACCACCACCACCACCACCACCGCCGACACTGCCACTGGAACCGGAATTCGTGTTTGTCGCGGAAGAACTACCGGAAGTACCACTGACACCGCCACCACTTGCACTACAACTGGAGCTACCGGCGCTTCCACCAGGAACAGCGCGATTTTTCGATTCGGTCTCGTTCGTTTCATCATTTTTAACAACGCTACGCTTGCTCTTAATCGCGATATCCTCCTCTTCCTCGGTCACTTTAACACTCGAAGCGTCACCGTGTGTCCTTAATTCGGCAGAGGAAGGAGGTCTCGGAGTTTCGATGATTTCACCTTCTTCAGGAGTCGAAGGTCGTGGCGCCGGCGTCGAAACGGCGGCTGTTGATCCCGATGGCAGATTGTTCGTGGAAGCTTGTCTCGACGATGGCCTCGAGGCTGTTCTCGAGGGTGGCCTCGTGTCTGGCAATTCTGTGCGTTGCCTCAGTTCCTGTCCTCTCGATGCTTGCGGTATGTGCGGAATTTTATTGAGATCGAGTCGACAGAGCAAACTCGGTACTCCGTTGATATAAACCAACGGTGGAAAACTCGTCGCCGTTGAGGCTTGCGAGGATGGTCTTTTGTACGGACTCTCGCTACCGGTCGGCGTATTTGCCGCGCCTCCTGTATACTCCTCCACGTAAATACCGCATTTTCCACCGCCCTTGCCGCCTTTTCCGCCTTTACCGCCTTTACCGCCACCCTTTGAGCTCGAAAACAACTTTCTCAGCGTGTCGCTTTTCTTTTTGTCCTGAACGTTGCCACCATCTTCCTCTTGTAACTTGGGCGCTGGACTATTGTCGCTGTCCGAGTTGTCCGGTGAAGTGGCACGCGTCGTCAACGGGGCTCTCGGTCTGGGAGGCACTCGGGCTACTTGGATCCGGTTGTTTCGGAGCGACACCTCGGACTCGCTGTCCGAGTCGGTCGCGCAACCCGACGTATTCGTTATCCTCGATCGAGGACGTCGAGACTTTGATTTTGCTGGACTCTTCTTCTTCTCCGATTTTTTCGTCGGTGATTCCCCGTGTCTGCTCCGCTTCACCGGTAACCTTCGCCAACGGGCATCTTCCTCCGAACCGCTGTTGCTCTTGTTCAATGCTCTCTCGTCCTCGCTCGACGTTATACTCAATCGTGTCCGACGCTTCTCAGTCGCTGGTCCCGGTGAACTCACCCGGGGTCTCTCCACTTCCGAGTCGCTCGAACGCTCCGGTGATCTGCCAAACATAACAAATTTGCTTCTTCAGTTTAATTTTATTCTTACGAGCTCAAATTTATTAATGCAAATTTTGTCTGATGTGCCAAATTATTTTTCGTCAATCTAATGAATTAATTCTTAGGACGGCGCGATAATTAATCATTCCAACTTACTCAGTGACACAATTTCATTTAAAAATCGATCGGCTCTTACTAAAGTTTCTATTTAGACGAGACGTATTTATTTTTCAACATCACATTGTCGTATACCATCAGACGTTGCACATCTGTGTTTTCAATCGACAACTTTGAATTTCTCGGGTCAGACTCCATTGCAATTATTCAATGTTCTCCGACTTGGTTAAAAGTTATACCGTCCGCTCTCGCCCTAACTCAATAAATTATTACTCCTGAATCATTGAATAATTATTGTCGATTCATGTTGCGACGGAGCTTGCAATCGAGTAACGAATTGAAGGACAAAACTCGCATTATTCGAGCAATTTGAATTTCGATAAACCATGATACTCAAGTTTGCATCATTGGAATCTAACGAAAACTGTATTTTTAGTTCATTATTTCAATAATTAATGCACTTGTTCCAATTTTTCTATTAAATTCAGTTTTCGAATGGCAAAGGAGACTGTTCCATCATCTTTGAAATAACCGAATAAACCGAAATTTACGAAACACGCTGATGTTCAAAATTTTGATTCACGTTTGAGAATGTTAAATTTTGAAAAGTTAAAAATTATGGCTGAAGCTTGAATGGAGCTGAAAAATAAATGTTTAGCGCTTACCTCGCGTCGCTCGCATCGTCACTCGTGTCAACCGTAGGTTTAGAGATGGGCGCTTTTTTCTTTGGGCTCCCGACGACTCGTGTTCTGCTACGCGCCTTTCCTCCGCTTGACTTTGGGTCTTCGGACGGGGTTCTCCGACCTTTCGGACTTTTGGTAGATTTTCTCGGACGTCCACGTTTCCTCGCATCCTGGGGCTTTGGTTTGTCAGTCTGTGACCTCGACTCCTCAACTGATTGACGCGTCGGCTTATCAACGTCTGACTGATGATCGCTATCGCTCAACAGGCTCAACATTGGCGCGTTTCTCGTTCTCTTGAGGGCCTCGTCGAGCTGCCACTCGCTATTGCTCGCGTGACCAGCAGCGTCGTTCCGACGTGTTCTTGACTCCACAGCGACTCTCTCCGGTGAACTTTCCCGTCTAGCCGTGTCATCCTGCATATAAATCAAACAACGAACCTTAATAAAATCTTTGAGGATTCTTTCGCATGTAAAAGAAAAAAAAAAAAACATTTAGAAAATATAAAGCTAAAGTTATCATCGTAACAATATTCTGCATTTTAATAATCGGCTTCGTTACAGAAAAAAAAGAATTTCGTCGCAAACGAAGCAAACTTCAACGTCCCGGAAAATATTACTTTTCCGACATTTTGCTTCTCGGCGATTGACTCCATAAAAATTAGGGGAAAAAAAATTGAAAATTGAAAAAAAAAATGAAAATTGCCTTACCTGAGCGGGTTTATTTTCCGAACTTTGATCCCCCGACTGAACGGCGGTTTTGTTGAAAAAACTGCCGAGATTCCACCGTTTTGATTCTTCGACAGCCGGTGGTGGTTCCTCGAGGGTTGGTTTGGGTGAGACGGAAGGAGGAGTGGTGGGACCTTTAGCAGGAGCTGGAGTGACTTCATCCTCGGAGTCATCGCTGCTGTCGGTGCCGGAGTCGGATCCAGAGTCGGAGCTGGAGCTAGCACTTCCGGAGCTTTGTGGAGCTTGTCCTGGTGGACTCGGTGGCCTTTGGTGAATCATCTTTGGACTGGGGGAACGTTTGCCGGGTGGACTCGCCGGAGGTGGTGAAAGGACGCGCTGAGGGCTCATTTGTTTGGGTGGTGTCATGGATGACGGTGGGCTGAGAGGTCTCGTGGGCGATAATGGACCAAGCGGGGACATGCCCATCGGCGACATAGGAGCTAAAGGCGGCGGGGCTGGCGTCATCACCGGAATCAATGGTTTCGAGAGACTAAACGAAGGGAAAAGACAAAAACAACAAAACGGATGAGTTTAAATCCGGAGAACGGATTAGCTTCAATCTTGGAATAAAAAGAGCGACGAGCAGAGCGAGGAATAGTGAATTGAAAAGGTTTCGCTCTGGCTACTTATCCAGAGCGCATTGTTATAAAAAAAAATAAAAAAAGAAAACGAGAAAGAAATACTTACTCAACGGTGAGATCGGGACTTCTGTTGCCTCTTGGAAGCCTTGACCCGGTTCCCTGCGAAAAAGCATCTCAACGTTAAAAACTCGATCGTTCCGAATCGATAATTCGAGCAAAATAACGAGGCCAATATGTTATTGATAAAACTGAAAATATGATGAAGAATCTGGCGTTACCTTGACGGTGCCCTCATCCTCGCTGTCTTCGGAAAGGCTGAGATCGCGTTCGAGATCCCTGTGAACAGAAAAGTTGTAAGAAATCGATAAGAACGAGAGTCTTCTTTACGATAATAGGCGTCAGGGGATGTGTGAATACGTATAGGACCAAGAGAAAAATGTTTACACCGAGTGTAATAACGGTATGGTGTTAGGGAATGAGAAAGAAGTTTGTACTCGTAACGCTGTGGATCGAACAAATCATGTGAATATCCGTGTACGTGTCTCTGCGTGTACGTGGGAGACTGTTCGACATGGGAGGAGCGTCAAAAGCACCGGGATTGTGAAGTTCTGATAGAGTGGAGCTGAGTGAAGCGGAATTGTTCTGTAGCTAGCACGTACGGAGAGAAGAGTGGAACGGAGCAGAGGATAATACGAGTGAGTCGTACACTGCAGGGAATTTACACACGTATATGTATGGAGGAATCTGTAAACACGCATCGAGACGCACTCATACATATGGACACACGTGTATTGGTATAAATACTCGTGTGGAGGTTCATATACTTTTATACAGATAAAGCGATAGATGTGGGGAAGCAGAGGACAGCGAGCGTCGACCCCGCGGACTGTCCTGCGTCGTCTGCTGGGCACGAAGGCTCCCCGGCATGACTGCCAACGAGCCTGCTGCCACTCTCGGCCTTCCCTGACCGTTCTATCTGACAATATGTTGAAATATATATGTATATAGTTATGTATGTGATATACGGGAGTGTCTAATGCTTTCTCGGTGCTATATGGGCATCCGCCACTCGTCCTCACAACTGTATCGGAAGCAAGCAACATATACCTACACGTCGAGTTCCTCATTCGGTTCACCACCGTTGGCTATTTCCTTTCGCACAAAACGGCTCTTTCGCGTTCCTGTATTTCGTTACCCCTCATTTTTTTTCCCTTTTCTCCCATTTTCTCTCTCTCTCTCTTTTGCGCGTTTTATCGCTGACGTTACTATTGTCACAGCCCCTCCCCCCCCCACCTTCGAACATGTGTTATTGCGTCAAAACGTTTTTCTTCTCCGCTATGATTTTACGAATCGATAAAAAAGTTGGAATTCGAAGAAAAAAAAACCATTGTGTGTCTCCGTATTTTTAATCTCGTACTCGCAAAAAGTTTTCCTTCAGGTTTTATCCCTCAAATGGCATTGTCGATATACAGAAAAAATGCACCACCCCCAAGTTGCATCGGTCCTCTCGCGTCAAAGTGAAATAATAATTTGACGTTCCTGGACTCGATTCTGTACCGAGTTTTTCTTACTTTTTCATGCGATACATCCCCCTTCGCTTTTGCCGTTATTGTGCTCACATTTTCAAGTACCTTTTGGTTGCAACACACAATCAAGATGCACTTCCCCGTTCGAGGAATAGGTGGCATGCGAGTACACGCTTTCAAAGAGGAAAAGCAACAACAGAAATATACACACGGAGTATCATGTTCTCTGTATAGGTACAAAGCTCTATATATAGATATATAGAAAGACCAAAGACTTATACCCGGACCGTGATAACTCGCTGGCTTTACGAGGCGGCTTGCTCGAGTAACTCTGATAAGAATCTCGAGCCCCGACGTCCCGACGACGTCGGCTGTGCAAGCAACCGAGTGCGAGCTAAACCAAAGAGAAAAAGAGAACGAGCAGGAAAATAAAAAGGAGGAGAGTGTATATCCTGAGAGCGCTTATACGACCAACGAAACCCGTAAATCGCGGCTAATCGTGAGAATGCATTACGTCCATTCTTCCGAAGGGCGGATATTACAGTGTGGTGAACATACGAAGACGGAAGGGTAAAGAGAGAGAGAGAGAGAGTGAAACTGAACCAATAATGCACCGAGAATGCAAAAGTTCTTGGCAAACATTTTTCGTCCGGCTTCCGGGTCAAGAAATTGATTCTTAATGAGTTTTCAATTGTAAATTCCGTTAAAGCCACATGGAGGGAAAATTATAGAAAAAATTACTATGCCACCACAATTCCCTGGTACCATATCATTCCTCTGAGAAATTTTACCAAACACATAGTAATTTTTTATCTGAAATTGAGCAAAAAATGTCAAAATTTGACAAAAAATATCAAAATTTCCGCGATTTCCGACAGAATATGAATGAAAAATTTGTCTTTGCTAAAATTTCTCAGACGCACGATATGGTACCAGGGTGGTACTATATGGTGGCGTAGAAATTTTTCCTATAATTTACTATAAGACGCTCGCATCGAATCCGGTGGTAGAGGCGCGATGAGCTTTGATTCGAAATGTTGCAAACTTTGGAGAAACAAAGTGATCCGCGTATGAGAAAGCGCGGCGGACTGAAGGGCGATTGGTGGTTTGTGCAAGTTGAAAATTCGTAAGGGGAGGAAATTCGTTAGACATTTTACGAAACACGGCTGAGCTATCGGATGTATCGCGTACATACACTCATACACGTTATTCCAACATCCGCTCGTGCTTTTCATCCCTTCCATCTCACGAAATGTGGCAACGTGCGGTGAAAACTAGTTTGCTCGCTCGAGACATGCCATATGATGCTGTGTCGTGAATATATATGTCTCAGAGAGAGAGAGAGAGAGAGAGAGAGAGAGGGAACATTTTCTACACACAGCGGAGGAAGATCGGAGAGAGCAGTCTCCCGATTCTCTGTTCGCGCACAGAGAAGAGAGAGTAGCTGTGTAACGTGACTCGATTGCACGAATTCGTATACACACGAACAAAGCAACTCGGTGCTCTTCCATTTAAATGTGTGTGCCCATTTATATATACGTGTATATATAGGATCCACGACACACGCTTATAACGAGGAAGTGCCAGCTTCCGGCAAGGCCAGGGAACGAGTTATCTCCCCGTTACGGAACGAGTCTACGTATTTGCTCGACGCTTGTATAAATACGTGTATGAAATATGTCGTATATTAAAATGCACATATATAAATATATATATATATATATAGGGGTAAAAAGTGTATGTACCTGTGTATATGAATGTCTGTATTGAAGGTGGTACGGAGTAACGGAATAATTTGACCTTGTCGAGGACAAAGACGTTTTAGTTTGTTGCAATTAATTTGTTCTACCGCGTCGCGTTTCTTCCCTTCTACTGCATTCTCATACACCATTTTTTTAATTGCGTATGAAAGATGATAAATTTATCACTGAATCTCTTTTGTTTTATGAAAGGAATAGGTTTCACGAGGTTGCTGCGCAGCCAGACAATGAAAACGATATTCGGGATTTTCTCGGATAAGGGAGAAAGCTCCTGGTGATTACAGCGGAACATGGATCCGTTCAAGACACGGACCAGCTAAGAAAATCTATGGACTTTTGTGCTCAAGGCTTCAATGGCTAAAGCGTGACAATACAGAGTCAACGCTTTCTTCTCTCTCTCTCTCTCGAGCTGCTACTCCTTTCTTTTTGCACTGGGCGTTCAGCAGCCCCTCTCGAGCTTGGCAGCAATCGATAGCAGCGATCTCATATACCCGCGCGTTCTTCCTTAGTCAGTGTGAGAAACGGAAAGAGCCAAACGAATCTCACGAAATAGTCCATTGACGCTCCTTTTTTTTTTTTTCTCGATCTTGCAACACGCTCCCCGGACAGTGATAATTATTTTTTCAGTCAATCTTCGCGTGGCAAATTTTCTCTTTCCCTAATTTTAGTTTCTTTGAGAATTAACTCGAAAGGTGCGTCACCGCGAACACGAATTGGCAGTTGAGCTATGTGTGTGAATATTTCAAACGCATTGACAAGGAGCAATGATTCTATTTATTTTCGAATCGATGAGCCGCCAGTGTAAGTTTTCGACTAATTGACTAAATGCCCTAATCTCATTAATCGCTAATTGCAAGCAGTTTTTTTTTTAGGAAACTACAAACTGACGTGAGATTCGATCGATAGCATCGCGTCCTCGCCAAAGAAGGGTCATTAAACTTTGGCAGGACAATCTATATATAAATTAATGAAAAAGAGGCAAATAGAAGATACTAGGGTGTCAACTACAGCGGAAGTGATGTTGCATACATAATAATGTAGCTCGATCGTTCGAGCTAATAATAATATTCGGGCAAACTCGTCCAAATAGTTCGACCCCCATGCAATCAATAATTTCCCTAAATCTTAGCAGCTCGATAGCGAAAAGGCGATTGAGTAACCGCCCCATGGACTAAAAATATCGCGATACGAACGACCTTCGTTACGCGATTCATATATTTTTATGAAAAAGTATTTGACACGCGCGGCTCGCAACATATCGAGCGTCCCAGCAGAGTTGACGATTTCTTCGTTTGACCGCACGCACGATATGCAAAAAATGTGAATAATGTGATAACAACACAGACAGCATTGTAAATGGAATAATTTTTCCCACACCTGTCAGAAATTTCGTTCTGGTTCGTGGATCACGTGGCCTATAAGGATGAGAAAACCGAAAGGACACTGAAAATCAATTTTTTTAAAAGTCGTCGATATTTTGTTTAACACGGTAAACTAAATATTTTTAGATAATTTCAAAATTTTCGTTATTTTGGCAATATATTTGATTTCTAACGAAATTTTCAGCGAAATTTACGATTGGAAGGACGAAAATTTGTGTCCAAAGAGACGTGCTAGAATATTTCTTGCTGCAATGACACAATTTTTGGAATAATTCAAAAAAATGTTTAGTCGAACGTATTCAACAAAATATCGACAAATTTTAACAAAATTTCATTTCCAGTGCAGCAGAGGACAACATTTTCATATAGAGTATTTGTCAAAGATAATGGGACAGTCTTCTTTGCCATTCGAAAACTTAATTTAATATAAAAATTGAAACAAGTGCAGCATTAATTATATTGAAAAAACGTTTAGTCGAACGACGTATCGAACAAAATATCGATCTGTTCCAACAAAATTTTGTTTTTAGTGGACAAAGTTATACCGGGCGAAAAATCCGAACGTTTTACGAAAGTTAACGATCGGGTTTGTCACTACAAACACGACAAGCGTTTGTATACAAGCTCCGCGCAATCTTCGTATATATATTTATATATTTATCTAAGTACGAACACACATGTACAGATTGCATGTATGAGCCAGCAACAAGCTCGAGCGTAAGATACATCGAGAAGAGGGAAGGTTTATAAAGCTTCGGTGTAGGCTGTTGCACGAGGAATAGATGGTTAACGTTGGAGGCTCGTGTGTAACCATTTGCTTGCTGTGATGCACTGGCTTGTGGGCAGTAAGCGATTCTCTCGGGCGCGCATTAGGAACGCGCGCGGAGAGAGGAAAGAATAAAGAGAAAAAGCAGGCAAGAACAGCAGAGAGCCGCGAGAACAAATCGGAGAGAAGCCGAGGAAGCAATAATAGCCAAGACAACCCGCGGTCTATATACGTAGAGACAGTAAAAAAAGAAACATTAAAAAAAAAACAAAAACCCTGCGAAATAAAGAAAAGAAGCGACCGGAAAGAATGAGAAGAGGTCTTCGGTGTCATTCTCTCGGATCCACCGATCGCGTCGTTCACAGCAGACGCGAACTCGGAGAGATATAACGTTCACAGTGAAAACCCGAAGACGCGGAATTCCTCTGAAAAGCTCGCGGGAGAAGCTAAGATGTGCAGAATTCTGCGATTCGAGTTTCTCTGCTTGATGCTCTTCCTTTTTTTCCCTTCCTCTTTTCGTCTCACTCTACTCCCTCAGCTTCAAATAACTTGCTAAGAGTTGAAAGAGTCTATATGTACATTGTTCGAACAAAAAGAAAGTACGAGTTGGTGCGACTTTGCCAGAAGGAAGAATCTTCACTCTCTGTTTTTCTTCTTTCTTGACGTTTTCTTTTAATTTTAGGTTTATTCGCGTACAAAGTCATTTCCACAATCGACTTAATTCACTGTATCTTTTCTACCGTGGCCTTTCTTATTCTTTCCATTTACTTGCTCTACGCTTCCCCTGGTAGATGAACTTTCAACCTCCATCTCTTTTCCTCTCCTTCTCCTCCGCATCACCTGCTGCTTCCATCTCTCTCGCTCACTCGCCCTATAGCAATGTGTGCATTCGACTCTCACTCACTTTCTCGTT
Source organism: Hyposoter dolosus (assembly GCA_963921915.1). Taxonomy (NCBI): domain Eukaryota; kingdom Metazoa; phylum Arthropoda; class Insecta; order Hymenoptera; family Ichneumonidae; genus Hyposoter; species Hyposoter dolosus. Next base: position 1,985,994 of record OY998140.1, read on the forward strand.
ATTTCACCCAGCTACCTGATAAAATACACTTGTCTTCTATCCTTTATCGTTCTTTGGTCTCCCATGAGAAGTAAGAACCTCCTTTGGCTTGTTTTATCACGTCGCTCGAAACTCGTGGCGTTGCGCATCCACATGCTCACACACACACACGTATACCAAAAAGCAGGAGCATCTCTCTTATACTCTTTCAGGTACACGCACACAGCTGAGATTTTCCAAGGATCGGTGCAGCAGCAGCAGCAGCAGCAGCAGCAGCAGCAGCAACCTTCACCTCCAGCCGGTATACTCGTTGACTATACACTCTGCTCGCTATATCTATTCAGTATACTTCTTCGTCGTCGTTTCGCCTCTTTCGTTTTCTCATTCTCCGCGCGCTCATTCCTCACTCTCCGTCGATCTTGCTATTTTTCCTCTTTTTATCGTCAACCTTATGCCTCGACCTGCACTCACTCAACGTGTACATATATTTTATGAGTGCATCTTCTTCCGGGATCGTGCAATTTGCCGTTTTCTTCCTATTTCTTATTTTATCACATATATGGACAAAAGTTTGTTTTTTTTTGTTTTTGTTTGGATCCTCGCTTCGATCTCGAGATACGAGAGTATTTCTCATTTTCTCACGCCATTCGTTTTTTCTTTGCCCAAATCTTTCCCCCGTATCGCCCGTATTAGCAACCGATGCTCCAGAGAGCACACAATCACAACAAGTTCCGTGCATTTTGTGTGCAGCATCGCAGCCCCCGCAGCAGTTCACCGAACCTCGCTGTCATGTTCAACCATCCGTTAACAAATTATGCTCTTCCATTGCGGTGCGATGTGCACTACTCGCTTCTTTTGAATATATCACTGAGAAAAGAAATTTGTTGAATCAACAAATTTCAATTTGTTCGTTACAATTTTGCTGATTCAAAAAAAGTAATGTTGCGGTGAACGCATATGTAGTTGAGGCAATAACTTAAGTGGTCGAAACAATCAATTAATCCTGATGCAGTCGTTCAGTTGCTTCGACACCTTTAGTCGTTTATTGTGACCAAATCAAGTCGTTTGAATAACAAAATCAAACTCTGGTTGACTAAATGTTTGATTGATTTGAGAGATTAAGAGAAAAAATGCCGTGCGTTCCGTGTTTAACAAAACTTTCAGTTGTATAAACTGAATCATCAGTTTGATCAACTTTTGGGTTGTTTTGTAATTGTTTTGTAAAATTGTTTTGTAAAACGAACAAAATATTTTTTTCGCCCTCCATGACTGCGAGATTTGTTGATTCATCAGAAATTTTGTTGAATCAACAAATTTATTTTCTCAATGATAGTCAACAAAATGAAAACGAAAACGTAATTTCTGTTAAAAGTAACAATATTCTTATCAATTTATTCGACTCGAGATGCTCAACTTTACAAAGTACCCAAAACGAGAAGCGCCCTTATGAAGAAATCGGGATTGCTAAGTTTTACTCCCAGAGGAGGACCGGATGTATCTACAAGTACGTCATAAGAATCTTGAATAAATAATTACGTGAATTTCAAGCCGAGTGCCAGCGAGAATATGTAGGAGGGCTTGAAAGAGGGAGCCAGGCAAAGAATGAGAGAAAGGGAGAGGAGAGAGTCTCTCGAGAAATACGAAACACGTACAGCAAGATATGCACATGTATAACGGATAAAAGCAGCAGCAGAGCTGGAAATGTGAATCATTGCTTCAGTCTGTTTACTCGTTGTTAACTCTACTTTACGCTGGCTTCTGTCGTTCAAATTACATTTTGATTGAGTAATTTACGTGGGCTTCATTTATTCCCAACACAAAAATCCTAAACCGTACGTAAAAAAAAAAAAAAAAACAATAAAGTTCGCAACGTTGTAATGCAACGTTTTTTTATTTTTTATTTTTATCTTTTTATTGATAATTTGTTTAATTTTCAAAATCATCCAAATTTCTCTAACCGATTTACTATTCGGGACGCAAAAATGGATTCTTTTATCATCGTAATTATATTCTGCGTTCGAATAATGAGCTTCGCCCCAGAAAATAAAAAATTTCGTTGCATTCCAACGATGTAAACTTCAACGTCATAAAAAACAAAGCAACACATTTTTCATTTAATGGTACGGTTTTGTCGTTTGCATCGTTGGAATACAACCAAATTCTGTTTTTTGTTAAAATTTTGATGAAATATTTGATCAGGACAATGAATAGAAAAAGTATTTTTCGTTGGAGCCCAACGCGTTGGGAACTCGAGTGTCATACGAATGGTCCATTCCCCACACATCACAGCATCATCGATTCCTGCTCTTACATTTGACCCGAGGCCCCGTCCCATTCTCTCTTTCTCTCGAGTGTGTCCCTCACCAACTCTCTGTGTTCTTCAAAGCTAAACCGGTGTTACCACAATGCACATGATACATTTCGGGTTTGGCCTGCTGCCGTTATCATGACGATGTAGCTCAAAAGCGTTGCGCGAGCGTCTACTTTGCTTCAACAGCACAACGAGCAACGAAATTAGCTTTGTAGTTTCAAACGAAAGATAACTATCGTCGGTAGAGATGAGATGCAATGAAACTCGCAGCAGCATCAGCAGCAGCAGCAGAGCGATAGGCAGGAGGAGAAAGGGAGGCGTAAAGAGTGAGAGAGAGAAGAGGATAATATGCAATGTTTCCTCAGCGGATGGTTCTGAGGAGATTTCAAAAGACATCGATCAAGGGAATCTCGATGCTCATAGAATCAATGCTCGGTGTGTATAGATAGTGTGTGGTTCAAACTCCATGCTGACTTTGGATGCACGTGTGCATCCTCACATGCAGTAGGCTGCTCTGGCCCCGACCCCGCGAGGTTCTCGTGTACGTCTTTCTCGTTCCACACTCTTCGCGTCACTATATTCACTCAACTAACCAACGTGTCTTCATCCGTCGAAGAACGCCCGTACACTCGTTTAGAATTTCATGTCTGCCTTTATAATTAGAAATGCGAAGCACCCTTTGGTGCGGAGAAGGAAAGGAGGGAGGAAAGCGTACGAATGCACGCGCGAAAGCTACTTTGTACACTCGCTGAATCATGACATTGAAAAAAGATACGAAAAGGGTGCGGAAATACAGAAGCAAACTTGTCTGCGGATCCCATCAGTATATTCAGATTAATTTCAAGTATTAAAATTGCACGGGGATAAAGTATTCGTAGCCATCAATAGCGCACGGTTAATCTTCCCTGAGACCTCGAACGAAGGTTCACGGATTAAGGGTCTTTAGAGCTTAAACACGTTCTCGCGACTCGAGCTAAATACCGACTGGCTTACGCATTAAATCGCGTTGCATTCCATCATGGTTAAGTAAAATAGTGCATCATTTGACTTTACGCGGAATTCGGTTAATTAATCGAAGGGAGCCCAACGAAATCTGATTATTTTTATGGAGCTGAAGAGTTAGCAACGTTGGAATACAACGAAAAATATGTTTTTTTTAACGATAATTTGTTCAATTTTCAAAATCATCCTCACTTTTCGAACCGACATACTTTTTGGGTCGGAGAAATCGATCGTTTTATCATCGTAATTACATTCCACATTTTAACGTTTTATTTTTCTCGTCGTTCATTTTTTCTTTTTTAGTTTTTATTTTTTTATAGCAGAGGACAACATTTTCATAATGGGACAGTCTTCTTTGCCATTGGAAAACTGAATTTAATAGAAAAATTGAAACAAGTGCATTAATTATTGAAATAATTAATTAAAAATTCATTTTTCGTTGGATCGAAACGATGGACACTTCGGTATCATCCCTTTCTCGTGGACTACGTGTGGTTAGAAATAACAATTGGACTGTTTTCTATAATGAATAAATCATTGATAACGGAGCTAGGGAAAGAAGCTCAATGGAAGAACTATAAACAAACTTCCGGAGCCTATAATAAATGGTTCGATCTTGGGAGTAACTTTGCATTCCTTCGCAAGAATATTTGGTTTTCTCTTATCCGTGGCGAAAGGTAAGGATAACGCGGGGAAGGATTTTCATTTCACGTTCCCGAGTATGTGACTCGCGTGTCAACGATCCCTCCCTTTTGCCACTTTCCCATATACAGTCGCAACTCGAAAAGTACGAATATCCTCTTATCGCGATTCCCTAAACTTTGCGCACAACGTTCTTCGCCTCTCGCCAGCACAATTTCTCTTTCTCTCTCAACAATTGGCAAGGACGCGACGGTAAATACGAAGGTAGAAACAACTCGCGTACTCACACCCATGCGGAATAAAGGCCCGGGTGCATCTACGAATATGAACGCCAGACCGGTCTTGGCTTTGTCAGGGATCCCCGACTTTTGTCCACCAAGTTTGGAGTTTCCTAACGAAGACGCCCTAGTTTCTTTATCGCAAAGTAACAGAAACGTCCACCGTCCAAAAATTCTGCTTCTCCAAAAAAATTGCTCCAAATCTTTTTATCAAAAGTGCATCGAGTGCATCGTAAAATACGTTTATCTATCAATTGTTCGTTCAATTTCCAAATCCATGACAATTTTCATACCGATTTTGTGTTCGAATCCTCAAAAAAAATCGTTTCGTTGTCCCGACCAAATATTCAATAAGAATATCTTGAGACTTGCTCAAGAAAAATGTGAATTTCGTTGCATTCCAACAACGATGCAAACTTCGACATCGTAAAGTGCGTTATGAAAAAATAATCGCTCTCGGGATGTTGTTTTTCGCACGCGCGGGGGTTGAGGCGCACGCGGCTATTATATGAGTATTGAACGAATAAAGTCTGAATGGGAAACTGGGCGAGGAGAAAGAACGAAGAGAACGAATCTGTTCTGGTTGGCTTTATTAATTCGCCAAGAGGGTCGAGATTACACTCGAGATGCCGTTGATGAGTTTCCGAGCCGTTGGATAAGCGCGCTAATCGACGATCTCCTCCGACATCGACCTCTTCAACTATCTGCCCCAACCCATCTCTGGCACGACGATCCGTTTTGTTATTTCTTAGCATTTCTATATACATATCGAGTTGATTTGACTTTCGGACCTTTTGCCATAGACTTTCTTGCTCTATTATTATTCGATGCGGTGTGCAAACACAGCTGAGCGATTTATTCCTAACGAGATTTTCGAGTATCCGGCAAATAGAAAAAAAGAAAAATGGCGTGTTCGGAATATTGAAATTTCATCGCTTTCAGAAAGTGTCATTAGCGCAATAAAATCAGAATAATTAATAAGCAACTGTGTACAATAAAGTAAAAAGGCACGAGCAGCCACTCGCATCGACAAACTCGTTTAATCGCTATCGCAGTTAATATCTGCGGCGATGAGTCGTGTTTTACGAATTATTAATAAATCTACCTCTCGATACGAAATACAAAAAAGTGTTTGTACGAAACTAGCCATACGACTCATAAATGTGTGTTTACGTTCGAAGAAAAACGGCATATTTGTACGTCCATTAACTTGCAATCCTGCGAGAGCTCGTCTGTGCCAAAGCAAAACGTACGTGTATATACGCGAAAGTGAAAAAGTCGTATGTTTCTTTTATAACTCGGTGCGGGTAACCGCAAATAAATGCACCAGCGCAGACGAGATAATGGAATAGCCGCTCGACCAAACAACCATCACACAGTGTACAAAATCCCCATTCCTCCTGAATACCAACACACACACAGGCACAAACTCAAAGTGCGTGTGTTTGATACGCGCGCGTATATAAATGTTCGTTCCACATTCGATACAAAGTTTGCTGCTCCGATCTGCGCCAACTGGTTTTATTTTTTCCTTATCGCTGACTCTCCGCACGCGCGCGCGCGCGACATTTCACGTCTAGTAGAAAAATGAATGTGAATGCGAAGGGGTTCTCGAGCCTACGAAATAATGAAACGATCTTTATGCTCTTGCTTCTGTATAATTTGTATATAGAGGCCGCGATGTGCGGCTTGGTATAAATCGAGAGACTATGAGCATCCGGCTCTTGCTCGCAATCTTTAGCTCTCGCGTGTTATCTCTTCGATGGCCTTGCTCCGTGGGCACGACAGCGACTGATAATATTTCAGAACGGACCGCCGATTCGAGGACGTATGTTCATCGCGAAAAACCAACGCCCGCACGTGTTTTCTCGACGATTTTTCGAGTGAGAAAAAGAAAAAATAAAAACCGCGTCTCGAATCTAAATTTTTCTTTTCAGTTTTTCTTACATACAAAATGCTTTGCGAGCCTAAGTTCATTAAGAAAAGTTGTTACAAATTGACTAAAGAACAACATACTCTAAATCCAAGATTGTCCGAGGTAATTTGTATTCGTTATATAATAAACTAATTTTCGAAAAAATTTTACGACAGATTTTTTTGAAAAACTAAATAAAGCTTCTTCGATGTTACACAAAAGTGTATGCAAAGTTTTAAGAGGCTTCACCATTTAGAAATCGAAATATTAAATGTTGAAAATTGCAACTTTTAACAACACGCTCTTATGAGAAGCTACTGAAAATTGTGATTTTAACAAATAAATATCTCGACTTCTACATGGTGAAACCTCTTAAAATTGCGCGAGCTATTAGACCTCACTATTCTCTTTGTATGGTACAATTTTAAAGGAATTCTATCGATAGAAAACTTTGCATACAACGTCCTTAAAACGAAAAAAAAAAACAAACAGCAGAAGTCTGTTTTTTTGCTGGTGTAATACACACGCGGGGAAATAACGAGATCGTCATTAAAGAAAGAAGATTGAGTGACCTCATCCGAATTGAGTGAGAAAAATGACGTGCCCACCCTTCTCTTTTCGTCTTTTTCTTTTTCTCCTCGGAGACAAACAGACTCTTGGGCCATTTGCACGAAAGATTCTGCTCCTCGGAGCAACGTGGAACGGATATTTCGAGCTTTATATTATGAGGGATGAAAAGTGAGCATGAGAGAGTATTTTGGCAGGGCTTGGGTGCGCAGCAACGATAAACGAGAAGGATTCACATGCTCGGAGAGCGAGATAACTGGCCAACTTCCTATCTCGCTTTCTCTTTCCTCTTTCGCGTCGTCGACGGCTCATTAATTCCTCGCTTCGATAAAGCATATTATACGGAATGAACGTAACAAAGAGAAAGAGATGCTGGGAGAGAGAGAGAGAGAGAGAGCAACAAAAAAACGCGCGCCCGGCTATACGAAGCGTACGTACGCGGCGACGAGAGGGTGAAGCTCGCTTCAGGAAATTGCTGCGCGAGCACGAATCATCATCTATAAACCGCGCTAACGCCCGCGCCACCCCGGAATCTAATTTACGGAGGTCACGACCAAATTCCGTCCGTTCTATATAATCACTCACACACACACTGACACACCCCCACACATATACATAACGAACGACCACTCACCCCCTAGAGTTCGCGGACCATGTGCACCCAGTTTTTGGCAGTCAAATTATTTCCCTTTGAATACGAGCAACCTTTTGTTTTCATTCACTAGCAATATCGAAAGCTCGCACTCGTCTGTTGCACCAATAAAATCATATAATTTGCCCATTATCTGTAGCAGGCAAAATGTCCTTTCAAAATCCAGCGAAATCAGCGATAACACGTGTTCCATGATTCAACATGATTCCACAAAATGCTTCAATATTTGTGAGTTTTTCAGGATGTTGAGTTCCTATAAACGCAAATGATGAAGAAATACTGAAAATTTGGTATGTCTTTGTATGAAATATTTAAGAGACCTTGTTGAAATTTGACGATCATTTGGAAACTCGTTATTCAACAATCAACATCAATAAATTAAATGTAGTCAAATGCAGTTTTATGGAAACTGGTATAACTTTGCGATAAGTTTTATTTTTGACCTGTCAATTTTTCAATATCTACAGTATACGCTGAAAGCAACGCGGAAACAAAAGGAAGTTTATTGATAAATGTTTATTTTTTAATATTGAGCTTTCTTAAATACTTGGTCAAAAACAAACTAAATTTGCAGAATTTTCTTGTCACATTTTATTTCAACCCTCAAGGACGTTGTATGCAAAATTTCCTATCGATAGAATTTCTTCAAATTTGCACCACACAAAGAGAATAGTGATGTCTAATAGCTCGTGCGATTTTAAGAGTTTTCACCATGTGGAAGTCGAGATATTTATTTATAAAAATCACAAAATTTTCAGTACTTTCTCATGTGTGTTAAAAGTTGCAATTTTCAACATTAAATATTTCGATTTCTATATGGTGAAGCCTCCTGAAACTTTGCATACACTTTTATGTTACATCGAAGAAGCTTGATTTAGTTTTTCAAAAAAATCGATCGTAATTTTTTTTCGAAATTTTGTTTAGTATATAACAAATACAGATTACCTCGGACAATCTTGGATTTAGAGTATGTTGTTCTTTAGTCAATTTTTGTAACAACTTTTTTTAATGAACTTGGGCTCGCAAAGCATTTTGTATGTAAGAAAAACTGAAAACAAAAATCAAGATTTGACCGTCGCCGTACAACGTCCTTAAAGTAGTGATGACGGAATTAAGAATTTGGTATGTTTTTGCGTGAAGTCTTCAGGAGGTCGTGTACAAATTTCACTCTATTTATTGAACAATTATAGTCAATACTTTTTTCTTATTATTCGACGTTAAAAAGCTTTTTTTAGTTTACTAAAGATATCTGGTTGGTCAACATCGACAGCCTTACGTGTGCACCAATCCAGCATATTGTAGGCCGTTGTTCAAAACGTTTCGTATATCCATGAACGTGACTCCCGCTCGGACTTTTGTTAGCAATTCGAAACAGCACATTTATCAGTTGAGAAGCAAAACGAGATTGATTGTACAAGGGATATTCGGCGAGCGAGTGTGTGAATTGAAACGTAAGTCACGTCGCAAAATGCTACATTTCCCTCGGCGAGGAAATGAGTCACGCGACCAAATGTGTGTCTCATTTTTCCTCTTTGCAGAGTAACTGCGTTCCTCTACAAAATCCTCGAAATCACAACAATGAGTCATTACAATCTCTAATCCGGAACTATTCTATCGCTCGTATATTTCGTTGAGCCTGACGACTCGCCTCGACGAGTTTCAAAATAAAGTTTATGAAACTCGATGGAAAATGTGGACGCCATCGATTTTGGTGCGATGGTATTTTCTCCACTCGATGAAAAACCAAAAATTTGCAGAGTTTTCACACCCTCGTGCAATATTTCAATTATTGTGTGTCCGAGTGTGTATTCGAGGACCTTAGAGTTTCGTAGAGGATCGCGGGACTGTGCGAACTCAAATATATGTTTGTGCGAGGGTTGAATCGTCAGGAGTTCTCTGCCTATTAACGCATAAGCGCGAAAGCAGGTTACAAGTTCGGAGGTCCGTGCTGCTCCGCCTGCGTTGGCCGTGACGCAAAAGTCTCTCCGTTGAAGCGCTCCCTAGCGCGTCAACGAGTTAGTTCCCTCGCGCAATCCCGCTCCTTAGCCCCTTCCACCCCATACCGGAAACGCGTTGCGAGCTCGTAAAGTTGTCGTAATGGAAAGGGTGAGTAGGATGAGTTCGAGATCCTATTTATACTTGCTAGAGTGTTTCTCCTGTGTGTAAGTATTACAGAGGTAAAAGAGGAAGACAGTGTGACGAAGAAAAGCGACACTGGAGCAATGACGTACGAATTTTGCCGCGGCGTCTTCCTCGTGATTTTTTGCCGCGCGTGACAAAAACACGACCTACATAAATTCCGAGCTTCCACGAGTTCCTTCTCGCGCGCTCTCGATTATTTCTCGGACGCAAATCATTGATTTTTTTTTTTCTATTTCAACCTGCTCTACAAACTTGTAAATGCAAATAGAAAAAACGCTGCAAATTGAAATGTGCAAATTGTTTTTTTTTTTATAAATAGTCCAACCGTTTTAATTTCTGCAAATTTTTTTAAAACACCCACGCCGAGCTTCTATAGAGTTTTTCACACACCTGACGATTGCTCGGCACAATTCAGTCGGAATGCGCTTTAAGTAGGCAAACGTTTTTGCCTGCTTCGAGTAACCGGGGAACCGTGCTTATCGATTGAATTATTGAACCGCCGCGAAGCACGACAACGAGAAGCTTTGTTTTCTACGTAAAATACATATTATTACTTTTATCCTCCGCTCGGCAAACACACAGACATTAATAACTTTTTAACGGTTCCTCTATGTAAAGAACGTGTGCTAATAATTCAACGTTTTTTTTTTCCGCTAAAACACTCGAGTGCAGTCGATCTTCCTTTTATCTAATTTTATAATCAAATGCATTTTCCCGCGTGTGTACTTTTAACTATACCAATGTTTTATGAACCGCACAAAACCTTGTTCGCTATTCGCGTTTTCCTTTCGACCGATACACCTTTCCGTCGAGTGCACTCAACACACAATTTCGTAGCGTTTTTAATTCTCTAATGCGTAATTAAATAATTGACAAAAAAATATTTTTGCTATTTTCTAAAATTCTTTTGCTTTCGCGAAATCCTTCGATGATCGTCCAATGCGAAATTCCAACGTTTCCAAATCCCTAAGCTGCTCGATTTCCTCGTGGCAAAATCGCTCAAATTCGCAAATTCGCAATCGACAGCTGTACCGATCGAAAAAGTATCAACTCAATTTTTAGACAATTACGATTCTGTAGTTTCGAGCGAGTCATACCGATACACGATCCGGGTGCTGTGGAAGCTTCTCGGAGCTCCCGTGGGTGGAATAAAGTGTCATCTCATCAGAGTACACGATTTCTCAAGGGAGTTTAGTGCTCGAAGTTCTTTTTCTCTGTTGCAGGCAAAAAGAAGGGAAAACGGAAAGAGAGAGAGAGAGAGAGAGAGAGAGAGAGAGAGAGAGAGAGAGAGAGAGAGAGAGAGAGAGAGAGAGAGAGAGAGAGAGAATCGCGAGAACTCGAAATGGCGAATAAAATTATTAAGCCGTGCGCTCGAGGACGATGAGGTTTTCTCCGGAGGTATATAGTCAACACGTGCACACGCGGTAGCGCGCCCGATATATAGACTCGAGAGGCGAAGAGAGCGATTAAGAATTAACGAGGCGAGCGAATGAGTGAGAGGTGGTAGACCGCGAGACTATCTCCACTATAGCTTTCTATATATTTATTCATATACGCTTTAACAACGTGTCTATATAATGCACACACAAGGTGTACCGCTGCGGAGCCATGCAAGGGGAATTGATAACCCGGAGGGAACGAGACTCCGCGAGCTAGTGAACTACGAGAATATCTCTGAAATATATACGTGTATAAATATCTATATGCACAAATGGCTTTAGTGCAGAAATTCTCTGAATGTGACTCTCGGAACTGTGTAGCAAACCCGCTCTCGATAATCTCCGTTGGCTGTGCAGCATCCTTGCTTCATCTTGATTCCCTCCGACTCGCCCCCTCGCTCTATATACTCACGAATGTATAATTAATTCGCTTCCTCGACAGATTAATGCTCGCGTTAGGTCGCCAATTCTCAGAGACTCTAGATCTTTGACTCTCGTTTTTCGCATTACACTGAAAACAACATTTTGTTGAAAAATATCGATATTTTGTTCGATACGTTCGACTAAACGTTTTGTTTTAATAATCCCAAAAATAGAGTGTCATTCTCTTCGGAAGCAAATTTTTGTCGTCGTTCCACTCGTAAATTTCGCTGACAATTCCGTTAGAAACAAAATATTTATCCAAAAATATTTAGTTTACCGTATTCAATAAAATATCGACGATTGTTAACAAAATTTCTTTTCCGCAGTGTAGCTCTCTGCTCCCTTGCTTTTCCTCTTTTCTGCGTCCTCTATTTTTTTCTCCTTACACTCTTATTCGTTATTTACACTCTGGTGACTTTGTCAACTCACGTACGCACCGGATACCCGAGACCGCGTGTTCTCTCCGCTACGCCTAGTCCACGATCATCGCTTCGTTGGCTATTAGCAAAAGCACATGCACAGAGACCGGTCTCAACCACAGCATCCGCGGTCACACGTGCATTCATATTCCTTCCATACATCGCTATACGTATGTAAACGATATCGCGCTGCGAGCAATCCGAATGCACGAAACTCTCGGACATAATATTTAAATGGACGCACGAATAATGTATTAAGTAAATAAGAAAAAAAAAACAGTACGGTGTGGAAACGCTCGACGACCCAAGTAACTCAAAAAACAAGCGATATGTTTATAGCGATTAACAGCAGCTCAATGATCCGCGCCGAGATAGCGAGTAATCCGATCAGCGCAATTTAAGTTGTCCAAGTACATACGATCCTTTTTTTTTTTTATGTTACGAGATTCCCGTAAAATTTCAAATGGATAACAGCCACGTGATGCAGGAATATTATAAATGAACTGAAACTGTCACACTCTCGCGACCCTGCACTCTGCGACTCGTTTCATAAGTTTGCGGATCAGATTAAATCTTTTTTATTCCCCGCGAGAGGTAGTAATAAATAAAGTAAGGAGTGTGTATGGTTTGCCCAACTCTCGAATCCCCGATACGGTTTTCGACACTTTGACCAAAAGTCAATTTTATTAAATTCGTCAAATTTCAATCGATTTTCGAGATTATCGATTACAAGAAATTATTCGTAAAAATACGACGTAATGAAATAACATCTGGAGACATGTCAAAAAATCGCATTGGGACCGGTCCGCGAGCCTGCATCTTTTTTTTCCCACCAATTCAAAAGTGACGATGCATAATTATATAATTTTTACGATTTTTCTTTTTTAGCCGAAAACGATAAATTGCCTCGAGTTACGATTTTTAATAATCCGATAGTATAATACGAGGAATACGACCAAGTGTAAGGAGCATTGATGAATGAGGTATCGTTGTCGATGAGAGACACAAGAGCAGACAGCGAGGCACGTTGGTACATTTCATTGGGTGGAAGTTTAATACAAGATTCCGTGGAAGAGCGGAAACCTCATCGCGAAATATAGCTCGCGATCCGCGCGCTGAGCCGTAATTAGACTGATTATACAGCGAGCAACGCGAACAGCGCGAACGAGTCTAGCATTATATGCATACGTGCAAAACGCATACATAACAAAGAGGAAACATTGTACGAGCGTTACGCGATACCTCGAGAAAAGGCGCACGTTGCAACGAAAAGTTTCAAAGTGAAATTTGTCAATTTTTTTTTCCTTCGTAAGTGTTCAATTGGACGTGCAAATAATTGGGAGAGTTTGCTCAACTGCACGCAAAATATCGTACAAATAGTTTTTTTTTTTTTTTATTTATTTCGTTATTTATTTGGACCGAATAATGGCTTTGCAGCTTCGCGTAGCATCAGTTTGGCACGAGAGTAAACAAGTTTTTACAACGAGGATAAGAGAGAGTAAAAAAGCAACGCGAATTGATGCGAACACAGTTTTTTGTGCATCCATTTGTGTGGGTGGGAGGGCGAGGAGCGAGGGGGGGGCGAATAAAATTTGATGATGAAATTTACTTACGCTGATAGCCTGGTGGTTGCGTGCCGCTCGCGTTCTGAAACAGAGGTAAAAGAGAAACGATTATAATGTATGCACGCCCGTTGGGCAAATCCGTGGGATAAAATCGGGGCCAATTAAATAATTGAATAATCGCGGCGTGTGTGTCTCGTGGCCCTCCGCAGGCGAGAGATGCTCTTTCTCCCTCGGTCCAAAAAGCGTCCGAGAGAGCGGAGGGATACACGCCGAAGGGCGTATTTCGTGAGTTTTATATCTCGACGCGATAGCCCTGCCAAACTTTCGCGGTTAGAGATTTTGTTTTTTAAATCCGTCGTCCGCTGCTCCTAACCCATTTGGTAATTGGTAGTTTGCCTCGATCCGAGATTTTGTTCCCTTTCGATTCTACTATTTAATGCAGTTTTATTTTATTTTCACTTGATTCATAATTTCACATATATTTCCAGAGGCAAAACTCAAGATCCAAAGGTCCATCGTGTTTCCACAGAATAAATATCTCGGAGCTCGCGCAATGATTCGATCTCCTTGCGACTGCGAGCGCGAAATAAAATTGAGAGAGTATAATGGAAAAGTGAATGCACACTGGAAATGAAATTTTGTTAAAAATCGTCGATATTTTGTTGAATACGATAAACTAAATATTTTTTGATAATTACAAAATTTTCGTTATCTTGGCAGTATATTTGGTTTCTAACGAAATTGTCAGCCTTACGATTGGAACGACCAAAATTTGCTTCCAAAGAAACTTCCTAAAATATTTCTTGCTCCAATGACACAATTTTTTGGATTATTCAAACAAAACGTTTAGTCGAACGTATCGAACAAAATATTCATCTTTTTTCACAAAATTTTGTTTTCAGTGTGCAGGGAATTGAACGGAGATTGAAAAATGAGAGCCGGGCTGATGAGTCCAAAAACAATGCGGGCAATTTGATGCCCGCGTGAAAAGCAAATGTACGCGTAATACGGAGAAACGATCAAGATGAAACGGACGAAGAAAACTCTTGGGGGCTGAGGTGCGTGTGTGTGTGTGTGTGTGTGTGCTCGTCGACGAGGGAGCAGGCTGGGGGATATCGATGCTCGGGGAGATATTCAAGTGGCGGTAGTGAACGCGCGCGTGTTCGATGCACACGGATGCGAGAAAAAAGAGGATAAAATACGTGTGCCACGAGGCATAGACAACGATGAAGGAGGATGAAAAGAAAAACGAAAGAAACGGAAGAGGAAACGAACGAGCGAAAAGTATAGCGCGGTACGTTGGGAATCGCGAGAGCAAGAGAGTCCTTGTTTCGACCAATCGCGGCTTTTTTAGCCAACCTCGAGCCTTTATATATATATAAGAGGAGTACGAAACGCTATAGAGATAATTAAGACATAGTGGAAAAAATATCGACTTGCCACCAGAAGGGCACGACTCGCTCGCACCACCATTCGTCACACTAAAAATAAAATTTTGTTGGATACGTTCGACTAAACGTTTTTTTTTTAATCCCAAAAATTTTGTCATTCCAGCAAGAAATATTCTAGACTGAAAATTAAATTTTGTCAAAAAACGTCGATATTCTGTTCAACACGGTAAACTAAATATTTTGGGATATTTTCAAAACTTTCGTAATTTTGACACTATTTTTTTATTTCTCACGGATCTGTCAGCGAAATTTACGATTGGAATGACAAGAATCTGCTTCCGAAGAGACTTTCTAGAAGATTTCTTGCTGCAATGATACAATTTTTGGGATTATTAAAAAAAAAAACGTTTAGTCGAACGTATCGAATAAAACCTCGATAGTTTCCAACAAAATTTGGTTCTCAGTGTATCTATATATATGCGGAGGAGAGCTGGAGGTGGCCGGTTTACATGGCGTACGTCGATGGTCGGTTTAACGGGAATCACGATCGGAAGTAATGCTTTCCCCACAGAGCTCGAGATATTCGCCAAAGCTAAAGCGTATTTCCGTCACGTTTACAACAAGACGACGCGAGAGGACGAAGAGACGGCGCAGAGCAGCGGCAGAGGGATCCTCGAGGTGAATGCGGAGTTCGGTACGAGAACCGGAAGTGAGGATACGGGCAAGCAAGAAGAAAGATGAAATTGTCTTTGTCTTTAGACTCTGAAAAACTCTTGTACGTATGTACCACGTGTACCGATGCACATACACGCAAAAGTATCCTTGAAAAAAGAAAGAAAAGAAAAAGCGAATAAAGGTGAACGTTTCGAAGATCCGAAAGGTGTGTGTCGCACGAGGACAACTCGATGTTCTCACTACAGAGCACTGTGTGCTGTTGCCTTGGGGATGATGTCGAGCACCTGGCACACGGGCCAGAGAGCGCCGGCTGCATCCCATGAATTTTACTCGGTTACACCACGCACACAGCTCTCTACACTACACCTTCATTTCATTTTCTTTTATATCTTATTCCTCAACATATACCAAAAGTAGTATTACGTGACAGACTCACGCAGGGCGTTGAATCGCCTTTTTCACGTACGACACCGAGTACAACTGTCCCTAGGAAATCCATGAGACTAAATAAGTTGGCAATGTTGGAGACCAAAACGAAAAATACTTTTTCTATTGATTTTCATTTTCAAAAGGCATGACAATTTTCGTGTCGATTTTTTGTTAAAAATCGTCGATATTTTGTTGATGACGGTAAACTAAATATTTTTTGATAATTTCAAATTTTTCGTTGTTTTGGCAGTATATTTGGTTTCTAACGGAATTGTCTGCAAAATTTACAATTGGAACGACTATAAAATTGGCTTCCGGAGAGACTTTCTAGAAATATATCTTGTTGCAATGACACAATTTTTGGGATTATTCAAAAAAACGTTTAGTCGAACGTATCGAGCAAAATATCCATCTTTTCCAACAAAATTTTCTTTTCTGCGTTTCGATTCTAAAAAAACGAATTTCGTTGCATTCCAACATGCCAAACTTCAAAATCGTGAAAATTCTCGATTTCTCGCATTCCCCCATAACACTTTTTCCCCAAGGAATGGCTTTATCGCTCGATCAAGTATTTTCGATGAAATTACAACGTTCTTTCTTCGTTTTTTTGTTACGCTCACGTCCATTTAGATTTCCCGGACCCATTGCTGCGACGCAACTGTTGGCGGGACGGCAACATTGCGTACAAAGATACAGCCGGTATTGTACAATGCCGGAAGTATGATGAATATACAAAATATGGAAGGGAAAAAATGAGTATAAAGCGAGAACGCATGAATAAAGTCGAAGCGGAAATCTCGAGGATACGAGTCTGGATCAACGGCGACTGACCCAATTCCCGTCTTTTTCCACTTGGTCATAACACATGCATATTTACACACACGCACACGAAAGAGTAAAGCTTTGTTCGAAAGGTATTTTCTCGGCTCGGCGCGTCGTCCTGTTCGGATTGCGTGTGACCGAGAATGACGTTTTGCGAGCTGCAGCGATCGAACAGTAATTTTTGGATTTTATGGTCGCTACACATCTCGAGAAAGCTCGAGACGACCCGAGACCGTGATACAATTTCAATTTTTCACAATCGCTGACTTTTCCGCTCGGTTTTTCTTTCAATCATTTCCGTATCAATAATGTTGCCGTGTCGCGTCGCCGATGAATAATTAATTCGATTCCGACGACCAAAAATAAATACAAACAAAATTCTCCAACAGAAATGAATTTTTAATCTTTTTTCCCTGACGAATTGCCTCGTCATATATATCCTCAGGACAGTCGAGGAATTGACAGCAGAGGAGAAAAAAATTAAAAACCTCGAAATAAGTCAAAGTCGTTTTTCAGGAAGTCGTCAAGATATTCAACTTTCGCAGTCTCGTTATTCCAAGATAACGGCAGCAACGGGAGTGTAATACATAGTAAGCGATTGCAGGTTCAGCATATGAATTAAGGAAGTTGTATGGCGACGATCAAATCTTGATTTTGCTTTTCAAAGTTTTTCTTACATACAAAATGGCTTGCGAGCCTAAGTTCATTAAAAAAAAGTTGTTACACATTGACTAATGAAAACAACATACTCTAAAATCAAGATTGCCCGAGGTAATCTGTATTTGTTACATAATAAACAAAATTTCGAAAAAATTTTACGAGCGAGTTTTTTGAAAAACTAAATAAAGCTTCTTCGATGTTACATAAAAGTGTATGCAAAGTTTTAAGAGGCTTCACCATTTAAAAATTGAAATATTAAATGTTGAAAATTGCAACTTTGCGTTCACACGCTCTTATGAGAAACTACTGAAAATGGTGATTTTTATTTTAGCCATCACTGTTTTCTTAGTGTGGTGAAAATTTAAAGGAATTCTATCGATAGGAAATTTTGCACACAACGTCCTTAAGTATTCACTCTCATGAAAATTCATAAGCGTGCATATGTGATGGGCTTTAAAAATACAACCGGTACGTAGTTGCTACTTTCTGTATAATCAATCAGGCGAGTACCGCGCGATAGCTGCTGATATGCGGCGTCGTTATTCCTCTTTTTTGTAAGACGCACTATATCCCGAATGTGCAGCATCCAAGTTGTTGGACTTGTGGAAAAGCATGCGGGGGATAATGTTAAATAGTTATGTCGCGATCTATATATTCTGGTCGTAATGCATAATGGTATTTCCAATTGCTGGAGGAGACTGGAGCTCGTCTTTCCCGAAAGCTCGTAACACGAGCTCTATTTATACGATTGAGTGGGTACCACTTATTCGTGAATTTATCACGCGAGTGCCAATCCATTCGTGTCGCATTGGCTTTATATTCAACTCGACGTAACGATCTCCCTCAATATTTAACGACATCAATAAAAATGAAAAAGGAAAAAAGATTCAAATGTACGAAAACGATATTTAATTGTGATATTAATGGAAAATACTACGAGCAAATTTTCTTGTTGTCCAGCATTCTGACCTTTCGAGCCGACGATTTTGTCAATACACAGTACACTGAGAAATGAAATTTGTTGCTACAACAAAATTTGTGTTGAATCAACAAATTCCGCGCGGTCACGGAGTGCGAAAAAATATTTTGTTCATTTTAAAAAACAATTCAGTTATTTTAACTGCCCGAAAATAGACAACCCATAACTTCCAACCCACATTATGATTTAGTTTATACAACTGAAAGTTTTGTTAAACGGAGCGCACGCGGTATTTTTTTTCTTAATCTCTCAAATCAATCAAACATTTAGTCAACCAGAGTTTGATTTTGTCATTCAAACGACTTGATTTGGTCACAATAAGAGACTAAAGGTGTTGAAGCGACTGAACGACTGCATCAGGATAAATTGATTGTTCTGACGACCTAAGTTATTGCCCGAACTACATATGCGTTCACCGCAACATTACTTTTATTGAATCAACAAAATTGTAGCGAACAAATTGAAATTTGTTGATTCAACAAATTTCTTTTCTCAGTGTACGAAAACAAGAGCGAAAAAGAATCGTTCCAAGGTTCGTTGTTTGTTCGTAAAAATAAATTTCGTTTCTTCCTGGTGTACTGTAACGTTAAGGAAAACCGCGTTTAATGTCCAGCGAGTAAATTATACTATCCCATCTGCCGCTCGTAAGGCGACTGGCCGCAGCGCTTTTTATCGCGCGTTGTTGCGCAAAACTATTATCTCTGTACGGAGGAAGGGTTAAGAAGACGAAGAGAAACGATTAGCCTCGCGAGCGGCTTCGTTGCCAGCGTAAAAACCAATTTTCTCAGCGTCAGCCACATTTTTTTTTACCAACCGAGTCAATTTTGATACACTGAGCTACGCCGTTGCTAGTTTAACGAATTATTTATCGTCGGATATTATATTTACTGCCGGATAATGAAGGACAAGCAGAGAGAAACAAAAGAAATAAACAATTAAGAAACAACAACAAAAAAAGCGTTTGCTCACCTGACACTAAAAGATAGCTGACGATTCCCTGGAGAACTTCGAACTTGGTGTACATGACGGTACGTCATATAAGTGTTCATTTATAAGTCATGGATATATAAACGTTTCTTTTTTTCTTTCACGACTACATCACTGTGCAGAGAGTCCCACGTCATTGGCAATACATTGTCGCGTGGCTCTATAATTCGATACCGTATTACGTACTATAAACGTTCGATATATTCGCAAGCCACGATGTTGGATTTTGCATCGTTCAAATGCAACGAGAACTCATTATTTTTTCCAGCAGCTGTATCAACGATAATGGGAGAGTCTTCTTTGCCATTGAAAAATTGAATTTACTAGAAAAATTGCAACGAGTTCATTAATTATCGAAATAATTAATAAAAAATGTATTTTTCGTTGCTTTTCAACGATGCAAACTTCAGTATCGGTCGCAAGCCTCAAGCTTCAGAGTCTTTCGTCCCCTCGTACGACTGTTCAGGGAAGGAGAGTTTTCGAAAGCCTTAGGTTGCTGGTCGAAATTGGCTCAACTCTGAAGGACACAGCGAGCAGATCGATCGAGGACACGGTCGAGCCCGAAACAGGGATAATTTAAGAACCACCATCAATTCAAATGTTCCTTCTGGTTTGGGTGAAAAATTCAAAACGAAGTCGAAAACTTGGCGCGTAAGCAAAAGCAACTTTTTCTCTGGAGGATTCACAACGACAGAGAATTCTGGCGTTTTCGAAAGCGATAACGGCCGAGAATAATTTCGCTGGAGAATAAGTTCTGGAAACGATGAAAAGTCTTTTTTGGCAAAAGTCATTTGTAGTTTGACGAAAATTTCGGATTTTTAATAATTCAAACTGCGCGAATCATTGCCAACATCTAAAGACGTTGACTCGGTAGGTCAAATTTGCAGAATCGAATAAAAACGTTGTCAAAGATATTTCGCAAGCAATGAAGCTCCTCGATAAAGCACGAAGAGGAATAATGTAGGTGCAAGGTTACCAACTGCCGAAAGGAAGAACGAGATCGCTAGTATTTTATAAATGGACAAACGAAATCGCGTAATCCAGTCTTTTTCCGGGAGGGTGCGAGGGGGGGAGGGGGGGGGGGAATCAAACAAAAGCGTCGCATGCGCGCTGGATTCTCGTCGCTGACGAGGGTTACACGCACATTGGTATGAATCATGTGTACGAGCACGCCGGCACGACCGGCGAGCACACACTAGTTGAAAAAAAGCGAAGCTGCTTCCAATCGATCGTTACAACGTCGAAACGTTGAGAGAGAAGTAACAGAAAAAAACGAGAGCATAGGAAAAAGGTTCGAGTGCGATATCGACGAAGCAAATATTGTCAAATCGTCGGACCATCGAAAAATTATTTGACGTGAGTGATAAAAAAAAAAAAAAAAAAAACAATTTAAGAAATTGAATAAAAAAAAAAACGTCGATGCGAAAGTTCGACCAGTTTGATATCGAGAAATTCATCCCCGCGAGCAACCCTCTCGTTGCACGTGGTTGGCGAAAAGCCGGTAGCGAAACTTGGCGGGAAATCCGCACGTGTCGTTTCCCAAAAAGGCAAAAAAAAAAAAAGCACGTACGACGTGCGAAAAAAGTTTGTGAATAGAAAAAAAAAAAAAATGTATCAATCGAACGGGATTGAGAAACGAGAGTGCGCGTGGTGATATTCCTTTGTTCTCCCAAATACGCTCAAGGCTTAACGCGCGCGTCATTGCAACTCTTTTCAACAACGCAATTCCATTGGATGAGAAAAATAAAAAACGCAGCATGCACTTTGTATTCAAACACAACGACGATTCACTCGAAGCAAACCTTGTGAGGCGTAAATCTGATGAAACGAAAAACATAAGTAAAAAAACACTTTTTGTTTTTTTACACAGACTCGTGGAGATGGATTAAAAAATAGTAAAAACACATGGCGTTGGAAATGGTACGCGATCGGAATGACGACGGCTAGAGACGCGGACGCTCTTTGGCCTGCTGCATGACACAGAGGCTCGCATCTAGGAGCGATTTTGTACAGTCGGTTATATAGTATACGCGGACGCGGGTCTCGGTTGACTGAGGCCAGTATGCAGCGGGAACCTCGACTATACTAGCAAATGGCTCTCTTGGTAGGGCAAGGCAACGAGAGCCACACACAGGCGGCACGCCATCACCACTACTTTCCTTCCTTTTCTATACATGTCTTTATGCTCGTGCACGCACGCACACACACACGCACACATTGAGAGATCGGAGTAAAGACACATGGTTGAGCTGTACGTCGAACGTAAAACCTGGGAGAAAGAAAAAGATGGAAAGAATGAATGAGAGAGGCAGAGTGAGCGAGAGAGATTGATTGGGGCTGGAGGGGGGAGGAGAGGGAAAGAAAGAACCCCAATGGTATAGTTTGTGTATTCTCTCGTTTTCGCTGGCGTGGCGGGTTGTATAAATGTGCGCGTGTCGCCTCTCTTCGTCGTCGTCGTCGTCCACCTCCTTTACTTCGCTGCTGCTGCTGCTGCTGCTGCTGCTGCTGTTGCTGAACGTGCGTTCGTTGGACGCGAGTTTGTTCGTGAACGAGGCTGCTGATCGTCCCTGGCTTTGCCTGGTAGCAGCAAACCCATACCTATAGTTATGTATACAATATATCAAGCAGACGTAGCATTACGAGAAATGTGTGTGCGAGAGAGAGAGAGAGAGGAGAGAAAAAGGGAGAGACGACGATGATGACGCTTTCGGCTGGGCTTCACCTGCGTCGTCGAGCAGCAGGGCCGTCGTATGGTTGCGCCAAAACCAACGACGAAATGCTTTGTTGTATAGAGTCCTTACGGCAATTCCCATAGAATATTGCGTCGACCTGGCCCTCACGCAGCATCTTGCCCTAATAACAAATCCGTGCGTGTGCGTGAATCCTCCGTGGCTCGTACTACACTCGGCGCTTCACTTAACCGTCGAAAACGTATTGGCAACCGAGGATGATGATAAAACTTATTCAAACGATTACCCAAGGATTTATTAGTTTGAAATGAAGCGTGAATTTTTTGTGGATCCTTCCGATAAGCAGGAACCGGTGGCTTCGATAAAAACAGCCGGAGAATCTAATTCAAATTTCTAACTAATTCCTCTCGATCAGCCCGAAAAACCGAGTCAAGAAAGACTTGATCCTCGACTGATGAATAGCTTTGGAAATTAATTGCTAAAGCAACGAGTCTACAAGGAAAAAGCGATTGGACAGGTTAGCGAAGCTTGCGCGAAAAACCAACAGGCTGACGTTCATGTTTATTCTCGAAGCACGCAAAGTATGTCAAAGCACTCGAGCACACAGAGTGTCGTGAATTTTCCCATCAATTCATACACGTCAGTGTTACGTAATGAGGCTCATGGAATTTTTCATTCGTGTTTCTCGTTCATTTCGTTTGTTGAATTGAGCCAAAGAAGTTGTCGACGAGGCAAAGGGTAAAATCTTTGTTTGTCAGACTCAAAGAAAGCAGAAATTATATTGTCTGCCAAGTGGATGTTGCCTAGTGAGAAGCACAAGGTCCTAAACTGATTAAATCGACATCTGACAAGTCGTGAGGCTCACGCTATTATACAGCTTTCGTCATGGGAATAAAAAAGCAGGCTGGAACCTTGTTTTCGTCTACGTACGTTGAATCGTACTTCTGACACCCATTAAAGACGTTGTATGGTAAATTTTCTATCGATAGAATTCCTTTAAATTTGCACCACACAATTTGAAGAGGTTTCACCATGTAGAAGTCGAGATAATTATTTATAAAAATCTTAATACTAATCTTAATCTTAATCGTAAACTTTGCATACACTTTTATGTAACATCGAAGAAGCTTTATTTAGTTTTTCAAAAAAATCGGTCGTAAAATTTTTTCGAAATTTTGTTTCTTATATAACAAATACAGATTACCTCGGACAATCTTGGATTTGGAGTATGTTGTTCTTTAGTCAATTTGCAACAACTTTTTTGAATGAACTTAGGCTCGTGAAGCATTTTGTATGTAAGAAAAACTGAAAAGAAAAATTTAGATTTGACCGTCGTCATACAACGTCCTTAACGATCAACTTGTACATTATTTCGCTATGAGTAAATGGAATCCAACGAGAAATGTATTTTGAATTAATGATTTCGATAATTCATGCACTTGTTGCAATTTTTCTATTAAATACACTTTTCCACTCTATGAGAATATTGTGCTCTGCTATAAAAAATAATCGGATTTCGTTGCACTCCAACGATGCGAACTTCAACATCGTTGAATATCTAGATTCGTATGCCAACCGTAGCAAACGTCGTATAGTGCAAGTCTCTGTGTAATATACTTTCAATGGAGTGGATATGATTCGTTGAATATGGAGGTTGGCGCGTGGGAGGAAACTAGGAAACGTTATTACAAGCGTGAGAGAACGCTTTCGAGATCATTATTGCCCTCTCGGTGTTGCACTGTATACCAATGCATTAATATTAGTCTGTGCGTATACAAGTATACAATGCAATTATTTAGATATTGACTAGTCCACGCTGTGCGTGGAGGATGTATCAGAAAATCCCTCGCGCCCCAGTTGACTAGTTGATCGAGCCTCCCAACTATAGTGGCTGTGCACATACGGTCGAGCCGGTTTTACTACTTGGCCAGAGAACATCTCTCCTCACTGCCTTGAGCGCATACATTTTGAGAGCTAGACGAATACAGATACGAGAGCTCGAGGCTCGTTTTCCCCATCATCCTTTCATCTGTTTATTTAAGCGCTATTAATAGCGAGTAATTAATCCGATAATTAATAATGCTGCGTTGTGAACCCTTGGGATTTTGTAGAACTGAGGAATATACTGTGCGACGAGTTCAAGTCATGACACTGAAGTTTGCAACCTTGAGATTCAACGAAAAATACTTTTTTCTATTGATTATTTGTTCAATTTTAAAACCCATGACAATTTTCGGACTGATTTTGTGCTCTGCTCAAGAACAAACGCAATTTCGTACGAGGCTCAAGTTCGCAACTTTGGAATTCAACGAAAAATATCAATTTTTATTGATGATTTGTTTAATTTTCAAAATCATCCAAACTTCTCGAGCTTATATATACTTACTGGATCGCGAAAATCTTTTCTCATCCCGATTTTAATAAAAAGAGCTGTGCCACAAAAAGAAAGAGTTTCGTTGCATTTCAACGATGCAAACTTCAACATCGTTTCAAGTCTCCAAGTAAAAATATACATGACGATATACTAGACGATCAATCGAGTTGTTTGTCAGCGAACAAGACGAGCAGGTTACGTCACTAATTCGTCTAGTAATTATTATTTATTTTGAACGAGAGTCGATATTGATTCTTATGAATTTTTCAGCGCTTTCTTGCTCGCCGCTGTTACACCTGCCATGGCGCGGCACAGTCGAGAGAATGAATCTTTTGGAAATCCTGTTTCTGGCGCTTCTGTCGCATGGCTGTGTTTGTATAGACAGTAAACGGACGGAATTTCGTCAGAGAAAATACGTGTATGTGTGTGGATTCAAGACGAGGAGAGATCTGCTGCTGTGACGGCTGGCACACGCCGTCGTGTTTAACAGCCGGTGCGCCTCGAGACCACCGTGCACCTGTTTTTCGATTCTTTTTCCGTACGGAGAGCCGTATAATAATCTGAGGCGCGAGTGTTGGCTCCCATCGGCCCACCTTGCGCCTCTTGCTCGCGGACACGCGAGGAAAAAGACTGAGAGAACGAGATAGAGAGAAGGGGAGAGTGCAATGTCGAGCAGAAGAGACACGAGAATGACGTTTCTCGATAACGCGTGCAATTCGAATTTCGTACAGCAGGTGAGAGTGACGTTTTTCAATTATCTAAATAAGATGTGCTCAATTAACGAAGTGACAAGCTTCAATTACGTCGAAATTAATTCATCACCGAGGAACCTGATTCGTCAGTTTTTTTTCCTCAATTTTTCACGATCTTTGAAGTTTGCATCGTTGGAATGCAACGAAATTCTGTTTTTTCTTATGAAATATTTGGTCAGGATGATAAAACGATATTTTTTTAGAATCCAATGACAAAATCGGTAGGAAAATTGTCATGGTTTTTGAAATTGAACAAACAATTAATAGAAAAACGTATTTTTCGTTGAACCTCAACGTTGCGAACTTCGGTGCGATTCATTTTTCAACCTACAAATGAGAATCGTATGGAGACTAAAGTTTCGAAAAATACTTTTTCTATTCACTGTTTGTTCAAGTCCAAAAACCATGAACATTTTCGTATCGATTTTCTCTTTGAATCCTAAAAAAAAAAATCGTTTTATTGTCCTGACCAAATATTCAATAAGAATCTCGAGCTCTGCTCCAGAAAAAAAAAAAAAAAAAAAAAAAAAACAGAATTTCGTTGCATTCCAACGATGCAAACTTCAACCTCGTAATTTCGATGGGTAATTGACTGATTAATAATAAAATGTACGATTCTGCATCTCGTCTGAATTGTGAGACATCGACAAGGGTATTAACTCGATACTAATATCGGAACCGCTGTATTAACTGGGTCGTTAGTTCGCTCACGACTTACGTGGAACGTAATAATGGGGTGTAGTAAATATACAAGTACGTGTGGATGCAGTTTGCAGTATGTGTGGTGGTTGGCGTTGTGTATTACAGAGTGCCGGTCGAAGTTCGTTGGCCTTGAACCGTTCCTCGGGAGTGGTGTCAGGGACGCAGCTAAGCCCGCCTCGACTTTGCCTACGAGCAGACGCGTGCATGTGTTTGTGCGAGCTTGGGGTTGATCGAAGGGGCCAGAGAGAAGAGAAGCCGAAAACTTTCCACGAGGGTTGAATCATTTGCCGACACAAAACATGTTTAAACTCTCGGATTCAGACAAAGGACAATTAAAACGTCCACCTCTGTTGGTTCATGAAGACTGCGCCTTAAATTCAACCAGTCTCGTTCGAATTGATAAACTTTATCAACTAGAGAATCTCGTTTGTCCTTGCAAAACCGCAAATCTAGCCTGCGATCTCGCGCCTTTTCGTTTGCGCTTTTATAAAATTCATAGTTTTTCATCGCAATGGGATAATTACGTGTCGATCAAGGTGGAAAGTGGCGGCAAACCTCTTCACACGAGATCATGGTTCAACTGTGATAAAAAAATAAAAACTTTTCCAAGATGTAGCTCCAACTTTGGCAAGAAGAGTTTTCCTCAAAGCTGGTACGTGCGACGACACAGAAAACGATGACAAACTTTTTTTACCAAAAGAGTCGATAAGTCAAAGTTCGAAGAGTCGCGGGCCGAGAAGAAGGCTCTTCTCGCAGCCAGTGTGTCCGCTTGTGTGCAGTATATCGAAGCGCGCGGCTGTGAAAAAGGTCAAGTCGTTTGCACTCGATTTTTACTAAAGTACCAACTACTTTTTGACGTATCACAAAACTCTGTGTATATTTCTAACCGAATACACAGCAGCAGTTTCACTTTGATGCTTTCAATGTATTAAAAAAATGTCAGATCGTAAGAAAAATGAAAATAATTAACAGAGCAGACAGGAAAATAATTTAATTATTAACAAATAAAATGATTAATACTCCGTTGGAAATTCATCGTTTTGACAAATCGAAGAAACGATTGATTCGGAATCTACAAAGCTCGAGATCGTTTACGGATCAATTTGCAGTGAACGCGATTTCATATTTACAAAATCGTCGTCTTCGTAAATCTGATTAAGATCGAAAGATGCAATCGGGGTTCCCAAGAGCATAAGCGAGAGCTGCTCAGTGGCGCGTGAATAATCACCGTAAACGTGAATAATCGCGTAAATGAATAAATATTGCGGGACGATGACGAAGAAAAGGCACGAGACGGTGCGCGGCTGGAGAGCTCGGTTCATTCAGCTGGCGTTCGACTTCTGCCCGAAAGATTTCCATTTAAGATATAGTTTTTTTATCGACTCGAAGGATCGAATCCTTTCTCTCTTTGCTACTTCCTCTTTCGTCCCGTTGAACCTTAATCTCTCTTGTTTCCCTTGGACCGGGTCGTGCTTCGAGACGCTCGTGAATACGTGAGAGAGAATGGGGATGAGGGAGAGGGAGAGGGCGAGCGAGACACAGCAAACGATTATTAGGTGAACAACTCGGCAGGGTTGCGCTTTTACGAGATATTTATCGACACGGGGCTTCCAAGTTCGAAGCAATTATATGGCTTTTGCTCTGCATTCGTTCGCTCCATGAAAACAAACGTCCTCGCAGTTACTTTTTCGCTTTATAGCTCATTTTGTTTTTATGAATTAGCGACACAGTGCGAAAAGAACTGCGCCACCTACAAACTCATTGACATCGCAATTTCTCGTAATATTTTCGTTCGACAACAAACCACCAAACAAATAAACCATTTCGTATACCGCTGTATGGATCTATTGAGTACATCTCCCCCCTCCACGTGTCTAACGTCGACATAAAGGTGTACTCGTTCCACGTAACGACCGTCGCATATTCTCCATATATTCCATTACATGCCAATTTTCACTCCAGAAGTGTTAATTATCGAACGAGTCGTTCCGCTCATATTTGCAAACATCGTAACTATCAAATTGTTTATAAATGCGGCGATTCCTCGGTGTGCGTGTGCCATATGAACGGAAATATGTAATTAAACAAACGATCGAGCTGTTGGGAAGCACGCAACGTGTCGGCGAAACGACGGCGTTCTGCCTAAATTCACGTCAACGCACAATGGAGACGATTGGACATTTTTTGCTTCTGCTTTTTCGACAAATCGGTTGCACTGGAAATGAAATTTTGTTAAAAATCGTTGATATTTTGTTGAATACGATAAACCTAAATATTTTTTGATAATTTCAAAATGTTCCTTGTTTTGGCAGTATATTTGGTTTTCAACGGAATTGTCTGCGAAATTTACGAATGGAACGACAAAAATTTGCTTCCGAAGAGACTTTCTAAAATATTTCTTGCTGCAATGACACTTTTTTTAGGATTATTCAAAAAAACGTTTAGTCGAACGTATCGAACAAAATATCAATTTTTTTCAACTAAATTTTCTTTTCAGTGTGGTCGAAAAATTGTTGCGCTCCGAAGGGAGAATTGCTGGACGTAATTGGTTTTGGGGAACAAACTCGAGGCTGGACTTGATAAATTTGATTAGATCCTTTTGCTCACAAGATACAGAGATAAAGATAAAATTGGTACGAAATCTCGAGCACGCAGTGATTAATTGTTTTCATCGAACAAAGTATAACAACGCGCGGACGTGTGAGATTTTAGTGGAAAGAGAAATGAAGAGGAGAGAGAGAGAGAGAGGATACTCGGAAAAAAGGAATGTTGGTCTGGATTTGTTGGTGGATTAGTTCGGTTCGTTGAGTTGGTTGAATTAGACTCGACGTTGTGATGAGAGAGGGTACGCTGTGCCTTCTCGATGGGGAGCTTTTCGTCCTCGTACGTAACGGCGACAGCGACCAACGCACACGGACAATTCGATCGTCTCTCAAGACTCCACGGTATGTGTGTCTTGGTATGTGTACGTGTAGGAAAGAGAGAATTGGCACTACGGTTAGAATCGACACAGTGAGACTCGGTGAGTAAAACGTTCTTGGTTCGCGTCGGCTATAGAAAGAAAGAGAGGAAAAGGGAGAGAGAGAGAGAGAGAGAGAGAGAGAGAACGAGCGAGGGGAAAGTCGATCAAGTGAGACGACGGTGACATCGTTAAAGAGGGGAAAAGCGACGAGGAGGGTAGGGGTTAATCAAGTTGAACGTTTCAATTATTCCAATTCGAGTCGAGGACGATCGAGAGCACGAGAGTGGCAGAGTCTACCTCCGGTCTTTCCTTCTCTCCTCATTCGTGCGGCTAACCAACGATCGATCGACCTTGAGAGATTCTCAGCACTCTCTTATCTAACACACTCATCGTCATTATCGACAGAGTTTTTATTTTTTACGATAAACAGCTCTTCATTGATGTATTCCACGTTTCAATAACATTTGCTCCGATTTCACGCTAAAAAGTGTATAATTATCTCAACGAGTTACGCGCGCGCGATGAGATTTAAAGGATTGAGAGATTCGTGACTGAGCGAAATTGTACGATTTTGAAGTTTGCATCGATGGAATGCAGCGAAATAATTCAGTTTTTTCTTCATCAGATCTTGAAATTATTATTAAATATTTGGTCTGGACAATAAAAGAATTTTTTTTTTTAGAATCCAAAGAGAAAATTGTTGCGAAAATTGTCATGATTTTTGAAATTGAACAAACAACGAATAGAAAAAGTTTTTTTCGATGGACCAGGAGGTTGCAAACTTCAGTGTAATGAATTTCGACGATGTTGATGTTCGCACTGTTGGAATGCACTGGAAACTAAACACTTTTTATAGCAGAGCGTAAAATAGCCCTTTGAAAAGTAAATTGATTTTTGAAAAATTGGAACGGGTGTATTAATTATCAAAATAATGAATAAAAAATATTAATTTCGTCCATGAAATTCTGCATGGTAAATGAAGAAAAAAAGGGCAAGCCATTTTAATCGGAGCAGTTTGAACGATCGATTTGTTTCCTGGAATAACGATCGATATATATATACAAGCCCGAAGGTTGTTATCATTGATAAACAGATATGGAGCAATGAAACATTTGATAAAAAGCTTCACAGCTGATTTACGCTCAAAACTCGCAGAAAAAAAAAAAAAAAACTCTCGCCATGGAAAATGCACTATCCCGCTCGACTTAATTCCCTCGACGCGATCAGACTGCCCGATCTGCGATAAATTTAGAGCGGAACGTCGAGCTCGTAAAACATTCCTCGGGGCACATGCGAGTTTATCGAAAGAGCGTAAGAGAGAAAGAGAGAAAGAGAGAAAGAGAGAATGAGAGAGAGGGACAGGATTGATAGAGTGAGAAGAGGAAATTTGTGCGTGCCTATTTGTACGTTCGTACACACTGACTGGCGCAAAAGCGCTCGTTGATATATAATCCCCTAACAGTTTGGTCGGCGTGACGAACGAATTTGATGGTGTCGAGACCGCGTGAAATGTGAGTGCGTCAAAGTCTACGCTGTATAGACATAATCGAACAATTTGTATATGGACATAGAGGAACATTGCTATATTTAGACATAATACGTTTACTCGATGCAAACTTGTATCTGGCGTTGATATCGATTGCAAGTTTCGCAAAGTTAAACCAACTCGATGAAGGCTTCACGTGACTTGGTCATTGCAACTCGCCCAACTTGGCTCACTCGGTTAGCTTGACGCTGTCTCCCTTTTTACCCTTTTGTCGAATCCCCTTCTGTCTCTTTCGCAGTCTCGGAGTACGCGCGACTACCCTTTCACGCGACGTCGATAGACAAACAACTGGCGGGTGCACAGCAGTAGCTTATGAGAGCTTACCAAGTACGAAGCTATATCGTAAACGTCCAGCAACATGAATGATGATTGTTACGTTACAGCATTACATAGAGAATATTTATTCTGGCTTGCACGCGATATCGCCGAATAAGACATTGGCGGAATAACCTTTTGACCCCTAACGCCAGAGCAGACACCGAACGAACAATAATAATCGTTTTTTTAACAGCAGAGAATATAATTGAACGTTTTTCCATATTCCAACAACGAAATAACCGTTCGAGGCTTTAATTAGAAACGAATTACAAGAGTATTATTCTCGATTCATTCCAATTCCTTTTTCTACTAAATCTTTTCTCTTCCCGCCTCTTTGTTTTTCGCTCATTAGCTGCCACGTTTGATAACCAAGTATTTTCCATCCAACTTGACCGCACGAAATCCGCCTCTCCTTGCATCTGTCTGTGCAATTAAAACAAGAAGTAGCGCGTAAGCTGCTTCCGGTTATTCGAATTGCAAAGTTGCAGCGACGACAAAAATGCCAACTTTCGATTCAATCCTACCGGAGATTTTAATTACGCAGCTGCTTGCGCGACCTTTCAGCCAAAAACTTGTCTCCTCTATTCTCGAAAATAGTGTGCAAAAGAGTTTGTAGCTTTTGCTCCTTTTTGCTTCCTCATAGAGGAAGCTATGTGATGGTGGATATTTTTTTCCAGTTTTCAATGTCAATGCGCTTAAAATGTCCCAAAACATCGAAAAATCATATCTAGAACAAATGTCCGGATGTGTGTGTGTGTAACTCGAGAACGGTTTGAGCTACAGGGCTCCCCTTTTGCACAGATGTTAATCTATACAAGCTCTTCATTCTCTGATAATTTTGTTGGAATTGCTAGAAAAATACGAATTTTCAAAAAAACGGTGTCGACGCTCTAACTTCTGCAAATAATTTAAAGATTTATTACTAATTTTTTTTTTTGTAAATACAGTATCATAATAGGAATTTTGGTATTGAATTTGGAGGATATCGGTTGAACGGTTAAAATTTCATGATTTTTCGAATTTTACGAAAATTTGATTTTTTTGAAAAATCGTCCAACCGCTCTAATTTCTGCAAATTTTGTAAAATATTGTGTATCAGTGTGTACTTCCTCTTTACTTTTTAGAAAAGTTGTCCAAATTATATAATTTTAAATGAAAATACTTAAGAAAAATTGGTTGCATGCGAGGAAAAAAGTCGGAAAAGCCTGAATCTTGTTGACGTACAGGTCAAACTCCGCAAGGGCTAGTATCGCATTGCGATATCTCTCGCGGTGTAGAGCGCGAGGTTCGTGGTTCATGATCGTGGGCAAGTAGGTCGGAGGTGCAGTGCAGATAGCCAGCCACCCTAGAGAAGCAGCCCTCGTTTCGCTATATATACTTTATGCCATCGCGTACATATACATACAGGCGTACATGCGTCCATACACTGGAAATGAAATTTATTGTTGACCACGTAAAACTATAAATATTTTTGGATAATTTCAAAATTTTCGTTATTCTGTCAGTATATTTGGTTTCTAACGGAATCGTCAGCAAAACTTACGATTGAAAGGACAAAAATTAGTTTCCGAAGAGATTTTCTATAGAATATTTCTTGTTGCAACGACACAATTTTTGGGATTTTTCAAAAAAACGTTTAGTTGAACGTACCGAACAAAATATGCACGTGTCTGTGTGCACGTATTTGTATAAGCACAGATTGTATAAATATGTTTGTATGTGTGTAGAGACAAGTTTACGACATATATTGGTGTCTGCGATCGATATTCGATATTTAATTTGGACATACGAAGCCGCACACTGGCTCTCGAACGGGAAGCATGTGCTCTGCGAGCCGTGGACGTCGACTTCCGGTGTCCACCGCCCTGCCAGCTCTTCGACCTTATATATATATATATATGCAGAGGAGAGTATGCACTCGCGCTCGCCGCTAACCAGTGACCCACGAAGTAAAACCTCCCTCTTTTTTCACTAACCGAGGCTCTTGCATAGAGCTCCAGGCCAATCATTCTACTCGTCGATGAATGAACTCGCGAGACGCAGCCGCACCGACGATGTATCTGTATTCAGTGAAATTCATTCGCGCGAAAAACTCTCCTTCTCTCGCTCTCTCTCTCTCTCCGACGAATCGAATATCAAATCCGCCTAGTGCAGCAGTCATTTTCAACCAGTTTTTCCGTTCGTTTGATTCTTCCTATTTATTCCTTTTTCAAGCTCCAACATACGCGCGCCTCGGGATATCTCTATACCGCGCGCTTTATCGATTCCCTGTCTGTTTACCAGATTTATCTCGTCACTTTGCCCTACCAATATCATTTCCATTATTAAATATCTACTCCGGTACTCCCCGGTGTAATTTACAATGGAATTCATTTCCACCGATTTAACGAGCAACTTTTATAAAACGGATAAATTCGATAATCCGGTGAATTACGTAACAAATTGCATAATCGTCACGCGAATATTCATTCCACTTCCGCGCGGAGTTCCATTGTAATCGCATGTTGACGATAAATCTCAAAAGAGGCTCTTTTTGGACTTTCAGAAAGTCCATCGTTCAGCCTGACATTGCACGAGATCCAAATCGTTGGATAATCGTTAATTATTCAGCAACGTTCCCTTTACAAAAATTTCGCGATAACCCGAAAAGAATAAAAATCAAAACAAAAAGAAGGAAATTGTCAGAAGCTGCTGCTGGCGTGTAACAGCGCGACGACAAGTTATCGAGAAAGTAATATAAATTTATCCAATTGGTGTTTATTCAGAGTGATGCCCCCGCCAGAGTCTCATCATCTCTTCTCTCCAGCACACAGACACAGCCAACGGAAAACAGCCAAAGGATGAGTTTACATTGAATAACTAGCAAAATCCGAATAGACTGACAAAACTGCATATATATAGTTTTATTATTAAAGGGAGTGGTGAACGATCGAAGGTACAACGAGGAAGCGATTGAATATTAAGTGGCACAGACTCTCGCATCAAACTTGCTCAAGAGCACGGGCTCGAATATATAGTTAAATAAATATACGTACATAGACAGACTGGTGGATACACGAGAACAGGGAACGACTATAGGGTTCGAGCAAGTTTAAAGAGAAAGATGGATTATACAGAGTGAAAGGAGAGAAGAGGCGAAGGCCTCATCGTCGACGTCGTAAGCTCGTCGTATCCCGAGATCCTGAGAGGAAGCTCGAGAAAGATTGAGGAAAAGAGAGAGGGAGAGATGAGAAGTGAGAAAGATGGGCATTGCCAGGGGCGATTTCAATAATTAATGTCACGGGAATTGCTCGCTGCTGTGGACTCTGCAGCAAGCTCGAAAACTCTCTTCCGGTCTTAGCGAGGTTAACGTACCAACTCGCTAAGGACATAGCCCACATACGTTTTATGTACATTATAATAATTGCATCATCTTCGAACTTTAGATGACAAGGTTTTAGCCTTTTGGCTCAACCTCATTCATTAATTCCCCAAAATCTCACTATTTCCTGAGATTTTATAATTCACTTGTGCTCGCCCCGACATCTTTACGAAATCCATCTCATTATCTAATGCCATCTTATTGTTTTCAGCAAACTTAATATTTTATCGTGTGTACACCAGTTTCTCCAATTTATTCATAAAAAAAAATTTATACAAGTTTATATTTATACAGTTTATACAAAATTTTGAAAAAACCCTAAATAAAGTCGCTTCGTGATAGCGATACCTTAATGGCAGTTCGCAACGTTGAGGTCCAGCGAAAAAATACGTTTTTCTATTAATTATTTGTTCAATTTCAAAAACCATGACAATTTTCGTACCGATTTTTACTCTTTGGATCCTAAAGAAGATCGTTTTGTTGTGCTGACCAAATATTCAATAAGAATCTTTAGATCTGCTCAAGAAAAAACGTAATTTCGTTGCATTCCAACCTTTTATACATTCTTCGTAAAGATTAATAATAATTTTCCGAAAAATACTACAAAGAATGAACCTCGCGAGGTACAAGTTCACATCGAACAATATTCAATGAATTATCTCGACGGATTTTAGTTCACGAGTCATTAGCGCGAGTACGAGGCAGAGCAGAAAAAAAAAAGCAACGAGTGTTTTACAGATTCAGACAAGTTGGCTGTGATTTTGACTTGCCGATTGTTGGTCGATCAAGTGTGTAAATGTGGAGAAAAAAAATCATATCGTATAAGGAGAGATCGTTAACGGTTTTCACGCCCCGAACAATGCGAAAGTTTTTCGATGCTTGGTACAACAGACGAGAGTTGTATATCGAGGAAGGAATAGAGTTTGAGTCGACAAATGGAAAGAGCCGGGGAAACCGTACTTGATTTTGACGCGCGTGGCTGACGAGAGCTTGACGGCTCTGGTTCGTTAAGCCGATAATAAACGGTTTGGACGATGGGATTGATAGCGTGAGGTTCGCCTGCGCTATATGTATAGTGCGTTTGCGTGCATATACCTGTTTATTGTGAATCTTGAACGTACAGCGATAACGTTCGATCTCGATGCTTAATTCATGAAACTAGCTCGTGCGCGTTATTCCGTTAGAACTTTGTCGTTCGTTATGCCGGCCAAGAAAAATATCAGCATTACATCAGGCCCATGAATAATTCCTCCTCAAAATTCAACGATGAATTTATTATTCTCGAGTCTGGAGATTAAGATTTTTTTTTCACAATCCTGCCGCTGGAATCTCATGATTCCAAAACGAGTGGCAAATTGCAAATGCAATTTTTGGTCAAAAAGGCAAAAATTCCCAAAAACAAAACGATTCGATTGCCAAGATTTTTGCGAGCAATCGATTCCAGTGAATTAGGAAACGGATAAAAAAAAATAATGCGATATTGTCGTAAAAGAAGAATTAGGGCGAAAAATTATTTTTAAACTCTCGCCGCTGGATCAGTCCTTGAAATTATTTGAAAGACTTGCCGGGATTTCTCCTCAAATGACGAGTTCACAGCCAGATTTGTTTAAGGGTGTAAAAGGATTAATTTGACGATGAGAAAAACTTACGTGGAGGGGGTGGCGGTGGCTTCGATGGCTCGACTGATGGCACCTCGGTCAGCTGTAACGATAAATAGATAAACGTGAGAACATTGCAAATTGATACAATTGTTTCTTATTCTTTTATACATTCTAATTTGAATGAAAAAATGTCGCATGGTTATTGTTGGACGATGTTGAAGTTTGCATCGTTGGAAAGCAACGAAATTCCGCTTTTTCTTTAGCAGACTTCACGATTCTTATTCAATATTTAGGCAGGACAGACAACGCAACGAACTTCAGTGTCATTATTTTTATTGCGAAGGTTTTAAAAATTCATATTTTTTCTCGAGTAACTCGTTCAGTGTTTTTTTTTTTTTTTTTTTTTTTTTTTTTTAACTCAAGCACATATGAGCCACAGCACATATTTGCATTAACGTTGAGCACTTGTTGGAGTTGATGCAAAAAAGCTCAAGAAATTGGGGCGATGGAATCTGGTGCGAAAATGAGAATTTATCGCTCGAAAGCGCTTATCCCTCTCTTTATATTTTATCACATTTATTTGCACCCAGCACGGTTTTTTTAGCCTATCGAGCAAGGTATTAAAAAAATAGGGATTTTGCAAAAGGGAGTTAAGAGAGTGGAGGAGGAAGGTGGAAGGACGAAAGGGAAGAGAGAAATGAGGAGAATTTACATCGGTGAATAGGGAAGAGGAGAGAAGTACGTTTTACGAGCTTATTTCCACTGGGACTTGATGGCGAACGAAATCCCGTTGTTCCAAAAAATGTCGTCCCCTCTCTATCCACCGAGTTTCCGGTTTCTGGCTCTTTCTCACATTTTCCGGTTTCTCTCCTTTATTTTTGTACCTCCGCGCTTTTCTTCGTCTCTCTCTCTCTCTCTCTCCTCACCGACTACCCCGATTTCACCCCGAGGTGTGTGTATATGATGCGCCGCTCTCGTTTCACGGCGTAGGCACGCGAGTTCGCAAATTTCTTGAGACTCTGCCAAGTGGCACGATAGCTAAGGATGTGTGTACTCCCCGCGATGCCTTGGCAAGTTTGTGCGCGATCTTTAGCTCATCTCGTCTCCCTCTCTTCGCCGTGCACCATTTCGTACATATCATACACTTTACTTTAGCTCGTGTAAGTGTCACGACGACGACGACGACGACGACGACCTGCCTGCTTTTCATTGCACGTTTTCTATAATCTATTATATCGTGGCGAAAGCAATTCTATCAAAAAAAAAACTGTCCACGAATCGCGATTTATAATCGAAAACTTTTTGTCAGCTTTGCACAATATTTGGAGCCAAATTTTCCCAATTAATTGGGCGATTGAACGATAATTTGGACAACTTTTCTAGAGAGTTAAGAGGAAGTACAGAATTGTACACAATATTTTACAAAATTTGCAGAAATTAGAGCGGTTGGACGATTTTTCAAAAAAAAATCAAATTTTCGTAAAATTCGAAAAATCATAACATTTTGACCGTTCAACCGATATTCCCCAAATTCAATACCAACCTTCCTATTATGATACTCTATTTATAAAAAAAAAAAAAAATTAGTAATAAATCTTGAAATTTGCGCAAGTTAGAGCGTCAACACCCTTTTATTGAAAATTTCAAAATGCCGTAGAATTTGTATTTTTCTAGCAATTCCAACAAAATTCCCGGAGAATGAAAAACTTTATAGATTAATATCGGTGCAAAACGGGAGCCCTGTTGCTCAAACCATTCTCGAGTTTTGAAGGTTTCAATTTTACAGTGCCATATAACATACACACATCCGGAAATTTTTTTTAGATATGATTTTTCGATGTTTTGGGATATTTTAAGCACATTGACACTGAAAACTGGAAAAAAATTGTTTACCGTCCTCTACGAGGAAGCAAAAAAACACTCGGAGAAAATTTATTTTCGAGAAAAAGAAATTTTTTTTTTTTTGCTAAATCGTTGATAATTGATTTGTCCTTTTTTTTGTTCGATGAAGATTCAACAGTTGCGTACGAAATTGTGAATTTTTTTCTTACCTTGGCTAGTACCGGATTGAAAGTGAACTTGGACTCGAGCTCTTTTCTCGGTGTCTGGGCGATGGCCGTCAGTGGTGTGGGCGGCATCGTCATTTCCTGCAATCGCAAAGAAATACATTTATAAATTAAAGTTCCATAAAAAGCGAGCTCGCGTTTGACCATACGATCCCGATTCGCTAACTTTGTAAGAAATACGTATTATTTAACAATTTAACGTCCATGTAACGTCCATTGTAAATATACAGCGAACGTTGGGAAGAAACGTTGGGGGAGATTGAGAAAAATGTAGAGTCTAAGCGGCGCGATTTGGCGAGGACAATTTTTATATTTATTTCACCTTCGCGTGGCTCGCAAACTCGAAAAAAATAATAATAGCTTGGCGGTTATGCGCTTGTCTTAATCATCGTTATAACGTCCTCGGAAACTTGACGAACGATGCGTTAAATTGTAAAAGCAATTTTCAGCTCCACTCTGACGTTCCTTTCTGTTCCTTTCACTGCTACGACCAGACTGCTGAATTCATGCTATACACAGATGTGAAAATGTACAAAGGAAAAATGGGCTACAGCCTTCGTTTTTCCCTTTCGTACGTTTCATGCAAATCCGCCAAATTTTAATTGCGCTCCTTGTAATTACGCGAGCTTTTTTTTTTATTCCTCCAAATATTACGGGACTGTCGAGCCAAATGGTTTGTCAACATGATTGCTTTTTAACAACGACGAACCATTTCGATTAATTAACGTTTATTCGTCGTCATTCTCAATTGAACAAGTTTTTTTATTCAAAGTCATCACTATCCACCTTGCGATAATTGTTGTTAATATTTTGCGATTGACACTAAAGAGAAGCATGACGTGGATTCTGACTGCTGGTATTATTGCTTTTGATATTTCGTACAGATTCGAACAGTGGAATGCAACGAAATTCTGTTTTTTCTTGATTAGAGCTCGAGATTCTTGTTATATATTTTGTCGGGACAATAAAACGATTTTTTTAGAATCCAAAGAGAAAATCGGTACGAAAATTGTCATGGTTTTTTAAATTGAACAAATAATTAACAGAAAAACGTATTTTTCGTTGGACCTCGACGTTGCGAACGTCAGTGCCATCAGATTCGAAGGAGATATCGTAATTAACTACGGGGCGATGTTATGAAAAGTTGATGACGTTGAGTGCAAAATTTTTTATCGATAGAATTCCTTCAAATTTGCTCTACGCAAAGAGATGTCCAATATAGCTCGCACAATTTTTTTATTTATAAAAATCACAATTTTCACAAAGTTGCAATTTTCAACATTTAATATTTCGATTTCTAAATGGTGAAGCCTCTTAAAACTTTCCACACCCTTTTGTGTAACATCGAAGAAGCTTTATTTAATTTTTCAAAAAAATCGCTCGTAAAATTTTTTCGAAATTTCGTTTATTATATAAAAAATACAGATTACCTCGGAGAATCTTGAATTTGGAGTACGTTGTTCTATAGTCAATTTGTAACAACTTTTTTTTCATGAACTTAGTCTCGAAAAACATTTTGCATATGTAAGAAAAACTGAAAACAAAAATGTAGATTTGACCGTCGCCGTACAACGTCCTTAAGAGATGGAACGGGGCCGATTGGTCGTTCGAGCAGAGATTGTCGTCCGTTTCGAGAGTCATTTATGTTGGTAAAGAATCTATTATAACTGCGTAGAACGAAGTGACTCAAGAGCGTGGGATACTGAAAAGTTTGCATCGTTGCTGGAGATTCAACGAAAAATATATTTTCAATTCATTATTTCGACAATTAAAGAACTTGTTGCAATTTTTCTATTAAATTCAGTTTTCGAATGGCATTGACAAATACTCTGAGAAAATGTTGGCCCCTGCTATAAAAAATAATGAGATTTCGTTGCACTCCAACGATACGAACTTCAACATGGTGGCAATTCTGTGTATATGCGAGCAGGAGAATGCCTGCATGTCACAACTCTAGCGGGTAAGTGAGACACTGTACTTTCAGAGGATATATTCACTGTCGGTGAAATACCAGACTCCAAGAGCGACTTATCGATTTCTCTGGCTGTTCTCCACCACGAACCTTTCGCACACTTTTACGTCAAAACCCTTGTGGAAGCTCGTATAGGTGCGAGTATACAGACTCGATCTTTCTGTATATTTATATACAGCTGTACAAATGTTTGTGTATGTGTAGGCAGATATAGAATCTCCTGGTGGACATATATAAGAGGGGTGCTTGCACCCTATACATCTCCGATGCTTACCAAGGCGCTAGCCTTGCGCCCTCCTCGACTTTGCTCGCGAGTACTCCACCGAG
Organism: Hyposoter dolosus; assembly: GCA_963921915.1. Lineage (NCBI taxonomy): Eukaryota > Metazoa > Arthropoda > Insecta > Hymenoptera > Ichneumonidae > Hyposoter > Hyposoter dolosus. The sequence continues at coordinate 2,025,942 of OY998140.1, forward strand.
AACAACTTTGAAATGGTCTCTCTCTCTCTGTTTCGCTGTGTTGCTCGAATGAGTGTGTGTGTGTGTTGGAGGATGTTCCCAAGGCCCCAAAGAGATTCGATACGCGACCCTCGACGCCCACATTCTTCAAGGAAACTTTATGAATTAACGAGCAATCCTGCTGCCTTCTTTTTTTTTTTATCAAAACCCTCGTGTATATAGCTTGACGTAGAAAAAGTATCCTATTGAACTTTTAACATCGCAGCAACGCAACAAAAGTTATTTTCATTTATCAATCTCCAAATTCTTCAAAATGACGCAGATTTTTCTCCCGGATTCAATCTCCGATTGGAGCTTCAATCTCATGGGAAATTGTCGGACAATTGCGTCTGAATTAAAAATCGAAGAAACGCAGCCTGAAATCTTTGTAATTGCAGAAAAGTGGGAAAATTTTATTACCGGCGAGCTTCCGATGCACGAAACTGTGGCATTTGTCTAATTCTTCGTCGAAAATTTTTCGTCGTCGATTCGGTCTCTCCGTGAGAAACGCATCGAACGCGGATTCGATGGATAAAAAATCCGATGCAACAGCCTGATGCTTATTAAAAAATAGTGGAGGCGAGCTCATTTGTGGTTGGAAATTGTTGAGCGAAACTCAATAATGGATGAACGATGGGGGTTGAAAATAAAGATAAAAATAATGGCGGTTGCGCGAGGGATAAACGGAGAAAAAATAAGGAGCATGTTCCACTGCAGCTGCGCACACGTGCTTGCGGAAGGGCAGGTGATTATAAACCGAGTGTGGATGGCACACAGAGCAGGCAATTAGTATTTATATATCTGTGTATACGTGTATAAAATACATAGGATAAAAGGATACCTGAGGCGGGCGAGCTTGTCCGCGCGAGGACGGTAATTATGCCGGGCACGTGAAGGAGCAAGAGAAAACCCGTTACATCGTCCGCGTACACAAGGTGGCTTATTACGTGCGTGACGTTCGGCCTCATGATACGGCTCAACAAAGTTTCATCGAGAATACACATTTCCCTCGTAGCGTCATATACAACCTGCTCGTTCAAACGACTTTTGCGCTTTATATTTTTCGTAATCCGACCGATTTTTTCACTCGATCAAATTGATTCGACTTGGCGATGTTTCGTTCAAAATATGACAGTGAAGTTCGCAAAGTTCGACTTCGACGAAAAATACTTTTCCTTATCAGTGTTTGTTCAATTTCAAAAATCATTAAAGTTTTCGGACTGATTTTCTCTTTGGATATCCGGAAAAAAAATCGTTTTGTTGTCCTGACCAAATATTTAAGGAGGTTGGCTACATACGACAATATGATAAAAATTTAATCAATTTTGCTGATAAAATTCTTTAGCATCAAATACGATGACACAATTTTTTTCAAATTTTTCATCTACATAGTTGTCGAATAATTGGAGTTTACAATATGCAAAGGATATACCTATGAATCCTATGCTTGTGCAAGTAAACTCTAGTGTTGAATATCTCGAAAACTATGTAGAAGAAAAATCTTGAAAAATTTGTATATTCATATTTAATACTAAAAGAATATACTCACGAAATTTCAAGAAATTCTAATAATTTCGAATTTTCGAACCTCCTTAAGATGATGGACCAGTCGCTATTTCGCTACTGTGAGTGCGAGAGAGATAGCTGCAATTATCGAAATTGAATAATTCCGACACGGTTTCACTAATAAAAAAATCGATATATCGAAGAATTTTTATTTCGAAAATTCGAGCCGAGGTTTAGTGCGACTGATCCATCATCTTAATAAGAATCTTGAACTCGTTGCATTCGATCGATGCAAATTTCAAAATCGTTTCACAATGTTTATATCGATTTGTAATTCCGTTAGCAAACTTTTCACGGTTTATTGACGAGAGCAGATTGAACTGATCAAGCAGGATTCAACAACGTGGCGGATTTAAAACGCGTGCTGGTGGAAAACTGGTGTAAAAGGAACAAGCGAAAAGGCACGGAACTCGTAAGTTTCTCGTCTCCTCGACTTGGTGCACTCGAGGTCGTCGGCACACACTCAAGCTTTAAGTGATCCTCGTGCCACGTGAGCGTAATGGGCCGCGGAAGAGTAACGTTTCCGTCGACGAGGCGAAATACCAGTCGCTCTATATATACGCGTTTGCTTAAGTAGCATTGCTACATGAGTCAACGCATGCAGGAGAGAGAGAGAGAGATGAGGAAAAAGAATTGTCGAGAAACCGGAAACGAGAATTTTCGAGCTGCCACGCGATCCAAAATGTCTGCGTGTGTCGAGGAAAGCAGAGCAGCATCGTTACAATCACGAGATCGCGTAGGGATACAAAAACGTATGCGCATGGAGCATAAATACTCGAGACGAAAAAAGGAGGGACGACCTAAATATCTAAATTTTAATGAGATCGTGATCGACCTTTTGTATTTTCCATTGAATGTGATGACGTTGAAGTTTGTATCGTGGGAATGCAGCAAAATTTTTTTGTTTCTATGGCGAAGCTCATCGATTTTTGCGATCCGAAAAGTAAATCGGTTCGAGAAATTCGGATGATTTTGAAAATTAAAAAAATTATCAATAAAAAGATATATTTTTCGTTGCATTGCAATGTTGCGAACTTCAGCTTTATTTGAATGTATAAATTAGAAACGATTCATTAGCGTCGCGCGCGCCAGCCTTCGCACCAATTTCCGATTCTCATTAAATTTAGCCGAACGGTGAATTAATCAAACAAACTGCGTCGACGTATCAAACGTTCATTGACCATGCAAACGATCTACAAGTTTTTACATACGCACTGCCAATTAGACGGGGAATATTTCGATCGCAAAGATTCGTCAGTCCGAGTGTCTGGTCGCGATCGACTGGAAAACCACAAATCCGATAAAAAATGAATGTGAATCATACCATTCATACCGAGTAAATATTTCAATTCGCCCCACTTTTCATTAATGCAGAAACGTTTAAACGACGAATTTGTCGAACGAAGAGAATCCGCGATTGAATAATTAATTTTTATTATAATCTCGTTGGAAATTCATTCGAAATATTCCTTCGTGGCGAGAATCTCGTGTCAGGCAAAAAGAAAAAGAGAGACAGAGAGAGATCGGAGTGTAGAGAATCGTCGATGGCTGTGTGTTATTCAAACGGGGCAAGTCGCCCGTTGCACAACGGGGCATAAAGTTACACCCGTCATCGACGTCGTCGTTGTAGCGCCATAATAGTGTTAGTTAGCCGATGACACAATCGATTGGACATTTGTGCTCCCTCTCTCTCTCGCCCTCTCGATCACATACATCGCGTCGAATCTAAAATGTACAACATGGATCCCCTCCCCCATCGTCGCAGTGGAAATAGTTGGCCCAGATTCGCGCACCTGTACGTACATGTGTCATTCGCAAGCATTCTGTGCATCATCCGATAGCTTTTTCACTCGTTCTCGTAGACCTTTCCATTGGTGCTGCTGCTGCTGCTGTGCATTACCGATTGATTCTCTTGACCGGACGGAATCGTTATGAAAAATGGCGAAAATTCCATACCGACGAGGCGGACATGAATAATAATCAATGAAAAAAAATTCAATTTATTCGATTCTAGCAACCGGGATAGGAGTATCGAGTGTTTTCTTGTGTTTTTATTTTTTCCCACCTCGGTCCTTAAGATCAAGGGTTCTCGGCCTGATTGCAACTAATTTGAAGAAGTGATTCGTTAATTGTGAGAAAAAAATGAATAAAAAATGAATAGAATCGTAATCGGAGGACGTTTAAATTTCTTTACGAGCAGGTAACGACAAGAAAAAATCATTGCAGCGAGCGGAGAAACAAGTTGGAGCTTTTTTCCGATCGATCAAAAAGACTAAATGAATTGTTTCGTCGTATTTCGTTAAATAATTCGCGAGTTTCGAGCCCGATCCAAGGCCTTGAAAGAAATCTCTCATGATTAGAACACGAAAATTTGGATCCGCGTCTCTCTCCCTTGGATAGATTGTCTCTCCGTCCAAAGAGAAGAGTTTCACCAGTTTTCGCAGGCTCGAAACGAGAATTGTGACGAACGAAGGGCCAGCGGAAAGGGCGGGGGAGGCACGGACACACAAAGAAACAAAAAAAAAAAAGAAAAAATAAATGGATTACGATTTGACATTTTTCAGTAGCGAAGAGGACGATAACTCGGGCAAGCAAGTTGGATCGTGAACGCAATTAGCAGTAGCATTTACGATGTCTACCGGCGCAAACCCGTATTTTCCCACGGGCAAGCCGTGAGAATAATTCATGCCACGCTCGGCCGAGTGTGCGTTCGCGCGGTGGTCCCTCTCTCGCACTCTTTGTGTCTTCTCTGTCTTGCTCTTTGTTCCTACATGCCTCTCAATACTCCCTCCGCATGTCCGTCGTGTGCTTTTGTATTGTAATTGTGTACATGCACGCGCATCCACGCACACACACAAAATACAAACATATAAATGTAAAAGTGTGTAGAGTCGAGGAAACACAGAGCGCGGCGACCAGCACGTCCGCAGGTTTCTCTCGCTCGTTCGCTGCTCCTCAAGAGCTCTCGCTTATTCGTCCCATTCGGACTTTACACTCGTTCCTCGGAGCTGCTGCTTTCTTTCTCACTCTCCGTTTTGCCGATCTTGTTCCGCGCCCGGAGAGAAGCCGGAAAGCGCACGATACCCTAACGTCTCTCGATCTTTTAACATCCCGCGATCCTTTCTGGCCACAACGATCAGCCAGAGAACAACGACTGCGGCAACCGCATCAGAGCCCCCCCGTAAATTCCCCGGTAATATCGAGCACCGCACTGCTGTACCGAGCAGTGGTCGCCACGGTGAATCGAGCATGATACGCGTCGGTACAGTCACGAGGGCATACAACTTTGCGCAGCCTATCTACACACAGAGCGGTTGGACGATTTTAGAAAAAACTCACATTTTCGTAAAATTCGAAAAATCATCAAATTTAAACCGTTCAACCGATATTCCCCAAATTCAATACCAACCTTCCTATTATGAAACTCTATTTATAAAAAAAAAAAAAATTAGTAATAAATCTTTAAATTATTTGCAGAAGTTAGAGCGTCGACACCGTTTTTTTGAAAATTCGTATTTTTCTAGCAATTCCAACAAAATTATCAGAGAATGAAGAGCTTGTATAGATTAACATCTGTGCAAAGAAACCGTTCTCGAGTTATGAAGGTTTCAATTTTACAGTGCCAGAACATACACACACACACACACACATCCGGACATTACGATGTTGAAGTTTGCATCGTTGGAATTCAACGAAATTCTCGAGCAAAGCTCGAGATTCTTATTCAATATTTCGTCAGGACAATGAAACGATTTTTTGTTTTAAGATACAAAGACAAAATCTATACGAAAATTTGCATGGTTTTATAAATTGAACAAACAATTAATAGAAAAACGTATTTTCCGTTGGACCCAACGTTGCCAACTTCAGTGACATCCGGACATTTTGTGTAGTAAGCACATTGACATTGAAAACTGTAAAAATAAAATTTCATCGTCACATAGCTTCCTCTATGAGGCAGCAAAAAAAACTCAAATCCGCGTGATTTTAATACTTTTGCTGCTATCACGTATTTTTTCGTCGATTCTCTATTTTTCATGTATAATGGCAGATTTTATGTGGTCGTGTGTATAAACTACGATCGGTTGATCAATGTGTTGGCTTGCATGTGAATATGTATATAGCTGGTGCTCGGTGGAGCAGCTCGTTGAGTATGTTTCCCGCGTGCACCGCGGCGGAGAGCAAACTCGATCAATCGATCGCTTGCACGCGCCCCCATCCACAAACTCGATCAACAGACTCTGGTGTACGCCATAAAAAAATACACGTATGAAGCGTTACGAGCGAGTTGATATCGCGCGTGGTCATATATACTCAAACGCGTGTATATAACGATTGGCCCACGGTCACTCCTCGCATTCCCGACTTATTCAGATTTGCCAAAATATCGTATTATCACGTATCGATGAATAAAACATTCCCTCTTTGATTCTCTCTTGTGCAAACGCTTCTTTTTCAATCTCTCGTCGATGGAAAGCTCGAAACTTTAAAAGAACGTCGTTCCAAAAGCTTGAACGATTTATTTTTGTAACGTTTTGCTTCAAGGTTTCGCTCTTCACCTTGAAACGATCGAGAAGATAAATAGTCACGAAATTTATTTGATTCCGGCATCTCGATACGACGTTAAAGTTCGCATCGTTCGATTCCCACGAAAACTGATGATTTTTTTGTAGCAGACGACAACATTTTCATAGAGTAATTATCAAAGATAATGAGACAGTCTTCTTTGCCATTCGAAAACTTAATTTACTAGAAAAATTGTATCGAGTCCAAAAATGATCGAAATAATGAATAAAAAATGGATTTTTCTTTGAAAAATACTGACAAACTTGGGAGATTGATGCACGAGCGTGTAAAGTGAAAATGTAGATTGAATTGTCGAGTCGAAAGGGTAGAATTTTGGAACGATTATCGAACGCTTGAGTATCGAGCGCGCCAAGCCGCGTCAGGACCCTTTTGCTTTTGCAGAAGCGTTCATATGCGCGTCGTGACGTTCAACCGACAGTCTACGCACAATACAAAGCAAGGAGAGAGCATTGGCGAAGACGAAGAGAGGGAGAAATACGAGTAGTAATACGAGAGAAAAGAGAGACAAAAAGGGCGGCGATTGCTAAGCTCGACGAGAGATGAATCATACGAGCGGTGCAGGTTTCGTTGCGCCAGTTTGTCGACCACCATTGCCGCGCGCGCCAATATCCTACTCATCGAACAAACACGAATCTCCAACGTCAGGAGCAGTCTGCTACAAAAGGGAAAGGGCCATGGAATTTTACCGAACTGCTATGCATCACTGAGTCATCGGGACGCAAAGGCGTTTGTTGCACATCGATCGATAAGCTCTCTCTGTTACGTTTAGGACTCTCGTGTACACAGGACGCCCCGCACTGTGTGCATGTATATCCTCGTACATGAGGAATAAACGTCACGCTCATGGCTCGCGTACACACACACACACACACACTGTACGAGGAGAAAAAAGAGCTTTTTTCTCAAGGAAGTCCTATCAGGAAACGACTCCATTTAGGCTTTTTTCAAAAATTTTGTATAAACGTTCTTGGCACCAAAACTAACAGTTTTCTCTTATGAAAAAACATTTTCTGACGTTTAGAATCCGAGAATCTTCAATTTACAATTTTTTATTTCTCCCATCTAATCTCCAAATTAAATTGCTAAAAAAAAAAAAAAACAAAATTTGTACAGTTGAGAGGAAAAATCTTACCTTCAGAATGTGCTCCAGATCGGCCGAATTCTCATTGATACCGTGTCGAGAAATCGTACCCTGTGCAAATAGAAAAAAAAAAAGGTCAATTCGATTATGAATGATGAAAAGTGTGTCGCGAATATTTTTCACACAAAGTTACCGAATTGGTGAAGGAAAAAAAATTGTCAAGTGCAGAAGAAAAATGAGGACGAGAGAGAAATAAAAGGGGAGAGTTGGAAAGAGAATTTTCTAAGTAATTGAAAGACGAAAAGTGTCGTTGCGCGGATATATCGTTTTCATTAGTCGCTTAAGCCCCCGACTCTGACCAACTCCATATACAATCTTTCGAATCCTCTCTTTTCATTCCCCTCCGAACCATATATACATTTTCTGCCATTGATACACACGAGAAAATGGAACGAGTGTCTATGCTTCTTCCTCCCCGAATCTGGCCAATTAAATCGAAGAGATTTCTTGCTTTCTTTCTTTCGCGTTAGTAATATTGGGAGGGATACAAAAAGAGAGAATAACGGGCATGAGGCTGTGCTAACGAGCTGAATGAATCTCGTGTTATCGAGAGCGTCGATTATCCCACATGGCCTTGAACATTAAAAAATGGCAATAATGCTTCGAAGTAACGATTTGTGTTGAAAAACCGAAACAACGTTTTAAGGAGGTTGGCTGCACACAACAATGTTGCCATGTTAACTAGCATAGGAAAATTCGTAAAAAAATTGTAAACTCCAATTATTCGACAACTACGAAGTCATCGCATTTGATGCTGACGAATGTTATCACCAAATTTTATTAAATTTTTATCGTATTGTCGTATGTAGCCAACCTTCTTGAACGATCGAGAAAAGTGTGAAATTTGTGAAAAATGTAATTTGCAGTAGAGCCAACGGAGATTTGGTCGAGCGCGTAATATTTAATCTTGCGAGCATGCCTGACAAAATAGAGAAAGAGAGAAGAAAGGGTAAAAAAAAAAAAAAAAAACTTACATTGTCAAGGGGTAGCCTCGATAATCTGGAAGCTGCCGAGTGTATTCTGTTGGAGTTAAGAGGAGCACCGGAGCCGGTGTTTGTAACGGTTGAAGAGCCGTTACCGGAAGTCACGAGACTACCGTTCGAACTCGTTGTTCCCGTATGAGGATTCGTAGTCGAGGATGAGGAGGTGGAGGACAATGAAGAAGAGAGAGGAGGTGGTCCCTTGGCCGGAAGAATTCCGTGGCTGCGATGATCGTTGCTGTTGCCACCGTGTTTGACCGGTTGGCCAGGATATCCACCTCTCCCGCCATAAGGCGGTTTACCATCGGCCGGTTTAACGAATCCACCTCTTTGTGATGCGTGACTGGAGGATGTCGAGGAGGTGGTATTGGTCGTTGTGCCGGTGTTGGTGTTGCTTGCCGAAGAAGATGAGTTCGAGGCGGACGAGGAGCGAGGTCCGCTTCCGGGCTTCTTGAACTCTTGTCCGGACGGGGAGCTTCTGCATGTGTTGGTGATGGAGGGTATTCGTGCAGTCGAAGCGCCCGCGGGGGCTGGACTAGCGGGTATACCTTCGATGCCAATCAAACGCTTGGGCTCGTCGAGCAAATGCTTCACGAGGGTATAATCGCCCAGTTTCGATTGTATCTGGAGCGTTGTGCGATCCTGAGCATCCGGATTAACCTGAAACATTAAAAATTATCAAGAATTATTACTATGATTGATTGACCGAACGCGCGTCGTCTCGAAAGATCGTTGGCCGATCGATCTAATCGTCGATTCGTTTCTTAATTTTTTTCATTCGTCTATGCACGTCTTGTCGATTGGGTCGACATCGAGTCGAGAAAAAACAAAAAAAAAAAAACAAACAAACAAAAATGGGGAGGGAGCCAAATAATGGCCACCCTGGCATTTTAACCGGAAGCTCTTTTTATCGAAAAAGTATGGACACAAGAATATCTGTACGCGATGAGTGGTGCGATTGTGTCGCCCCCTCGCTGTATCCATATAGAGCGGGGATGCCGGTGGAAGGAGAAGCACCAAGCGGAAAGAGGCTGAATCTATCCTGTCGATGGAACAAGAAAGAAAGAGTGTCCGTCACAAAAAGAAAAAAAATGTCGCTACGAAATGGGAAGGGTCCGCGTGCCTCGGGCTATCGAAATTGCAACCGCGTCTAGACGCGTCCACTCTTTTCTCTACGGCAATTTTGACGAGTACGAAACGACCACCAACACCATTAGACCCTTGCCTAAACCAGGGCCTTGGACGGTTTAGCTGAAAGGACGATTCAGTCTAAAAAGGAGCGCGCGAAGGAGAAAGAGAGAGAGAGAGAGAGAGAGGCAAAGAGAGGTTCGCTATAACGGTAGCTAGAAGCGGCAGAAGGAGGCCCGGAGAACTCCGAGAGGAGCGGAACGGGTGACCAGGTCAGGGTTTTCACGTCCGTCACGACCTCGGCTAACCTCACCTTCGAACGACGTCGCACACCACTACCATTTCCCTCTCTCCTCTCCTCTCCTTCTTACGGCACACTTCGCCCCCGCGCTCACATATACTCCGATTGCGTGGTACGTAACTATACGTAACTGTACGAAGCAAAATATCATATTGCGAATGTTGTATAATCCTCTCGACAAGGACGAGCTTGATAATTACGTTTTTCTTCAATTTTGGCAGCATTTCGTTTGCAACGACAAAAAAGACGCACGCGGTTCGAATTATTTCTATTTATATATCCGGAACGACAAAGAAAGATTGACAGATTCTTTTTCAACAACTTATATACGCGCGGCTCGCATTACGAATGCGCCGTCGCTCACAAAGGGGCGAATCTTTAACGATCGTTGCTTTCTACCCTCTGCGAAAATTCACAATGTTGAAGTTTTCATCGTTGGAATGCAAAAATTCTATTTTTTTTTTTTTTTTAAGCATAGCTCATGATTCTTATTCAATATTTGGTCAGGACCATAAATCGATCTTTTATAGGATTCAAAGAAAAAAAAATCACTGTGAAGTTTGCAACGTCGACATTCAACGAAAAATATTTCTTCTATATTAATTATTTATTGAATTTTTAATACCATGGCAATTTTTCGTGTCGATTGAGTTTTTCGGAAATTTCGTTGCATTCCAACGATGCAAACTTCAACATGATAGAGAAAATGGTCATGGTTTTTGAAATTAAACAAACAATTAATAGAAAAACGTATTTTTCGATGGACCCCAACGTTGCGAACTTCAGTGTCATGAAAATTCTCCATATTTAATGCGTAAATGTTGTTCGCACAAAGCTCGCTTTTGTGGCTATCGTGTGTACATTATAAAAGCATTTACGTTCGACAAAAAAATGAACAAAAATTTGGTGCGGCGTGGAAGAACGAAGAATTTCGAAGGATAGTATATTATCCGAGAATTCTTGACGGGCTGTCGGGTTATTCAACATCCAGTGTTGAGATTTCACTCGTGAGAAATGATCCACCGGCAAACAAAGAGAAAAAGAAGAAGAGATTGTGGGTGATGGCATGTGCCACTGACTGCGACTTTGCGAAATATATAGAAGGGTAAAAAAAAAGCAAAAGTGCGGGTGTTCGCTCGCTTTCTCTGTTTATAGCAAAGTGAAGCAGGGAGCGAGATGCCTGTCGCCTTTTCTTCTCCTTCGTAGCGTTTTCCAACTCTTTTTTCCCCTTTTGTTTTTTCTTTAACTCGTCCTCTTTGCTTACCGTCTGGAGGCTTGGCAAGCAGCACGGCTATAACTTTTATAAACTTGTAATTTTATGTGCAAGGCTGTCGCAAAAAAGCGCATGAAATTAAATTTCACTTTTTGCTGAACTGGAAGAGCTTTCTGTCTCCACAAAAATCCGATTGCCATTATATTCCGTAAAAATCTGCATGATTCTTTGTTCAATCTTACGATTCAAAACATCGAGTCTGCTACGATAAATTCTTCGTCTCCTTAACCCCGGACGATCAACAGCCAAAATCTAATCAGAAGATTCATTGAAAATCATTAACTTTCATTTTCAATCTGTCGGTACGTGCATCTCGTATACAAACTGCGCGCATGTATTCGAGTGGATTGAGCCGAGATCGAGGTATGACGGAGAAAAAAGAAAAAAAACGAGAAGACGAAGAAGAAGAGCTCATCGAAGAGCAGGAGGAGGAGGAGGGAGAAGGTGCGGTGCTGGCAGAGAGGCAGCAGTGGATCTTGAAGAGTATTCGCGTGTGCTCGCCGCTCGATCGTTATGCCATGACTATACGAGCAGCAGAGCCCCGAGACGGAGATGGGCAAAGAGGCAAGAGCCTTGAAGATGCGATGGGATGGAAGCCAGCAGGGCCTGAACGAGAGTTACTCGGAAAGAGAATCTCAAAGTGTACACACACACAAACACACACACACAGTCTTGTATGTATAAATTTTCCATTCCCCTTCCCTGCTCTCTGCTGTCTCTTTAAAATCTAAACATAGTTTAACAACATGTATATATACATTCCTATACACAAGACACTTGTTCCACGAGCTCACGAAACGTGTAATTTTTTTCCAACAACAATGACGAGAACGATAAAAAAATACCATTTTTTTTTTTTATCATCGGGGGGGAACGATGGGATATGAGATAAATCGGAACTGCAAAAAAATCGCTAAGGAAGGAATTTTACGTCAAAAGAATTCGGCCGAGTTCGAGTACACGAGCACGGAACAGGGAATGATAAGAAAAGATGTAAAAAAAAAAAAATCGCGAGCGGGAAAAGAAAAGTGCACACAGAAGCTGGCTCAACGAGGGCGCATTTGGCTATGCGTCTGAAGCGACGTCGTCGTGGATATGCTGGTAGGTTTCGAACGATCTCATCTTTACCTCGAGTCTCTTTGCTCTTTCGCTTGCTTTTCGGTCTTTAGCCTATGTTCTTCCCTCCGTTGCTTTGATACCGTAGTATCTATACCTCGACACATAAACACACGTGTATATATGCGACAGCAGGCTGGACTGAATTTGGTAGCACCGAAGATGGCAGCGATGGATGAAACTTGGTTGATTGCGAAAAAAATTCAGACAAGGACGCGTTAAGGGGATTGGCTACACACAACAATGTTGCCATGTTAACAGCATAGGAAAATTCGAAATGATTAAAATTTGATGAAATTTGGTGAGTATATTTTTTAGTATCAAATATGAATATAAAAATTTTTTAAGATTTTTCTTCTACACACTTTTCGAGTAATTCAACACTAGAGTTTACATGCATAAGCATAGGATTCAGATATAGGTATATATCTTTTGCATATTGTAAACTCCAATTATTCGACAACTATGTAGACGAAAAATTTGAAAAACATTGTGTCATCGTATTTGATGCTAAATAATATTATCACCAAATTTTATTTAATTCTTATCATATTGTCGTATGTAGCCAAACTCCTTAACGTGAAAATGTGGTCGCAGCCCGAGAGACGAGACAAAGGAAGCCTGCGGGACATTTTCCGGTCAGTCGCGACGCGATCGAGATTTATAAATTACAAAATGAGTTGGTTTTAGAAGAGAGAAGGAAAAATCAACCGGAATGATGAAGGTAGATTTGGAAATTTCATTCCCCGGAATGCTCCCAAAGTCAAAGCTTCGGATGTACGTAAAAGGTATTCGCCCTGCGTTGTTCGCAATGCTATAAAAACGGATCAACTACGTGTGTGTGTGTGTAAACGTACAAACTGGAAAGGTATAGACACGACGGTTTTCTCGTGAAATCAATAACGCTCACGCTTTTCTTTCATCCCTCATCCCGTGTACGAACACAAGCACATGTTTTCCTTCGTATTGCAAAGTCTCCCCGCACTCGGAGCTTTTGACGGTGTTGAAGTTTTTGCATCGTTGGAAAGCAACGAAAACTCATTATTTTTTAAAGCCGAACACTAAATTTTCATACGAGCTTTGTTAACGATAATGAGAGAGTCTTGTTTGCCATTTGAAAACTGAATTCACTAGAAAAATAGCAACGAGTGCATCCATCATCAAAATAATTAATAAACAATATATTTTTCGTCAAATTCCAACGATGATGTTCTTCCCAGTCCGTGAGAATCGTAGGCACAATCTTTTCGGCTCAATCGTTCTTTGGTATTCCAAATATTTTCCTCGATTTCGAAGGAAGCATTTTTATCAAAAAGAATTGAAACTTCGAGACACGTTAGGGCTGCTGAGGTTCAATTATATTTGTGGAATAACTCCCAGTATCCATGACGCTGAAGTTTGCAACGTTGGGGTCCAACGAAAAATACTATTAATTATTTGTTCAATTTAAAAAACCGAAAAACGAAAAATACGTTTTTCTATTAATTGTTTGTTCAATTAGTTTGAAAAAAAAAAATTCGGTACCGAAATTGTCATTGGATCCTTAAAAAACAATCGGTTTATTGTCTCGAGCAAATATTGAGTAAGAATCTTGAGCTCTCACAAAGAAAAAACAAAATTTCGTTGCATTCCAACGATGCAAACTACAAGATCGTCAGTATTCTCGAGTTTTTCTAAATATAGAAAAAAACTGCAACGTGAATGCAAATCCGTTGTATGGACGAAAGGATGGGAGAGACGATAAAACAAGAAAAAAGAACAACGAGTTAGCCTCGTGGGATGAATTTCGATGTAAACTCTCGATGGACCGAAAGCGAGATCGGAGTAAAATTCTATTTTTAGAATGTTCATGTCGAGGCTGGTGAAAAATCCAATACAGCATCGTGTTTTTGAAATAAAAAGCGAAGGCACGCGCGAGTGCATCGTCATTAATTGCAGGAGCAGGGAACGTCTGCTTAAATTTTTAATGGGAAAGGACGAAGAAAGAGAGAGAGAGAGAGAGAGAGAGAGAGAGAGAGGGGGCGGAGGGGACAACGCGCAGGGCTCGTTGAACGTCAGTTTTTGGCAGGCCGTCATCGCGTGAGAGTGAGTGCCAACATGCGTTAACTGTGATAAAACGGATACCTCGACAAGGCACACGTGCGCGATATTCATACGCTAGCTCTGCTACTGCTCGTGGGCTGTATATTAGTTTTCTTTGTCGTTTATATACGACGGCTCGTTTAATCCGAGGGAGGATGCGCGCGTTATAAAAGTGAATCGAACCGTTCGAAAAATAAACTGAAAATAAAATTTTGTTGAAAAAGATTCGATATTTTGTTCGATACGTTCGACTAAACGTTTTTTTTTAATAATCCCAAAAATTGTGTCTAAAAAGAGTCTTCGAAAGCAAATTTTTGTCGTTTCAATCGTAAATTTCGCTGAAAATTCCGTTAGAAACTAAATAAACTGCCGAAATAACGAAAATTTTGAAATCATCAAAAAATATTTAGTTTACCGTGTTCAACAAAATATCGACGATTTTTAACAAAATTTCATTTCCAGTGTACAAAGTTAAAACTGCACGTCGTTTAGTCGATGAGTACTTGAAAAAAAAAAATGCATGAAAAAACGATAAAAAATCATCCTCTATAAAAATTTCATCCTCTATCGGGCGTAGATATCGAATGCACAAACACACGATGAGGCTGTTGATGCAACAAGCACCAGCAAGATGGCATAGTAAACACGTGCGCGCGTGGCTTTTCCACAAGAACGATTCAAAGAGTATAAGAGGAATAAAAAATTTCACAGCAATTTTCGTTAAAGCAGGTGGACGTTTGCTTTGACTCACTTCGTGTTAGCATGCGGTGCTATGTTTTTATTATTTCTTTTTCTTTTTATCTCTCCCGTTAAACGTTCTTCCTCATCCCTCTTGCTATCTCACTCGCGCGCAGCTCTCTCGGCAGCATTTTCCCTCGTTTTTTCGCCCTTTATCTTTCCTTTGCGACGCGGTTCCAAGGCTCATTTGCTTACCGAGCCTTGAATGGACAAGCGGGAAAACGGATCAAGGCGCAAGAATAAGAAAAAATAAAACAAAACACGAGAAAAAAAAAGAATAATAATAATAATAATAAAATAAAATAAAAAAAGGCATTTGTCGGATCGCGAGCTCCGAGTCGAGCGGTGTAGAATTCCGCACACGTGTACTAATCATGTACAAACACCGATACACCAACGGCACACAGCAAGTTTCCTCTAACCGTTGAACCCACCGGTTCGCTAACTCTCTCTTTTGTGTTCGCGCGGAGAGACTCTGTAGCAGCGAGCAGCACACACAGGATCTCCATCGCTATTTATTTCGCTCGTTCAACGACTACGTTTTAAACTGTCGCACACACACGGACACGGACACGGAGCGAGACACACGTGTACCAGTGACTTTGAAACGTCGTCGTCGTCGTCGTCGTCGTCGTCGTCGTAGTCGTCGAGGTTCATCGTTGCGACGTTGTTTCCTCGTTTTGACCAGAGTATGTATTATTATACGGCTATATAAACGAGACACGAGAGTTCGTCGTACGAGGATAACCAGTTGCGCGCGCGCCAATGACGGAGGAGAACGGGAAGCAAAAAAGTAAGAACGCGCGAAAGAATAAAATGAAGAAGAAAAAAAAGCAACGAGATGATATATTCGAGCAGCGGAGTGTAAAAAAAAGGGTGACGACGTGTCTCTGTGTCGTGTAAAATTTGCAAATACACTTTTTCGGTCTTCAGATAGTACTGTCGGTTTTAGAATTACCGTTTAGTGTTAAATACGATTTGGTACATCAGCAGATTATGATTAGAAAAACATCCAGTCATATTTCAGTTTTCATTGTAAAATACAATGAAATGTTTGAAATCAATGTTATGAGGAGGTTAGCTACATACGACAATATGATAAGAATTTAATCAAATTTGGTGATAACATTCGTTAGCATCGAATACGATGACACAATGTTTTTCAAATTTCTCGTCTACATAGTTGTCGAATAATTCGAGTTTACAGTATGCAGTAAGATATACCTATATATGTATATCTGAATCCTGTGGCTATGCATGTAAACTCTAGTGTTGAATTACTCGAAAACTATGTAGAAAAAAAATCTCAAAAAATGTGTATATGCAATTTTAATACTAAAGAATATACTCACGAAATTTCATTAAATTCTAATAATTTCGAATTTTTCTATGCTTTTAACATGGCAACATTGTTGTGTGTAGCCCAACCTCTTTAAATTCATGAAATTACCAAATGGAATTTTTTTATCTGGTTCTCTGTAGCCTTTTGGAAATACGACTGAATTTTTTTCTTATCATAATCTAAACGATAATTCTAAAAGCGACCGTACTACCTTAATGACTTGGCTGATTTTCGAGGATTTTCGAGGCCGAATCTTAGCCTTGAGATATTCTTTTGTATAATCTCGACGAGGCATCAATTTAATTGAAAATCATTCGGTTGATTGCGCCGAGAGTAAAACGGAAGAATAGAAAAATTTTCGAATTTGCTGTACGCATTATTCATACGCTTGTGCATACACATAATTCCGTGTCAATTATATAAAAGGCATAAGGGCTTATCTTGGAGAATCTCGCACGTACCATTACGCGAGGAATAACCTTTCAACTTTTCGAAGCATGGATACACGAGGTTTACGTACAGATGAAGCGGCGACTCTGACGTGTTCGTGCTTGGTTTATAGAGTTGGCTCGAGGCTCTCGCGAACCGTACGTCGTCCACCTCGGCCACATCACAATCCGCGCAGTCCTGCATGTGCACCGCTCGATCACGAGGAAGCTGACTGTAGCGTGCACACCGTGCAAGCGCGGTAATTAATCACGCACGAGTCAAGGTCTCGAGGGAGAACGACGACGCGGCCAGAAGGAGGAGGGAGATAGGAACGAGGTGGAGACGTGGTGAGGTGTGCATGCGAAGGAAGGTGTGCGAGTGAGATTAACCAGAAGCAAGAGCTTCGCATAATACAAAGAGAGAGAGAGAGAGAGAGAGAGAGAGAGAGAAGGACCTAATATCGGAGCATGGATAGTGTTGTTGACGGAAGCGCGTGAGTGAGTGCATTGAAAACATAATTTTGTTGAAAAATATCGATATTTTGTTCGATACGTTCGATTAAACATTTTTTTTTTTTTTTTAATAATCCCAAAAATAGTGTCATTGCAGCAAGAAATATTTTAGAAAGTCTCTTCGGAAGCAAATTTTAGTCGTTCCACTCGTAAATTTCGCTGACAATTCCGTTAGAAATACTGCCAAAACAACGAAAATTTTGCAATTATCCAAAAATATTTACTTTTTACCGTATTCAAGAAAATAGCGACCATTTTTAACAAAAATTCATTTCGCGAACGAGACTGTGAGGTGAAAATGATCGCTGCTGATCCCCGCAGCAAACCGTTTCGCGCAGCATCTTTTCTCTCTCGATAAGTGAAACGTCAATTAGCGTGTTTCATTATCGAGAAAAGTAAAGATCGGTACAGTAGCAAATAAAACATATGCACACAGCCCTTTCGGAAGGTGAAGAGTTCGTGAAAGCCTGCTGCTGCCTCATCCACGCGCAGCTGCATCTTTGCACAGTTTCTTTTCAACGCTCCTGAAAACTTGTTGGACTGCTTTGAAAGTCAATCGAAGCATCAAAGTTGTGAGATTTCTTTAGCGCTGTGAATCGTGGTTGGGAGGAAACAATTTTTGCACTCGGCTCTTGATTCTCGGCGGAGACTCTGAGCAACGTTGTCAGTTTTGACTGGACCATTCGTGAATGCAACATTTTTGTGCTAATGCAGTGACGTATAAATGAAGAATCGGAGGAGCAAAGCAAGCGCGGAATAGCGAGAGGGAAGATGTAACAGAAAAATGAGCAGTGTTTGTTTTTAAGCTTCACAAACGCGGAGAGCAGGAGGGGTGGTAACATGGCAAGAGGCCATTTTGAGAACTCTTTAATTAAACGTCAAAGAGATTTGTACGAGAAAGATGGAAAAGCTTCAAGTGGAAGTCGACTTACGAGAAAGGACTTTGCTCGAAGCTCTCTAGCGGATTTGTGTAAAAATCTTACTGGATGTACAGCAACTAGTTCCGTTGAATTTCAATCAACCGAGGGCAAAAGACTCGACCTGTCAGATGAGTTTTAAGTTTTGAAGCTAAAAGTTAAATTCTCTACGAAACTAGACAAAAGGTTATTCAGAGATAAATTGTGCCCTTTTTTCTGGTGTGTGTTTCGTGGCAGTGTGAACACATTTGCACTGGACAAATTTGACGTATAAATAAGTGGCCAATCGTGCGTGGTTTTGCCGTCGTATTGACACGATATCAGCGAAATCAAAGCGAGAAAGGCATTTCGCTTTTTTTCTCTCTACCCTTGATTACTTAACGTGGTTGCACACTAAATTTAATCGTTTTATCGAAAGGGCTTGTGAGGCTTGGTCGTGCGAGGTCGAGGATGCAGAAGGGGCAAGAGAAAGGGCGAAATATTGTATGAGGAAAGAGGCTGGCTCGAGAGAAGAGTTTCTATGTACACGCCGTCGGTTGTGCTGGGTGGTTGGCTCTTCTCCCTCTGCTTCCCTTGTTAGTGTATGTCGTACGTGCGCAGTAGCCAGCAACGTACCAATACATAGCGTTACGTCTAGCTCTCGTGAAAGCAGCAGCAGCAGCAACTCTCCACCTCCTTTACATTTTAAAACGTACGTGTCCTGCATGGTCGGGACTCGCAAGAGTTCCAGCAAACTCTCTCTTCGTCTATCGCTCTCATTTTCCTCGTGTTTCTTTGCTTTTTTCTCTTTATCGTCCGCGTTATTCTCCCTCAGCATCAGCAGCAGCAGCAGCAGCAGCAGCAGAACGGCAGAGACTGCATGCAGAATTTTTGATAAACGTCGCTTCGTACGAGGCGACAATTAAGGTGGATGTGGTTTCTATTTAACTTTTCATAAATTTTACTCTCCGCGTGACAAAGATGTGGCGTGACGTCCTTCGATTCGTGAAGATACATTTTCAACAGTTTCCATTTTTGTCTTTTATTTACATTAATCAAGCCGGCAAAAGGGAAGCGACAAAGTGTCGAGTGGCTTACTCATCATTCGACGACGAAGAATCCATAGCATAGAGAAAGGACAACGCTGGGATGAATGAGCACGCGGAGGGAAATGGAGTCCCAAGGGGATAATTCTTAAGGAGCTACAATAGTCCTACGCATATTTCCACTCGGTCTGTGTTCGTTTATGCAGGAAAAATTCAGCGGAAAATAAGAATTTGCGAGGATGAGAGAGACGAAAGAGAGTACGGCTGTGTGCAGGGTGGGAAATGAAGTCTCAAAGTGACGAGGAGAGCTTTCTAATCATTGGTGTAGCTCGAGGATAAAAATGAGAAAGGAAAGGGAGAAAAAGGAGGAATATAGGAAAGCGGGTATATATCCATAGCTATCCACTCATCCACGATTATTTTCCACCCTCCAATCGTGTTCTCGTTGCTCAGAGACAGAGAGAGAGAGAGAGAGAGAGCGCCACATCCTTCCCCGCGCAACTTCCGTCGAGCTACCCGATTTTCCTTCGTTAACCAACGCATACTGTACTATTTGCTCTTTCTTTCTCTTGGGTTTCTCCACCGGTGTGTCTATAGTATTTTCGTATCCGTGCCCAGAGACCTCTCTCAGAGTTCTTCTTCTCTTTTGTCATACTGTTTTCAACCCTTATTTTCCCGTCCCTGCTGCTGTATCCCCTCCCACGCTCTCTCGCTCGCTCTCTCGGATCGTCTCTTTTTCGTTGCAATCTTCTCCTTTTTCCATCAGCATCACTCGCTCGCAGGACCAACTTCTTTTTGCCTTATTTTCCTCATCCCCCGCGTCACCCTTTCGCTTTGCTCCCCGTCTGCTTCTCATTTCACCAGTTTACACCCAAACTAACGCAACTTTATTCCTATACCGAGAGTGTCGTGTGGGTGGGTGCGGCGAAAGAGTTCTCCCTCTGAGTGGAGGGAAAATGTTGTCCTCCCTGCTGCTCTGTCTCCTTCACCACACTCGCTTTATGTCTGCCTGACGCCCGATTCTCTAATCTACTTCTCTTTTTCCCGCTCGCTCGCCTCCGCAATTCTCTTTCTCTCATTTCTCCTGCTCCTCGTTGACTCGAACGTTCGCGCGCGGTCGTCGCGAGCCTGCTCTCTCTCTCTCTCTCTCTCTCTCTCTCTGCTCGTCTATTTTGCCCACGCGTCGCCCTGCTTGCCTCCCTGAACCCCGCCGGCTCGTATAGACGCGCCAGACGCCTCTTTGTGTCTGTGTGTACGCGCTACCGCAGAAACAAAAATGGAAGAAAGGTATAAAGCGTATATAGATATATACACGCGTGACACAAAAATGTGAGAAAAATCGAAATGGGCTGTTTTGTGCGGCGAGAAGAGCCAGAAAAAACGTAAAGGTGAGTCGCTCTCGATCACACGCCAACTTGCGGCACTGTTCGTATATATATACAACGCACCTATCAATTTTTTGTTCCTACAGTAACCTCATCACCCTTGGGAATCCCGTCAGGGTTGACGGGGGTTGAAGGTCGAGGACGTTGACCGTCCGACTGCTGGAGCGGTTCGGCTCTGTATTCCCGGAGCTTTTTTTTTATTGGAACAGCCAAGATTCTAACCTCGAGAAACATCAGCGTCCAACATGCGAACCGGATTTTGTGTATTAAAAATTGGAAAGATTTGCAGAATCCTTTCCATCAAAAATTTCTCATTCAGAATTTATATGCGTGTGTCTTCAAATATCCAAATCGCATGAAAACGTTTTCAGATTATTTGAAAGCTCAAAATGAACGCTCAATCGGAACGACACGAGACGAAAAGTTAAGCGACCGCATCTCATCCGAGCGCCAATTTATTGCGTCAATTCGATGCAATCCGCGAACAAACGTTTTGCCTCTGCGAAAAATTTCATTTGCTCGCGTTTCAAGAGACAGAGAGAGAGAGTGTTTATTCGCAAAGATTAAAAACTGAGCAGCAGAGCGTATCAAGAGGTGTGAAGAATCGCCGTATTTAGCCAGAGGACGTAAGACCGGAATAGAACGTAGACTCATCGTTCGTGGAACGTCCGCGCCCCTGCAAAGACGAATATCAAATCCATATAACTGTATATATGGCCAGAGAGCAGCAAGACACATACGAATCTGTATTTCGGGAATATTTCTAGCAAAAGTAAACGGTGTGAATAATAAGTAGATGAAAAATAGCGGAAAATATACGTGCGTCTAAGGAATTCATACGGCGATCGTCGACTTGTTTGTTGGCCGAGAGAGAGAGAGAGAGAGAGAGAGAGAGAGAGAGAGAGAGAGAGAGAGAGAGAGAGAGAGAGAGAGAGAGAGAAGCAACCGCGCGTATAAAAATCTCTAATGGCGTTAAATACTCGTGCCTCGACCCGCTATCTTTCTCTGGATGCTGGTCATCCCTATAGCGACGATTTTGGTGTGCACAGCAATGTTAAGAGAGCAGAGGCGCTCGAGCGAGCGCGGTCTACCCAGTGAGTGAATCTAATTACAGCAGAGCATGCGGTAGCGCTGCTTCGGGCACACTGGCAAATCCTTTGGTTTGCAAATACGCGCGAGAATGAGCGAATATGAAGCGAATGACGCTATGGTACTGTGATCTATGGGACCTATGGGATCTATGGGAACTATGGTGGCATAGTAATTTTCGATATAGTTTTCTCTCCGTGTAAACAAACGAAAGGGCCTAACGGACGTGGCTGTGAGTTTGAAAGATTTTAGCTCGAGCTTTTTCGTTCGTAACGATCCGTGATGTGTATTTCTGCTTGCGGCGAAGCGGCAAATATCGCGAGGCTCGACGTGGTTCTCAACATTCTCTTTCCGCCGCGCTAAATACGACATCGCGGAACTATATAGCGCAATGCGCGATATCTATATAGAAGAAAAGAGAAGAGCATGTGTCCAACACACAGCAGCGAACAAACGCTGGCCCGAAAGAGCGACAGAAACTTACAGCTTCAGAATGAAAGAGAGAGAAGAGAAAGAAAAAGGAAGAGAGAGATTAAAACGAAGCAGCAGAGGCGGAGTGTGTGAGAAAGACGGAAAAGGGAGAGAAAGGCCAAAAAGAGGAACGGAGAGCGCGAGACGCGGGAGAAAATAGTGTGTTTTATCAGAGCAGCTACCGTGAGAGGAGGCGGCGCTCGGTGAAGCGCGGAACGACGGAAGCCACAAGAAAAAAAACGATAATAAAGAGAAAAAAAAAGATCAAATGGTAAATGACGAAAAAAATGAGGCGAAATAGAAACGAGAAGAATGGAGAGGACAACGTAAAAGAAGAAACACAAGTACCGCTATATCGGTATCACTATCCTTTTTTTTCATTATATCTCCTTCCAAAGAGGCGAGAACAATTTCATAAAAAGCAATTGGCTATACAGCTCGAGGAGAAAAACGGATTAATATCTTGAAAATTGATTTTATACCGAAAGGAAACAAAAGTTATGGTCCCTCAGTCGTTTATTCATCGAGTCGCGTTCGCGTCGCGGGATTTCAAGTTTAATTCGTTGGAAAGAAATACAAATTTGGATTTATGAGAATATTTTTAATGATCAATTCGGGAATCACGAAACGTGGAACTATTGACCTTTGTCACCGATAAAGTCATCTTCATGATTCTTTTAGAGCTCAAAGCTCTTTTTATTAAAATGTAGAATTGCAATTGGGATGATAAAGCGATAGATTTTCGTGATCCAACAAGTATATAAGCTCGAGAAATTTTAATGATTTTGAAAATTAAACAAATCATCAATTAATATTTTTCGTTAAATTCCAACGTTGCGAACTTCAGCCTCGTTTGACAAAGTATCGCTCGTTTTGGCTCGTCGATCATGATAGAGAAACGAGAGACGAACTTGCCACTCGGTAACTGCTGGCTATTGAATCGAAAATGTGCAAGGGAGTTATTACAAGAACGACGATATATGTATATGTCGGTACAGTGGGCGAGTCCTCGTTCCGGGCAGATAGTGTTGTTCACAGAGGCGCATATACGAGCGACGCGTGTGGCGCCAAGGAGCCAGATGGGCCGGAGCAAGCAAGAGAGCGGAAAGGAGACGGAGGTTAATTAATCGTGCCCCTTGGCATCGGTCCACCGTAGCGATGCTACTGGGCTCGTGGTTCATGCTTATAGTATCGCTACTCCGTACTCGTGAAGGGTGTGGATGGTGTCCATCCCTTTGCAGACCGAGTAGCATGATGCACAACACCAGCGGCAAAGTCCGGTCAGAATGCACGTGATGCAGAGCGAGCGGGAGAGAGAGAGAGAGAGAGGGAAACTGGTGTGGCCAGAGGCAAGGGTTTAGGGTGTAACGTGTTAGTTTCAAGCCCCTTGTTTCCTTCCGCCACTTGTACAACTACCCAGCAATCCTCAGGCCCCTTGTCTCTTGGATTAAATCTATCGATCGGATTAACAATCATTTAGGCCTGTAACTAAACATATTCCGAGGCAAATGTCAAGAAAATTCTATCGCGACGTTTCATGAACCAATTTCGCTGGAGCGATGCAATTTTTTCATAAAATCCTCGATTCGCCCCATAAACGAATACGAAGGAACGGACTGTTTTTTAATTTGGTAAATACTCTCCGTAATATTGCTCCGAAACAATTCTCCCTTTTACGCGAATAAATTCAAGTTCTTTGCTATATGAATACCAAAGTTATTCCTACATTATTAACAGCCAGCTGCCTACTCAAAGAGATAAATTTTTCAACATTCCGGCACGACCACAGCCCCTCGGGCCAGTGAGCACAGATTGAACTTTGTTACACGAGATACTTGTTAATTTTTAAATGAAGCAACCTGTCTCGGTTATTTACAAACTTTTCGGCTGACTGCAATTTGAAGGAAAAAAATGTACATAATTCTTGAATTTCCATAGAGCCTCCATCGAATTGTTTATGATTGTACTCAACACCCAGACACGACACGCAACGATTTTGTGAAAGTAAATGTCGAATTAACGAGTTAACGTGTGAACCAGTGAAAATAACGTTCGTGCATCCGCCACGTGAATGAAAACCAGTGGAAACGAGGCTGGTGAAAAATCTATAAACACGTACGTACGTACAGCGAGTGTGTAATTTTTATTATCAAGCTTCTCCCCTAATGCACATAACCGGAACGTTTTCCATTCGACTCGCATCCAATAATTATATGAGTAAATGCAGCTTGTTTCGAAACTCGAAATGGCATGAATGTTTTTATCGAAGAAAGCTGTGTAACTAGCCGCGATTATTAATCATTTAGGGTGTAGAAAAATATAAAATTAATGGGCGATACAACGTGTTCATTTAAAAGGCATACATAACAACGGGGGGATCGTGCTGGGGGTATCGAGAGTGGAAGATATAAAGAATTCATCGTTTAACGAACAGCAAGCGAATCAAGAATGGTTTATCGACGTTGTCGAAGAGGGGGAGCGGCAAGAGAGAGAGAGAGAGAGAGAGTGGGGAAGCTCGTTCTCGAGTACAGAGTTGGTACGCGAGTGTATTAATTCTCCGCAGGCGCCACCAGCATATAGTACCCACAACGATATATATGTAGAAAAATGAATAAAAGGTCGCGAGTAGGCACGAGGAGAAGCCACGAGCGACACACTTGCGCAAGAGACATACACACAGGTATGCGGAGATTATTATAGGTACACAAGCCTGTAGTATGGAGGGTAGTTACATACGTTGCGCCAGGGGGCCTGAGCCGTGCGAGCAGAGCGGAGAGTTGGCCCATAAAACGTGGCTTAGCGGTGTGGCGTTTCGTTGTTTATTTTTCGCTTGGTAGCCAATCGACAGAGAGAGAGAGAGAGAGAGAGTCGGATAGAGGGAAAAAGAATAATTATATACATGTTTGGATGTGTGGGGGCCACGCGAGGAGGGAGGCAACACACAAGAAACTAAAGGGGAATAGTGTGACGATGATAAAACGAGAAGGAAAGCATATAAATACAAAGGGCAGCAGAATGGCATCAGTAGAAAGACGAAAACTGAAATAGTCTATAAATCCACGAGTTTGCATACATATATAGATGTGTGTATAGGAGGTTTTGTTGTCGAGAAAGTGGAAATCCAGAGAGCGATAGATACGAAGCAGAATAGAGTGTGCGATACGAGAAATAAAAAGTTGGACGCGGGCGATTATTAAACCGCGAAAAGTTTCAAAATTGCCACCGCCACCTCGACGACTGAAACTATGAAAATAAAGAGAGAGCCAAATGTAGAAAAGTTATTGGTGCATACACGCTATGAATGGGGCTATGCCACATGGCAAAAAGGAGAGCTACGAGTGACCATATCTTTTCCCCTTTCTTTCAGACTCTCCGCGTCTCTCCATCTTTCCTCTCACCCTCTTAGATTTCACGTTTATATTTATCATTCCTTTTATTTCTGCTTCCTTCCAGAGCAGTCGGTCTTTCTCTCTTTTTTTCCTCTCGTAGCTACGACCATCGCTACTATTACTATTACTACTACTTCTACTACTATCCGGTCTCGCGTACAACTCTCAACAAGCCACCGCATTATCCCACCCACCCTCCTCACACACCGGTATTGATTCCATCTACCCTCCTCGCGCTCTCAACCCCGAACCCTTACTCCGCGCCAGGCTCTCACACTCTTCGTCTCTTTCCCTTGCTGCTGCTGCTGCTGCTGCTGCTGCTGCTGCTGCCGCGCGGTTCTATCGCTCTTCTCGTACAGCCTTGCGAGAGAATGAGAGAGTTCGGAGAGACTGCTGGTGGAACTGGTAGTAGTAGAAAATAGTGTCGGTGATATACATAGTCTCATGGTTGGTTCACCCATCCGAGCTTCGTCGAGAGTATTTGAATGTGTCGGTGAGTGTGTTGGCCGTTTCACCCCTGGAATCACCCTCCCGTGTACCGTCTACATCACCTCGCCCTCGTCCCCACATAATATTCTCTCTCTCTCTCTCTCTCTCTCTCTCTCTCAATCGAGTGTCTCTCGTTTTCGCTCTTTCCATTCCCATCCCGCTTAACGCTTCTTTGTCTCTCGGTCTCTCTCGGCGCGTTCCATCTTTGCCATAAATATATACACACATCTCGACATGTATACACACCAAGAAATTCTCTATTTCTCTGTTCATCCGTCTCATCCCTTCTCCCCAGTTTCTCTTGGCCTCTTTCACCTCATTCTCCTCCTGCTCGCTCTTCTTCTTCTTCGCGATCTCTCTGCCGCTGTAACCTCGACGCAAATTCTCTTCCTCTCGCTCGCTTCCTCTCTTGTCTTGCTTATTATCGTACCTCTTACTCGCATATGAGCTAAAACTCCCCTGCTGCTTCCATTTCTATATTTCTTCACCCTTTCTCCAGCAAGCACCGGCGGCTCCTTCACCCTTCTGCTGGGACTTGTACGACACCGCGCCCCGACCTATCCGCTCTGCGGTGCCGCGTTTCCAGCAACGAACAGGGTGCGAGCGAGGCAGACTGGCGAGAGCTATACAGTCAAAACTGTCTGGGGGCTGCCGAGTGGCTTAATAAATTACGCTAAATACCAGTGGGCTCACGTGACCCCGCGCTTTGCTTCTATACACTTCGTTCTGCATATAATATGCAGTCAAGTATAGATACGTGCGTGTGTAGATGCTTGTCTGTTGGTACGGCGTCGTTGAGAGACTCGTTCGAACCCTCCCAACGATCAAATGATACCAAAAGCAGCGGCAGGGACAAAGCGTGTAATAGCTGAGATCTCGTCGCAGCATATACGTTATTGCAAAATCCGCTTTGATCTACGCATGCCTGTGTCCCACTGCATGCGTTTCGTGTAACGAAATGTTTGACAAAGGTTATCGCGTATACATGTACGAATTTGGTGACGAGGTTTTGCGCATCAAAGGATTTCAGGGTAAACGTCGTACGTATGGAGTTGCTAAAATTAATTTGACAAAAAATGTCTTTATGAGTGCGTGACTTGGCGAACGGACTGACGAGGAAAATGTAGTAACGATTGTTTGGGTATTTGATCATTGAAATAAAAGTCGAAATTGTTCGGTGCTGTGTAAAGCAAAAAACTCCTCGAATATCAAATTTGAATTTCAATCGAGCTGTCTCTCTCTCTTTCTCTCTCTCTCTCTCTCTCTCTCTCTCTCTCTCTCTCTCTCTCTCTCTCTCTCTCTCTCTCTCTCTCTCTCTCTCTCTCTCTCTCTCTCTCTCTCTCTCTCTCTCTCTCTCTCTCTCTCTCTCTCTCTCTCTCTCTCTCTTTCTTAAGGAGGGTGGCTACACACTACAAAGTTGCCATGTTAAAAGCATAGGAAAATTCGAAATGATTAGAATTTAATGAAATTTGGTGAGTATATTCTTTAGTATATTAAAAGTGAATATACACATTTTTTGAGATTCTTTTTCTACATAGTTTTCGAGTAATTCAACACTAGAGTTTACATGCATCAGCATACGATTCAGATATATATAGGTATATCTTTTGCATATTGTAAATCCCAATTATTCGACAACTACGCTAGACGAAAAATTTGAAAAAAATAGTGTCAACGTATTTGATGCTAAAGAATGTTATCGCCAAGTTTTGATTAAATTCTTATCATATTGTCGTATTTAGCCAACCTTCTTAATTTACACTGAATTTAAATTTAATGGGCAAGCTTGAAATGACCAAGGATCATTAAGTATCGTTGGACGTAGCAAGTTGAATGAGAAACGATCTATTCGCTGCTGAGCATACACGAGAGTCACGTAGCAAAAAGGTGTTTGTTTTTCCTCAATTCGAGACAAGATGAAATAACGAAAGAGCAGGAATGGGGCGTGTGCGCGAGATTGAAGGAAGAAAAGAGCGCGGGCGGCAGAAACGATGCGAAACTCGGTAGCATTCGGACAGATTCCCATCCAAGGACATTTCAACTATACGTTTACCGCGCGCTTTCACCTCCTCCCACCGTCTCTCTCCTTCTCTTTTGCCTTCTCGGGATTCATCGCCCGACGTCCTGACCCTCGTGCAGCGCGCGAAAGCCGGAGGGAGGAAAAGGGGCCAACAACTTGAATTATGCAAGGCTTCTTGTGCACGAGAAAAGTGAAGACTCCCCCTGGCTCGCTCAATCTCTCTCTCTCTCTCTCTCTCTCTCTCTCTCTCTCGCTAGCTCCGTTTTCCTCTTCTGTACATTACTCCAGGACTCGGAAATCCTACGAAGCCAAACTCCACGATATTTTTCCAATGTCCTTCGAGGATAATCGTAGGCAGTTTGAAATTTGCAGCAAGTTAAATCCGGAGCGACAGGGAAAAACGTCAATTTTTTCTTTACGGTAATTCAGCGGAAATAACCAATGAATTCTTCAGGCATATCCGTTTAAAGTCAATTATTAATTCATCTTATAATTCACTCCAAGAGAAAGAGACGTCACGTGGGCGATCCCTGAGGCTCCGGAAGTTAAATAAACCGTGAGACTAATTTTCATCTCCAATTTCCAGCTTCCTTTACAGATTTACAGGATTCATCGCGAGGAAAAGTTTATTTTTCCATGACACTGAAACTCGCAACGTTGGGATCAAACGAAAAATACATTTTCCTATTGATTGTTAAATTTAAAAAATCCTGAAAATTTTCGTACCGATTTTCTCTTTGGAACCTCAAAAGAGATCGTTTTATCGTCCTGACCAAATATTGAATAAGAATTTTGAGATCTGCTCAAAAAAAAACGAAATTTCGTTACATTCCAACGATCCAAACTGCAGCATCGTATTTTTCGAAGCTCGCAAAGTCTTCGACTTTATAACGGATATGAAACGAACTAATGCGGAGTTTCAAGGAAGCCTCATCAATTCACCACCATTGCGCGAGGAGCTTTGTAACCTTCGCAAATATAATAACTCGTACATATAGGGATGGACAGATGTTTCCGGAGGGGAAACTTCTAATCATGGAATTACGTGATTGGAATTGTATCACCGTATAACAACTAGGTGTCTCTCGTATAAGCCTTGAGGCGCTTGTGGAATATCAATCGACAGCCTCGCACATATTTCTCTCTTCCTCTTTCCACAACACATCTCTCATGTACAAATACATGGAGCACAACGGATCTACCTACAGCCAACGTGCGGGGAGAGGGGGAGAAAGAGAGAGGGAGAGGGATGCTCGTCGGTCAGTACGTTAACGAGATATAAACCTCGAGGGCAGGAGGCCAGGAGCAGGGAGCAGAGAGTACAGATGTATAGCAGATCGGATACCAAGTGCAAACGCAGCGAAACACACGTGCGGATCGATGAGAGTAAGCTCTTCGCTCTCCGTCAACATTGAGACTTTGTCAAGCGTGAATAAATCGACTAGGGAATCTGCATTTAAGCCAAACGGATCGACAAGTCAAAACAATCGATCAAAGTTTAAGAAATTCTGTCACTTCTTGAGCTTTCATTTCTGTAAGGAAGTTCTAACTCGATCGTGTTAGTCAAAAGAAAGCTAAAGCGCAAAATCGCGAAAAAAAAGTTATATGACCATGTAAAAATAATGTTTTCAATTTACATGACCATTCCAAACCATGTGAAAATCTTAAACGTAAAAACAATTTAAATAAGTGAATTTAATAGAAAAATTTTTTTCACGTAGTCTCAGTTAAAAATTGAACCGTGACAAGGTTAGACTTCGCGCGTATATTGATATTTTTATTTTTATTCGGGTCTGAATGAAAAACCGTTAAAATCTTTCTGTACATTGAGCCCCGAAGTATTTTACTTTTGAAAAATTTGCATTTCTGCGCATCGTTGAATTGTACCATAACCCTTCCCCTGACAGATATCGCGTCAGTTGTGATGATGCGACATTGTCATGTTGACTAACGCGTTCTTTCAGCCTCAAAACGATATTTTTAAACAGTGTATTCTTTTTTACTGTATGGTGGAACATTTGCAGTAAAATATATGTTGTTCTTTATACACTAACCTACTTGTGTGCCAAATTTCAAGAATTTGGCATTACTCCTTCGTACACTTTGGTGCCTGAATATCCCAAAATTGCTCATTTCGTAGTTTGTAAGTCCTTGCTCGTATGCAAAATGTGCAATTTATGATAAACGATATCTCGAAAACCGTACACTGAGAGAAAAAATTATTCAATTTGAAAACATGAATTTATCTATTAAACCGAATTTTCATTTCGATTATTTATTTGTTGAACCATGAGCATCGCTCTTCATTCAATAAAATATTGGTGTGAATCTATTACTCCAGTATATTAAACTTTTATTTAATAGCAACAAATAGTGGTATGATAGATTCGACTAAATTTGTATTCATTGAATACATTACATTTGTCGCATCATAAAAATTAGATTATTTGAATCTAAAAAACGACTTCAATACGACATTTTTTTTCGAACATAATTATTTCTTTGGAATAAATTCATCATTATTGTACACGGAAAAAAAACAATTTTTTCGATTGAAATAAATATATTCAGTTGATAAATTTCCCTTTATTTCAAAGGACCATTATTGTTTTCATTGCCTATACAAAAGGTTGGTTAGTTGAATGAATTTATTCGGTTCAACATGATCACCATGATGACTAAATGAGTTTATTTAGGTGAAATAAATATTTTCTTGTTACACACACATTCACACACACACATTCAGTCTATGTCATATGTACGTTTCTTTTTGTGAAAATTGTTGAAACTATTTTTCTGATTAAGAAAAATATTTTAAACAATCGATTTTATGAATGTGTCCAATTATGTTTTTAAATGTTTGAAACACATTGAAACACAAATAGGCGGAACGAATATAACTATTCTACAAGCGATCAGTAGCGTAGTGGATAAGGTTCTTTGACAGTAGTTAGGTAGATAGGTAGGACTAGGTTCGAATCTCCAAATAGGCAGAAATCTTATTCGACGAAATAAATATCCTCTCTATCAATAAACGGTGAAAATCAATAATCGTATGACGTAAAGATGAAATTAACACTATTTATATTATTTTTAGAATTGTAAATATGATTATCGAAATCGCTTCGCTTGAAACAACATGAGGTGCAATGAAATAAACATAATCTTAGCTCAACTTTGAAATACATGCATATTTTGAATGATAAAATATATTATTGATTCAAACAACATATTACATATGATTGATAACGAATTGTTAGATTCAAGCAAATTATTTATTCAAACAGAATTTTATGGAGTTGACTGAAGTAAGATAACCAAGTAAATATATAAGGGAACCAATCAAATATTTTTTGGCAAATAATGAAAAAAATGATTTTTTTCCTTCAAAACTACACTTTAGTGGTTCAAATAATTCTGTCTTTCAGTGTATGATCAAACAATCTCAAATTTCGCAGAAGTTTTCTTTGATACTCTTTTCAGTTTTTCACCAAAATTCAATTAATTGGCATTACTTCTCATTTGTATTAGAACTACCTTAAAGCATTTTTTTGCATCAATTCTTTCGAGTCTCATTTGCGTGAAGTTTGCATCGTTGCAGTACGACGAAATTCTATTTTTTTCTTGACCAGGGCTCAAGATTCTTATTCAATATTTAGCCCGGACCATAAAACGATTTTTTTTTTTAGGATCCAAAGACAAAATCGATACGAAAAGTGTCATGATTTTTGAAATTGAACAAACAATGGCTAAAAAAAGTTTTTTTCGTTGGAGCCCAACGTCGCGACCTTCAACCTTTTTTTCCATCAGATGCACGTTCCTTCAGAATTTTCCGAAAATTGTATCGTCTATCGAGGCCCGTGTGTGCGCCTTGGTTTGAGGGACGCAAAAATAGGATCAGAACGTGATCGTAAACGTGTCAAGTGTAATCGCCCAGTCGTGATGTGCACGCAGGAGGAGCGCGATAAAAAGTTGAATTTTTGCAACGGGAACATGCAGAACGTAAAGATTGCGGAATTTTTATCGTTTATATACGCCGCGAATAAACGGAATCTTGTTATAAAAAAATTTAACACGTTTGATGATAACAGTATAGCCACCTGGCGTGCGCTACAACAGCCACGCACGAATAACATAGGAACAACCGTAGAATATTAACATTTTTACACTGAGAAAAGAAATTTCTTGAATCAACAAATTTCAATTTGTTCGCTACAATTTTGTTGATTCAAAAAAAAGTGATGTTGCGGTGAACGCATATGTAGTTCAGGCAATAGGTGACCAAAACAATCAATTTATCCTGATGCAGTCGTTCAGTTGCTTCAACACCTTTAGTCGTTTATTGTGACCAAATCAAGTCGTTTGAATAACAAAATCGAACTCTGCTTGACTAAATGTTCAATTGATTTGAGAGATTAAGAAAAAAAAATACTGTGCGTTCCGTTTAACAGAAATTTCAGTTGAATAAACTAAATCATCAGTTTCATCAACTTTTGGGTTGTTGGGTGGACCAACTGTGGGTTGTCTATTTTTGGGCAGTTGAAATAACTGAATTGTTTCGTAAAATGAACAAAATATTTTTTTCGCCGACCGTGACCGCGGGATTTGTTGATTAAACACAAATTTTGTTGTATCAACAAATTTCTTTTCTCAGTGTAGGCAGGCATGAAGACAGCAGCTAATGAGAAGCCTCCGCATAGATAAAAGCGTTAAACAAGAGAGTCAAAAGCATGCATCAGGATTTAGTCTCATCTCTTGGCGCGTTTACACTCGGTGAGTAATTACGCAACCTCGGAGAGAAAGAGGACGAGAGAAAAAAAAATTGGAGACGAGTCTGAGAGTCGCGTGAGAATTGCGCAGCCACTGAAGATGGCGCTCGAGTTAGCCAGCGAGATTGCAAGTAAAACTGAGGCGTAATTGTAACAAAACTAAAAATTTTCTCAAAGCCTCGAAAACTGGCCGCACATTTAAAAATTATTGCATCGACCTCGCCGCGATGATTTTTTTCCTCATTTTTGCGATTTTCTACTCTCGCAACGGGCGAAAGACGCGAAATCGTACGAAATAAAAATGGACGTTGATATACAGAAATGTTTCGTGTTCTCGGACGATTTAAAAGACCATGAAATATCGAACGTGTCTCGTGTCTCTGGCTCGCGAAGGAAAGAAAAAAAAATGATAAAAGCAACGACCTCGGAACGTTGTTTATTCACTGAGGCCAGACGTGCGGTTGAGCGTAATCCAGACAGATACGGGAAGTGCGATAAACGATTTACGATAACCAAGTCAAATGAGTAGCAAGAGAAAGACTAACCAACCAAAGAGATTCTCCGGTTAAGCGTGTTTAACTAATTAACCAAACTCTCCTAAGTACTCCGGCCGTTATTATATTATCGATTTGCGATGGCGCGTTCTCTTTCAATCCCAACAGATTTACAAAAGCGGCAGGAGTCGACAACTTTCGCGTCGAGTCATTTCAGCTCTCAATCGCAATTTTTATTTTTTATTTTTTAAACAAAAAAATGATTGTCTTTGTGAAAAAAAAAAATAAAAATAAATAAAAAAACAAAATTCGTGGAAACGTTGCTTTTTTATTTACGAGTTTCCGATCCTCGCTCATTGGTTAACAAAATGCAATGCGAAAGACTTGAAACTATTTCGGCCACGATTTGACGCATTTTCTTTCGAAAAAATGAAAAAAAAATTGAAACGATTCCCATTTGATTATTTTGGATTTGATTTTTTTTGACATTTTTTGTATTTGACATTTTTGAAGGAAGAGAGTCGGGACACAAAGTTTCATGTGCCGCGTCTGTTAAGTGGGACAAAACGCGATCGTCTGTGGGAAGCGAATGTTCAGAAAGGTCGGTGGCGAGATCATCGATAATAATGCGAAGAGGCCGGAAAGGAGGCCCGCCCGCCCGCCCGATCATGGTGGCCCCCCGTTCTTGGGAAAATGGCGTAGTCGCTCGAAATGCCGTGACTACTGATCGCGAACAATAAACTGCTCAACGATATAATAGAGGTCGCGGCGTTGAGTCCGGGCTACACATTATTGACCTTGAGGATCGATGGAGCTCTTTGGGTTCATGCGATAGCGTGTCGAGCGATAATACCTGCGACGTTAGCTACAGCGCACATATAAATCGAGCGTGAACAAGCAAAATGTCGTTGAGTACACAAAGCTACGTGTTAAATAAATTGGGTCAAGCATTTTACATTTTGTCATTCGATGTCTAGTCAATCCAATGGGATAAGCCGGCATCTTTATATCCTGCTCAGCTATTATTCAAATAGACAAACGTCCGCATTCGCGATCGCCCCGAAATCGCGAATAAATGTCTCGATGATTGAACGTTCTGACTAAAATTATAGGGAAACAAGATTCCGATGAAAATAACAACGAAATATTCGCATAATAACCCACAATTCGAAATCGATCGTCATATCGTCGATTCGCAACGTTCGGGTCCAACGAAAAATACGTTTTTCCATTAATTCTCTGTTCAATTTTAAAAACCTTGAAAATTTTCGTCCCGATTTTTTTTTGGCACCTAAAAAAAATTCGTTTATAGCACAGTGTGACCTAAACCCGCACTTTACGCACGCTTTTCCGTGACTTAAATAGCTCTTTTTTGCACGATGCGTAAATGAAAGAACTAACTTCACAGATGCCTGATAAACAAGAGAAAATACGTTAAAATGTCAAAATTTACTTCAAAATTTATAGCAGACAAATGTCAAAACAAGGGTAGGTTAGCATTTCGCCTAAAAACAGTTTCATGCTGTCGAATAAGTGACAACTCAAATATAGACGAAATGCTAGCCTACAGTCGGTAATTACGGAATTACGATGTTTTTTCGAAAATTTACAGCTCTGAGAGTAATTTGGGCGAAAGTGAAATTACGGAAATTGCTTCGAATGCCGTAAAAGACACAGCAAAACGTGCTTCTCTCAATTCGTTGCTTAATTATTCGAAAAAATTAGGAACAGTAGCATAGAACCCCTTCAATAAATCGCGTTAAGAAAATAAATCAAATCCTTTTTGCGAAAAAGTAATCTTAGCAATACACAAGAAATATATTTCCAAAGTTTTAAGAATCTGTTAAGTGCAATTTCACATAATATGTCCAAATAAGTTTTCAAGTACATTATTAAATACTTGAACATGAATTGATTGGACATATGATATTACTCTGATAGGCCAGTTATTGAATTGATTTTTCACTCTGATGTATCAGTTTTTGAATTGATTTTTTACTCTGATGTACACGTTTTGGAATAGATTTTTTATTCTGATGTACCAGTTTTTGAATGGGTTTTTTTTAGTGTTTGTCTTGCAGCTTGTATTGGGATTCTTTGTGAATGCAATACATTGATTTTACTTTTAGAACACTAATTTCATCCAGCGGGGGGGGGCTGCGCCCCCCCCCCCCCTCGCCCGCGCCGGTCCAGGGCGGGTTTATGTCTTGCTATAAAATAGTATACGATACTTGTGACCTAAGTTGTCTATCAATGCACGGCGTTTAGCACTTCACGCCGTGCAATAATAGGCTACTTAGGTCACACGTATCGTAATATACTATTTATTGTCCTGACTAAATATTGGATAAAAATCGTGAGATCTGCTCGAGATCAGAGATAAACAGAGAAGAGAATTACGAAGAATCGTTATTTCGCAGTGTGTGCAATTATTCGAATGTCAATCGCACATTCGTCTCGCGGTGAGCTACGATCTTGCGGTGGCCTTGATATACCTACGAAAAACTCATTTTAATGCCGTCCGCATATATGGTTGTGACTTTTAACATTAACAGTAGGAGCGTATACACACTTACCAAGAGGATAATGTGTGTGTAACGCGATGTGAGAATTTATAGTAGACAAAATGGTCGGAGTGCTAGCTGCTGTATGTTATTTCGCAACTGCGCGACGAATCGAGACTCTCGACACTAGTCGCGATCAACAGCAGGGCTAGCTGCGCTACTATACTAATACATATACAACAGTGTGCATGCAGCTAGCGGCAAGCCAGAAACTCAGTGTGCAGAGTTGCTCGTTGTTGACCTCGAATGTCTATGAAAGTAATGATGGAATCGTCGGCTTGCCACGTCGTAGCTAGGACGTCTGCGTTAACTATAAAGTATGATCTTCCGCGTGGGCCTTGAGAAACGTTTTTTAAATCATATATATATACCTATACGAGAGTCACGTAGACCCGGCGGTGGCCCACCGCGATATTACTGACCTACTCTCAAGCATCCTTATTCCTTGCTAGTCCTTGAAAATGCGTAAAACGCGAACGAAATTGTTTATTTTCATGACACTGAAGTTCGCAACGTTGAGATCCAACGAAAAATACATTTTTCCATTGACTGTTTTTTCAATTTTGAAAACCATTACAATTTTCGTACCGACTTTGTCTTTGGATCCTGAAAAAATATCCTTTTATTGTCTTGACCAAATTTTTAATTGGAATCTTGAGATCTGCTCGAGAAGAAACGAAATTTTGCCCAGCGAGAATGTCGTCAATTTCGTGAGAGTTTAAATATGGAAAATTCCCGGTCTTGCTCACTGCTGAAAACAAAATTTTGTTGGAAAAAATTGATATTTTGTTCGATTTTTTGAATAGTCCCAAAAATTGTGTCATTACAGCAAAAAAATTTCTAGAAAGTCTCTTCAGCAGCTAATTTTAGTCGTTCCAATCGTAAATTTTGATGACAATTCCGTTAGAAACCAAATACACTGTCAAAATAAAAAAATTTTTTAAATAATCCAAAAATATTTAGTTTACCGTGCTCAACAAACTATCGACGATTTTTAAAAAAATGTCATTCCAGTCCTAAAATTTGTCGGAACCACCAAAGCAAATTCGGAAGCCAAGACATTTGTTTCCAAAATTGTGCACTCAGGAGGTTGCTGCGTCGATAAGAAAAAAATCGGGAGTAATTAATATCCGAGAATAACGATAGAAAAAGTTTGCCTTCGCCGTCTCGTAAAGCAGTTTAATTTTTTTGTTTCTTCGATCGATAACGCGGTGTGTAATGTCTGTGACAATCTTGTGTGGAGAATCGCTGAAGCACGATCTTCCGTGAGACCTTGAAACGATGCACGGTTGATCGGTCGCCACGACGCACTCGCGAAACGACTCGACGCAAAGACCGCGCGACCAACCTATAATCTAGCTGAGCTGCCATATGCACATATATATATATACATGCATGTGCACAGTCCACCACCCTCGCGAAACACTACAAACTCGTGAATATCCCGATGCCGCATTTAATATGTGTCCCAGCTGCTAACATCGAGACAACAACGATGTGAATGTGCGGCAGACACAGCCGCGCAATACATGTGAAGTAAAATCTTTCGCGAGCGAGATACTTAGGATGCTGTGTGCGAGAGGCGCCGCGAGAGAGAACCAGCGAATCTGTCGAGAAGGCGCTTGAGGCAGAGAATAAATAAATGGACGCATGTATGAATTTGTGTATGTGTATGGACACTAAATATGTACAGGAGGCTTCAGAGCAGTCGCCAAAAAGCTTCAGTCCATCCTTTTCGCTTTTCCTGATTTTTCCAATTTTCTTAATAAAATTGTAAAAACACACGATCGCTGTTTGTAAGGCGATGAAAAAAATGACTACGAAAATAAAAATAAAACTCGTAAAGCAAACAAGTCCAAGGAGCACGAGATTCATTTTCGAATGATTTAAAAACCGAGTAATTAGTCGAAGAACGTTTTTATCGATCTTAATGACTCGTGAAATTAATACGAAGCTCCTTAATGATAATCATCGATGGCGCAATGAGTTTCATAACGCGATATCGTGACGAATCGAATCAACAGAGTTTTTTCATACACCTCGGTAGTTTTTATTAAAAATAAAATCGACTCGCGAGAGTATCACGACTTTCAAGGCTGTCTGACAAATTTCGTCTTTTTGTTCATCACCAGCATATATACAGTTGGAATTTTGAAATTTTTCAAACATCGCGGTTTGTGGAGGTTTTGGAGGAACCTGTAGAATATTTGTATGAAGGGAAGACAAGAGATACAGAGAAGAGGACAAATGGTCGAACGGAGACACGCGCCCGGCTTACGTAACTGGGCACAACGTATAATACGATCGAACCGACCTACAAATCACGGGCTTCGCTTTCCGCTTAGCTGCGCTTTAGAGCTTCCCCACGCGGCCATTGGGACCCATCGCAAGAGAAAAGAGGAGGGTAGGGAAAGATGATCGAACCGCCACACACACACACACACACACACACACACACACACACACACACACACACGACTATGCACAAAGCTAATATCTCATAAACGCGTGTAAACACACGGACGCGCCCTCTATCACGCCTACCGCGTTTCCCGCAAATTAATCCAAAGATAACCTCGAATATTCGTGATAGTTCGCCCGTGGATATTGATATCTATATATACGAGGAGCACGAGCCAAGAGTCACGAACATTGCGATTACGTATGGAGAATCCATCGACCTCGAAATAACGCGGCTCTTAATATTTCATCTCATCAAGACCGATTTTTCAAACGCCGAAATAATGAAGATCCCTACGAAAATGTTGGAGAATTGAAAAAAATAATCATTGTATTTGATAAACTTGCTCGGGGATTTCGATGCCTAACAAAATAAACAAAACGTTGAAATGAGGAGTTACTCCGCAGATGAATATGCAGAGCTAGAAAATCCAAAAAACGTTTCTGTTCCTTTGGAATTTTCGTCCAAGAACAAAATCGTCGATTGTTATGACAATTTATGTTTTTTTTTACTATTGTTTTTTTATTTTTTATTATTAATTATTTGTTCAATTTCAAAACAATGACGATTTTATGATCGATTTTGTCTCTGGATCCTAAAAGAATATTTCTTTTTCGTCCTGAATAAATATTTAATCAGAATCTCAATAAAAAACACAATTTCGTTGCATTCCGATTTATAGTGTTTCCATTAATCGTTAGCCTCAACCAAACTGCGACAACTTTTAGTTTTCATTTGTAGAGAAAGGATAAGTTCGTAAAATATGAAAATCGGTGAATAAGGAACGAGAATGTACCCGCGCTAACGAAAGAGACACGCCATTCTGTGTTTACCATTATGCAAGAAGCGAGTTTGTGCACACTGCATATCCGCAAGAGAGGAAGACGACTCTGCTGGATAATAATAATACTATAATCCGTGGGCTCGTTAAAGTTCCGTTGTTCCATCGCGCAACAGTCTCTATAAACCTGCATCTTATAACCCCCACGATTCACAATGTAAACGATTGATTTCCTCGACAATAATTATGAGCTGGAGCGCGTATATACACAAGACACAAATGACATCGAGACTTGATCCCTTTACCTCTATACGCTGTTGAAGTTTGCATCGTTGAAATGCAACGAAAACAATGCAAAAATATGAAGAAAAGTGGATTAACTATCGAAGTAATGAATAAAAATATATTTTCGTTGTATAGAGTCGAAGGATGCAAACTTCAATATCACGCGCTTGCGAACACCTGTGCCAATAAATAACAGACAGAAAATCATAACGGGTGCTCGTAAATGCAGAGAAAAAATTCTGAATTCCTTCAAAAAGTCGACAAGATTTTGGTGAAAA
This sequence comes from Hyposoter dolosus, assembly GCA_963921915.1. NCBI lineage: Eukaryota > Metazoa > Arthropoda > Insecta > Hymenoptera > Ichneumonidae > Hyposoter > Hyposoter dolosus. The sequence goes on from OY998140.1 coordinate 2,065,572, forward strand.
AAAAAAAATTTCATTTTAAAGAAAAAGAAAAGAAAAGAATAGAAGACTGTCCCATTATCTTTAACAAATACTCTGTGAAAATGTTGTGCTCTGCTAAAAAAAATAATGAGTTTTCGTTGCATTGCAACGATGTGAACTTGAAGATTACGATTTTCGTAATCAATGAATAGAATTTGAGTGAAATATCGTGTGTGTACCATGACTGAAATAAACCAAGACAAAGGTCCTACGAAGACTCGTGTGCGTGTGATAAACGAGAAGTGCGAGAAGCGGTCAGTGTGTCTCTTGAGTTTGGCCAAGTGCGTCAACGTCGTAGTGGTTAATTAGGCTAATTGAGTCGACGAGATAGTGTACTCGGCTGCATGCAACATGTCGTGGATCAAGACTATACGTCCAAGAGTTAATAAGTTAGTGCATGTGGGCGATTCGCACATTTGGAAAGGAGCTCGTGTTGCTCACTTTTCCTCTCTTCCTCATAATTCATTGTATAATTAAATTATTTATCTCGAGCGACGTGATAATGAACCGCAAAGTGGAAAAATGGCAACGAAGCAATTGGGGCGCACCCTTGCGACGAGTTCTTACGCGCGAGGAGCGACCCTTCGTCATTCGCGTATGTCTGCACTGAAAACAAAATTTTGTTCGAAAAGATGGATATTTTGTTCGATACGTTCGACTAAACGTTTTTTTTTTTCTCTCTTCGGAAGCAAATTTTAATCGTTCCAATCGTAAATTTCGCAGAACAATTCCGTTAGAAACCAAATATACTGGCAAAAAAGAAACGAAAATTTTGAAATTATCAAAAAATATTTAGTTTACCGTCATCAACAAAATATCGACGATTTTTAACAAAATTTCATTTCCAGTATGATGATCGGACGATCGTGTTCGATGAAGAAAATCAAAACACAGTAACAGTTTTCATTACAAACGAAAAAAATGTTACGGGGCTCTCGATGATAAACTCATCAAGCTAAAAGAGAAAGTTTCGAAAAGTATTTTTCCGAGTGATCGATCGTCGCTGCGAGACTCTGTGAATGACGAGAGATGCCACCGTTGAGAGAACACGTTGGAAATACATAGGATGAAAATTATTCAACGGCTGCGTGACCTACTGGGGGACCGGAATAGCCGGCAGAGTGTGTACGCGTGCGTCCGTTTACGTGAGCGCCGCTCGTGATTGCTGCTCCAACCACGCTCGGACGGATGTGGCAGGCAAGCGAGAGAGCTAGACGGGGGAGTGCGAGCACGAGAGAGAGAGAGAGAAAGGAAAAGAGCGCGCGAGGTATGAAGAGAAAAAAGGGGGCTGCTCTTCGGGTGCATGAGTGGTTGCTCACAAGCTTTTATGTAAACACACATATCGACAAACTCTCATTCATATCTATACAAAAGCTTTGTGAGTATATTATGAATATTATGAATCACGTACACGTATCTTTTCGTGGGCGTGTATGTGTGCGTCAGTGCGTACGTGCGAAAGCACACGCGCTCCGCGGATAGAAGCATCGAGCAACGACGTGGGACGAGAGCTGCCGCGAACCTCTTTCTCACTAACACACATGTAGCCGTGTCCGAATAGATACATCACCTTAATCATTTTCGAATTTATCTTCGATATACTTTGGTGATTACGATGAGTCGGCTCGATTATTCGGGCTACGAAATAACGCCGGAAATAGAAGCAACGGGCAGCGTCGTTGTCTTCTCAATACACGCGTGACGAAAAACTGATAACAAATCTTTTCGTGCCAAAAAGTTTTCCCACAAAAATTTGTCGGCGAATTTCGCTAATTTTGTTTTAGGGATGTTGAATCTTTGGTTTGTTTTTGTATGAAGGGTTCAAGAGATCGTGTGAAAATTTCAAGACCATTAGGAAGCTCGTTATTGAACAATTAACATTAATAAATTAAATGTAGTCAAAGGTAGTCTTATGGAAACTGCTATAACTTTGCGATAAAATTTTTTTTTTTTGACCTCTCAATTTTTTAATGTCTGCGCAACATTCTGAAAGCATTCTGGAAGTGTTAATTTTTTAATGACAAACTTCCTAATCGTCGTGGAATTTTGACACGACCTCTTAAGGACGTTGTATGCAAAATATTCTATCGATACAATTCCTTCAAATTTGCACCCACAAAGAGAATAGTGATGTCTATAATAGCTCGCGCAATTTCAAGAGATTTTACCACGTAGAAGTCGAGATATTTATTTATAAAAATCACAATTTTCAGTAGTTTCTAATTAGAGCGTGTGTTAAAAGTTGCAATTTTCAACATTTAATATTTCCATTTCCAAATGGTGAAGCCTCTTAAAACTTTGCATACACTTTTATGTAACATCGAAGAAGCTTGATTTAGTTTTTCAAAAAAATCGATCGTAATTTTTTTTCGAATTTTTGTTTATTATATAACAAATACAGATTATCTCGGACAATCTTGGATTTAGAGTATGTTGTTCTTTAGTCAATTTTTGTAACAACTTTTTTTAATGAACTTGGGCTCGCAAAGCATTTTGTATGTAAGAAAAACTGAAAACAAAAATCAAGATTTGACCGTCGTCATACAACGTCCTTGAAGTAATGATGACGGAATTCTTAAAATTTGGTATGTTTTTGCATAAAGTATTCAAATTTCACGACGATTAAGGAGCTATTTATTGAACAATTAATATTAACGATATTAACATGCTTAAAAAAATAAAAGTACGAAGAAAGGATAAAATGAGTGCGAGCCCGGAGAAAGATTAATGAGAATAGTGTTGAGATTGATTGTGTGAATGAATTAGAATGTTTATTATATATTAGCGCGACGTTATATATCCGCGCGCGTGAGTAGGCAGAAAAGTCTGGAATAGTTATTCAAATGGCTCGTGATATTCCGCTGACCCCGATTCTCCGCGTCAAGCATAATCGTGTATTCGTACTCTTCTCACGACTCGATAAATAGGCAATGACTTATCAATTTATACGATCGCGAATGGAGGCGAATGGGTTTTTTTTTTTTTTTTTTTTTTTTTTTTTATCTTAGGTGCGGACAATAATGGGGGAATTTACCTCAAGTTGCCAAGTAGGAGGAAGGTCATTCGAGGGCTAGTGTACGACGACGAGAAAGTGGCCAATTTAGGCTCAAGTTGTGCAAAAGCTTAAGAGCAGGACAAAACAATAAGCGGCTAAAGGGCAAAGACGGGGAGCTATGAAAATAGTCTGCGAGTGGCCAATCACGCATCATGCCGAATGCTTATCGCAATTACTCCCAATGTGTGTGGGATTGGTCTTGCTCCGTTGTTCACGCGTAGAGCAAACCTTATCGCGTTATCGTACGCCCTTATCAACAAAACGATCGCACGTGATTCGACGATATTCCACGAGAGCCTCTCTTCTCTTCAATCGGCAATCCATTCCCTCGCTCTTCCCTTTTCTCTTTCTCGTACTTTTCTTATCGGGAGAATCGCCGAGCAAAAGCTTTTCTATATCGACCGAGCTCAGCAGTACGTTTATCGCTTTGAAAATATAACAGAATTTGTTTGCTCGAGCAGGGCCCACAAATACAGACACAAACACTGGAAATAAAATTTTGTCAAAAATTGTCAATATTTTGTTGAACACGGTAAACTAAATATTTCTGGATAATTTCAAAATTATCGTGCTCTCGGCAGTATACTATTTGGTTTCTAACAGAACCGTCAGCTAAATTTACGATTGAAATGACAAAAATTTTTGGAATTGTTGAAAAAAAAAGTTTAGTCCAAATGCATGAAAATTTTCTTGCGAGTGAAACTATCGGACGTACACGTGTAACCGGGATATGAAAAATTTACGAGCTTCAAGGTCAACTCGATCTGCTGCGAAAGCGTCTCTCGACAATTGCTGAGAAATTGTCTGTAGGGCAGTAAAAATAAAATAAGGAAAATCTGTCGTCATTTCGTGATGTAATTCATTGATCGATTAATCATGAAGAAATCCGCGCAATCCCGATGGCGTAACGTCTGCAGCGATGACGAATATATATACATCGAGAGCACAAAAAGACTAAACGTGTCAGCAGAACGACTGAATAATACGAGTTCGATAATATATACGTAAGAAACTCTCCGATCACTCTTCATCTTTGCGTTGCATTTGATCTACATATAATTTGCAAATCCGAACAAGGCTTCTCGTGTACGGATGACAGCACGACTGGCTTCTCAATATAAAACTGCGAGAACACCGTGTACCGTGATTATTTGATAAGAGTCTGTAACTTGTAAAACCGTCCGACACGACTTCACTTAATTTTCCTCGTCGTTTCCATATGGAAACTCGGAAACTTGAAAACACAATAAAGTTGAAATCTTTGATTTGAAACATGATGAAGCTTGACAGTTTGAGTCCGAGCTTGAGCAGCTATCGAAAGATCGAGAAAAAAGCGAGATTGCGAATCCGGTCGATCGGAATCATGAACTTTTCGTACGAGAAAAATTTCCTGGATTGCCAAGAAATGAAAGAATTTTCTTGTCCACGGTGAAAATAAAATTTTGTCGAAAAACGTCAATATTTTGTTGAACACGGTTAAGGACGTTGTATGGCAAAACCGTCAAATCTAAATTTTTCTTTTCAGTTTTTCTTACATACAAAATGCTTTGCGAGCCCAAGTTCATTAAAAAAAAAGTTGTTACTAATTGACTAAAGAACAACATACTCTAAATCCAAGATTTTCCGAGATAATAATCTGTCTTCGTTATATGGCAAAATTTCGAAAAAAATTTACGAGCGATTTTTTTGAAAAAATAAATAAAGCTTCTTCGATGTTACATAAAAGTGTATGCAAAGTTTTAAGAGGCTTCACCATTTAGAAATCGAAATATTAAATGTTGAAAATTGCAACTTTTAACACACGCTCTTATATGAGAAGCTACTGAAAATTGTGATTTTTATAAATAAATATCTCGACTTCTACGTGGTAAAACCTCTTGAAATTGCGCGAGCTATTAGACCTCACTATTCTCTTTGTGTGGTGCAAATTTAAAGGAATTCTATCAAACGAGAATTTTGCATACAACGTCCTTGATAATTTCAAAAATATCGTAGTTTCGGCAGTATATTTGCTGGTTTCTAATCAAAAATTCAGCTAGACGACCAAAATTTCCTTTCCGAAGAGAATTTCCAAAATATTTCTTCCTACAATAACAAGTTTTTTGAGATTATTGAAAAAAAAAAAAAAAAAAAAAGTTTAGTCGAAAAAAATATCGATCTTGTCCAACAAAATGTTGTTTTCAGTGTATTTGCATTCTCAACAATTTGCGCATCGCGGTACACCAACTTGCACATAGAAAATAGCTGTTAGTAAGCAATAAATCTCGAGCAGCAATCCCGGAAGAAATATACGTTGAGGAATCTCGTGGGTTCGTTAAACACGGAGGCTCTTTACGAGTTATCGGAGGGCACATTTTGCCTGTTTTATTCAAGAGCAGAATATTTGTTCGGTTCCACATACGAATACGCACTTTTCGTCTGTATATAAAATCCTCCGCTGCGTGTATAGAGAAAGTGAAGAGACAGACTTTAATTTACGGAAACGTCTGGTTTCTTCTACGACGAGCAGCGAGGGTTGGAAAACCCAAGACGCAGCTGCTCGCTGCTCCTGATCCACACGTTTTATGACTCGAGCGACACAGTTGTTGGCCATTACCCAGTTATTCTAATAATCTCCTTAATAAATTTATCTTGGGGTAGAAAAGTGACGGCGTTAACCAAAAGATTTATTTTCAAATTGGTAGCGAGATCATCTGTTATTCAAATTGCTTACTTTTTCAAGTGAAATCTAACGCAGCGAAATGTTTTGTCAACAAATATGATGAATATTTTCATAACGAACAAATTCTGTTTCCGTGGCTATTTTAGTTGGATCATTTGCAATGAATCAAGTTATTTCTATGCAGATTGGGAGTGAATGATGCACGAGAAAGTCCGTCGGACGAGAGGCTAAAGGAAAGTGCATCGCATTAGGTGAGCTGCGATTACTCGTCGACCGAATATTGAATAATTCTTGAGCCAAATAATAGAATTTATCAAAGTTTCGCGAACAAGGAGCCAAATCAAACGATTTTGAAGTTCGCATCGTTGGAATGCAACGAAAACTCATTTTTTTCAATAACAGAGCACAAAATTTTGACAAAGTAGTATTTGTTAAAAATAACGGTACATCTTTCAATGCCATTGCAAAAACTGAGTTTACTAGAAAAATTGAAACGAGTGCATCGATTGTTAAAAAAAAAAAAAATGAATAAAAACTATATTTTTCGTTGGATTCCAACGATGCAAACTTCAGTATCATGCAAATCAATGTCTCTGCTCTGTAAACGAAGAATGTATCTAGCAAAATGTCTATATCGCTTTCTCAGTCTCCCTACAGTCGGCCAATGACTGTTTCTTACGGAGTAAGAGTTTCTGCGTAGAGTCTCCCTCCCTCGCTGAGGCACGAGACGTGCCTCCGGCCACAAAAATAGAGACAAGCGTCCCGATGGAATTTCACCACGGGACAAATCTCACGTCGTAGATCGATGTATACTATCGGCAAGAGCGGAGCGAACCCACTCGTAAGTCGATAAAACGCTTTCGAGGGAAGGGTAAGAAAAGGAAAAAACAACACATGGCAGATAAAGCAAAAAAAAAAAAAAAAATAGAGAGAAAAGCATGAAAGCTGAACGTAGCCGATAAAAAAGGATCATGATGATAATAATAATAATAATCATAAAAGTCTCTCCTTTTCCATTACTCCCTCCCTCGCGATATTCGACCCTGTTTTTTTTTTTATATATTCTTTTTATTGCGAATGTATATAACCGGAAGTATTTGGCGGTGATTTTTGGGATATCGACGACGAAACACGGCAGCCGAATCACTCGTGATTATTAAATAATCCAAGTATTTCGTGTATCGAAATAATTTAACCGGCATGATAAATTTTTCGGTTATTTCGTACGATATCGAAAAGTTGCTCGATGAAGATAATGATATACTCCGAAAGCCGGAAACTTGAGAATTCATAATGTCACGTACAAATATTGGTAAATGATGGGCATTAATTGATTTTCGATTCGTTTATATATTAAGACACTCGGTGATGATATATTGAAAGTTGGAGACTTACCCTAACTGGGGCACGGGGAAAGAGCGATGAGGAAGCGGACGCGTGTGGATTTGTGTGATGATGCCCGTGATTGTGATGACCGTGATGGTGATGGCCGTGGCGAGTGTCCGGACCGCCTCCCGCTGCCGCTTGTTCCGCCTGGACCGACATCGCCGCGCGGGCCTGACGTTCCCGCTCTCGGAGCCGGTCCCGGTCCACGCTGTAATAAAATAGAATCATTAAACGATCGTCGGAAAGCCCTCTCCTCCTTAATGGGCAAGAAAAAATCATTCAAAGATTCGATTTTGTTCGATCGGATTAACGAAGAAAAAAATAATAATAATCAATTATCCGCCGAATGGTGAGCTGGAGAAAATAAACACTACCCACCGAAAAGAAAATTTTATTGGACAAGATCAATATTTTGTTGGATATGTTCGACCAAACGTGTTTTTCAATAATCCCAAAAATTTTACCATGTTGAAGATTGCATCGATGCATGGAATGCAACGAAATTTCCTTTTTTCTTGAGCAAATCTTGAAATTCTTATTCAATATTTTGTCTGGACAATAAAACGAATTTTTTTTTGGATCCAAAAACAAAATCGGTAGAAAAATAGTCACGGTTTTTTATATTGAACAAACTTTGCTGCGGACAGCAAATTTTTGTCATTCCAATCGTAAATTTAGCTGACAGTTGTGTTGGAAACCAAATATACTGCCGAAACTATGATTATTTTGAAATCATCCACAAATATTTAGTTTACCGTGTTAAAAAAAAAAAAAAAAATATCTTGCGGTGAAGAATAATCGTCACGTTAATGGCAATTGGTGAATAAGCTCGTGGACGAATATAAATGCAGCAGATCGTAGGAAAGGCGAGAGCGTTAACCAGAGAATGAGCTGTCGAGTTTATTTTGAGCGAGCCGAAGGTTGAGCACAAAGAGTCGAGAGATTTCTCGGATGTATTCGAATCACGTTAATCGCCACCGAGCATGAGCCATGGAAACAACAGAAATCGAACCGAAAAAATCGGGAGGAACAAAAAGAAACAACGCGTGAGAAATAATTTGCCGAGAGCGTTGGAATTCCCCAACGATGAGGAACGATCGGTCGAGCTGATGCACAGCTGATGGAAAATATAACCAACAAATTCCTCCGGTAATACAAAGAGACCCCCTGCTACGGAGATAATCGAGACTCCGATCGCTCCCGAGAAAGTGTGTGAGAGAGAGATAGACCGAGATCGAGAGACGCGTACAGGTACGCAGAGTGACGCGAGTCAACGAGAACACGCGTCATCCATGCAGCAACTCGCGGAGCACCCAGCCTCGACACTGACACACTGACACCGTTACTTCGAGCATTACCAATCCGACGAACCAAACGTCAAACACCAGTAACGCTCAACACCGTACATTTTCAAACTTGATCGTGTACGTCCAATAAAAAAAAATATATATGAAAAAACAAAAAGCCTTGCACGTTCCATCAATCGCGTTGAGTCACGAATCACTGAACAATGAAGAAAAACTTAATGCCGCGTGAGTTTCGTAACGACAACAACTTTCTCCGGGGGCCATGCCTAATCGAAATGAAACGGCGTTAATTTCCCTTAACGAGCTAATCAAGTATGGCAAGAAATATTTGTCATTACCAACGCGACACACACCGGGAACCTAATTTTGTAAAAGATTAATTGACTTTAAACAGAAACAAATTATTTCTCGTTTCAGCGAGTCATCTTGTCGGCAGTTTTGGAGAAAAAAAACCGAATTGTTTCTCATTCCAATGCTATGCTTTGGCGTAAGAAACCGGAAAACGCAAATGTATTATGAAATTTTGAAAAATGTTGTTGTGATAGAAAAATATTGCACTGTTGAAAAACAGAATATCGACGTTCCTGAATAAAATTTACAACGAAAAATACTTTTCCTATTAATTATTTGTTCAATTTTAAAAACCATGAAAATTTTCGAAAAAAAATCGTTTTATTGCCCCGACCAAACATCGAATAAGAATCTCGAGATCTGCTCAAGAAAAAACGGAATTTCGTTGCATTCCAACGATGCAACGAAATTACTCACTCTATCGATAAATTCATATTTAAAAACAATCATTTTATTTGTATGATTTTTGAAAAGCTGAGCGACGAAGTAACACAAAGAAAAATATGAATTTCTCTTTTGAAGAAAAAATGGAGCAGACCGATCACCCGGAGGAATTTTCATTGTCCGTCAGGACAAGCGCATAATATTGTCCAGTCTGTGTCATAATGTGATGGATAGCCGGTTTGTTTTGTTTTTCTAGATGAAAAAACGAGCAGGTGGGCATACTGACGACACTGAAGTTCGCAACGTTGAGGTCCAACGAAAAACACTTTTTCTATTCGTTGTTTATTCAATTTCAAAAACCATGACAATTTTCCTACCGATTTTGTCTTTGGATCCTAAAAAAATGGCTTTATTGTCCTGACCAAATTTTTAATTAGAACGTTGAGATCTGCTCCAGAAAAAAAAAAAAAAAAAACAGAATTTCGTTGCATTCCAACGATGCAAACTTCAAGATCGTGAATATTGAATTGTCGAGTATGAGGTTATTCTCGACGGAAAATGCATGTGTGCGATGTGTCGTTGAAGAGTCAGAGTGGCTATCGTTATATCGAGGGCGAATGCGAGCAGGTAGATAGGTAGGTGGGTAAGCACACGTGCGACAAGGTCATCATAAGACTGGGAGGAGAGGAGATCGGAAAAACCGGTCGTGGAGTGTAGTTCTTTTGCTCGTATCCTCGGCGGGGTGAGCTGCTTGCGCGAGGCTATAATTGAAATAGAGCTGAGACAATTATCATTCATTGACGATAGGTAATCACCATTATTATAATTATCCTGTATTTACAGAGAGGATATGAAACACACATTGTCAATAATGGTATGTCCACGAGTACCTAATCGTCAATTAATACATCTCGCGTACGCTTTTCCGCACTCTTGATTTTCTTTTCCCAGGTGATATAGTGGATACGATGGTGTGAGTCGGGGAGAGCGCGAAAAACTCGAGCTTTCCGTGTAGGTCAGTATTAAGGACGTGGTTTGCAAAATTTTCTATCGATAGAATTCCTTTAAATTTGCACCATACAAAGAGAATAGTGAAGTCTGATAGCTCGTGCAATTTTAAGAGGTTTTACCATCTAGAAGTCGAGATATCACAGTTTATAAGAATCACAATTTTCAGTAGCTTTTCATAAGAGCGTGTGTTAAAATTTGCAATTTTCAACGGGTGTACTTCCGAAAAGGGAAAACCGAATTTCGTTACGAAATTTGGCACGGACATTCCATTTGGGTATCTAAGAGTGCCCTTAAAAGGATTTTTGCCGACTTGCAATATTTTCCGAAATATTCAATTTTTTGAGTACGCTGTTTAACACGCCCTGGTATATCTATATATATTTGTCGCCGCGTTACAGGCGTTATTTATACATATGTATATACCTATGTATACACATATTTTTATGCATATGTATACCTTTATATACGTACACCTATACATATGTACATGGTACATGTATATGGTGGCCTCTCTACGATTTAAACCCTATACGATTTAAACCCTCTACGATTCAAACCCGGGGGTTTTTTTTCCTTTAAGTAACGGCTACCGGCGCGGAGCGCGAAGCGCGAGGCGCCGATAGCCCATACCCACCCGACTGTTGTTTTATTTTTCCCAAATAGACGCGAAGATCACTGGAGAGTGCGATGGGGAGCCGCAGCGCGTAGCGAGTTATACATATAGATATACTGGAGCGTGCTAAACAGCGTACTGAAAAAATTCAATATTTCGGAAAATATTGCGAGTCGCCAAAAATCCTTTTCAGGGGACTCTTAGACGCCTAAAAGGAATGTCTATGCCAAATTTCATGACGAAATTCGGTTTTCCCTTTTCGGAAGTTTATCCTTTTCAACATTTAATATTTCGATTTCTAAATGGTGAAGCCTCTTAAAACTTTGCATACACTTTTGTGTAACATGGAAGAAGCTTTATTTAATAATTCAAAAAAATCACTCGTAAAATTTTTTCGAAAATTTGTTTATTATATAAAGAATACAGATAACCTCGGAAAATCTTGGATTTAGAGTATGTTGTTCTTTAGTCAATTAGTGACAACTTTTTTTAATGAACTTGGGCTCGCAAACCATTTTGTATGTAAGAAAAACTGAAAAAGAAAAATTTATATTTGATCGTCGCCATACAAGGTCCTTAAATGCTCAAATGAATAAAAAAGCGAAAAAGAAATAATGCGAGTGTCTGTGGCGAGCCTGCTTTTCGATCGACAAAGATGTCATTGTTTGTCAATATTTTCCAAGTTACGAGAAAAGTTAGCAGCAGACTCTGGCGTGTGTGCAAATAATTGAATCAACTTTAACACATTACATAAAACATCGATATTGTGACAAGTTTAAAAAATCTTTCGTTTCTCTGTGTGTGAATCTGTTTTACCGAGACGGAGATCCGAGCAAAGTTCATGGACCTTGATAGCGTGACGTCAAAGGCTCGGCTGTCACGGCGATATCGCGTCGCGCGTACAATACTCGCTGAAAATGATGCACCAGGGCCCAACAACGAGGTGAGCTCTGGAATATCGTATCTCTCGTTTATCAGGTGGTGAAGCGAGTTCCTCACTTGCGTAGTAGCTTATTCGCAACAGTGATGGTTTCTCGTTGGTTCGCGAGACCGCGATCGCCCACCGACATTAGTTAACTATTTATAGCTCGGGGAGTCAAACGAGAGCAAAAGAGCTATGTCGTGAGAGCTGTGCGAGAATGAAACATGCGACGTCGAACTCTGCGGACGACGAAAAAGACCGAGAACGCGTATATACACGTTATAGATCCTCGGGACGGTACTCTACACCAGGAATAACGGTTTAATGTGGCTTGTGCACAGTGCACGCAAACTTCTTCTATCCAATGATACGCCAGGCAATAATATACGCGCAGATGGGGCCCTGATAATCGTCCTAACCTCTCGCATCCATTCGTCTAATTGCATGAACAAATTACCACCGATCTGCTGCGCGAGTATTTTACATTTTATTATTATATTTGAAAATATGACTCTGAAGTTCGAAACGTTGAGGTCCACCGAAAAATACGTTTTTCGTACGGATTTTCACTTTGGATCCCGAAAAAAAATGGTTTTATGTTGTCCTGACCAAATTTTTAATTGGAATGTTGACATCTGCTCAAGAAAAAAACGGAATTTCGTTGCATTCCAAAATGATGATGAAGTTTGCATCGTTGGAATGCAACGAAATTCTTTTTTCTCTTTGGCAAAGCTCAGTATTTAAATGCAGAATGCAATCACAACGATAAAACACGATTGGTTTTTCATGTGCAATAAAAATTGAGACGATTTTGTCAGCTAAACAAATGATGGATAAAAAGAAATATTTTTCGTTGCATTCCAACGATGCAAACGTCGACATGGTTTAAAAATAAAATTTTTTAACAATCTTGAAAAAATCTCGATATATTTACGAATAATCAACAACAAAAGTGGAAAAACGTATGCATCGTCCCGGTGAATCTACAGTCTCATTTTGATCGCGAGCAGAAAGAGGGAGAGAGGGAATCACGTATAGAGGAAACGGATAGCTCGCTTCGGGAGGTAACGACCATACACAATGTTCGAAACGATCGATATGACGGAGAATGGGCAAAGTAGCATATCGGCGCACAATATTATTTATCGTAAATAAATAATAATGTACAATATTCCGTATCGAACAGCGTCAACATTATGTGTCTCTCGTTACAGGGATAATACGTTATCCCTCTACTTGTTTGATTTCATCGCACTCGTCCATTATTTACCGCCTATATACGAGAGCTTGTATATAAATATGAAGTGTAATCGACACGATGTGTCAACAGGTATAATATGCGATCAACAATTACAACAGTAATGTATCGTGGCGATAGATTTACTAATTAGATTAGTTTCCACCGAAAAAAAAAAAACGAAAATATACAATATTGAATTTTGCATCCTTGGAACGCAACGAAATTCTATTTTTTCTTGAGCAGATCTCAAACGATATTCAAGTTTGCATCGTTGGACTGCAACGAAAATATATATTTTTTATTCAAAATTTCGATAACACCAATGCACTTTTCCTCATTTTTTTAACTTAATTCTATTCTATTTTTGACAAATAATGTATGAAAATTTTGTACTCTCTGCTTCAAAAAATATTCACTTTTCGTACCGATTTTGTCTTTGGATCCTCGAAAAAGATCGTTTTATGGTTTGGACAAGAAAAAACAGAATTTCGTTGCATTCCGACGATGCAAACTTCAGAATCGTGATCTCAAGGTTGTTCTTATTCAATCAGGACAACAAAACGATCTTTTTTGAGGATCCAAAAACAAAATCGGTCCGAAAATTGTCATGGTTTTTTAAATTGAACAAACAATTAATAGAAAAACGTATTTTTCGCTGGAGACCAACGTTGGGAACTTCAGTGTCATGGAAAATATTCATTTTTTCATGAATATTCATACGCGATAATATTGGACAAAAATGAATACTTTTGTTAGTTTCTCTTGGTGATGAAAAGACTTGAAAAAAAATTGGATTCTCGGATGTCAAAGTGTTGAGACTCGAAGTCTCGCGACGAACACGCCCGCGGGGGAAAGATCGCATAATATTCGAACTCCGCTAAAATCTGTTTGAACGGTGAGTCAAAAGTTTCCCATTTGGAGATTGACAGAGCTCGTACTCACGGTCCGTTGTGCCTGGATCTGTTTCAATCGAAGGGAGAAAAAAAACACGGGAGCTTATGGTTGCAGCTTCAGCTTGGCTCATGAAGAAAATACAGAAAAGCTCGAATTATTGAGACGAAGAAAATACAGAAAAGCTCGAGCAGCAATCCCTGCACCTCGCGTCTGAATCCAAAGAATCGCAAATTGACAAATCTTTATTGACAGAATATCACATTCATTGACAGCAATTTGGCTGGAATTAATTAACTGCTTTACTGACTCAATCGATTGGAACAAAAAAAAATGTGGAATTTATCGCTGACGAAAAGCAACGCGCGAAGAAAAAATTCTGTCAAGGCCGTTATATTTTTGTATCTCCCGAGCACGCATCGCTGTCACGGGACGCCGAAGATGCTCAAGAACCCAAAATCTATCGCATACCTATCGAGAGATTTCGAATTTTTAGTTGGGTTCGATGACAGCGAAGTTTGCAGCGTTGGGGTCCAACGAAAAACGTTTTTCTATTAATTGTTCGTCCAATTTCAAAAACTGTGACGATTTTCGTACACGGAGAGAAAATTACATAAAAAAGTTGAAGTTTGCATCGATGGAATGCAACGAAATGTCTTATTTTCTTGATTAAATCTTGAAATTCTTATTCAATATTTTGTCTGGACAATGAAACAAACTTTTTTTTTTTAATCCAAATACAAAATCGGTAGGAAAATTGTAACGGTTTTTTATATTGAACAAACAATAAATAAAAATAGTGTTTTTCGTTGCATCCCATCGATGCAAACTTCAACATCGTCCCTCTGAGAAATTTGAGCAATTTTAGCATCTGAAATTGAGCGAAAAATTTCCGCGATTTCCGATAGAATGTGAATAAAAAATTACTATGTCTTTGCTAAAATTTGTCAGAATGACCATTTGCTATCAGAGAACTATGGGGGCAATGATGTAATTTTCTCTCCGTATACCGAATGTCTTTTTCTATCCTCAAAAAAAAAAAATCCTTTTATTATCCTGAACAAATATGTTATAAGAATTTTGAAATCTGCTCCAGAAAAATAACTTGGAAATCGTGCTTACTTTGTGTCATACGATGATTTGGTATTTTTTGCATTGTATACAAAAATAATGTTCCGTTTATAACACGCCTCGGGGGGTAATTCTGGTTATGTGTACTCAGCCATACTCCGCTACGCATTTATCCGCAGATATGTATCTAATAACTGATTGAGGTGTACCGGTTTCGTCATTCTATATTCACGTATACATACAGATATTGTAATATAATGCAGAGATTATCGGGAGAGGCGCATATGCGGATATTTGTAATATTACACGTGATAGGCCTGACACGCAAACAGCGACGCGCATAATCGATCGTAAATTCCTATCACGTGCTTATCCATCAATGTCTATACGATAGTTTAAACACGTGACAGAGAAATAAGCTCCATGAGAGAAATAAGCTCCGTAGCCAGTTAATTTGTACATGGGAATTTCACGTGCAAATCGTATGAATATTAACGAAAAATAAATGATTAACAATGAGCCTGCCCATTAGCGAATTACTAATACTAATTATTTGGTCCAATATTCAAAGTTCCGAAAAATTAACGTAATTATTTCGTTGGTATTCGTAACGACGAGTGAAAAATGCAGATTGAAAAAATAAAGGGCGTTCATTTATATTTTGAGCTTATTTGTGAAAATAAATGACGTTTGCAACCTTGGGATTCAACAAAAAATACGTTTTTCTATTAATTGTTTGTTAAATTTCAAAAACCGTGACAATTTTCGTATCTTGACAACTTTCGTATTTTGGTTTTTGTTTTTTTTTCGCATTTTAAAGCTCCAACAGCTCGAAGAGTTGATGCAGCGGATTTGAATACTTTGAGAAGTAATTACACGATGTTACGTTTTAAAAATCGTACCGCGTTGCTTCAAAGTTTATGGTTATGGTGTTACGGGGTGAGGAAAAGTTGGAGAGTTGGTCCGTAAAAGTGGAAGTTTCATCCGAGTCCTCGAATGTGGATTTCGCGTAGGAAAAAATTGGTGCCATAACTTTGTCTCAAGGTCGCTATTTTTAAAGGGACAACGCGACAAGACTTTGCGAGGAAAAGTTGCCATATAGCAGCTCGATTGTCAGAACTGACTGTGCCGAATAACTCGATCTGTGTATCAGTTCCAAGCCACGAATAATCTCGTAGATAGTCGTGGAACCGCGATTACCTTACAAAACAAAAATAACTAACGAGTTGGTTATTGGATCAAGTTAACGAAGACTGAAGGGCTGTTGTTATACGGATCGGAGAAGAAAACGCGGAGAGCAGCTACGTTCTTGAAGTTTGCATCGTTGGAATGCAACGAAAACTCATTATCTTTTATAGCAGAGCACAACTCGCACTTGGGGTCCAACGAAAAATACGTTTTTCTATTAATTGTTTGTTCAATTTCAAAAACCATGACAATTTTCGTACCGATTTTCTCTTTGGATCCTAAAAAAAATGTCTTTATTGTCCTGACTAAATATTTGATAAGAATCTTGAGCAGAACTCGTAATTATTATTCAATATTTGATCCGGACAATAAAACGATCCACCCTCGCCATCTAAAAACTCAATAGACACCAAAAATTGCCAGAATTTACAAAATTCAATAAATCATTAATGGATAAAACATTTTTCGTCGAATATCAACGTTGCAAACTTAAGAGTCTTCCATGTCATTGAGAAGCAGAATTTACTAGAAAAATTGAAACGAGTGCATCGATCATCAAAATAATGAATGAAAAAAAAATATATTTTTCGTTGTATTCCAACGATGCAAACTGCTTCAGCTCATGAGGATATTGTTGGTAAGCCAGTCGATGGGCCTCCAAGGGTCAAGAATGAAATTCAGCGAAGCATTTTGCGAATCGAGCGTAAGAACGATCGATTGGCCTCGACTAGGGAATCCCTGGGAATCTGGCAATCAAGGATTCTCCACAGGTTATCGGAGTGAGCCCGAAGAGCCCACACATGCAAATATTTTCCTCGTGTCTCTCTCTCTCTTCGTTAATTTCTCCTGCTCTCTCCCTCATTCCGCTTTAAGGTAAGAAAAATGTTTGCAGCGTCGAGTAGAGGAAACGCGATGCCCACAGGACTTACTTGAGCGAGAAAGGAAGCTTAAGGGGATTATCACAGCAATAAAAAGTAAAGAGATATGGGTCTCGAGGAGCAAGCCACAAGTTTCAACGATTCAACTTAGCTGGGAGGAAAAAGAATGAAAAAGAGAAAAGGAGAAAGAATAACAGCGATATTGTGACAATATCGTTTCGCTGAATGAGCATCACGCTCATCGAACAAATAAGGAGATCTTGACGTCACACAGACTTTTGCTATATATCCTGCCTATCAACCCTCCTCGGCGACATTCTCTTATCTATCTCTGTGTGCTTTAGATAGAATATACGTTTATTGACATGGAGAAACGCGTTTTATCTCTTGGCAAACAGCGAGCTTAAAGTTTCTTGCAAGCCGATGAGTTACATTGGCTCAATGGTCAGTTTTACATCGCGACAAAAACTTTTTCCACCCAAAATATCAATTTGTTTTATTATCCTGACGAGATTTTCAATTCCGAAAAAGATAAAATACATTTTATTTTTTACCAACATTGAAAAGAAATTTCGTTGCTGAAACGAAATCCAAAGTTGATTAAGAAAAGAAACGAGTTAATCGCGGTCTTCAAATTTCCTGTATTTTTTATCTTTCGTAACCGCAGCCTATCGCAGCTTCGAAGCAAAACAATTGTTACAAATGGCTGTCAAGTTGATCGAAACTTTAAGAAGGTTGGCTACACACAACAATGTTGCCATGTTAAAAGCATAGGGAAATTCGAAATTATTAGAATTTAATGAAATTTGCTGAGCATATTTTTTTTAAAGTAAATTTTTTTAAGATTAAATTTTTTTTAAGATTTTTCTTCTACATAGTTTTCGAGTAATTAGACACTAGAATTTACATGCTCAAGCATAGGATTCAGATATATATATATATATATATATGTAGGTATATCTTTTGCATGCATGTTGTAAACTCCAATCATTCGACAACTATGTAGACGAAAAATTTGAAAAAATTTGTATCGTCGTATTTGATGCTAAAGAATGTTATCACCAAATTTGATGAAATTTTCATCATATTGTCGGAATGTAGCCAACCTCCTTAAATATTTGGTCAGGACACAATAAAACGATTTTTTTTTCGGATCCAAAGGGAAAATCATTTGAAATTGAACAAACAATTAAGGACGTAGTCAACCTCCTTGATACACGAAGATTCGAAGGCTCCGAAGCCCGAAGGAGACTTTATGAGGCGAGCGAGTAGTTTGTCAACGAAAGGAGCAACGGGAAGCTTGAATAATGAAATCCGAGGAAAAATGGCTGAGCCAATGATGAAACTCTGGTCCGGGGAATGCGAGGAAAGACATTTGCCTCGTGTGTTTGTAAGCTGTCGACGCCGTGGGACAAGGAAAAAGCGTCATCATCGTCATTATCCGTAGTAGTTGGTTGGCGCGTGGGGAAACGCGGGGCGAGGGACGAATGCACGGGGACGGTTAAGAGATGCACACACTCACCGGGTGTTCAGGAGGGCGGCGCGCGTCGCGCCGCTTCCAAATATAATTCTGACGTCGGTTTAGCGGCAGTCGTTGTTGGTGAATTGGATTCTCTCGATTCTGGCGAAGTCTCGATATCAAAAGTGCCAAGCAAACGACGACTACGTAAAAACATTGGTTTCGAATTGACCGAGAACGATCGACGCAATATCATGCTTTAGTAACGTGGACGTAGCTGGTCAATTATTTCCTCAAAGTCGAAAGAGAAACTTGGTTAACCGAGTGAGCTAATTCCCGATTTATTATTAGGACGAATATTTCTTTGCGGCAGTGAGCAAAGAACGACGTGTCATCGAGGGCTAACCACCGACGTTCGAGCTCCTGAAAACTAGCACTGCACACTCGCGCACAAATGCACTGTGTATCAAAGAAAAATATAAAAATATACAAAAAAAAAAAAAAAAACGACAAAGCAAAAAAGACATAAAGGTGGCCTCGAGGAAGCGGCTAATCCAGAGTGCGCGCTCCTCTCGGCTCGACCGCACGATGTCGTTCCAATAACAACGTTAAACGAATAAACAAAAAACAAGAAACGATGACGCAAAAAAAAGAAAAAAGACTGGACGCGATGAAAAGAAAATAGAAAAACAAGTATCCAGCACGTATATTTTTTCTTCCTCTTTTTTGACTTTGCACTCTTTAATCACACAGCTCGGGCGGCTAAATCACCAAGACACTATATATAATGATGGAGCGGTGTATGCGCGTACTTGGGCTCCTCGGCGGATTGGCGAGCGGGTAAAAATGGGGACACTTGGCGCGGTTGTCTTATTCGGTGATCGTTCTGGCGAAACGACACCGCGCACAACTAACAACACACGGCCCGCAAAAGATTAAACGTTTTCGCGTTACCAACGAGATGGACACACAATATCGTCATCACTTTCACGAGGAAACAACGCTGCGAGGAGGTTATTGAATGAGGAAAGAAAAAAACAACGAAGCAAGAATTCACAGATGATCCGCGCGTTGGTGCCTTTGGGAATATCCGTTTGTCACACAAGCCGCGCAGATTCTTCAACTTTCTATATACCTCTTTATCTATCTTCCCCCTCCTCTTTTATGCCCATTCGCGCACACGAGTGAATCTTTCGAAAGAGGAGCGTCCGAGAGCTCGTTGAGCGATTGTGAAACCCGTTGATGTGTTTATCCGTGTGTGACGATATCTACGCGCGTATACGTGTCTTCGCGCCTCGAGTCTGTCCGAGAGACTGAGACCGCACTCGGAAATTAATCGAGAAACTCCGATCGAGATTTTCATTGGTCTTTCCTCGAGAGAGCGAGAGCGAGAGCTTCTCTCGACCCCCTTAAAGGTCACCTCTGCGCAAACACAAGCTTTTGTAAGCACGTATACGTTCGAATGGTATCCGAGACACTGGATCCGCGCGCGTTATCGCGAGCAGCTATTCAAGAAATTACCAAGTTCTTGCTTGCCCGAAGATTTATGAAGAAAAAAAAACGAAAAAAAAACAATTGCGAAGGCCGGCGAGAGAGAGAGAGAGAGAGCGCACAAGTAAATAAAACGCTTGCCCGTGGTTGCCGAGCTTTGGCGTACAAGAAGGAAGAGTACGGAGGAAAAAAAAAAAAACGTACGTCACACCGTAATCTCGTGACAAGTGGCGCGTCACTGCGTCGAACAATTGCGTCAAACCGTTTGAGCGCGCGGACGTGTTTTATCGGTCGCGATCGAGCATCGCTTCTCAAGTAAACGTGCGATTTTAATCGCCGAGCGAGTACGAGCGAGAAGAAAGAATAAGAAAATAAAAAGGAGATTCGAGGCTCGCAGGATTTTTGGAAAAGCACAGATGTCGCTGTTGCGCGGTGACGATTTAAAGAGCCAAAGCCGTAGTATGACGACACAAGCACATTTATTATATTATAAACACATTTGAATGATCGATAAAGCAACGATGACGAAACTAACCAGCGACATATCAGTTAATAATCAGCCGAACAATCGCTTTTCACACAAAACTTGAAATCGACTCGGTTTATACCGACTCGGTGAAAATTATAACCCCAAATAACGCTTTCAGCATGTTCCATTGGTGCACCAAGGTAAACACTCGCGATTAAATATTGCTCGGATCATTAATACGAATAGAATGATAAAAATTAGGAGATGGAATAATTGTTAAAAATGTGTATAGAATGCCGGAGCGTTTCGCGCGGAGACGCAACGAGGCGATTAGAGCTCGAGAGAAACTGGCACTTTCCGGTCGTGACTGAACAACGCACACGGCTACACTGATACGGGAGAGAGCGACGGAGATAAACCGCGAGGGACAGAGCGAGACGGGGGCACACAGAGAGGAGCAGGAGGGGGAGAGGAGGCGAACCGATGGAACGCCAGAAAGAGAAAGAGAATGGAAGGAAGAGGAGCACCGCCGCGCGCCCGAGTGAGCAACAAGGAAGATGAGGGAGGGATGAGAGAGCGGGACAGACATACCGCGACCAAGGTGGGAGCGTGACGTTGCGCGCGCGGTGAGAGGGGCTGTAAGAACAGCAAGCGCGGGCGAGAGACGAGACGACAGAGACAATATATAGATATATATCTATGGCGTATATACACTGGCAATAAGTACCGAATGGGATATATAAATGGGAAATTCGCACACGAGCCAACAGCAGCAGCAGCAGCAGCAGCTAGCCGGCAGGAGCCGGCAACCGGCTCGCTCGCGCCGCGAGAGAGCTCATCCTTTTGCCGCAAAAGCTCGCGACTCCGCGCGCGCGGTGTGTGTACTCGAACCAACGACGCGAGTCCGTGTCGCGACGTTGAAAAAAATTCAGGCAAAAAGAGTAAGAGAGAGAAGCAACAAAAGGAAAAAGATGTATACGAGCGCGACACAAGTGGAAATGGAAGCTGACGGAGGATAGAGAGAAAGAGAGCGACGTGGTGAAAAATGTGCAACAAAGACAAGCTCTAGACAGAGCGAGAGGGCGAAGGAAACGAGGGGGCAAATGAAGAGGACGAAACGAGAGAGAAGAGGCTTTTTGCGGGGAGAGAAGCACGGGGATGTCCAACGAGAGACGAAGAGAGAGAGAGGCGCGCGCGAGCCAGCACCAAGAGTTGAACGTGAGAGGGGTAAGTGGCGCGCGGCGAAAGAGTGGGAGGGATTATCAAAATGGCCGCTCGACCGTCACGCCGCCAAGCGCGGAAAGCATGGATCGCCCGCCGCGCGCACATAGACCACGACACCACCATCGCTACCAATAAATATCTATATTAATCTTTTATATACATGTGTATATAAAATTGTATATCTGCATCGAGCACCATCAAACCCATGAAAGGACTCAAAGCCCTCAATGGACTCATGCCCTTTTATTTAATCACTTATCGATCACGTGCACAATGCGAACAACATTCTCATCAAAACATTGCAATCGAACCTTGAATACGGTAAACTAAATATTTTTTTTTAATTACCAAATTTTTGTTATTTCGGCAGTATATTTGAATTCTAATGGAATTATCAACGAAATTAACGAGTGCAACGAACAAAATTTACTTCCGAAGAGACTTTCTAAAATATTTCTTGCTGCAATAATGACACTATTTTTGGGATTATTCAAACAAAACGTTTTGTCGAACGTATCGATCTTTTTCAACGAAATTTTGTTTCAACTGAATAAATTCAACCGATTTGTCAAAAACTTTCGTATCTTGCGTGCTTTTCTTTCGCTTCGAGCTTTGGCGCAACGGAATCAACACTTACTCTTTGAAAAAAAAAAAAAACTCGGAATCTCTGTTTGAATTTTCTCACTGAAAATTCTAATCGAACTGACACAGGCACGAGCATAGCGTTCCTCTCGTTGTTTCTTATTTCACGTCAAACACGCATTGGATGCTGAGTATTGCGCGACAAGAACACACTGCACTGTATGTGTTGGAACGTTATTCTTGTCTCTCGCCGTGTAATGATTCTGTCGACTGCGTTGCCGCGCGGAATATTTGAGTCTCGGTTAGCTTCGCGTTGTATCAATCTGTTCTTGTAATTCATGAATTTTCTTTAATATTCATCGAGATGCTCACTGAGAAAAAAATTTTGTTGGAAAAGATCGAAATTTTGTTCGATACGTTCGACTAAACGTTTTTTTGAATAATTCCAAAAATTCTGTCATTGCAGCAAGAAATCTTGTATAAAGTCTCTTCGGAAGCAAATTTTGGTCGTTCCAATCGTAAATTTCGCTGACAATTCCGTTAAAAACCAAATGTACTGTCAGAAGAACGAAAATTTTGAAATTATCCAAAAATATTTACTTTTCCTTGTGCAACAAAATTTTATTTCCAGTGCTGGAGCCCAAACTTTACGGTTAAGTTTTTGTGCTGATTTAATTTCGTTCCCGTTGGATAGGGAGCTTTTGGTTGCTTGTAAATATCGTGTAGGAAAGTCCAAGCGATGTTATTTTTTTAGGTCGGATGCAAAAATGGCAAAAATTATGAGACTGAAGTTTGCAACGTTGGGGTCCAACGAAAAATGCGTTTTTCTATTAATTGTTGGTTCAATTTTAAACACCACGACAAGTTTCGTATCGATTTTGTGTTTGGATCCTAAAAAAAATCGATTTATTGTCCTGACCGAATAATATTAAATAAGAATATCGAGCTCTGCTAAAGAAATTCGTTCCATTCCAACGATGCAAGCTTCAATATATCGTGGCAAATTGATGAAGCTACAAAGGCGTATTTTGAATAAATTGGAGAAATCGTTGCGAAAGAAGAAAATAAGGTCGACTTTTCCATTTTATTAATTAGCGAATTCCGAGGCTATTTCGACCTTTGGAAGGTCAAAGGTAATGACTCGGTTCAGTGGACTATAAATAAATGCTGTTTGCACGCGATCCTAAATCATACACCCACAATCCCGAGTGCAAAGGTTAAGAATAAACCACCGTGGTTAAAAAACACGTGCACATGTATAACACTGAAGTTTTTAACGTTGGAATCCAACGAAAAATGTATTTTTCATTCAGTATTTCGATAATTAATGCACTTGCTCCAATTTTTCTATTAAATTCACTTTTCGAATGGCAAAGAAGATTGTCCCATTGTCTTTGACAAATACTCTATGAAAATTTTGTCCTCTGTTATAAAAAATAATCAGATTTCGTTGCACTCCAACGATGCAAACTTCAACATCGTTGCAAATGTGCAGGAACAATGAAAAATACTTTTGCCATTAATTTTTTCTTCAATTTTCAAAACCATGACAATTTTCGTACCGATTATGTTTTTGGATCCTCAAAAAAAATCGTTTTATTGTCCTAACCAAATATTTAATAAGAATCTTGAAATCTGCTCAAGAAAAAACCGAATTTCATTGCATTCCAACGATCAATCAACATCGACGATTCAACATCGTCGATACCTCGAGTTCCTGAACAATTGGGACTTGGTCCAGAATAGATAAACATTGAATAGTCAAATCTAATATATTGGCATTATAACCAAAGTGGCATAATTAGTGATGGTAATCAATTACAAAAGGAGAAACATGCGGAGCAAGCAACCCCTGCTCGTTACCACTCGAACGCGTCAACGCGAATGTTAACTGATAAGAGCGTCTGGTCATCCTTCGCAAGCGTTATCCGGAAATAAAACTCTAAGCACGATCCGTTAGCACCCTCTAGCTATCCCTGCATGCGCCGATACCCTTTTGACCCTTATTTCATGAACGAAGCTCGTACCGAACATTTTTGCCATCGATAGAAAAATATGCGCGGTGTGTGTGGAGAACTGCTCGAGAGTATATTATCGTCGCAAGCTTCGCTCTCTGGCTATGACGATGGCGTTTTATAGCCTCCGGGGCTTGCTACTTGTGCCACCGCGATCGCAAACCTCCCGACCTACGTCACACCGCCGCTTCCTACCCCGCGCCGCTCACTGCTATACTCGCTCGCGCGCGGTAAACTCGCTACCCTCCCGTGCACGCCCCCCCCCCCCCCCCTCCTCCTCCTCCTCTTGTCCGCCCTCCGCATCGCTTCATTCTCCTGATAAATACTACTTAGGCCTTCATTGGTATCGGCACACGTACCGGAAAGAAAAGCGGGTGTGATAGGCTCGAAAAGCCAAAGCACGAGAAATCATCAATTAAATAATTTAAAAAAAAAAGTGCAATGTCAATTTTCCCGATTTTTGGAGCGTGCCAATTGAAAAAAACAACTCGACGATTTTGTCAAGTTTTCCGAGCCCGAGGAACATCGATCGGTCTCTTCGATAACGAAATAAAAAAAATTACAAAATTTTGTTAAAAATCGTCGATATTTTTGTTGATGACGATAAACTATTGGATAATTTGGAAATTTTCGTTATTTTGGCAGTATATTTGGTTTCTAACGGAATTGTCAGCGAGATTTACGATTGGATCGCCTAAAATGTGCTTCCGAAGAGACTTTCTAGAATATTTCTTGCTGCGATGAAACAATTTTTGGGATTATTAAAAAAAAAACGTTTAGTCGAACGTATCGAACAAAATATCGATTTTTTCCAACAAAATTTTGTTTTCAGTGAAAGAAAATAAAGAAGACAGCGAAAAGGAAACGTGAGACACTAAAGAAGAGTGTGAGGTTAACGAGTCAAGTGCGCGGATGCGACGATCTACGCGTATGTCTGAAACATGAAAGATGGCTGCGAAAGAAAATGGTATCGTTTATGCTCGTGAAACGAGAGAAGCACGAGACGGAAGAGAACCGAAAGGAATCTGCAAAGTATACAGCTAAAGTGAAGAAGAAGAAGAAGAAGAAGAAGAAGAAGAAGAAGAAGAAGAAGAAGAAGAAAAAGAAAAAGAAAGAAGAGGAGAAGGCGAAGAAGGGATGGAAAAGAGATCCAGTTTAAAAGTCACAAAGTGGAGGGAATTGCTAGCCACGAAAGAGAAAGTGAAATAATGATGGGTACGGTGTGTTCGCATCGAGCTCGATTCTTCGCTTTGTCTTCACCGCCCTGCCTCCCTCTCTCCCTCCGTCTATTTCACCCGCGCGCGATGATGAGCTACCCAAGCGTCGATCTATATCCATGAGAGTTCTCGACGCTGCTGTTACATCGCGTTATATACTTCATCTCCGGGCTTCTGGTTGGAAATTCTCCCGTCATAACTGTGTACAGTCTCGCGGTATTCATCCTCCTCAAACTATACATCTCGCTATATGGCATTTGAATTTATGCATCAAATATATATATATACATATGCACGGGAATAGTGAAGCGTGTGGTGGGTCACTTCGGAGTACAGAAGCAGCAGCAATATAACGAGCGAGCAACGAGACTCACGAATCAAGATGGCGCGTGGTATAACACATTAATGACTAGCGCGTGGGCGAAGGGAGCTGTAAAATCGAGAGTCCAACGGGCAAGAGAGTACGATACATATTTTACAATATGCAGATGCACGAGAGGCAGTTAAACGTCCTGTTCGAAATCAGTTTCGTCCGGACGATTGACCAACCTACACCGAAAACAAAATTTTGTTGGAAAATTTCGTAAATCCAAAATTATTTAGTTTATCGTGATCAACAAAATATCGACGATTTTTAACAAAATTTCATTTCCAGTGTGCAAAATTCTTTTTTTTTTAAATTATACTCGCGTTTGCATCGTTGGAATGCAACGAAAAATGTATTTTTCATTCCTTATTTCGATAATTAATGCACTCGTTCCAATTTTTCTATTAAATTCTATTTTCCAATGGCAAAGAAGACTCTGCTATAAAAAATATTCAGTCCTCGTTGCATATTCCAACGATGCAAACTTCAGAGTCGTAAAAAAAAAATAAACATGTTCCCGTTTTTTTTTCGTGATATTTTCGCGTCGGAATCCTCGAACGATTTTTGGAGCATCCGTAAGAGCAACTACAAAAATAATTGAGAGAAGCGTCGAGTTTAATTGAAATAAGGAGAGATTATTAATCGAAATATCGAAGAATAAATTGATTTTATTGCGCTGCAAGTTTAAAACGACCGTCTAGACCAAATAATTGGAAAAAAGAAACATTCTCTGACGGACAAGAAAAAACGAGCGGCACAGATTTTATTCAAAGTTTGCTCGAAATATTTTCATCGAGGAGTTGAATCGCAAATGGAAACGATGATTTTTCCTCGCAGCTTGATCTCGCCATCTCCATCGGCGAGATCTCGATGCTGCGGATAAAATAATCGTGCTCACTTACTGCAAATTCGATCAAATCTCGTGATCGCTGCTCTTGCTCTTTTCTTTTAATCCAATCCTACAGATTCACTCCAGGAATTCCTTATAAAATCCAGACTCCTCGAAAGAATGAGAAAGGAAATCCACAAGAAAAATTACGTCGAGTGTGATTAAATGCTCAGCTCTTGGTTGCAGCGTCAATACATCGCGGAATTAGTTGTTTCGGTATTGATAAAAATGAATAAACGATCAAACCAAGATCGAATATTTATTCGCAACAGAAAATGGATTATTTATTCAAATGTAACGGCAATAAAACAATTGACAATGTCATCTACTTCGTTGGAGTTTGTTTGTCACGAGCAGAGGCTGCTGTCGGCGGTCTATCGTATGCGAATAAATATTTGAATAAAGAAATCCGATATTCCGCGGTGCTCGACAAGTCGTTTGCATTTCAATACTTGATCGACCGCGATGAATTTATTATAGAACGAAATATAGTCCGTAGGAGCTGTTGAACATCTTTTCTTTTCTCACACCTCGTCACCATTCAAAACGGAATTCAAAACCAAAAATGTATTTTCGATTAATTATTTCGATAATTAATGCACGTGACTGTCCCATTATCTTTGACAAATACTCTATGAAAATGTTGTCCTCTGCTATAACGAAATAAATCAGTTTTCGTTTCACACTGAGAAAAGAAATTTGTTGTTACAACAAAATTTGTGTTGAATCAACAAATCCCGCCGTCACGGAGGGCGAAAAAAAATATTTTGTTCATTTTACAAAACGATTCAATTATTTCAACTTGATTTGGTCACAATAAACGACTAAAGGTGTTGAAGCAACTGAACGACTGCATCAGGATAAATTGATTGTTTTGACGACCTAAGTTGTTGCCTCAACTACATATGCGTTCACCGCACCATTACTTTTTTAGAATCATGCAACAAATTTCAATTGGTCGCTACAATTTTGTTGATTCAATAAATTTCTTTTCTCAGTGCATTTATCGTGAAAAGTAAACGATGAGGCACGACTTTGTTTCAAAGACACATCGAAAGTGTAGTGACGACACGATCCGATTGAATTTCTCGTGAAAGAGTGCAAGTTTCGTTGAATAGTGATGGTGAAAAAAAAAAAAAGAGAAAACACAGAGGGAGAGAATGAAAAAATAGAAGGAGGAGAAAAGGAGGCTGGCTGGCTGGCTGGCTGGCTGGATGGGGAGGAGAGGGCGTAAATAGAAAGTCTCGGCGATGTAGAGACCGCGTGTGCATGCTTGGTGGTCGCCGCGGTGTTCCACCGAGCGTGGTATCCTCAAGCACGAACCAATGTATCTGTATACGTAGAAAGGAGGAGGAGGATAGGATCCCAGCTGTAATTAGCGCTACTTTTACGATTACGTTTTACGTAAGATGCGGCGTACAGTCATTGCCTTAGCTGTTCTCTCTTGCTGACTCCTATTTTCTATCCGGAGTCTCACTCTCGACAAGACAGTCCCTCTCCTGCTCTCTCTCTCTCTGTATTTGTGATTGCGGCTGCATTTCGCAGCTCGACCTAGCCAAAGAGGCAACGATAGCAGAGAAAGAACGTGCAAGGAAGCAAGAGCACCGAGACAAGCGGGGGAGGTTGCTCCATTGGCCCAGATAAGACGGGAACCTTCCTCTCTCTCTCTCTCTCTCTCTCTCTCACTTTACCTCTCTATACTTTCCGCACAAACCGTCGACGTCTCTTTACCGCGACCAGCAGATACAAGAAACGAAATAGCGCTCCTCCCTCTCTCTCTCTCTCTCGCTATAGCTGTATTTTCGCCAACGATGAGAAGAGCTAACCTAGACTCGATGCTGTACTAGAAGGGATACTTTGCGGTCTCTTCGCTCCACCGTTTTCCTATAGCAAAGTATATATACCCATGGCAATCTTGGTTTTCCTATATATACCTATTCTGCACCGGCCCTCTTATCCACCAACGACAAATACATGCATACAATAATATACTCCTCCTTATATACATGCATATCTTCTTGATTTGCTTGGCTGTATGAATTCAACTTCTTACATTATTACGGCTGTACCGTATAATACTCTCGGTAAAATCGGTCTCTCGTGATGCCTCGTTACGTGTTCTCTTCTTCTTTCGCGCGCAATGAGAAATTCCGTTGCTATGGTTCGACGTTCGTGGCACAAAGTCACTCGAGAGAATCATAATTAACGCAAAGTGCAGAGAGTTCTCTAACGATTCTGGCGGATGTATGAACACGATGACACACGCGAAGGTGGAAAATTTCATAAAAAATGAAAAATTAAAGAAATTGCAAAAAATGACGATTTTCAAGTTTTCATCGTTGTGGATCACAACGTTGTGGGTCAAGGACGATAAAACGATTTTTTTTCAGGATCCAAGGACAGAAATCTTTACGAAAATTGTCATGATTTTTGAAATGTAACAATTAATAGAAAAAACGTATTTTTTCCGGGACCCCGTGCAACGTTGCAAATTTCGGGATTACGAAAACTTTTGGATTTTTGTTATTGGACGACGAGGGCCTGCCGTTCGAACCGCAAATAGTAATTACGAGCCAGCAGCAATATTCAGGAAGAACCTTTATAAAGTTGAGCTCGAATGAATAATACAAAAGGGTCTTGATCGAATTTAATGGGGCGCTTGACCCTCACTGCGAGAACCCCATTGTCGAAGGAGGAAAAGAGTGTGAAAAGAGCAAGGCGATTTTAGTGCATCCAGTCGAGTCGGTAAGTTTGAAAACAAATGACAATTAATGGACGACCCCATTAAGATCGTGACCCGTATACATCGATGGTTTGAATTTTCAGGTAGAGAATTTCTTGTCTCGTATTTTTTGACCTGACTCGAAGCTCCTCCAAGGAATGTACTTTATTTTTATTAAGATTCATTCTTTTGTGCGTACTCGCAGCAGGTCGATTGTTCGAATTTTTGTGCGCGGAGCATTTAACTCGATTCTCAAGCTCGCTCTCTCCGTTTCCCCAATTTCCCTCTCTGTTATTTTGTATATATTTTGTTTGCTCGGACGCTCGGTCTATGTCTCGGGACTGAGGCGACATGAGCAGGTATACACCGCGCGCAGCTCGGAATGAGCAAAAGTCGTGCTGCGGCGAGAGAAATAACGAGAAAGGTGAATGGGGAATCATATGGACGGATAGCGAACGCCCGAGAAGAACATCGCCCAGTGCTATACACGACATCGAGACATATGAGTATGAATGATGTATAATGGAAAAGGAAGAAGAAACGTTTTGCTTGTAAAAGTGTATATTGCACGGAGAGCGAACGAAGACTCTCATACTAGCGTGTGTGCCTCCCGCGCCTTGATTCACGTTTTTCTTATTCATTTTCATTCTTCTCGTCAGGCATTTTTTATCCAACTCATTTATTTTCTTGCCTTTTTTGCCTCTCAATATATAAAGAGTCCTCCGCGTACACACTGCTCGCGTCTCATGATTTCTTTCGTCGCCCTGTTTCCTGTCTTCCTTTTCTCCCCCCGACGTTCACCGAGATCGCACCCTCTCTTCGCCTTTTCCGCGCGACCTCCGGGTCATCATACCGAGAGCGTTCTCTCGTCTCTCGTTTCCTTCCTCTCCGCCTCCTCCTTCCGACAGCGCGCAATGTGTCCTAATACCCAGAGGAGAAAAAGAGCTCAACCGACGACTATATACCGACGACGCCCACCGCCTTTACTCCCAACTACTTTGCCCGAGTGTGTCTCGTCGGTGTGTCTGACAGAGAGAGGGAAAGACGAAAGACGAGAAAATTGAGACGGCACTTTGGAATGTAACGAATTAAAACAAATTCCATTTTCTCAAAGTTTGCCTTTTGCTATACGAATGAACAAACAGTTTTCGTCGGTAAACTAAAATTATAAGACTATTGGAAAAAAATAAATATTTCATACCAGTGTCGGGGCCTCACCTTGCTGTACGAATTATCGATGAATAATCCTTTTACAAGCGTTTGATAAATTCATCACTTTCACAACACTTGGCGTCGCGATCGAATCACAAAAGCAAAAAGTTATTTGCACGTGATCCACGTTCCGAGCACGATTGTTTGTTTCGTTTGTTTGTCATCGACAAAACACAAGGTTTCACGTGGATCGAGTACACAAATTACAGTTTTTATTTATTAAGCAAGGGGGGCGGGGGGGGGGGGGGGGGGGGGAGGAGGAGGGGAGAATAAAATATTTCGGAGCTCGAGACCCCGAACGTGCATCGTCCCAGGAATTTTTGAGCAACTGACGCGTCTCCTCGAGTGTTCGCTTAGCGAGCGCACGCGGGGGTTCTCTCTGCTATACGAACGAACGAGACGGAGGAAAAGGGAGGGGGCGATAGTCGGATGAGCACGAAAGAACTTGGTTTAGGGGTCGGTGCACGCCGGGGTTGAAGTTCTCTCTTTCTCCTTCTTCTTACTTCTTTCCCTTTCCCTCTCCTTCCCTCGCCACTCTCCTTTTCACCGATAGACTCGACCGTAATAGCGGCCCCTGGCTGTAAAAATTGTGACCCCGAACCAAACGATGAATGTTCGAGGAAACCGGACCAAGAACGAACCAACAGTCGATTTGTCGAACATGTGAAACACGAGCGAGCCATTTCGCTTCATGAATTTTTTTAACGCCTTATGCTAGCCATCTAGCTAGCAGTCGTCTTTTCAAACTTATTTGACACTCGTACATACAATGTCGGACTCTGACCTTTAAATTCTCGCGGAGCCTTACTCAGGAATTACCTCAGGAATTTACGATGTAGTCCAGTCATTACGTCGGAAAAATCGGGTTAGAAATGCATGTGAACCGAGAAAGTTAAATTTTTGATATTACGTAGGGAGGGCCTAGAAAAGCTTAACTTCACATTTTCGACCAAAATTTCCTTGTGCATTTTCCGCCATCTTGAAAAAAGGGTTAAATTCAGTTTCTCGAACACATTAGATTTATTTAAAATATTATTTTTATGTTTATTTTGTGTTTAATTCATAATTTCGCTGGTTTATTAATTTATTTTGTATTGCAATAATTCCCTAAGCAACCGTTTCATTCGTTTTTACGTGTAGATATAACCGTGGGAGCGGCAAAATCGAAACTGGGCACAGACTTACCGACTTTGCAGGGCGCCAGAGGTCGTAATTTTTGTCGAAAATAAAAAACAAAAAAACGAATTTGTAGGTACGACCACGCTCTACAAGTTTGATACAAGACTCTCTTTCGATATCTTCCACGAGACAAAAGAAAATAGCAAAAAACAAATTTCACTCCCCAAATTTATGGTTTTTTCGATCGATATCTCAGTAACAAGGAACGATAGGTGAAAAATGTAAAGGACCTTAATTGTAGATCGTGAAAAAAGCAACAAAAAAGTATCGTATACAAATTTTCGTATCTCAACGGAGAACCGAGTTATTATGAAAAAAATGAATTTAACCCTTTTTTCAAGATGGCGGAAAATGCACAAGGAAATTTTGATCGACAATGTGAAGTTAAGCTTTTCTAGGCCCTCCCCACGTCATATAAAAAATTTAGCTTTCTCGGTTCACATGCATTTCCAAATGTATATAATGACTGGACTAATGTTGAAGTTTGCATCGATGGGATGCAACGACAAACACGATTTCAAAAATCGTGACGATTTTCCTACCGATTTTGTCCTTGGATCCTAAAAAAAAATCGTTTTTTGTCCTGGCCAAATAATGAATAGGAATCGTGAACGCTCTGCTCCAGAAAAAAAAAAGAATTTCGTTGCATTCCAACGATGCAAACTTCAACATCGTGAAAATGAAGTGTCGATCCCCCACAAATGGAAGCTCAAGAGAGAGAGAGAGAGAGAGAGAGGGAGCCATTTCGAACGATTCAAGAAGAGATGAAAGAGTGTGTGAGTTCCAAGGGCCAAACTGTTGCGCCATGTATCCACATCATGGGCAATGAATGAAATAGGAAAGACGTGCAAAGGTACGAAGAGGAAGATGAAGAAAGTGGTCCTAAAAAAAGTCCTTCGTTTCATCTTGACAAATAAAAACAAATCATACAAAAGTATGAGGAAGAACTTTCGAATGAAAAATTCGTCATTCACCACACTGAGAAAAGAAATTTGTTGATACAACAAAATTTGTATTGAATCAACAAATCCCACGGTCACGGAGGGCGAAAAAAATATTTTGTTCATTTTACAAAACAATTGAGTTATTTCAACTGCCCAAAAATAGACAACCCATAATTTCCAATCCACAGTTGATCCACTCAACAACCCAAAAGTTGATCAAACTGATGATTTAGTTTATACAACTGAAAGTTTTGTTAAACGGAACGCACGGTATTTTTTTTCTTAATCTCTCAAACTAATCAAACATTTAGTCAACCAGAGTTCGATTTTGTTTTTAAAAAAACGACTTGATTTGGTCACAATAAATGACTAAAGGTGTTGAAGCAACTGAACGACTGCATCAGGATAAATTGATTGTTTTGACGACCTAAGTTATTGCCTCACCTACATATGCGTTAACATTACTTTTTTTTTAATCAACAAATTTCAATTTGTTCGCTACAATTTTGTTGATTCAACAAATTTCTTTTCTCAGTGCAAGCGCCAATTAAAATAATTATGCATCGTGTAACACAGACGAGCGGGAGCAGAGATTCGATGGGGAGAAATAACGTCAGAGTGTATACTTTACTTTGCTATATTGCAGGATGTGCGTCGCAGCAGATACAAGAGAAAAGGTAAAAGGTTGATGCACAGAGGTAAAAGGTTGATATACAGAAGTAAAATTTGTTTCTTTCTCATTCTCCGGGGCAACCGGCGCAGCAAGTTTGACGCAAACAAAAGAAAAAAAAAAACTCACACACACGGACTGACGAAACGAGGTGGAAAGGGAAAGAGCAGGGAGGTTCGGGGATTCCGTCCCACGCGCGAAAAGCGTGCCCTGCTGCACCGGTGTCTGTCCGACTTTTTAGCTCTATTATTTTTTTTCATTCACATTAGATGGAAATATGGACAAAAGCACTCGGCTCTATACTCGGAGCATTATTTTCAGTTTGAGGACAAAAATTAACGAACGCGTGCACGTGAACGTAGCGTGAAATAAATTGGAAATAAAACAAATTCTCGTTGCACCGTGTTTGTACAAGGAAAACGATAACGAGGAACCAGAGAGATGCCAAGAGTCAAAGGTCACGCCCGATAAAACATGAGACACGTGCGTATGCATTGGCCACACATGCTATTAAATGGATATATAGACGTAACGACGACGAAATCAAATCCAAATGAGTCAAAAACCTCGGGACACATTCCATTACTGTGTGCGTCTGTGTGTGTGTCCCTAGAAATTACTCAAAGTTCCTGCGGTAACGGCAGTTACAGGACTTTGTTATTTTATCTCGTAAACGATTCTCCGCTCGAAAAGTTTGTCGAGTGATGAATTTTTTTTTCAAAATCCAAATTTATGCAAACGTACAAAATTCGGTTTTTTCTTGAGCAGAGGTTCTTGATTAATATTTGGTCAGGACAATAAAACGATATTTTTCAAGGACCAAAAACAAAATCGTTACAAAAATTGTCATGATTTTTTAAACTCATCAAACAATCAACAAACAAAAAACGTATTTTTCGGATTCGTTTTTTAATATTCCGCTCTCTCCACACGAGGAGATGGGAGTTATGAATTTAAAAATATAAAATACAAAAACGAGAAACCCCCCGAGCAGTCCCTCCAAATATTCCAAATTTTTTCGTCCGCCCGCAGTTACGCGCGGAAAAATATCGATTTACGTGACTGGACACGTGCGTATCTCTGTACATCAAAGTTGCAAAGGGCAACTATACTCTAACCATGAATAAACTGTTGGGAGTGAAGCGTGGGTCGTATGGGAATTCGTTCATATTGTCATGCGGAGAATGTCGCCAGTGCAAACAAAAGGGGGGTAAAAATTCATCCCTCAGCCACGCAAAAGCGTTTAAAATCTCATCATCTTCATTCACGATACACCTGAGCAGCCTTATTCACCGCCCACGAGGAAAGACGCACGCGTGCAACCCACACTCGACCCTCAACCGCATGTAAACACATTTCAAACGGTTAATATTTCGCGCTGTGCGAATCTACGAGCGATTGATAAAAAAAAATCTACTGTGATGGCCTCGCAAAGTCGTGAAGAATGTGGAAAAAGTGAAAGCGAGCGAGAGACTTTCTTTTTGACTTTTCTTTCAGCATTTTCACTCGAAACTGCCTAAATCTTCGCATTTCAATTCAGATTAGAAGAGCGAGTTGTCGAAAAACGTGATATTATGAATTTACCTGCGAAATAAAATTTTGTAATTTCAAAATTTTCGTTATTTTTGCAGTATATTTGGTTTCTAACGGAATTGTCAGCAAAATTTACGATTGGAAGGACAAAAATTAGCTTCCGAAGAGAGACTTTGTAAAATATTTCTTGCTGCGATGACACAATTTTTGGGATTATTAAAAAAAAACGTTTAGTCGAACGTATCGAACAAAATATCGATCTTTTCCAACAAAATTTTCTTCTCAGTGCAACGAGTGTGCGAACGGGTGATTGGTGTAGTGTAAATAATATCCGCAGAGACGGTGAAACTGTCGTGGAACAAAGTTTGTATTGTCCACGCGATCATGAAGCAATCGAATCAAAGTTTCCTGTCGCAATTTCCTGCAGGAACAGGTTGTACGCAGATTTTATCGAAAATACTAAAGATAAAGAAATGCGAGCAGTTGAGCTATAAATTGTAATGGGAAAGGAGACACGTTGATTTTGCTGGAGCAAAGTAAACTGTCGAGACGCGCGCGCCCGCGTATATTCTCCGTATTATAACAAGAGCAGTCCGGAGTTGGCTCTGCTGTTGGTAGGAAAATGGGCGTCGGGGTAATATTGAACGAAGCACGTACGGATATAACCGCGGGCATTGAGCCTCTCCTGAAATTGCAAACAACGGAAAGCTCTCCTCTCACTCTCTTTCTAACTCTCTTCCCCTGTGGCAGACTCGAGACAGGCCTTTATCAAAGTGGGTTGTCAGCCGCAGCCTTTATCGCTGCTACACTGTTATCGGAGAGGAGAAAGATAGATGCGGCCCACAGTTGAGAAGGATGGCGCTCGCATGAGAAGATGAGGCGAGACTCGGCAACTGTGCTGAACACTCGACAGTCTGCACACACACACACACACACACATACATCGATAAATTATCATCGACGAGATGATTGGTGTTGCGCCTTTAAATAAGTACACTGAAAAGAAAATTTTGTTGGAAAATAAGATGGATATTTTGTTCGATACGTTCGACTAAACGTTTTTTTGAATAATCCCAAAAATTTGGTCATTGCAACAAGAAATATTCTAGAAAGTCTCTTCGGAAGCTAATTTTTGTTGATCCAATCGTAAATTTTTCTGACGATTCCGTTAGAAACGAAATGTACTGCCAAAATGACGAAAATTTTGAAATTATCCAAAAATATTTAATTTTACGTGTTCAACAAACAATCGACGATTTTTAACAAAATTTCATTTAATTATTAAAAAAAAAAAAAAAAACGTTTAGTCGAACGCGTATCGAACAAAATATCCATCTTTTCCAACAAAATTTTGTTTTCAGTGCGCGGTGTTTTCGTTCGAGAAATTGATTATGAAAAAACAAAAAAATTGAATTTACGAGGATGGAGAGCACGTAATTTCGACGAATTGTCGAAATTACGTGTCACGTGTCACGTGTGTCAGCAATATTCGATATTTTTTCGTCGCAGGAAGAGAGAAAAAGCACGTTACTCGAGTGCAAGCTCTTCCGAACCAAACGCAATACTCACTTGACACATATATGTCAAGCTTTCCAGACTCAACCTACGCGAAGATATAACGAAACGAAAAGCAGCGAGAAATCTATGCGGAAAGATGAAATAACGTCCTCGCGCGATCGCTGACAGTACCAGCAGCAAAGCTTTAGCCTCGATTATCGTCTCTCCGACGAGAAAGACGAGAAAGCCAGAGCGCCCTTGGTTCGTTTGGGTGTTGACCTACATAAAGGCCCGGGCAGACATCAATGGGATACAAATTATAGAAGAAGACCGTAAAAATAGTGGAATGAGAATGCTATAGGGTTTCGTGTTTCTTGAACGAACCAGATAAGCCACGACATACACGCGAGTCTGTACGAAGCTTGTTTTCAATGAACTACATACAGTTGAGAATCTGGATTATCCCAATGATTCGGCCCAGACTGAACTCGACTGCGAGAAACTTCCACCCTCTCCAGCATTATGTCTCCGTGTACGCGTTAACACACATGTATAGATGAGACCGAAGTTCGTAACGTTGGAGTGCAATGAAAAATAATTTTTTTTTCATTGTTTGTTCAATTTTTTATAAATGAAAATTGTCGTATCGATTTTGTGTTTTCATCCTGAAGAAAGATCGTTTCATTTTGTCCCAAAATGTGATTCACAACATTTTCATAGAGGATTTGTCAAAGATACTGGGACAGTTTTCTTTGCCATTGGAAAATTGAATTTAGTAGAAAAATTCTAACAAGTGCATTAATTATCGAAATAATGAATAAAAAATACACTTTTCGTTGGATTCGAACTCTTGTCTGGACTGTTCAGCCCATTTATCATTAAATAACAATAGTAAAAAAGAATTTTTTTTCCATCGCTCAGTGCAGCCTCCCTTCTATAGATCCAAAACTACTTTCCTGAATTTTTACCGATTTTTCAAACGAGTCCAAGTACAGTTAAAAAAACAGTAGAACACCCCAGATCCATGTGTGTCTACTAGGGAGGTGCGCTGATGGCAGTGTGTCTACGGGGGTTAAGAATCAAAATAATAAATTAATCCTCAACGTTTTTTCTCTCGAGTAGAAAATTAGAAGAGCAATGATAAATTTGCATCGTTGGAATGCAACGAATTTCTTTTTTTTCTGGAGCAGACCTCGAGATTCTTATTCAATATTTGGTCAGGACAATAAATCGATTTTTTTTTTAGGATCCAAAAGATTAAAAGTTAATAGGGAAATTCGAAATTATTAGAATTTAATGAAAATTGGTGAGCATATTCTTTGGTATTGAAAATGAATATAAAAATTTTTCAAAATTTTTCTTCTATACATAGTTTTCGAGTAACTCAACACTTGAGTTTACAAGCATAAGCATAGGATTCAGATATATATTTTGCATATTGTAAACTGTAATTATTCGACAACTATGTAGACGAAGAATTTGAATAAATTTGTGTCATCGTATTTGATGCTAAAGAATGTTATCACCAAATTTCATCAACTGCTTATCATATTGTCGTATGTAGCGAACCTCCTTAATAGGAAAACGTATTTTTCGTTGGACTCCAACGTTGCGAACTTGAGTGTCATGCAGTTGGTATCTTTCGTTAAAAATTCGACACTGAGTAAAATCGTTTCACATTACACTACAAAAGAGAGTGGGGAACTGTATATTAATTTCACTTTTATCTGTTTCATTAAGATATAAACGATAAAAGTGTTGGTATAACTATATCTCGACAATGTTGCGATAATCGGTATGGAGCAGAACTAGAGTTTTCTGAACATGTTTGGGATACAGGGGATCGTAGAAGAGAGGGCAATCTGGAATGGTTAGTCCCCTCTCGCCCGCGCCCTGTTACGATTCTGACCGCTGCAGCGTCAGAGTATCAATTTCTCTCGTCGCGTGCTCCAAGTGAGATTGCGGCCACTATAACGCCTCGCGCGCACGGATCTCGTATTAATACCAACTCGTTCGATCCGCAAGAAAGAGAGAAAGAGAGAGAGAGAGCGATAAAGGGAGAGGAAAGGCGGAAGAACTCTTGCCTTTCCCTCCTCCTCGCGCTCGCATGTGCGAGAATATTCATGCGGTAACTTACTAATACATAAATACGAAAATATCACGTCCGACCCTCTCCTACGATCACTGACTCCCGCTGGACGTTCTGGCGAAACGCATATGTCTGTGTGTATGCAACGATGTAACACACATCCATTATTTGTGTATAAAGGAGTTTGCACACCCGTCGCGGCCTCTTGCCCGGTCAACCGAGCGATATCTCTATCCTACTCGCTCGTGTGTGTCCATCGCGCACATTCACATCGATGTAAATGTATGCGCTGGTGGTATAGGCGCTTGGGAATACTGGTGTTGCCGCGGTGTCGACGTCGTCGAGACTGGCCAGCAAGCTCGAAAACGCGAGTGTGCGAGCGAATACGAATAAAGAGCGAGAACGAGCGAGTACGGAATATTTTTGTGTCTCTTTCTCTTCTTCCTCTATCCTCTCTCTCTCGATCTCTATCGCTTTGCTGTGCCACCGACTATAGAGCGAATCCGTGAGGAAGGGGGGGGGGGGGGGGGGGTGGAGAGTTCACTCCCCAGCTGAGCTTCGTTCGCGGTTCGTGGTGTTTACGTTCGGTCTCGCTGTTTGCGATACAAAGGCCAGGTAATATACCCCGCGAGCTAAGCACATAAGCACGTTACATTCCATTACAAGTTGAGTGGAAACGCACTCGGCGGGGGTGTACAAAATGAAAAGCACCGGAGCGAGAGAGTCAAAGAGAAAGAGAGAGAGAGAGAGAGAGGGAGAAAACATTGGTTGATCATCGCCGAACTAGCGGTTACATTGCGAGACGAACCGTAATATGTATCTCCGCATTTGGAATTCATCGCCCCGAGGGGGCAGCACCTACAACGGTTAATACAAATATCCGCGTAATACAGTATTCATAGTAACTCCGTACACAAGACATTGAAACTCCACCAGGGCAATAACTTTTCCGACATTTTTCAAATTTTCTCTTTCAACTTTGATACACTGGAAATGAAATTTTGTTCAAAATCGTCGATATTTTGTTAAACACTGTAAACTAAATATTTTTGGATAATTTCAAATATTTCATCATTTTGGCATTATATTTCGTTTCTGACGGAATTGTCAGCGAAATTTACGATTGGAACGACTAAAGTTTGCTTCCGAAGAGTCTTTCTAAAATATTTCTTGCTGCAATGACACTATTTTTGGAATTATTCAAAAAAACGTTTGGTCGAACGTATCCAACAAAATATCGATTTTTTCCGCCAAAATTTCAGTGTGCTAATTATCGAGCACACTTGCCGCGATGGAGCCACCAATTCGTACGATCGTGGCGTCCGGAAACGATGAAAAAAATTGTTGCGGCATTCCAAAATTATTTTCAAGACGATTAGAAAAAGAAATAAAAATTCCACAGTCTTCGAGACTCGAAGAATTGCAGCGAAGAAGAAGAAGCATTATTGCAACGAAAAAAAAAATTCTCAAATTTCAATGTCAAAAAATGAATTATCCCAACTCGAGGTTCGCTGTAAGTTTTGCTTAAAAAAACGTAACGATAAAAACAAGCCCGTATAACGATGGCTAAAGTTCGTATCTTTGGAGTACAACGAAATCTGATTATTTTTTATAGCAGAGCACAACATTTTCATAGAGTCTTTGTCAGAAATAATGGGACAGTCTTCTTTGCCATTCGAAAAGTGAATTTAATAGACAAATTGGAACAAGTGCATTAATTATCGAAATAATGAATTAAAAATACATTTTTCGTTGAATTTCAACGATGCAAACTTCAGTATCATCCCGTGTACGTACAAATGGGGTTCGTTGGTCGCTAATATCTGTAGTAATGGATATTTGGATACACAAAGTGATACATTAGTCGACAATGGTTGCGGCTACTGTAGAGGGAAACCTTATGCACACATATCCATGGAACAGACTCGGAGGAAGTATATACAACTGTTGAAACGTGATTGGCACAAATTGCATGTGCATTTGTACACATATGTACGTTTGTATACATGATAGATTAGACGATGAAATGAAGGATAAAGAGAAACATTTGAGCATTCGATAAAAATGAATGGCACTAAAGTTTGCATCGTTGCAATGCGACGAAATTTTTAAACTCTTGGAGTCTCATTCCGAATTTTTTTTGTCAATTCAATTTTCTATAATCGCAAAGAATCTTGTCCCGTTCTCGTGCACAAAAACTGCATGAAAATTATGACACTCGAGTTCGCAACGAACTTTTTCCATTAATTGTTTGTTCAATTTCAAAAAGCATGCAAATTTACGTACAGTTTTTTTCTTTCGATGCAAAAAAAAGATGGTTTTATTGTCCTGACTCAATATTGAATAAGAATCTTGAGATGTTTTCAAGAAAAAACGGAATTTCGACGATGTTAAAGTTCGCATCGTTCGAGTGCAAAGAGTCTTTTCATAGAGTATTTGCCAAAGGTGATGGGACAGTCTTCTTTGCCATTCGAAAAGTGAATTTAATAGAAAAATTGGAACAAGTGCATTGATTATCGAAATAATGAATGAAAAATACATTTTTCGTTGGATTCGTTGACTGAGACAAGGAACACGAGAGAATTTAAAAAATGGACGTTACACTTGAAAAGATTTAGCAGAAAACTGGAGGCAGTAAAAATTTGACGAGAAAGTTAATCCGAAGGTTGCGAAGGAACAGGATCGCAAGAGCCATGTGGCGATCGTACGAAATTCTCACCATTTTTTTTCCTCACCCTTTCTTATCCGATACTCCGGAGGTATATACATGCGCGTAATACACATTGATACACATACAAACAGAAAGGTCGTAGTAAAAACGTCTGAAGCTCGATGGCATACGTGTATACGTGTATGTAAGGGAAGAGGAATATCGACCGCGACGAGACAGCAGCCTGTGTAACAGGCTACGACGAAGGCAAGTAAAGAGAAGTTGAAAGAAAAATGAAAAAAGAGGAAAGACAAAAAATACGAGCGATACAACGTTAGTAACGGAGAGACAAAACGTTTTTAAACGTCAAATGAAAAACCACCTACGTCCGCTTATTATTACATGACGCTTCAACGATTCACAACACTAATTGCAACATTATCATTATTAGCAATGTTAATATTGTTATTATTTTCATCGTAATGAACGTTGAGATGATTTGATGGGATGGAGTAATTCAATAACGTTATCCAAAATCGTTGTAGCGTACCAACAGGTCCATGGAAATATATAATTATCTGGTACACACGTCATTGTATTCTACGAGGATCAAGAGATTTTCGTTCGAAACGAGATTAAGCGCGTTAACAACAGATTTGTATATAACAACGTTCTGGTCCATTGAGCGATTCGTAGCGAGACAACCGATACGCCTTGCTATTATGTTTATGCAAAAAAGCCACGAGATTTGATAAATACACTGAAAAGAAAATTTTGTTGGAAAATATCGATATCTTGTTCGATACGTTCGACTAAACGTTTTTTTTTTTTTTTTTTTTGTATAATCCCAAAAATTGTGTCATCGTAGCAAGAAATATTCAAGAAACTCTTTTCGGAAGCTAATTGGAAATTTTCCAATTACGAAATTTGACATCACATTTTTCTGCCATTTCAAAAACCTCGCGAGTTCGGTCAGGAAATTTTCGAGGAATATCGGGGAACTGAACATTTTTTTTCGTTGCATTTTCAATCCCATTTCGTCTCAATTTTCAAACTTTCGACGAGCTTTTCTTTTTTGAGATGCAGGCATTTTGGAGGAACGAGAGATTTTTTTTGTTCTCTAAAAATTCAAAGCTTCGAGGTAGAAAAATTGATGAAAAATTTCTATAAAAAGTCCAGGTTCCGAAAAATGGGTTGGAGTTGTTAGGAAGAGAAAATAGGGGAATAGTTTTTCACCCTTAAATGTAGAGTCGATGAAAAAAATGGTTGAGCCCCAGAGAGCGAGATTTCCCCTGCAAGTTGGCATCGGTAAGAGAATCGATCAATAAATAATATTTTCCCACGCTTAAAAATCATGAGATGAGTGAAAAAGCGAGAAACGAGAAATGAGATCGATATTGGAGAGAGTCATTCAACTGTCTCGAGTCTCGTAGCGAGTTGTTGTCTTTTTGGGTAAATAATTGAATGGGAAGGAGGAGAAAAGGAAAAAGAAGAGAATGTAAATGGTCGACGTCGATGTCCCTTGATAAACGGCACCTCAAGCCATGTGTAATAAAGAGAAATAATTATCGTGATTGCCGTTTAAAGCGTCTGTAAACAGCGCCACTGGTTACTTCTCGTTTTAAGATCGGAGGGGGGAGAGCTGGATAAAAATCCGAGTAGCTCTTTCTCTCCCAGGGCACTCACCAATCTTTCCTCTTTTTTCTTTCTTGCCCACCTTTCTCTCTCTCTCTCTCTCTTTCTTTTACTTTTTTTCCGTTGTATCCGAGTAATTC
Organism: Hyposoter dolosus; assembly: GCA_963921915.1. Classification (NCBI taxonomy): domain Eukaryota; kingdom Metazoa; phylum Arthropoda; class Insecta; order Hymenoptera; family Ichneumonidae; genus Hyposoter; species Hyposoter dolosus. The sequence goes on from OY998140.1 coordinate 2,108,533, forward strand.
AGCGAGTCGCTCGACTACAAAAGACCGTGGGGGATAAACGAGAAAGAACGAGAGAGAGAGAGAGAGAGAGAGAGAGAGAGAGAGAGAAAGGGGGGAAAGGGAAAAAGAGAGGGTAAAAGGAAGGAAGGAAGCGAGAGAGAGAGAGGGGAAGAGAGAAAAGAGGCCCACCATCGGCGTGTCGGTGGCGGCGGTGGACTCGATCCACTCGTCGTCGTTACCCGAGAGAGACCCATCTGGTCGTTGCACTGCCGCCACAACCAGCGCTATATACCATGCACCTAAGTATTGGTATGTATATGCGCACACTTCCATACAAAAGCCATGCCTCACGAATCTTTAGGTCTGAACGAAGCTTGCCATCACCTGCCTAGTAGCTCGGGACTCCCAAAGCCAGAAAGGGAGAGAGGAAGAGTCTCTCAATATATACCGCGATGCGAATGTACGGAAACAATAATCCTTCGGTGTCACGACTTGATTGCGTTATAAACTCGTCGAAAAATTATAATGCTCCATTAAATCTCCAGAATTATTATTTTTTGTTTTGTTTTTTTTTTTTTAACTTACGTTGAGAATTGGGAAAGAGAAACGTTTGACAATGAGGACATGAGGGAAAAAGTGGAAAGTACGTCATGCCAATTCTGTAGAAAAATAGAGGATTTGTGGAGAAAAGAAAAAATGGTGGCAGTGGAAACGAGAATAATGGACAAAGAGTAGAAAAGCGAAAATAAAATAGGTATGAAAACACTGTGAGAATTTTTGTAAAAAAAACTGAAAAGTTATGCAAATAAAACTCATGTATCGATCTTTTTTACGAAGCTGAAGTTTGCATCGTTGGAATGCAACGGAATTCTGTTTTTTTTTTTTTTAGAACCGAGCCCGAGATTCTTATTGAATATTTCGTCAGGAGAATACAACGATCATTTTTTAAGATCCAAAAAGAAAATCGGTACGAAAATTGTCATGGTTTTTTAAATTGAACAAATAACATTCAACATTGTTTCTTTATTTGTTTTCATCAAGCTCAACTTCGCAACGTTGAAATGGACGGAAAAATATTGATTTTTATTGACGATTTGTTTAATTTTGAAAATAATCCAAATTTTTCGTGGCGACGTACTTTTTGAGTCGGAAAAATCGATCGTTTCATCATCGTAATTAATAACGAAGTTTGCCACAGAAAAAAAAAGAATTTCTTTGCATTCCAACGATGCAAACTTTGCAAATGTTTTTTCTTGAGTCATTAGATCGCGCAGCGATAATGAATAACGAGAGGACCGAAAAATGATAAAACTTGGTGCGGAGGAAAGAGTTGGAGGAAAAACTTTTGGCAAATGTAGAGCGAGTGAATATGTAGTCGGCGGTGCGAAGGGGTTAACTCCGGCATCGCCCCTACAACATCTGACGACAGAGGCTCGCGTTGCCAGCGCCGCACCGGTGCGACACAAGTCAACGTTTATCGAGTTTCCAGACAATCGAGACGTCACGCGAGCGCGGAGCGAGCATCTCGCTCGCTCCCGAATCAAAACGTGCTGCGTATCGTCTCGTGGATCAAAGTCAGAAAAGAAGAAACCGAGCCAGCAGGAGGCAAGATGCAAAAAGGTGGGGGGGGTTGACGACCAACTTGGCAAACTCTGTCCATAGGAAATATTTTCCCATAAATAACATCGCGAAAACAGCATATGCCTTTGCCCTGGAAATGAAATTTTTTTAAGAATCGTCGACATTTTGTTGAACACGGTAAATTAAATATTTTTGGATAATTTCAAAATCTTCGTTATTCTGACAGTAAATTTTCTTCCGAAGAAACTTTATTTTTGGTATTATTCAAACAAAAAAAACGTTTAGTCGAACGTATCGAACAAAATATCGATCTTTTCCAACAAAATTTTTGTTTTCAGTGAGAGAACTCGAACAAAGTTTCACCAAGGACCGCGCAGGAAAATCCCAAAAAAATAACCAAAAAAAAGGGACAGCAGTTGCTTAAAAAAACGTAATAATCCGAATTACTGTCAGGCCGTTAAAAAAAAAAAAAGAAATCAAGACTTTCGTGCTTTCTGTTGTCATCGAGTACCTACTCCGAGTAACGAGGGTCAAAATCCTCAAACTCATTCAACGCCTTGAGCGAGTGCCATAAAAAATCTAAACCCTGAGAAAACGAAAAAAGAGCCAAAGCAACTTTCGTTAAAATCGATACACGTGAATAAACTCGTGAATAAAATTTATCGAGTTTCGCGTTAATTTGTCGTGCAGCATTGATGCAATGGCAATGACGTCGCTCTACGAACCTAAACTCTCGAGAAAATAAAGAATCGATGATTATAAAACCGAGGAAAAAGATTTATTAATCATTTTCTGATTTATGCGAAAACGAGTTGAGCATGAACGATGAATCAATGGCCATTATATTGCAATTGGGAGAGACGAAAAAATGACGATAAACGAGCAGGTTGTTAATGCATTACTATCACAAAACGACTTTATTTAGGCTTCTTCCAAAATTTCCTATAAACGTTCTTGGCACCAAAACTAACAGTTTTCTTCTATGAAGAAAAATTTTCTGACGTTTAGTATTTGAGATATTTAATTTTTCATTTTTTATTTTTCCCATCTGAACGAGTGTAAATTCAAGTCGCTTTTATTTTCTTTTTTTCTTGCAACTTTTTAACGAAACGTGACTTCAATTTACACGCGTTTACATGGGAAAAATAAAAAATGGAAAAATCTCAAATTCTAAGCGTCAGAAAATTTTTCTTCAGACTAGAAAACTGTTAGTTTTGGTGCCGAGAACGTTTATACTAAATTAAAAAAAAAAGCCTAAATAAAGTCGTTAAATCCTAACGGTGACATCTGGCGGTACGATACGACGACAAAAAGTTTAACGGACATTCGTAGTGCATTCAAAACTCAAAGTATTTGAAAAAAATTGTATTCGAACCCGAAATCGATAATATTCGAAAACAAAATAATTCAAAAAAATCAACGCATACGAAAAATACGTTTTTCACCGATTTTCTCTTTGGATAAAAAAAAAAAAAAAAAATATCCATTTTGTCGTTCACGGCCCTTTCGTATAAAATTGCGCCAAAACTTTACGTTTGACGTTTCAAGTTCGCAACATCGGGCTCCAACGAAAAAGCCATGTTGAAGTTTGCATCGTTGAAATGCAAAGAAAAGTCATTATTTTTTATAGCATCGCACAAAATTTTCATACAGTGTTTGTCGAGAATAACGAGAAAGTCTTCTTTGCCATTCGAAAATGAAATTTACTAGAAAAATTGCAACGAGTCCATTAATTATCAAAACAATGAATAAAAAATATATATATTTCGTTGCATTCCAACGATGCAAATTTCAATATCGTACAAAAAATCCATTTTTCTATGAATTTTTCGTAAAATTTCAAAAAACATGCAAATTTTCGCACCGATTATCTCTTTGGATCCTAAAAAAAAAAATAGTTTTATCGTTGAGTCAAGAAAAAAAAGAATTTCCTTGAATTGCAACAATGCAAAGTTGGCCATCGTGTGAACGGGGCAGCAACGAAATAGGGAGAAAAAAAGCTCGAGAGTAAAGTACAAAGGGAAATAGATTGATTGAGTAAAACTTACCGAGGCCTCTTCATGGCGTATCGAGTTTTTTAAGGGCACAGGCGCGAGCTCGTGCTCTCCTCGTAAAGCTGCTCGTAGTGTCACGTGTCGTCGGTCACTTGGTTGTCTCTCATGGCACAAGCGTGTGTTGTTCAGCACGTTATTCCGAAACGATAACGAGACGAATAAAAAAAGGCAGAAGCGAATGCCGGGGAATCGTTGGAAAAACAAAAACAATTTCACACGCGAAAGGAGGTCGATGTGGTTGAGGAAACTCACTGCCGTTGGCCCAAGTCAAAAGAGTTTTTCCACCGAGACTTTTTCACGTTGTCTATCTGGCTCGATCATGTACGAAAATGACAACGATATATCTTTGGCTAGGTTCCTTTCAACAGGGCCTTACAAACGTTTCGAGGATTCGAGCAACTTGCTCACGTATCTCTCGCTTTTTCTTCTTCTAATAAAACGCTTCTCTCTTATTTCGAGAGCCTTCACCGCGCGTCCTCTCTCCGTCTCTTTACATCCATGCATATGTATCGAGTGTGTGTTATATAGTAAATATACAACTTCTACGACTACTACGCACGATGGCGGTGGCACGAGTTGTCCGGTGGGGAGGGAGGGAGGGAGGGAGGGAGGGGCAAGTGGAAGAGAGCTCCGGCAACGTCGCTGGCTCGCTCGCTCGCTCACTCCTCAGGACTCTTCTTCTCCTTCTTCTTCTTCTGGCTGACTCTGTCACTCGCACGTTTCATGCTTGCGCCTCGTCGAGCTTCTCGTGCACGAACACACACACACACGACGAGAACAAAAATCGACGACGACTACGCAACGACGACGACGACGAGCAGCAGCACCGACTCTACTGCTGTGGCCTCTCGCCCCTTCTACGCCAAATATCTTTATATATCTATATATATTTATCAGCGGCTTTCTCACTCTCGCTCACCTCGGTGAGAAACGTTCGTTCCCGAAAGCCGCGCGTTTCCCCCCGTTTCTCCCTCGTACACACACGCTCAGACCGCGCGGCCTTTTTAATCTTTCTCCTTTCTTTCTAATATTTGTCTCTCTGCCGTGTGACGATTCTCGCCGCTCGTACAAAGAGATTTTCCCCGTAGATGAACGCGATCGGAACCGATGTTGTTGTTTATTATTATTTCATCGGTGCCAACAAACGAACGGCATGAATTTTTTCAGCCAATTGAGGAAGGAAGTGATTTTTCAAAATACGAGCGCAAAGACTCCCGTAGCAGAAAGGACTCTCGAGCTTGCACGCACGTTTCGTAGCCTCGATATTCGCCGAACGTATACACCGAACAACTCGAGTATGTTTCTCTCTCACTCAACGAGAGAAAAAGAACGTGGCTTATCGATGGTGTCTGTCCGTGTACGCCCGGCCAATTCGACACGCTTTGGCCGAACGACTAGCAGAGAGAAAATGAGTCGAGATGTGTGTTGTGTGTGTGTGTGAGAGAGAGTGCGGTGAAAAGAGAACGCGCGAGGGGAGGAGGAAAGAAACGCTGGCGTCTCGCTCACTCTCTTTCTCCCGACGTACGAATATATATATATATATATATATATTTATCTTTTTCTTTTGCAATACACACACACACACACACACACACACACACACTCTGGGCCAGATACACGCGCGATAAAACAGTTACAGCGCGAGCTGTATGCGAAGAAACTTGAAGAAACGACACAAAACTACACAAATTTGTGTATCGCGATGTTTTTGGGTGAACGGTTGTCATCCACATTCCTCCCGAATCAACATTTTCCCAAGATTGCTGTATTCTTGACGTTTCAACTGACCAACGCAAGGAAACTAATGAAAAAACAAGCTTAGAACGTTTTGGCGTTTTCGAATTTTCGATGCTCGAGCATAATGTCAGCCGTGCACGTCGTCAACATTCACCAGTCAACGCGAGCGCGATTGGTGGAAACACCGAGAGCGAGTTATTCGCGCTCGCAAGCTTAACAGCCGAAGAGACTATTTCATTAGCAACATTCAAGCGTTTTAACGGCCGCGTTACATTTACAAACCTCGTTTTGTTTAAACGAAGAAAAAAAAACTCGCTTATGCACTTGCGCAAACGAATATCTCGTATTTTTATTATTTCAACAAGTATTTACGCAGACAAACGTGTTCTCAGCAGTCGACGAGATGAAGCGAAATGTTCTCGACGCGAGAAAGAAACATATGCATACGTGTGCACCAGCCCATGCATATAGAGGCTTCGTACACTTTTATACACACACAGGCGCGCGCGCGCGCGTACCAATTCGAAGAGAGAGGGGCGCTCTGGCGTGAGGTTTGTGTACCGATCGACGACACGACGACTACCGTGCCCTCCACACTTGATCAGCCACCGTCTATCCGTCTTTCTCTTTTTTCTCCTTCTCCCTTTCTCCCTCCCTCTCTCTCTCTCTCTCTCTCTCTCTCTCTCTCTCTGTCTCTCTCTCACTCGCTTGCCACTTCTATTCGTTTTCACCAATTCTCTTGCTCTTTCCGACACACACACACACACACTCGATCTCGTTAATCTCGAGATTTGAAAACTCCTCGGACACTCGTAACGTCAACGAAATAACGATTAAACAATACTGCCACGAGGTTCATAAGCGAATCGAGATTTAACGTATGTTTACGTATTATTTGTCCCTCGGAATATTCACTCGTTCAACCGAAATAAAGGCGATTGTCAACTTGACTACTCTCACTTGCTCGCGGTGGCGGAAGCCATATTGCGATCGCGCCGTACCCCGTAATGTTCCACAGCCGTGTATAGAGCGGCCAGTACAGAGCGCCGCCAGGAGTCGACAACGGCGGGCACCAGAGACGGAAGGGAAACGGCACGCCGTCTGACGCGCCTATTGGACAGTTCAAAGTCAGGCTAGCATCGTATCGCCATCTACCGCTATTCTTACCAACCTCTTAGCTATCAACCGAGACACACGATTTTACCCTTTGTCTTTTAACTTTCTATCATCATTATTCACCTCTATTGTCTAACTTTTCATGTCACGAGCGTCTGTGAACAGAAACGGCATCGAGAGCGTCCACTTTTTTTTTCTTCTCATTTTCAACAAACTTTTTCACGCGTATTACGATTTTTAGAGGTTACGAAAAAGCCAAACGAACGAGTGAAAACGTATTTTTTCGTGTGTCCACGAGACGCTTCCAACATTTTCCGCAACATTTTTCCACCATTCAACGGAGAAATGCCGCGAACCTTTATTAAGGAGGTTGGCTACACACAACAATGCTGCCATGTTGAAAGCATAGGGAAATTCGACATGATTAGAATTTAATGAAATTTGGTGAGTATATTCTTTAGTATTAAATATGAATATACAAATTTTTTAAGACTTTTCTTCTCCATAGTTTTCGAGTATTTGAAGACTAGAGTTTACCTGCATAAGCATAGGATTCTTTTGCATGTTGTAAACTCTAATTATTCGACAACTATGTAGACGAAAAATTTGAAAAAAATGGTGTCATCGTATTTGATGCTAAAGAATGTTATCACCAAATTTTATTAACTTCTTATCATATCGTGGTACGTAACCAGCCTCGTTAAACATCGACATCGTTAAAGCCTTCGGGCGAATTTTTGTTACGATCTCCGAATGTTTACTCCTCAGTTTGCCAACTCGAGAACGAGTGTGTTTTCAAAGATTTGATAAAATAGCGTTACGATAAATTGGGAATTGTTGTTGTTGATCGTACCTCCGAACGAGTAAGACAGGATCTAAAATTCCCACGTCGTCGACCCACGAAGTAATTATTAATCGTCACATCTGAATTGTTGGAGATGATTAGCGCGTGGAGAACGGATAGACGAGCTCGCCCGACACCCTCGCACGCATTCTCGCTCGGACGAGTGTCTAGTGCCATTCGAAATATACTTGCGGCGCAAATTACACGGTAAGATGAATTAACTCGACGCTGTAGGGTTTGGTTCATCGGAGCGAATGAGGCGGACGCACATCTTGATAAACTTTCCTATGCAGCCATCAAATTTATCGCGTTTCCGTTGCCGCCTTGAATTTTAATTGTTAATGGGTTTTAAAAAAAAGTAAAAAAAAAACGAAAAATCTTTGTGAGGCTCAAAATAATCGAAAAAAAAATGAAAAAATTCCGTTTCATAGCCTTCGATACAAACGAGGATTATGCCAATTTTTAGATTTCCATCGTTGTTTATAAGCGAAGCGGAAAATATACAAGTGACAAAAATTCCTTATTATTTTTTTTAAATAAAAAAAAGAAAGAAAAACACTCGTTTGCTAAGAACGTGTCAAAGAATCGATTAGCGATTTACGAATTAAATGGATTCGATTCAATTTTCATGCGCATGAGGCAGCGCGTCTCGCGAATGATTTATTGTCGATAATTGAAATAAAAGATTGATTGCGTGCCTGCCAGAAATTTTATTGTAATGTAGAAACGATAAAAATCACATGGAGGCAGAAGCAGCTCAGGAACGAGAGTTATTTTAACGATCTTGAAGTTCTCATCGTTGAAATGCAACGAAAACTCATTATTTTTTATAGCAGAGCATCAAACTTTAACCCTCCGTGCGCACACCTCCTAAAAGTGCATATTGGCTCAATCTGACCCAAGTGTTTTTTTAACCCTTGTATTCCGGTAAAAATGATTTTTTTCTGTAGTGAATTGTCCACATTTTATTGCCCCAAAATTTTTTTTTTTTATCAAAACCGAAATTAAATGCATTCGTTGCCATTGAATGCCAAACAATCGGTGACAGAAAACTGTTAGGGTCAATTTACAAGAAAAATTGCAACGAGTGCTTGAATTATTGAAAAAATTAATTGAAAAAAATCTATTCCGTTGCACTGAAAACAAAATTTTGTTGAAAAAGATCGATATTTTGTTCGATCCGTTCGACTAAACGTTTTTTTGAATAATCCGAAAAATTGTGTCATTGCAGCAAGAAATATTTGAGAAAGTCTCTTCGGAAGTAAATTTTTGTCGTTTCCCTCGTTAATTTCGCTGACAATTCCGTTAGAAATCAAATATATTGCCAAAATAGCGAAAATTTTGAAATTATCGAAAAATATTTAGTGTTCAACAAAATATCGACGATTTTTAACAAAATTTAATTTCCAGTGTGTATTCCAACGATGCCAACTTCACCATCATTCATTTTACGTGATTTTTCCGGGATCCAGAAAGTCCAACTCGGCTGACGTTGGCCTAGAAAATAGATTGCATTTTATGAAAGAGTGACTCGGTAGTCAGTTCACGTGTCTTCGTTCCAGACAACGGAGGACGATTATAATTTATCTTTTTGCCCGCGTATCTCTTTCCGTTTCTTCTCCTTCTTGTTTGTTCTTATTCCAACGCGAAGCATCGAAATTAAAGGCCGGGAGCATAAACACAAAATTTCAACGAATACGTAATAGAAAAGTCATCAGTGTCTTTTACGGGCTCGCACTAATTCGGAGCAATACCCACGCGTCGTTTTATTTCCTGCAGACACTTTTCTTTTTCCGTCATCTGACCAGGAGGCTCATCATAAATATTCATCGCCCTGATAATGGAATGAGCGAGCTGTAACTCTGGAACTGATTTGAACGAGTACCGGGGATTTTCCTTTGTTTTTTATAAAACAATCGTTTGGGTCATTGGGAAGAGGTACGAAGAGGCGATAAGGCCGTAGAATCGTAGCAATTGAGAAAAAATAATAAAACGTGAAAGATGAGGAGGAATTATGATGGGGAAATAAAGAAAAAAAAGATTGATAGAATTTGCATCGAGTCTGGCGTCGTTGACCCCGATGAAATGCGGCTTGGTATGCCGGAAGTTGGTTCGCACTTGGCGATAGCGATAAACCTCGAGTCCAGTATATTTATGTATCTGGCCCACGATTTGCAAACGATTTTTATATCCCTGCGCAAAAGTTCGCAACGTTGGGGTGTAACGAAAAATAGGTTTTTCCATTAATTGTTTGTTCAATTCCAAAAACCATGACAAATGATTTTTTATTCGTACTCTTTATTGGATCATAGAAAAAGATTGTTTTATCGTTCTAGCCGATTATTAAATAAGAATCTTGAGATCTGCTCAAGAAATAACACAATTTCACCATGTTGAAGTTTGCAACGTTGAGATCCAACGAAAAAATTCTCTTTTTATTCGTTGCTCGTTCAATTTAAAAAATCATGACAATTTTCGTACCGATTTTTTCTTTGGATCATAAAAGAGATCATTTCGTTCTCCTGATCAAATATTTAATCTAAAAAATCTCAATAAAAAAAGTTAGAGCGTCGACACGCTTTTTTTGAAAATTTCAAAATGCCGTAGAATTTGTATTTTTCTAGCAATTCCAACGAAATTTCCAGAGAATGAAGAGCTTCTATAGATTAACATCTGCGCAAAACGGGAGCCCTGTAGCTCAAACCGTTCTCGAGTTATGAACACACACACACACACATCTGGACATTTTGTCTAGATATGATTTTTCGATGTTTTGGGTCATTTTAAGAACATTGACATTGAAAACTGGAAAAAAAAATGTTGACCGTCACATAGCTTCCTCCATGAGGAAGCAAAAAAGGCATTTCGTTGAATTCCAACGATGCAAACTTCAAAATCGTTTTTTTTTTTAGGATCCAAACACAAAATCGTCCCGAATATTGTCATGAACAAACGATCAATAGGAAAAGCATTTTTCGTTGGATCTCAACGTCGCGAACTTTAACGTCATAGAAATTCGTTGTTTTTTTTTTTTTATTTTCATTTTTTTCAACCACGTTACTTCGAGCTGTTAGGGAAGTAGAAAAAAAAAGAACGTGCCCATTTCGATCATTGCGATGGAAAAGAGAAAGACTGCGGATGTGTTACGTATGCTCAGGCACTGATCAGGACAAGCCATGAAACTCGATACACTTCATTGTCCAGCTTGCAAAGATGAGAAGGAAGGATGCGCATAAATGTGTATATCGTCCGTGTATGCTGTCGGTGTATATCGATGTGAATCGCGAGTCAACATATGAAGCGCGAGAGCGCACATCAGTGACTTTGACACGAGCCGATGTGTGTGCGGTCAGGACGACGAGAGACGGAAAGAGAGCATCGAATCGTGGCGACGGAGGCAGGCTACACATCGGACGGGGATTTGGGAATCGTGCCAGGTCGACTTATCCCGTTCTCCGGGCGGTGCGCGTTATATACTATCCCGTCCGTATGCTCCTCTCGGTGTCCCACTTCCGGTAGGCTCGGCAGCCTATATACAGGTCGTCTATTTCATGGAGGCTCATCGTAGCGAAAGGAAAAAATAAAACCAGCACAACGGACGTGCGAAAAGTTGGGCCGAAGATGCATATATAAAGGAATTAATTTAAAAAATTGCACCAACTACTTCGCGTTCGTTGGACGAATTTTTCGTAAAATTTCGATCGCGATTGAAAATATTCTGTAAAAAAAAAAAAAAAATAGATAAAAAGACTTGGCTACTTTGTCAAGTTGGCAAAAGTTTCATTTACTTGCAAAAACGTTTTGTTTACGAAGGTGGATCAATATTTTAGAGAAGTAGAGTTTAAACATTCGGTGAAGCTTACGAGCATAAAGTGCATTTATCTCTTGCGGAGTTCTCGTCAGTTCACCAGAAACATGAATCCAAATGTGCACACTCGTGGCCAAAACCGAATCATTAATAATTCTGTCCGAATCTTCTCAATTTTTGCTGCGGTCTTCGGAAACTTGCAGGTCTCAAATTTTCTAGCATTCGATGCCGAAAATGGTGTGCTGAGTATTACTGAGAATGTCGAACGTGTGATCAATAAAAATAAAACTCTTGGTACGATCGAACGAATGGAAAAAAACGTCGTTGCCGCAGAAAATTACAACCATACTCGAGATTCAACGATTATCAAGTTCGCATCGTTTGGAAAGCAACGAAAACTCATTTTTTTTTTATAGCAGAGCACAAAAATTTTGATGCAGTTCCTTTTGCCATGAGAAAACTGAATTTTATCAAAAAAATGCAACGAGAAATAAATTGAAATTTGCAAAGTGCTTCCTCAAGATGCACGATGCTCAAATCTTCCTCTATGAGGAACTACGTTTTTCATTTTGGCTTCCTCATAGGGAAGCTTTGAGCATCGTGTATCTTGAGCATCTTGAGGAAGCAAGTTGAAAATTTCAATTTGCAGCGTTTTTTGTATTTGCATTTAAATTATATAATTTTGACAACTTTTCTAGAAAGTAAAGAGGAAGTACAGACTCCACGCACAATATCTTACGACATTTGCAAAAATTAAAGCGGTTAAAACGCGATTTTTCGAAAAACTAAGATTTTCGTAAAATTCGAAAACCCATAAAATTTAAACCATTGAACCGACATTTCTCAATTTCTATACCAACCTTCCTATTATGATACTCTATTTATAAAAAACAAAAAAAAAAATAGTAATAAATCTTAAAATTATTTGCAAAAGTTAGAGCGTCGATACCGTTTTTTTGAAAATTTCAAAATGCCGTAAAATTCGTATTTTCATAGCGATTCCAACGAAATTCCCAGAGAATGAAAAGCTTCTGTGCAAAACGGGAGCCCTGTAGCTCAAACCGTTCTCGAGTTATGAACGTTTGAATTTTACAGTGCCAGAACATACACACACACACATCCGGACATTTTGTCTAGATATGATTTTTCGATGTTTTGGGACATTTTAAGAACGTTGAGATTGAAAACTGGAAGAAAAAAAATGTTCACCGTCACATAAGCTTCCTATATAAGCTATAGGAGGAAGCAAAAATATATATTTCCAAATAATCGAGAGATTCGGTAGTTGTCAAGTACGAAAATCGACGAGATAGCCGCTTGGTGAAAAGGCGCCAATGAGCTGAATCGATAAAGACTCGAGACTGGTAAATGTAAGGCGCCAGGTTGTTAGGTGAAAAGGAAGGTCGGGTATTTCCCCCAGGGTTTTTCTAAATGTCGACTCTCTGATGGCTCACAAAGTATGCAAAGTCGTTTGGTTAGAACGGGGAGCTGGTGAGGCATTAGAGACGGTCAGAGCCGGCCATAACGAGAGCGGAGGACAAGAGAGATAAGAGGATGAATATAATGCGTACAAAAGGGAATGGGAGTGGAAAGGAGGATCGTGCAACAAGTCTTTTGATGGGCTGCTCGATCTGCTCCCGCGCGCACCTACACGAAGTCTCTGACGTCACCGGAGTCTCTACCTGCTGATGGGACAGTGACGCACGTTGTTTGTCGGTAAGGACGTCACACAAGCAGCAGCAAAACAAAGTGTCGATGATGCTTACGCCTCCGACTCATCGATGACGTAGAGGGAAATCGTCGAGTCCGTTCGAAGCGCCAAACACGAGAGCAGACGATAAAGGGATGTGACGAAATAAAAAGGGCAATCCCTTGTGCTCGGGGCGCTGAGAATTTGAATGTTAAAATGTGACAATATTACAAAAAGGACGATGTTGAAATTCGCATCGTTCGGTTGCAACGAAATCTGATTATTTTTAGTAGCAGAGCACAACATTTTCGTATAGAGTCAAAGATAATGGGACAGTCTTCTTTGATGCCATTCGAAAACTGAATTTAATAAAAAAAAATTGCAGCAAGTGCATAAATTATCGAAATAATTAATTAAAATTACATTTTTCTTTGGATTCGAATGATGGAAAAGGACGTTGGAGTTTCCATCCCTGGAACGCGACGGAATCGCTTATTTTATTCTATTTTTTTCCACCAGATCCAAAAAATTCCATGCACTGTCCCCGTCTACGGCGATTATTATTGCGAATGAAAAACTGAATGTCAAAGAAAAATGAAGACGATTCAAAAAATCTAAAAAACGATATAAAATATTTTTCGTTGGACTCCAACGATGCGAGCTACAATATTCCAATTAGTCCAATAGTCCAATGCTAGTCCAATTAGTAATTATTAAGAGCGAAGAATTTTGAAGAATGCTCAAATCCAATGGACAAGCATAAATCATAGATCAGCTATGCAAGCTTTTTTTAATTAATTGAGAGAAAACCCTTCGAGCAGCAACGTTGGAACGACCAAAGGACTCATCCTCATCATGTCGAAGTTTGCATCGTTGGAATACAACGAAATTCTATTTTTTTCTTCAGCAGAGCTCATAATTATTATTCAATATTTCGTCCAGACAATGAAGCGATTTTTTCGTGCGATCCAAAAAATCAATGGAGACGAAAGATTGCCATGATTTTCAAAATTCAATAAATAGTAAATAGAAGAAATATTTTTTCGTTCAATCTCAACGTTGCAAGCTTTAAAATCATCTCATCCACGTCCTCGTGATGTTTACGAAATGAATGAACCCTCTCGGTGAACACGGACGTTTCTAATGAATTTGCATCGATAAAGGGAACGAAATAGTTGAATAAATAATCCTCGCGAAAAGGTCCGAGAAGATATTTGGATCGATGTTGAATTGATCGAGCATTACGATCTGCAATAACCGGAAATATATAAACGATAACGAAAAAAGTATTGGCGAGAAGTTGGATAATTGGGGATTGTGCGAATTTAGGAAAGAGCTTTCGCGAAGAGGACTGATTACTGGATTCATTGCTACACAGTCAGAGTTAATATTTTCCATGGGGTTTTCGCGAATACGAGAGACTGAGCAACACTGTGTTCTTTCCTTCTTGCGAGAGTGTTGTGTGCTGCTGCGGTACGAGGGGTTCTCTCTATTGATTTCCTAGTGAGAGGGTGAGTCTCGAGCGAGGGAGCAAAATATAAAGAGGACAGAGGGAGAATGGGAGAGAAGAGAAAAAGAAAGAGAAAGAGAGAGAGAGAGAGAGGAGGATTAAGTATTGCCGTTTCTGTAGGACCCTCGGCCCCCCGACGAGGAGCTTCGTGGCGGAATCACCGACGACCACGAAGAGAGAAAATTAATGCGCGCTGCTCCGGAGCAGCAAAGCAGCAGCAGCAAATAAAATAAAAATAAAAAAGAGAGCGAGCGAGGAGAGGGAGAAGAAAGATTGACAATAAAAGTAATGAGGAAGTAGGTAAGAATTTGTGGCCACGCTAAAACTCGGCAAAACCAACACCGCGATAAATTACTTGGCTATATATAAACCCGTAAGTGATGCATAGATATGCGTGTGTACGTGAACCAAGATAAGGAAACACCTGCTGCCTCAGAGTCTACGTGAACAAAAAAACAAAGCACACAAGAAAAAACGAATATATCCGCATGAACTACATGACGTATTGTTACGACAAGCAAAATAGCAAACCCCACTGTTCATATATTTGGGAAGAAAAAAAAAAATACGGCCACTATTATTTCATGTGTACGACCGACGAGAAATTATCATTTCCTGTTAAGTGGGTAAGAATAATAAATTTAATTGAGAGTCTCGAACTGGATGACTGGCGATTTAATCATTTTCAACAGGTAGTTCATCAACATACAGACATGCACGTAAACTTAACCCTCAATAGTACGAAATAAGGAGAGGGCGTTGCATGATTCTGAAGTTTGCACAATGTTGAAATTTGCATCCTTGGAATTCAACGAAATCCTGTTTTTTTTTTTGTTGTTTTTATTCAGATTCTGAGTCAATGTTTTTAATCAGGACAATAAAACGATATTTTTTTAGGATCCAAAGAAAAAAATCGGTACGACATTTTTCATGGTTTTTTAAATTGAACAAGAAAATAATTTAAAAAAAAGAATTTTTCGTTGCATCTCAACGTTCCAAACTTCAGTGTCATAATGAGGAATTTGTGCGTAAAGTGATAAAGTAAATGACGTTGAAGTTTGCATTTTTTTTTTGTGGCAAAGCTCATGATTAAAATGTAGAATGTAATTACGACGATAAAACGATCGATTTTTGCGGCCCAACGAGTATTCGAGCTCGAAAACTTTGCACGATTTATAAAATCAAACGAATCCACCAACGTTGTGAACTTGATCTTCATACAAAGTAATTCGACGTTGGATAAGAAAATGAAGGAGGAACGCGAGAGAGACAAAAATGAAAAGTGAAGAAAAAGCGAAGGGAATAATAAAAATGAAAATGATAGTAAAAAAGTGGGGGATTATTTGTGGTTGGTTGACTGCTGCGCGAGAGTTAGCCACTACCGATATTCGAGAGACGTGCGGATAAGCTTTATACGTTTTATCCAGCTCCCCATTGTACACCGTTCCTCAGTTCGTACAGCAGGATGCATTACTATATCCCATACTGTCGAAAGTATCGACACGTGTGACCGAGGCAAATCCTCCCCTTATGGGTCCGGAGACCCTAGCGGCTCGGAGTCTCTCAGCCACGCAGCAGCAAAGAGACTGTGTCTGGTTAGCCTCTCTCTCGCGGTCTTTCAAATATAATAGCATAAGAGAAAACTGAGATGTTTTCACATCGATTCTGAAAAAGGAGAAACCAAGGTGAAAAAGGCCACGTAGTAAGTAAAATTGATAGTGATTGAATTTATCGAGTTTTTCATCTTCGAAAACAGCCCGCCAACCCGATTGGGATCTCCAAGTATTGTAAATGGGTTGTGAAATAATATTCTATATACCCAGTGGATTAAGTTTTAATTAATCTCTTTATCAATTAATGCGCAAGAAATAAGGAACGTCTATACTGTTCAGAGATCTCGACGAGACTGTAAAAGGTCTTATAACGGAAAACCCTTAAAGAATAATGTCACCGCGTATGCAGAGAAAGAACTCTCAGTTCTGCTTTGTATATGGTGGGGCTGTTTACATCGATTCTTGGGTCGATTGGTTTTTGAATCGTAAACTCATGTTTATATAAAGTATTCTTACGCCTAGAAGGCTGTATTATCCAACAGCAAGTTTTGTATTTCGCCATAATTTCCTCTTCTGCGTGAATATTTTCCGGAGAAACTATTTGGTGCTGTAAAGACAAACGCGATTTGGCACATACTGTGGATTTCCATTATGAACAAAGGCTGATTAATGCTAATCGAATATTTCGTTATTAAATAATTTCATGGCAGAGATAACTGGCTGGTCCTGGTATAGATCCAACGGAGCAATGGTAATGGCGAGTCGTGTTAGTAAATGTACCAGCGGCTAGTATACTATCGACTCGCTCCGAGCGCGGCATCTTGTTTCTATTTTCCTCTCTCTCTCTCTCTCTCTCTCTCTTTTTTGCTCCCCGGATTCTCCTCGTTCTCTCGCGAGAGTTCTCTGGCGATGAAACACATCAGGCTCTCAAAGATGCGATAGAGAGCGAGGGAGATGGGCAAAGAACAAAAGACAGATATAGAGGAGGAGGAGGAGGAGGAGGAGGAGGAGGAGGAAAACATGAACGAGCAGATCAAACGACGAGCGCAATCCCTGAATCCTCGAGCGTGACACACCAACGCCCAGCAGCAGCTTTCTACTAAACTCTCGGCTCGTGGCTTCTCGATCTCGCTCGTGTATACTTATTAGCCGTTATCCAAACTCTTTCTTCATTTTCGACCCGATTTGTATTTGTGACCAAAGGATCGAAAGGGATGACGAAATTTAGTGATTTTTATAAATTTCATTAAGGTGGTTGGCTACATACGACAATTTGATAAGAATTTAATAAAATTTGGTGATGAAATTCTTTAGCATCAAATACAATGACACAATTTTTTTCAAATTTTTCGTCTGCATAGTTGTCGAATGATTGGAGTTTACAATATGCAAAAGATATACCTATATATCCTATGCTTATGCATGAAAACTCTAGTGTTGAATTACTCGAAAACTATGTAGAAGAAAAATGTTTAAAAATTTGTATATTAATATTTAATACTAAAGAATATAATCACCAAATTTCATAAAATTCTAATTTAGGCGATTTGATTGACGCGACAGAAAAGAGAGTGAAATTTGGCGTAGAAATTTGATGCTCTCGTCTTTTTGACAATTTGACATTGCAAGGCGGAGTTGCTCGATTCGTTGGATCGTAATATCTGCAGAATTTCCCATGGATATCATGCAGTAGATGGGACGGGGTATTTGGAGCATCTGATGCGGCGTGAAGGCGAGCCTTGTCCTTGTGTCGCGCCGCGAAGCTTGTCCACATTTCTGCTCCGATTGATTAATCGCATAAACAATGCGTAATAATATGCGATCATGAGACAGCTTCGTCAATACGACGATCATGCTCGATTGAAGATTCAACAAAAGACTCGCACGTAAGCGACTATACGTAAATGTAAAACGCGTTTACTTGGCCGTACGCACGAACCAAAGGATTTTGAATTTCCCTGCAGCGCAATGAACGCATAACAGAGAAACGTAAAAGCCTCACTTTTTTTTTTAAATTTTAAACTCTTTTTTTTAACCTCGAAATCGAAATTCTCAAAAAAACTCGAAACCTTTTGATAAAATTCTGTTTTTTTCTTGAGCAGATTATTCAATATTTAATCGGGACATTAAAACGATATTTTTTGAGGATCCAAAAACAAAATCGTCACGTAAATTCTTCAGGTCTTTGAAATTGAACGAACGATCAATAGAAAAAGTATTTTTCGTTGGACCCAAACGTTGCGAACTTTAGTGTCAAACATTAAGAATTCTGAGTGCCTATGAAACTTGTTAATGTTAATTGTTCAATAAATAGCTTCTTAATCGTCGTGAAATTTGTGCATGACCTACTGAATACTTTATGTAAAGCCATACCAAATTTTAAGAATTCTATCATCATTACTTTAACAACCTTAACGGTTGAAATAAAAAATGATTAGAAAATTCTTAAAATTTTGTATGTTTTAATGAAGTATTTACGAGGTCGTGTAAAATTTTCACGACCACTAGAAAGCTCGTTATTAAAAAATTAACATTTTGTTAAGAACAATTTTTCAAACAAATACAAAAAATATTTATCAATAAACTTCATTTTGTTTCGGCGTTGCTTTCAGTATATTGTAGATATTAAAAAATTGAGAGGTCAAAAAAAAAACTTATTGCAAAGTTATACCACTTTCCATAAAACTGCATTTGAGGACATTTAATTTATTGATGTTAATTGTTCAATAACGAGCTTCCCAATGATCGTGAAATTTTAACACGATCTCTTAAATACTTCATACAAAAACATACCAAATTTTCATAATTTTTTTATCATTTGCGATTTTTAGGACTCAACGTCCTTTTAAGTGTTGGCGCAACGACTTTACTGCGATCGTTTGTTGGTCAAATGAAAATAAAATGAAAATTTGGTAGAAAAAAATGATCACTGTAGGACAAAAATTTCATTAACTCGCGATGACCAATCTGATGAGAATCTCTTGCAAGATATTCCGAATATGATACTGTGCAACGTCGCGTTGCGCCATCTCTGTGTAATAACTATGATTCCTCGAGCCGGAGACTAGAATCAAAGACACTTTGTAACTCGGTGCGCGTAACAGCGCCAACAACTACTATAATGGCTATTATCCTACGTGGAATTTGTCGTTACACGTTTTATTTTTCCATCTATAAAGATTGTGAAATTGGCAAACGCGATTTCGGCCACGATTTCGATTCTACGTCTGACGGTAATTTCAATTTCACGCGGCGGGACGATTCGTCAGCAGGGAATAAATTTGCAACAGTTGGGCATCGGTTGAGGGTCGAACGCGCGCGAGCTTTTGAAAAAAAAAATTTTTTCGCCGTACGCATCAGGACCAACATTTTCTAAAAAATCTTGCGAACCCGAGGAAATGAGAGAAGAGATAGAGAAAAAAGTAATTGGCCAAGAACGAAGCGAGAAACTCGTAACCGTTGGAGGAGAGAGAGTCGCGAGGGCATGGAAAAAGAAAAGAAATAAACGTTTGGTGGCGATACGTGCATCCGCGCGGAGAGCCGTGCACACCGTGCTATGGATATATTTAGCGAGTACGGCATTTCTCGACCCACATATACACGAGGAGAGACCGAATGCCACGTATGCACCGACGGTTCATCCCATTCGAGCTGGGAAAAACCATGAGCTCGACAAAGAAGAATGGCGAGTGAGCGACACCGCGATTTCAAATGAATCCTTAAGGAAGTTGAATCCCAAATCGCAAATGATGAGAAAATTCGAAAAATTTGCTATGTTTTCGTATAAAGTATTTGAAAGATAGTGTCAAAATTTCACGATCATTAGGATAAGCTCGTTATTGAACAATTAACATCAATAAATTAAATGCAGTCAAATGCAGTTTTATGGAAACTGGTGAAACTTTGCGATAATTTTTTTCTTTGACCTCTTAATTTTTTAATATTTACAATATACTGAGAGCAACGGAAACAAATCGAAGTTTATTAAAAAATATTTGTTGTCTTTGTTTTAAAAATTGTTCTTAAAAAAATGTTAATTTTTCAATATCGAGCTTCCTAATCGTCCTGAAATTTTTACACGACCTCTTAAATACTTTATACATACAAAATTTTTAGAATTTTCTCATCATTTTTTATTAGACGATTATATTAGACGATAGAATTATTAATTAACAATTAGCATTAACAAATTTCATGAGTACTCAAAATCCTTAACGGGGGCCAACGTTTTTCAAACCTTAGAACTTTGGACGAAACGCGATCGAAAATGCCGCGTGGATTAATCCGAGCAGAAAAACTTTTAAGTGTCAGGAGTTTCCGGATTTCTAGAAATTGCCTCTTCGACCTGTTTATTTATTTCTGATTCATTGAGTATGCGCTCCGATACCTTCATCATCAATATCTAAACTTTACACTCGTCAGAGCACGAGCGCACATTTTTTCAATCATAAAATCCGCGCAGCCACTTAATTGACAGAGAGTCAATCAAGTGAGAGCGAAAGAACGAGAGACAGTGATGTGACAGTCATGGGGGGGGGGGGGGGGGGGAGAGGGAGCAGCAGAAGGAAGCAACGTGGCAAAGAGGGGAAGATGAGCCACGACAATAAATGCACGTGACAGAAGGTCATAATAATCGCGAGTGTTTCATATGCAGAGTGTCGGAGCCCAGTGGAAATAAGTTGAATGGGAGAAGAGGATCCCGAAAGAGGCACCAATGATTGGCAACTCCGTGTCGTGTCTGGAGGAGGCGATAGGACATAAAAATGTGCTAATCAGTGGCCGCCACAAAACCGCATGGAAAACATTTGCCTGACAGTTTCAAAGAAACTTGCAATTTGAATAAGCGGCGCCGAAAAATCCAATAAAAACGGTAACTACTTTATCAGTAGCAGTTAAAACCGGAAACGTCAATAATTACGAATCGATGGAGATAAAAGGATAATGGGCGAGCTGCTTGATAAAATTCGAAAAGAGTTGACTCAAAGAGGCAAAGAGAAAAGACCATTTTCCGATAATTTTTTAAACACCCCGAAAAGCGAGAAACGAGGAGAGACAAATAAAAGACGAAAATATATGGTTGCACATCTGCATCATGTGCGTGAGACAGCAGATACACGAATCGACAGACAGAGTGATAAATTGCTGGCGGTAACAAGCAGCCGATAGGATCGCAGCCATCTGGCGAGAACACGGTCAAGTGCAATCCCCGAAGATGCATAAAAGCTGACTGCGTCGTTTCATCGGTTATACGGAGTGATTATGACGCTGAAGTTCGCCACGTTCAGGTCCAACGAAAAATACGTTTTTCTATTAATTGTTTGTTCAATTTAAAAACAAAAAAACATTATAATTTTCGTACCCACATTGTCTTTGGATCGCAAAAAAAAACACGATGTCGAAGTTTGTATCGGAGGAATGCAACGATATTCTGTTTTTTATTGAGATTCTGATTAAATATTTATTCAGAACGAAAAAACAATGTTTTTTTACGATCCAAAAACAAATTTGGTCAGAAAATCGTAATTGTTTTGAAATTGAACAAATAATTCGTAGAAAAAAAAAAAAAAAAAAAAACAATAGTTTTCGTTGAAGCCCAACGTTGCTTCAGTGTCATAAAAAAAAAAAAAAAGCATTTCGTTGCACTCCAACGATGAAAACTTCAACGTCCTCGGTGATTCGAATGAAAACTTGCCGGCCGGAGAAAATGTGTGAAAAGAAAAGGTGAATGTTTCTTGGCGATAAAATCGAAATTAGCGATAAAAATGGAAGAATAGAGCGCGTGAAGGA
Source organism: Hyposoter dolosus (assembly GCA_963921915.1). Taxonomy (NCBI): domain Eukaryota; kingdom Metazoa; phylum Arthropoda; class Insecta; order Hymenoptera; family Ichneumonidae; genus Hyposoter; species Hyposoter dolosus. The sequence goes on from OY998140.1 coordinate 2,130,192, forward strand.
CCGAGAGTTCCAGATGCAAGCGTGCATCAACGGTTTTTCGTGCCCCAAAGATCGGGCAGCGGTAAAAAATCGTAAAATGCACGATGCGATTTTGTATTAAAATCGATTAGACATACGCCCTTTGGAGTGGGTGAAACGTATAAACATGGATATTCCGTATGTATGCACATAGAGAGGACGTCTCGGCGCGGTTCATTGGCCAGGCAACTTGTCGCCTTGAAGGCAATCGTATGCCCGCGGAGAAAGAGTGAGAAAGAGCGACAAAGAGCAGCAGCACCAACAGCAACACATTCGTGCTCTTACTGTGCGCGCTCTTGCAAACTCGCGCGCCAAGGCACTTTTCGCATTCCAATAGAGACTCGGTCGCAATACGAATATATATATAAACGTATGGATGTGGATGTGCGTGTATCGCTGCTCTATGGACGTTATTTTATTAACGTGCAAACATATACATGTTTATCTTACGAGTATGCAAAGCACCTTTCTTGTATATTAAACATGCGAGTTGGTGCTTTATACGTGCTATGGATTTCCCATGGTAATTGCTCATGTTTAGCAAAGCATGTGATCTAAAAATTAAGCACGCGATAAAGGTCGCGAGAACGTGTTGAACGAGAGAAAAGAATTGATTTAAAAATTAAAAAAAAAAAACACATTTCTTCTGGAATCGTCCTCTTGAGGCGAATGGTCGATAGCGTATCGGATGAGATGCAAGTATAAATGGGAAAAGTTGTAATCTGGGGCAAAACTGTGACACTGTGACATTCACAACGTTGGGTTCGAATGAAAATTATTTTTTCTATTAACTGTTTGTTCAATTTCAAAAACCATGACAATTTTCGTATACTGAGAAAAGAAATTTGTTGATACAACAAAATTTGTGTTGAATCAACAAATCCCACGGTCACGGAGGGCGAAAAAAATATTTTGTTCATTTTGCAAAACAATTGAGTTATTTCAACTGTCCAAAAATAGACAAAACCCATCATTTCCAATCCACAGTTGATCCACCCAACAACCCAAAAGTTGATCAAACTGATGATTTAGTTTATACAACTGAAAGTTTTGTTAAACGGAACGCAATAAGGTACTTTTTTTCTTAAAATCTCAAATCAATCAAACATTTAGTCAACCATAGTTCGATTTTGTTATTAAAAAAATGACTTGATTTGGTCACAATAAACGACTAAAGGTGTTGAAGCAACTGAACGACTGCATCAGGATAAATTAATTGTTTTGACCACCCAAGTCATTGCCTGAACTACATATGCGTTCACCGCAACATTACTTTTTTCGAATCACCAAAAATGTAGCAAGCAAATTGAATTTTGTCGATTCAACAAATTTCTTTTCTCAGTGTACGATTAATAGGAAATGTAAGCGCGAGAGTACATGGAGGAAGATAAGGGAGAGATGAGATTATTTAACGTGGCGAGGCTGGTCCATGTTTTTTTAATTCGCGAGAGGGAGATTGGTGCGTGCGAGTCTGATATACGTAGTGCACATACAAAAGCGTGTAAACGCGTGTGTGTGTATGTATAACGTAACGCGTCGCCAGGCGACTCGTTTCAACGTCGACGAGGAGCAGAGAGGAAGGTTGACGCGCGGTGGCGACGACCCGTCGGCGTCACCGAACTTTCCTATCTTTCTCGCATACTCTGTCGCTCTTTCCCTCATCGCCTCTTTGCATCTCGTTCTCCATCTCTCTCCAACCAAGTTTCTCGCGCGCGACAAAGTACTGGCACCAACGGCGTCAACCTCGACGCGGGTGGTGCTGAGGGAGTAGAGCAGCGAATGAGAGAAAAAGAGAGTGCGGAGAATGAGAAGATAGCGAGGACATAACTGGCTAGAGGGAAATAGTATATCCGCTGCTGCTGCTGCTGCTGCTGCTGCTGCTGCTGCTGTTGCGCGAGGGCTTCGTTAATCGACTCACCTTCCCCGAATGACAATGAGGGGCTGTCTCTATGTACGCAAACTTTCCGTATCACCCTACTCTCCTTCCCTCTCTCTCTCTCTCTCTCTCTCCCTCTTCTTCATTTAACTTTATTTTTTATTTTATTTTTTATTTTATTTCTTGCGTGCGTGCGAATGCTTACGTTTATTTTTATTGTTATTCTTGTTTTGTGTTTATTTGGTTCGTTCATTTTTCTTAATGGTTTATTTGATTACTTGTTTTTTGCGTGCGTGCGGTTTTTTGTTTTATTTCATTTTATCTTATTTTTATTTGGTTTTTCATTTATTGGAATCTTATTTTTCTCTTTTCTGAATTACCTTCTAATTATGTGGAATAGTGTGTTTTTTGTTTATTCATTCATTTGCCCTTTGGATTCTTCCCGGGCATAAATAAATACATCCATCTATCTATCCATCTCTCTCTCTCTCTCTCTCTCTCTCTCTCTCTCAGGGAGAGAACAGGGGTTGACTAGTCGCGTATACAGAGCGCGGAAGGTTAAAATCGGAGGGGCGATGAGGAGCAGGGTCGCCGGATGAAAGAGCAAAAGAAATGTAGGACACGACCAGAGTGAATTAGGGTTAAAGTGACTGGCCGCAAAGCAGACGGCAGTTCTATTTAATGTGCGTTTCGCGCATTACAACAAAGCAATTTCTTAAGACACTCGTTAAGCTTTATAATTAAGCATCGAAGGTGTTTTTTGTTTTTTGTTTTTTGTTTTTTTTTTTTTCAAGCCAGCGCAAAAGATCTGGATTCCTTTGCAATGATTGCGTGATACATCAACGGATCGTTGATCACACGTCCTGACACTTTTTGCCCATTTTCGTAACGATTTTGGGTTTGGATCCTAAAAAAATATCGTTTTATCCTCTCCTCAAGATCTCCTCAAGAAAAAATGGAAACGCGTCGGTCCCCATAGATACCGAGGATTTGGCAATCAGGAAAAAATGTCGTTTGTCTCGATGCAGATGAGTAATTGCGCGTGCATACGGGAGATCGATTGGCGAATAAGCGACGCGTCGTACGACCTTGAGCCTTGTCCTGACCGAGTTTCCTCAACTGCTGCGACACATTTGACCCAAATATGCGAAAATTATCCAGTAACTCAAAATCGCACAATCTAAAAATGTTGAATAATAACGAGAAACTCGCGAAAAGTGAATTTTCATTTTCAACCATATATATATACGATCGATCGCAAGAACCCCAAGTTCCTGCACCAAATGCCAACGCGATGATAAACGCAATCGAAAAGTTTTCAGCAGGCTACAAAGTCTAAATCCCAGAGTCTAAAATTGAACAAACTGACTTTGCGATGAAAATATTGTAAAAAGGACTTGACCGCGCGAGTATTTGTCAGCGGGTGCCAAATCGCGTCGTGGCGCTTCCGGGAGAATGTGCGAGAGTTCGCACGCGTTAGCCAGTCGTCGAAAGCTAGTCGCGGTGCATCCAACGAATCGAAGTGGCGCGACTGACCTAACTCTCCAAAAGTCAGTGTGTACGATCCTCGTACTTGAATGCTACGCACACATGTGCATGCGAGTGTGAGCGCGTGTGTAGAGAAGAGCAAAGTTATATGGACGAGAGAGTCTCGCGGAAACTTTCGCTCGACGAGAGAGCGGGGAGGAAGCTTTTGGAGCTAAGAGTACGACGTAAACAAAACGAGCGTGCACGTGACGCCTTTATTGCGTCGCTTATTTCACAGTTACGAGGGGCTGTAGTCGCGGCTGTACGGGCTCTCGAATGTTTTCAGTCTAATGGAGCTTCTCCGTTGCCATTTATTCCTCGTATTGTCTCTCGCACACCGTACAAAATTGATTCATCTCCTTGCAATTGAATTATGTACGATGAATATCATTTCGACTTGAATAATATCGTTCCAATCCAATTTCCTTGTAACATTGTTCGCCCGGCCAAATTGTCCGTTTATTTGGTTGATATTTACGACTGCTCCTCGTTGAGGAAATGTCAAATGTAAGAAAATTAAGCTGATTCAATATTTCTGCATGCTATCGAAGCAAAAAATACGAAGAAACATTTTGGGCCGAGGCTAATTGTTTGTTCAATTTTGAAAACCATTTTCGTGGTAATTTTGTCTTTGGATCCTAAAAAATTTCGTTTTATTGTCCGGTCCAAATATTGAATAAGAATCAATAAACGTTTTCTTCGTTGCGATTAACTGGAAACCGGAAATTATGCAATTTTCGAGTTTGTGGCGAAATAGCTTTGTCACATAAACATTTCAAGTTTTTTGCGACATGAAACTAAATAAGTTAGCCGCGTGGTCCAACGAAAATACTTTTTCTATTTATCATTTGTCCTCTAATAAAAAGTTCATGGGCTCAAATGTATCGAAAATATATCGAATCCATTGTTGACATTTTATTCGTGCTGTGATTGGTTGCTTGGAAATCTTGAATTTTGAGTCCCGCTATTCAATTTGAAAGTTCCGGCTGTCGATTTGACAGTTGCGTGTATACGCGTGCGGTTATATATTCCTACCAGAATAAAACTTTTTTGCTTATGCATAAAAGTGAAATACATTGGAAAAATAAATTAATTCCAAGACGAATTAGGCCATGTTTTTTTTTCTTTCAACAGCGATTAATTATATGGCCCGGAGATAACAGCACATTGGAATAAGAAGACATTTGTATATTTGTGTGTATAAAATAATTGACTAGGTCGACGGCTCCATAGTTTACAATGTCTAGGTATCTTCCTGGATAGTTTTCGATGTCTGGGTATATTTCTCCATCGGTTTCGATGTCTAGGTATATTTTTCCAGGGTTTTCCATGCCTAGGTATATTTCTACATAGTTTTCGCTATCTAGATCAACGATTTTATCGTTCTAGATGTCCAGGACGACGTCTCCATAGTTTTCGATGTTTGGGTATATTTTACCATGGTTTTCGATGCCTAGGTATAATTTCTGCATAGTTTTCGATGGACAAGTATACTTCTTAATGGTTTTCGATGTCCATTTCAATAGAGCAAATTTAAAAATTTCAATAGAGCAAAAAAATGTTGTGGCGACGCCAGCTTGAAAAAATTTAAACCATGGTTTTCACTAAGAAAGAGTGGAGGTCCGAATTCTTTTCTTGCGCACTTGAACAGCTCTTAAATCGCTCTTAATTTTGGCGCAAGAAAAATTTCAATCGAGCAAAAAAATGGTGTGGCGGCGCCAACTTTGAAAAAAATTGAGCCATGGTTTTCACTAAGAAAAAGTGGAGGTTCGAAATATTTTTTTGCGCACTTAAACAGCTTCTAAATAGCTCTCAATTTTGGCGCAAGAAAAATTCTAATAGAGCAAGAGAATAGCGAGGCACCGCCAACTTCAAAAAAATTCGAGAGTGCTATGATTTTTACTAAAAAGGAGTGGAGCTCCCAATTATTTTTTTGCGCAATTAATCAGCCTAAATTCGTACCTAGATTCATTTATCCACTGAAAGAAACTTTTTCGTTTTTCTCATTTTCGACAATCCGAACCGAGAATTTTGAGCTCTCAGCCAGACATCTTTTTCTGAGGATCTCGTGGAGATCATCTACAGGAGCAGTGTCAATAAATATTTTTGAAAAAGAAAATGCCAATGTAAAATCAAAGACTACGACTACATTTACTTTCCACTGCATATGATGGTCGAATGAAATGTCTTATCAGAAAAAAAACGTGCGGGAAACCACTTTTTCGGCCTTGCAACTGGATATAACCCTTTAAAATAATGTCGTCTTCATAAAAATAAAAAAATACTTGTGTGCACATAATACGAAAAACCGGTAAATCCGTATAACGATCCGATAACGGACAAAGCATCAGCAATCTCTCTCTCTCTCTCTCTCTCTCTGGATCATATGTTACTTATTATAAACGTTCCTATTTGCCTAAAATTGCCTGTTTATTCTTATCGCACTGCTCCAACATAGGTCGGCTTCAAGACGCTGTCGCATATATCTCGATGAGTTATTATATATAAAAGGAGCGCCGCAGCGCTACCAGAAAACCGTTGGCGCGCTTCAGCGCGCGTGATGAACCCTAGTTCAATTTAAAAAGACCATGACAATTTTCGTGATAATTTTGTCTTTGGATGATAAAAAAATTTCGTTTTATTGTCCGGTCCAAATATTGAATGAGAATTGAAATATTGAATATTGAATGAGATCGTCTTTTTATCGGCGATTTATTTAATTTTTAAAAATTTTCCAGCCGATGTACTTTTCCGGTTGGAAAAACCCATCGTTTTATCAGCGTAATTAAATTCTGCATTTGAATCGGGAGATTGCCAACGAGAAAAAAAAATTTCGTTGCATTCCAACGACGCAAACTGCAACGTCATAGAAATATTGTTGATTCTTCAATTTTCAACGATGCAAGAGATGCATTCGAAAATACACGCTGCCGGAGACTTGGTACACGTTCTCGGGTCATTGTCAGAGACTGTCACAGTTTGAAGCTTATTCACGCGACGGTAGTCGGCTCGGCTCTTGGTCGTTGCTCGACGACGACGACGACGACGACGAGCGTAGAGAGAATTCGCGTGAGTTGAGAAATTTGCGACATTAAGGATGTTGAGTACTTATGAAACTTGTTAATGTTAATTGTTCAATAAATAGCTTCTGAATCGTCCCAAAATTTGTACACGACCTTCTACATACTTTATTCAAAAACATACCAAATTTTAATAATTCTATCATCATTACTTTAGCCACCTTAAGAGTTGAAATGAAAAATGATGAGAAAATTCTTATAAAATTTACTATGTTTTTGTATAAAGTATTTAAGAGATCGTGTAAAAATTTCACGGCGATTAGGAAGCTCGTTATTAAAAAATTAACATTTTATTAGGAACAATTTTTCAAACAAATACAAAGATATTAAAAAATTGAGATGTCAAAAAAAAAACTTATCGCAAAGTTATACCAGTTTCCATAAAACTGCATTTGACTTTATTTAATTTATTGATGTTAATTGTTGAATAACGAGCTTCCTAATGATCGCGAAATTTTTACACGATCTCGTAAATACTTCACACAAAAAGATACTAGATTGTCAGAATTTTCTTATCATTTGCAATTTGGGATTCAAAATCCTTAAGAATATAGTTTTCGATCGTCATCATCGTGTATATATACTCGTCGCAGTGTGCATGGCAGTTCGGCGGATCTCTTTTGCTTGTGGATATGGTTTGCATGTGCCCAGAGAGGTAAAAATGTTCTGGGCGGTGAAGGCGGACGCGAGACTCTCGAATGGCAGGGACGAACGAGTCTTTCTTTTCATCTCCGGATCGCCCTCTCGCCCCGTGGCCGCGTTTCTCTCACTGCTCATCCGAGTGTCGCCGCGTTACTCAGGCCGCGGTATTTCCGTCGGCGGCAAACCAAAATACCAACTGGTCCCGTGAGTTTATTGTGGATGCCGCAGTTAAATTTAGCCAAGTTTTCAACGAACCGAAAAGGCGCACAGAGCGATCGAATACGGAGACGATGACGACGACGCTCGCGGTAATGATTGCGATAGTACGGGCATCGTGCGCATCCGCGAGATATTTGCCCTCTGACGATAAAAACGTATAAACAAATCAATTCGTTGACGAAGGAAGCAGGTGACGTAACGATTTTCACGATCCTTTTCTCGAGCGAGTTTATTATCGAATGCAAAACCCGAACCAATGTCCAGGAAACTTGTCAACTAAACGAAACATCCGAAGAATCCTGCGAGCGTCCTGCGAAAACAAGTTCGCAACACGTTGAGGTCCAACGAAAAATACGTTTTTCTATTAAGCAGGTTGGCTGCTACATACGACAATATGATAAGAATTTAATAAAATTTGGTGATAACATTATTTAGCATCAAATACGATGACACCATTTTTTCAAATTTTTCGTCTACATAGTTGTAGTCTACATAGTATATATATGAATCCTATGCTTATGCATGTAAACTCTAGTGTTGAATTTCTCGAAAACTGTATATGTAGAAGAAAAATCTTGAAAAATTTGTATATTAATATTTAATACTATAAAGAATATATTCATCAAATTTCATTAAACGCTAATCATTTCGAACTTTCCTATGCTTTCAACATGGCAACATTGTTGGAATGACAACCATGACAATTTTCGTATCGATTATGTGTTTGGGATCCTAAAAAAATATCGTTTCATTGTCCTGACTGAATATTGAATAAAAATCTTGAGATCTGCTCAATAGAAAACAGAATATCCTTATCCCCATCCTTTTTCTTGTCAAAACAATGAAACAATAATTTTTTATAATCCAAAAACAAAATCGATCCAAAAGCTGTAATGGTTTTTGAAATTGAACAAAAAATAAATAGAAAAAGTATTTTTCGTTCGACCCCGCAACGTTGGGAACTTCGGTGTCGTCACAAATGACACACGATGCAATAAAAAAGAAAAATAAATGGACAAATATATCGCTGACGAAGAAATCGAGAGCCTAGAAGAATTTTAACAATGCCCCAGAAAATCCCCACGCAAAACAGAGCCTTCTCGGCCATTTGGTATCGATTTAATATTAAATTTTCGATGCGAGAAAACCAAGAAAGATATTGGATCCCGATGGGACTCGCGCAATGAAATATCGGATTAAAAGTTTAAAAAAATGATTGACCGTAACAGAAATTGCACATGTGCACCATGTAATCAAAATATAATAACGGATAACGATAACGGAGGATGCGTAGCGTTGTGAAAGATTGTGCATGATTAGACACTTGGATTATCAATCGCCCGAGTAATTCTGGAAAATGCTGGAAAAAAATAATTCGGCATTAAATGTTGTTCATGGGAGAAAAAAGTGTTTAATTACTAATGCATCGAGGGTTCGCGAGCAGCGATCGTTATGGCGTGTCGCAAAATTTATGAGTATACGAGCGAACGTGTGTGTACACGCGGTACACACGTTCCACATCTCTTCGTCTCTCGCTTTCTATAATATTTCTGGTTGTTTCCCTCGCGCGACTTCCGAGAGATTCCCACGAACCTTTTGCCGGGATGCTGCTGGCTCTGCCTACTCGTGGCGCGTTGAGCCAACCTAACGGTAACTCTTATATATCCGCAGGATTGTGTGACGTCACATACACACCAAGAGAATCGATCAGAACGGTTAACAGAGGATTCTCGAGGCGTGAGTGAAACTGTTGGCCCAGGAATTTATTTATTGGCAATATTTATGTATCGGGTGGCTCTTACGTATAGTACGCGTCAATAAATTTAGTTGTTCGGTTTGTTTGAAAGCCCCGTTATAAAGCATCGCGAGACAAATCGTTGCGGCGGCGCCAACTTTAAAAAATTTGAGTGCCATGATTTCTACTAAAAAGGAGTAAAGCTCCGAATTCTTTTTTTGCGCAATTAATCAGCCTAAATTCGTACCTAGATTCATCTATCCACTGCAACGAAACGTTTTTGGTTTTTCTTATTTTCGACAATCCGAACCGAGAATTTCGAGCTCTCCCCGCCAGACATATTTTTCTGAGGATCTCGGGGAGATGATCTACAGGAGCAGTGTAAATCAATATTTTTGAAAAAGAAAATGCCAATGCAAAGTCAAAGACTACGACTACATTTACTTTCCACTACGTATGATGGTCGAGTGAAATGTCTATTCAGAAAAAAATCGTGAAGGAAACTTTAAAATAATGTCGTCTTCGTAAAAATTAAAAAATCCTTGTGTGTACACAATACGAAAAACCGGTAAATCCGTAGAACGATCCGAGAACGGACAAAGCATTAGCAATCTCTCTCTCTCTCTCTCTCTCTCTCTGGATCATATGTTACTTGTTATAAACGTTTCTATTTGCCTAAACTCGTGTTTATATTTATCGAACTGCTCCAACATAGGTTGGCTTCAAGACGCTGTCGCATATCTCGTCAAGTTTTTATGCATAAAAGGAAGGCTGCAGCGCTACCAGAAAACCGTTGGCGCGCTTCAGCGCGCGTGATGGAGCCTGGTAAATATAAAACGATCATGGTCGTCGCGAGAGTGGGACTCTGCGGCGCGATAACGAAACATATGCGTGACCTTGTTGTCAATTGCTGATTGTGTTTTGACTTTTGGTAAATCGTCGGAGAATTGTTGACTGACGCGATTAAAAAAAACAAAAAAAAAAAGTAACAATATCCAAGCAGATTATTCTCCAACGAAATAAAAAACGCCAAAACTACGTCAGCTCCAAAAAATTACATTTCCCAAATATTCCATTCCATAGAATAATCGTTCGATCCTTAAAAACTCGAGATTTTCACATGAAAATTCAATGAAAACGTTTCGAAGCTCCGAGCCGAATTTTATCACCGCGATTAAAAAATAAATGATGAGACGCGATGATAATTCGAACGAGCACCGAAATCGCTCGGTACACCATGCACAAACATATGGGAAACACTTATCGCTTTGTAGAAAGGAGCGACAACGCGTTTTTTTTTCTCAAATGACATGAAAAAATCAATGCCGAAGAAAAAGGAATACAAATAAATCAAACAAGATTGACGCGAATTATCGAGAAGCAAATCTCGCAGGCGGTTGGACCGCGCGAGAGCATCGACACGATATCGCGCGCTGCTGCATTTGCGTTACATCGATGGACATATGCAGACACGTGCATAACCTTTTTCTCCGTCATTTTCTTGCACGTATCCGGTGCTGGGACCGCGGAGAAGAAATAGAAAGAAAAAGAGAGACTCGATTTTAAATTTCTGTAGCCGCGAGATTTCCGCGGAGTTTTTCATATTAAATCCGGATATTTTTCTCGCTTCGAATAACGATATAAATGTGCGAACGAGGCCACAGTATATACACGCGTTCCTTGAACGACGATTCCAACTTCTCCTCTGCCGTTTCAGTCGTAACTTTCACCTGCGTACGATCGTTTATACATATACACATATAAACAAATATATATATAATCCATACATGCATGTGTAAAAGAAACGTGTATGGCTGCCGAAAGGCACATACGTGCGCACTTATTAGCTTGCATACCTGAGTCGCGTCTGCCAATGAGGCTACAGTATAAAACCAATATATATATACACTTAAACATCGCCTTGTACAAACGTATATAACACTCAAGTTCGCAACGTTATCATACTCGAGTTTACATCGTTGGAATAAAGCGAAAAAATATATTTTTTTATTCATTATTTGGCCGATTAATACAGCTGTTCCAATTTTTCTAGTCGATTCAGTTTCCAAATGTCAAACAAGACTGTCCCATTGTCGTTTGCAAATACCGTATGAAAATTTATCACATTGCTATAAAAAAAATATCGTGAGCTCCATCAAAAAATATGTTTTTCCATTAATTGTTTGTTGAATTTCAAAAACCTTGACAATTTTCGTATGATATTTAAGAGTTTGCATCGTTCGACTACAACGAAACTATATTTTTTATTCGCAATTTCGATAACCAATGCACTCTTGCTCATTTTTTTACGTAAATTCGCGGTTTTCGAATTGCAAAGAAGGCCGTTCCACTATTTTTCACAAATTCTGTATGAAAATGTTGTACTCTGCTTTAAAAAATAATCAGCTTTCGTACCGATTTTGTCTTTGAATCCTCAAAAAAAATCGTTTTATGGTTCGGACAAGAAAATACAGAATTTCGTTGGAAATTTCCGTCGTTGGCTGCAGTTGCATTAGTCCTTTCTTATTTGTCTCAAATTCCGACCATATAGTGTGAAAGGTACCAAAGAAATGATTGATTCGTACGGTTTTTTGTGATCGATGGTTGATATTGTTGGCGATATCTTGTCGTAAAAATTTCGAGGCTGAAGCCAAAAAATAGTAGAACTCACTTGTTCAGGTGAATGATGTTGATGTCATTGCGCGAGTGCGCGTGTTTGCACAGATACAGTAAATTATTAACTGGGGAAAAAAGCGTTTCAAGTGATAATCGAGCGTCGACCCGTGCGAGGGAAAATGAAATAATTGAAAAAGAGCGAGTGACGTGTACGAAATTAAAGCGACGATTATGTAAACAGCGTGTAAAAAAATTCCAAAAATCATTAAATTGTAACCGTTGAACCGATATTTCCCAAATTCAATGCCAACCTTCCTACTATGATACTCTATTTATAAAAAAAAAATTAGTAATAAATGTAGCTCAAACCGTTCTCGAGTTATGAACGTTTGAATTTTACAGTGCCAGAACATACCCACACACACACATATCCGGACATTTTGTCTAGATATGACTTTTCGATGTTTGGGGACATTTTAAGCAAATTGACATTGAAAACTGGAAGAAAAAAAATGTTCACCGTCCGCCATAGCTTCCTCTATGAGGAAGCAAAAAGGAGGGAAAACGCTGCTGACTCGAGGGATAACAACGATATGAGATGAGGGGCAAAGGTGAAGAGACGAGATTAGCGATTAAGCGGAAAAGCGAATATCGCTGTTGGCGCGTGGCGAAAGAGTAGCCAACGCGCGTTGAAAGACAATTCTCGGTCAAACACGATTTTCTTTTGAAAAGTAACATAAGATGTTACATGTAAGATTTAGTAGCAACGTTGCGGACAACGGCGCAGCTCGTGCCAGCACAGTTAGAAATCCATCGGTGAAAGTGTTGGCTCCAAGAGCACACGAGCACTCGACACGGTATTCGGTCTAACCTGAGCAAGTATTAGACGCGAGAATAAAGCAGTAGCACCAGCAGATTTTGTCTACACATATACGCAGCGAGAAAACATTACATCGATAATAATAACGTGTTGGAGAATAATCGGGAACGGGCTCTCGCAGCAGGTATCCAGGAAATCTGCTGGCTCCTCTCGAATCACGTACTTGCTCGTCGCGATTATCAGTGAATACCAAAATCCAATTCACTATACGAATTTCAATGTAGCCAATTGCTTTTTTCTTTCGCACAGGCTAAGACAATAGAAAACAAGAATCACGAGGCGAGAGCAAAAAACCCAAAAACTCTCCAGTCTGAATAAGCTTGCATCGTTTGAATGAAACGATTTTTTTTTTTTTCATCAATTAACGTATTACTATCACAAAACGACTTTATTTAGGATTCTTTCAAAATTTAGTATAAACGTTCTTGGCATGAAAACTAACAGTTTTCTCCTATGAAGAAAAATTTTCTGACGTTTAAAACTCGAGATATTTAATTTCCAATTTTTTATTTTTCCCACCATCTAAACGCATGTAAATTGAAGTCACGTTTCGTTTAAAAGTTGCAAGAAAAAAACAAAAGAAACGCAACTTCCGATTCCTAAACGTCAGAAAATTTTTTCTTCAAAGGAGAAAACTGTTAGTTTTGGTGGCAATGAACGTTTATACTAAATTTTCGTAGACAAAAGCTGCCTGGAAAAATGGCTCTCTGTTTTAAAAAATTGAGACTCTTTCGTTGCTTCCCAACGACGCAAACTTCAACGTCATATGATTTTCGTGCCCGAGTAACTTTGATTTTTCTGGTTAAGAATTCTCTCCGAACTTTCGGTAGCAGCAAAACACCAAAAACAAGCAATAAACATTGTCGCGTGATTGCGGTGGAAAATTGAAAAGAAAAAAAAAAAAAATCAGATTGAAACTCTGATTTTTGATGCGACGTGAGAGGCGATCGTCGATAACTTTTGATCGAGTGTTTGGGCGGAAGAGACATTTGTTGTTTCCATAAGAAGAAGCTCCCGAGATTTTTTGGAAAAAAGCGAATGCAACGAAATTCTGTTTTTTTTTTTTTTTTTTTTTGGCAGATCTCAAGATTCTTATTGAATATTTAGTCAGGACAATGAATCGATCTTCTTAGAGGATCCAAAGAAATAATCGGTACGAATGAATATAAAAACGTATTTTTGTTGGACCCCAAAGTTGTAAACTTGAGTGTCGTCGAAAAATTGGATTCTCTGCCTCTTCGTCTGCCCCGGGATTGTTATGGGAAGCATGACAAGTTTCTAGAATAATTACACAAGTATAACAAAGCAAAAGAATCGAAACATCGCGTTATCTGAGGCTCGTCACTTGGATGGACTTTATCAGACTCAATTTCTTTTGTGTCCTCGACAGAGAAACAATTCTTCAAAACGAGCAAACTCTTATCTGGATTCGAAGAAAGATAGTGAAACAACGAATGTGGTTAAATTAGTATCACGCGACGACACGGGAGATCAATTCCAACCACAAGTTTCCAATAATTAAACGATTATAATAAGTTAAACGATTTTTCGAAAAAACCGTTCAACCGATATTTCCCAAATTCAATGCCAACCTTCCTACTATGATACTCTATTTATAAAAAAAAAAAAATTAATAATAAATCTTAAAATTTGCGCAAGTTAGAGCGACGACACCCTTTTTTTGAAAATTTAAAAATGCCGTAGAATCCCGTATTTTTCTAACAATTCCGAAAAAAAATTGTCAGAGAACGAAGAGCTTGTATAGATTAAAATCTGTGCAAAACGGGAGCTCTGTAGCTCGAACCGTTCTCGAGTTATGAACGTTTGAATTTTACAGTGCCAGAACATACCCACACACACACACACATCCGGACATTTTGTCTAGATATGATTTTTCGATGTTTTGGGACATTTTAAGCACATTGACATTGAAAACTGGAAGAAAAAAAAATTTCACCTTCACATAGGTTGCTCCATGAGAAAGGAAAAAATGAATACTGCATGAGCATATAAGGAGTATCTACAATATTATTTTCGACCTTGTTCGCGACAATTGATTCTCCATATGGAGAATAATCTAGAGCTCGGTCTACAGGACAAAGATCGAGAAGCTTATCAAAAACTTCGTTTCTCGGTTATTAAATGGTCATTAAAAATTTAATAGTGTGCTCGGTTACCACGACGCAAAAGATCTCGCTGGAAACTCGCGGCGGTGGAGAGAAAGAATTCATTGCTGAAATGACGTTTGATGAAGCATCAGGCAAAGGAGGGATGTATTTTAGTTTTTTCATTTATTATTTTCTTTTCTTTGTGCCTGCAATTTGTTTATTCGTCATATCGTGACTGGATATAGGATCCACGAGAGCTCTTTCTCTTTCTCTCGTTAACTGCGCTTTAACTCGCGCGCGCGTTGAATTGCTGGGAAGGAGCAGGCATAGAATAGGGTGACTGCGGAAGAGACCACGATATATAGAGCGAGGGGGTTAACAACGCTTCTTTAATGGCGTAATGGCATCGCCATGAACGAGAAATTAAATGCTCGCGTCGTCAACGCGCCCCATCGCAGTAATGCACAACTCGTCAAGCATTCGACGCTATTCTTCGCGTTACTAACGAGCCTTCCCGACCGCTCCCCCCTCTCCGTTTGTCTCGACATTTTTTTTCGTCAATATATAATTATACGTTAACGTTTATCATTCGTCTGTACATATTGAAGGGAGTTTACGGTGAGAAACGAATCCCTCGACTGCTTGCCGGCTGTGAGATGGCCATGGACCCCAGCCTCCTCCCTCGCTCTCTCTCCCTCTCTCTCTTTCTCAATTTTTCTTTTCAATTCGCGAGCGACTCCCTTATTTTTTATTCTCCCCCCTTCTCCCTCGGGCGAGTTTCCGAGCTTTTTCTCTCATTGACGTCACAACTGTACCAAGAGCCCGCGACAGACACTTGGAAAAATGGTATATCGAGGTTTGCGGAGAGCAGTGTAAGCAGCGACCGTTAGACCCAACGAAATAACGTTCTTTATACGCTTCTTTTCACGCGTTTATAACAAGTGCTCTCTGCTCCGCGCGCGAAGGATAGGGAGCAGAACGGGGCAAAGAAGGAAAAGAAATTGGAGGAAAGTCGCGGCGGGGAAATATCTATATATACGGAGAGTGCGGGAACACGGGGAATGCCGAGGGACCAACTAGTACGTGCCGGTTCATAATAAGTCTATGAAGAAAAATCTACCAAATGAGGGACCTTGCAGCAGCGTTCACGAATTTTTTTACATCTCCTTGATGCTCGATTATAAATATTTCGTTTTATACGATCGCCATCATTTCGTGGCTCTTCTAGACAAAATGTCCGGATGTGTGTGTGTGTGTATGTTGTGGCAGTGTAAAATTCAAACGTTCATAACTCGAGAACGGTTTGAGCTACATTTATTACTAATTTTTTTTTTATAAATAGAGTATCATAGTAGGAAGGTTGGCATTGAATTTGGGAAATATCGGTTCAACGGTTACAATTTTATGATTTTTCGACTTTTACGAAAATCTGAATTTTTTGAAAAATCCTCCAACCGCTCCAATTTCTGCAAATTATTTTTTATCGTGATTCTCATTGAATATTTAGTCCGGACGAAAATCGTTCAATTTTCATGGTTTTTGAAATTGAACGAATAATTTTAAAAAAAAGTTTTCGTTGGATCCAACGTTGCAAACTTTGCCGTCATTTTTTTTTTACCCCAAATTCCTGATGAAAAATCCTGCTATGAAACAAGTAAATATGTAATGACTGAATGCCCGAGGCATTTTTTCAATGATCGTGTGTGCCAAGTCGAGTGTATCACCGTGAAATACACCAATACATATGCGAACGTGGATAATATAATGTTAAGATGGAGTAACCGGCTAAAAAGCCCGGAGCGCAGCGATTTTCGTACACGCTTTGACCCTGTCCCACATTTATATTATCCCAGCACGGTGGGTACACGCACCTCTAATAACGAGCACGAGCGCGGATATACAACCGTAACGTGAGAGCGAGAGACACGAACGTATTCGGATGACACTGAAGTTCGCAAAGTTTGGGTCAAACGAAAAATACGTTTTTCCATTCATTGTGTTTGTTCAATTTAAAAAAATTATGACAATTTTCCCGCCGATTTCGTCTTTGGATCCTCGAAAAATATCGTTTTGTTTGTCCTGATCAAATATTGCATAAGAATCCCGAGCTCTGCTCAAGAAAAAACAGAATTTTGACGATCTTGAAGTTCGCATCGTTATGGAATCCAATAAAAACTAATTATTTTTTATAACATTATTTCTCAACGATAATGGGACAGTCTTCATTGCCATTCGAAAAACTTAATTTACTGAATAAATGGAAACGAGTGCATTGGATATCAGAATAATTAATGAAAAATATATTTTTCGTTGTATTCCAACGATGCAAACTTCAAAATCATATACTTTCAGAGATATTGAAGTTTGCATCGTTCGAATTCAACGAAAAATTTATTTTGTATTAATTATTTAGATAATCGATGCACTCGTTCCAATTTTTCTAGTTTTAATGACACAGCAGAAGACTGTCGCATTATCTTTGACACAAATACTGCATTAAAATGTTGTGCTCTGCTATAAAAAATAATGAGTTTTCGTTGCATTCCAACGATGCGAACTTCAACATCGTAAAAATCCGTTTTTTTTTTTATTCGATATTTTTAGGATGCAATGAAAAAAATTGTCATGATTTTTGAAATTGAATAAGCAATCAATAGAAAAACGTATTTTTCGTTGGATCTCAATGTTGCGAGCTTCAGTGTCATTTGCTCGATTTTCGCGTCAATTTCCCTCGAAAGAAAAGAATAAGCACGAGTTTGAATATTTATGAATGAATTTTTTGACAACGAGAGAAAAGTGCAACGCGCTTCTATGGAAATTGTTGAAACGATGGGACTCGCTCACGAAACTGTGTGATTTATTAGTTTCCAGGTGAGCAAGCGAGCCGAGCGAGGAATGCTCATCGCTGCAGGGAGGTCAAACGTCGACCCAGTAACGACAAGCTCCGTTACCGTGGGCCAGTCTCTGAATCATCCTTTCTTATTTGTTATTTCGAACGATACTAATACAAGCGGGAGAGCGAATTTCCAACTCGCACGAGAGAATTTCAAGCCGGAAAGCGCGCGAACGTATCATTTGGACTTTTTTTTAAATCTTGGGTGGCCTCGGAGGCTCTCAACGACCAAGAAACTTCACCTTCTATTTTTTCGCGCAGCTAATAACGAGATCGCTAATCCTTGCCGCGAACATGTCCGGATTCCTAGCGCAGCTGGGTGCGAAAAAAAAAACATAAAATAGTCTTCGTGAAGCAATAGCGAGATTTTTGTGCTGTGGGAACCGGAAGCGGCGATTTTAAATAGCGACAGATTCCGAATTTATTTTTCGTTTCTGTTTTACGATGTTTTCCCTTTTTCTCGATACAGTCACGTGTATCGACTTGCTCGATGCACAGACACATAACGAGCCATCACCGATACGTTCGCGAGGAATCAAATGGCGGTACGAAAATTGTCATGGTGTTTTTAAATTGAACAAACAATTAATAGAAAAACGTATTTTTCTTTGGACACCAACGTTGCGAACTTTAGTGACATCGCCAAGATCGCGCGATGTATAGAGAATAAAAAAGAATGCAGAGAATTTAACGAACGAGAACATAGCCAGAGTTGACACGAGAGACGTAGAAACGTGACGAATGGGAGGATCGAGGGTAATAATAAATTTCTAAAAATTCTGACAACTCCTGTAGGTCCTATTCGGAAAAAAAAAAAAAAAACGATAGTTATCATCTCGATACGTAGCCGAGGGGAAGAAAAGAGAGAGGAGCATTCACTAAGCGACAGAGAGTTCTTGGAAAGTTTGATTTCGAGTATCGAGGTCGAGGGATCGAGTGCTTTAGCAACGCGGTGCTACAAAGTGAGAGAGGAAAATAAAAAGAAAGAGAGAGAGAGAGAGAGAGAACGTTTCACTTTTCGAGACGACGAAACAAGTGTGTCCGTATGGTCTACGCGTATGATGTGTGAACGAGGTGAAAAGAGATTCGTCGATCGATCTGTTGCACGTGGAGTGAGAAACGAAGAGGAAAAAATGGGTAAAGGCCACTGGTTGTCTTGAGAAAGGTGGACCTCGCTGGAGCGACCAGAAACTATACAACCAACAAGCGCAATAAAGCCTGACTTTGTTCCCGACCTTCCCTTTGCCTCAATTTCCCATGATACCCAAGTTTCCATTCTTCCAATACAAAAAGTCCATTTTTTATTCATTGTTTTCTTAATAAATGCGGTCGATTCAATTTTTCTACTAAATTCACTTTTCCAATGGCAAAGAAGGCTGTTCCATTATCTTTGACAAATGCTCCATGAAAATTTTATGCTCCGCTATAAAATAATTTTTTTATTCAAAGACAAAATGGTTATGAAAATTGAAATTGAAAAAACAATTATTGGGCAAAGTATTTTTCTTCGTGTCGTTGGAAAATATAACACGAGGAAGCTTGCCTCCAAAGTTAGTAATTCGAAATATTTCCGGTGTAAAAAGTTTCACGCCACGAAATTCGCCAAAATTTCAACGACCATAAAGCAGCGGATTATAAATCGTGCGTGATATAAATGGGAATTTATGCTAATCGCTGCTGAAGGTGATACGAGGAAGAAATAAATCCAAAGATTTAATCATCGATTTTTAAAACGTATGTCGTTGACAGCCAATCAATTTTACTTTTTTTTTTTTTTTTTTTTTTTTTTTACCCAAGTTGCAATTACGTAATTTGAGAAATTTACCAAAGTTCCTTAACAATTTGTCCACTAAATTTTCAACCACCAGTTCCACCATTATTCAACGATTTCGCTGTTTAATTTTTTACTTGCAAAAATAATTAGAAAGAAACAAAAATATCGACAAATTTTCCAAGTCTCAAAAATGATTGTACAATTATCGCAAACTAACGATGCAACGATTCAAGATTCTGCTGCCATGAGGGAATGAAAAATTTAGGCTAAACTAGCGAAAAATTACGATTTTGAAGTTCGCATCGTTGGAATTCAACGAAAACTCATTATTTTATTACAAAAATTGGAACGAGTAGATTTATCCTTCGAGCGCACGCTTCCCATAAGTAGATATCGGGTCAATCTGACCCGAGGCGTTTTTCAAATCGTTGTATTCCGGTAAATATCAATTTTTTGTTTTTTCGTTTTTTGTCGAGACGTTTTTCGTAGTAAATAATCCATATTTTATGGGCGTAAATAAATGTTTTGACGAAACCGAAAATGCCAAAAAATTCGTTGCCATTGAATGCCAAAAAATGGGTAAAAATGTTTGGGGTCAAAATGACCCAGTATGCACTCGAAGAGTTAATAATCAAAATAACGAATGAAAAGAATATTTTTCGTTAAATTTCAACGATGCAAACTTCAATGTCATCGAAATGATTTTCAGCAGTAGTAGGTATGTCGATAAAAACTGAAAAATGGGGAGCGCACGTCGAGAGCATTCAAGTGTGGATAATCGCGTGTAATTAATGGTGACTGTTGCACTAATTTTCCAGCACACCGTTGTCCAGAGAGTGAAGAAACACTCGATGAGTTCGTCTTGTAAAAGCGATAAGAGTTATCACACGTGTTGCGAAACATTGATCGCGTTTGTTTGAGTTGGTTGAGGCGCGATCGAGACGAAACAATGGAGAGAATAAAAATATCCAAAGAAATACTGTAACGAGGAGCAAGGGACTATATGTTTTTCGTGCAAAGAAAGGCGCAATTCTAGCGGCTAAATAAACGTGCATGGCAAGTTTTATGTGTGCACGAAGGAACATCAGCCCCGCTCGGTTGTTTCTCTGTAATGATCAGGTAACGTTGGGCTTCTCGTAAATTGCTTGTGTATTATGCACGACAGAGTGTTAACTCTCGTTGACGTCGTCAGGAATCTTGTAACGTAATAAGATTTTTCGCTAGCGTGACAAAGAAAAAAAAAAACTCTCGGTCACGCTCTATTCAGACATTAACGACGTTGTTCGTCAAATAAAAAGCCATTGATCCCTAAAAATGTGCGTTTTTTTGGCAATCAAAATTAACGGCTCGAATGTTTGTACGAGTTATCGAACGTGAGCTCTCCTCCGAATACTATGCCAACGCTCTCGTATATAGAGTCGCGTTCCTAAAAACATCGCAACACGCGATTGCGACTGGCTGAACGACACACTGGCCTAGTGACTGGCCGACCCAGCCAGCGAGAGAACGAACGAGAGAGAAAGAGAGAAAAATACTGAACAAGCATCCAGACGAGAGTTCTACAGTTGTTTAGAAAGAGTTGACGCGATTGCTCAGAAGCGGAAATTCCTCAACATCCAAATGCGTTAGAAAATATTGATTGACGTATATATCGCGCACATGCTTGCTTCCTGAACTCTGCAGGCAGCACATTCCTTGAGAAAAAGGACTACGCGGGGTATGGGACTGAGGCATAAAAACGCGAAGCCAATCCCAGCGGTTTCAATGCAAAGGACAAAAAGTCTCTCTCAACGCTCGAGTTTTCATCATGGAATCCAATGAAATTTATTCGTTCCACGTGGACTCTTTGCGTTCACGATATTCGGCCAATATTTCTTCCCCTTTTCGAAAATTAATCCACGAGGGAAATTGAGACAATTTCGAGAAAAAAAAAAACAAACGAATGTTTATAAAGTTGAAGTTCGGAACGTTGGAATGTAACGAAAAAAATATCTTTTTATTGATGATTTGTTGAATTTTCAAAATCATCAAAATTTCTCGAACCGATTTATCTTTGAGGTCGAAAAAATCGATCATTTTATCATCGTAATTATATTCTGCGTTTTAATAACGAGCTTCGTCACAGAAAAAAAAGAATTTCGTTACATTCCAACGATGCCAACTTCAACGTCATGAATGTTTGTTGAAGGCGAACTACCATGTCGTAGTTTGCATCGTTGGAATGCAAGGAAATTCGCTGTTTTCTTGCGAGCAGATCTCGAGATCCTTATTCAGTATTTACTCAGGACAATAAAACGATATTTTTTTGGGATACAAAGTCAAAAAATCGGTACGAAAATTGGCATGGCTTTGGAAATTACAAAAATGATGAATAGAAAAAGTATTTTTCGTTGGAGCCCAACGTTGCGAGGTGTGCGGTGTCATTAAAATTCACGATATTCAAGTTTGCATCGTTGGAATGCAACGAAAAATATATTTTTTATTCATCATTTTGATAATTAATAGAGTCCCTCCAATTTTTCCAGTAAATTTACTTTTCGAATGGCAAGGAAGACTTTCTCATTACTGTCGACAAACACTGTATGAAAATGTTGTGCGATGCTATAAAAAATAATGAGATTTCGTTGCGTTTCAACGATGCAAACTTCAACATCGTCCTCATCGACAATCAGGACGATAAATTGTTAGAGAAAGTTTAAACAATTAAAAGATTGCCTAGAGGAATTTCGCGTTGCATCTCAATGATAAAAATTCGAAGCTCACCGAGCAACTTTATTGAACTTTGATCACATGTCCCTTCGGAATAATAACCCGTTATTGGGCATTCGAATCTCGAGCACTTCCGCATCACGTTGAATAACCGAACGAGAGCGCGCGATCTATCATTATGGCCTTTCGACTCATTTTTTCCGAGCTTTTTCACAACTGATTCGATCATCGTATATAATCCTCAGTCTCGAACTTTGAAAACAGCGTGAAAAATAGTTCCGCCTATATCAGTAACTGCCATTTTTCAATCACGTATCGAAACGAAAGCTCGAAATAATTAGAAAACTTTCGAAAAATAAAAAAAAAATAAAACGGAAAAATGTTCAAAATATTCAAACAAATTTTTATTTCGACTGCAAACAAAAAAACCTGACTGATTCCGCGATTCAACCGTCGAAATATTTGTTAATAATATTATTAATCATTATTATTATTATTATTATTAATTATTATTAGCGAGAAAGAATTGCGTTCAAAAATGCATAATTTTGTTTCGTAAAAAAAAATGAAAAACGTATGCAACTATTTTTTTCTGTCGATTGAATAAATGGTTTTTGTCGCTGACGAAAAAAAAAAAATCGATAAACAATTTTTATTCCTGCAGCTTTTCATTCCGTCTCACGCCTATCGCCCACAAGTTTCGTGACAAGAAAAAAAAATCAATTTGATTCCGATAAGAAAAAGAAAAAAATTTGAACGATCGAAAAATAAACGTGACGAAATATTAAAATAGCCGATGCTGCTTTTTGTTCGGAACAGGCTGATCCCGATGACATTTTCGAGGATCGTCAAAGGACACAAAACAAGCAGAAGATACATTCGTGTTCGTGGCGAGGATGAAGGAAAAAAAAAAGTCTAGTTGCGAGTGAAATGGATGAAAACTGAAAAGCGTCCTGGAAAAAGAAGATGCGAGAGAAAAAGAGGAAAAGATAAAAAAAAAAAAAGAAAAGACTCACCTCGATAATGTGCCCTTGAGCAGTGGATTTCTGTCGTCATAATATCCCGTCGACGAGGGCATCTTCAAGTAATCCAAGGATTTTGCACGGGGCACTTGGCACTCGCACTACGGCACTGCATCACTGTATACGCGAGAGCGATCTCTCTTATGTTTCTCCATTCACGTCTCCTTGACGTACTATCTACCGCGGCCACCACTTTTCATCGTCTTTCGTGTGATGGCGATTTCACCTACTTTTCCGACACTTTTTTTTCGCTGATTTTTACATTCGTCAGTCAATGGGCATCACGGTGGAAAAAAAATCACGAGAAGCGATTTTTTCGCTGTTTTTTACGGGCTGAATCGTTTCCGCACTTTGCACTTTTGTCACCAAAACCGTTTTTGACATTCACTTGGATTCGGCAAGAGCCTGAGAAGCGTTTATAACACTGGCGGCAAAATTTTGTCGAATGTTAACCGTGACGTCACTAGATCGAGAGTGCAGCAGTTATTTACGAGATTTTGGGTCGTCGATGATGTTTATTTTGATTGAATCGTTCTGCCAGCATTGACCAAACGTAACGACAACAAACAACGACGAGCTGTTGTCACGAGAAGCGATCGCTCGTTCCTTTATTCCATGAGCCTGATGACTCAAGCGTGTCAGAGTGTTTGAAAACAATTTTGTTTACCTTTTTTCCAAGGGTCTTTGTTCTCCGTCTTTTCTATTTCTCTCTCTCTCTCTCTCTCTCTCTCTGGCTGTTTCTAACTTTCTTTCGGCATTTACGGAAGTCGCTGCGATTCACTCGCAGCACAGCAGTGTCAAACAAGAAGCTAAAACGTTGACACAGTCTTTCTTCACTCTCGCCTCTTCGCTTATCTCTTTTCTCTTTCCCTTCGCAATCTTTCGTCTATTTTCTTTTTCCCCCTTCCCCTCCGATCGGTTGGTCGTATTTCTTAGTCCGAGTCTTAATCTCTCGTCGTTTAGTCACAAGCCAGGACAATTCGATCCAGCATCTTCATCCTAATTGTCCGTTTTCTAAACACACAAATTTTCACGAATCAAAGTGTGAAGATCCATTTTTATAAATTTGATGAATAATATGCTTTTGGCCTCAATAAATAAACTAGCTAATTGGAAACTAATGAGAAAACGCAGGATGAAGAAATACACTAATGACGAACTCGCCTTACATTATTTTTCCTCGTCCTGCCTCGATTTTTAAATGGATCGAAAAACATGGAAAAAATAAAAATATGTATATAACCCTTCGAGTACACACTGGGTCAATTTGACCCCAACGATTTTCGGTAACCGCTCGTTTGGCATCGAATGGCGCAACGAATATGTTTTGCAGGTATTTCTTTGACGGAGTACAACGATTTGAAAAACGCCTCGGGTCAGATTGACCCACTCAATAATTTTGAGTTTTTCAAGATGGAAATGATTCTCAGAGAATATATTTGAATGTGAAATTCGAACGTGTGCATTTGCCCAACTTCCAAACAGCTTCAAGGTCAAATCCAAGATTGCGTCGTCCGCGTGTTTGTCGTGAATTTTTCGCTTCAAAGCTCTCCAAAACACTACATTTCGTTTGAATTATTCAATTTTTTGTCGGAGGATTCGGCGGGTTCGCATCGTCGCTTCGTTCGGGCTAACGTTCTGCTCGATGGTTAAAGGCAAAATACTACGGTTATTAGAATGTTTAGTATTTTCGTTAGCAGTGAAAATTCCCCTTGACCCAGATCGAGATCGTAAAAATTGGCTGGATAATTTATTTCGTTCAAATTCTGTGCGGTTATGAAATTATTTACGGAGCGTACACGTTTTTCGCAACGTTGTTCCGAGTGTCGACAAAAAAAAACAATTGAGAAATTGTTGACGAGGTGTCGCAACGATAAAGTGTAAAAAAAAGACGCGAAATTTTTGAAAATTCAACTGGAAACGCTCGGTTCTCGCGAAAAGTTTGCAAAATTTTTTGAATGGCCATGATAAACACCGATCGAAATAAATGATGGAGATTGGATTATCAGAATGTCGATAAAACGAGCAAAAAAAACGTTAATCTCGAGTTTGATAATGATCGGCGAAATTCCAGATCTGCGCGACCTCAACGGTGAAAAAAATCATACGGGCCAAGTCTCGCGAGCAAGTCGGAGAAAGCGCCTGAATAATAACAAAAAAAAGCATCGAGTAACGAAAGGCAAAGCGCGCGCATTGTTGTGCGTGTTGGTCTGCGTGTAACCAGCGCCGCCTGGTTTCAGAACGCGGCACATTTCAAAACCTCTTACACGGAGAGAAAATTACATAAAAAAATTACTATGCCACCATAGTTCCCTGGTACCCCATCGTCCCTCTGAGAAATTTTAGCAAAGACATAGTCATTTTTCATTCATATTTTATCGGAAATCGTGGGAATTTTGACATTTTTCGCTCAATTTAAGATAAAAAATTACTATGTATTTGCTCAAATATCTCAGAGGGACGATATCGTACCAGGGAACTATGGGGGCATAGTAGTAGTGTTGTTTTCCATGCGTACCCTTTCTCGGGTTTTTACATGTCTTCATTGTTGCCTCAATTTTTTCTTTTTATTCCACACATATTCGATGGACCTACATATTAACCCTAGGACCCTACCCAGGGATTCCCCAAACGCCCGCTGAATAGTGAAAAATTCGAAGATTATGTTTTTAATTTTATTTTAATTGCATTTTTTCGCCGTGAAAATGGAATATTACATTTTTTCTCAATGTTTCAAATGAAAAAAAAAAAAAAAACAACAAAGCTCTCTACGACAAACAGCGAGTCAACTGCATCGATTCAAAGTGCTGGGGTGCCCGTAACCCCAGTGTAGGGGATTTGTTTTAAAACACATGGTGTAGGGTCCTAGGGTTAACGCGGGTTCCGAACCATAGAGAATACAGTTTAAAGAGGTTGGCTACACACAACAATGTTGCCATATTAAAAGAATAGGGAAATTTGAAATGATTAGAATTTGATGAAAATTGGTGAGCATATTCTTTAGTATTAAAAATGAATATACAAATTTTTTAAGATTTCTCTTCTACATAGTTTTCGTTTACATGCATAAGCATGGGATTCAAATATATATAGGTATATCTTTTGCATATTGTAAGCTCCAGTTATTCGACAACTATGAAGACGAAAAATTTGAAAAAAATGGTGTCATCGTATTTGATGCGAAAGAATGTCATCACCAAATTTTATTCAATTCTTATCATATTGTCCGTGTGTAGCCAATCTCGTTAAAAAAAAATCCAGTGGTGACGGCGAGAATCGAAGCAGGGTTCACTGGTTGCGAGCCAAGCACGTTACCACTGGGCCACTCTGTCTCCCTCTATGGTTGTATAGTAATTTTTTATATAATTTTCTCTCCGTGTACGTTTGTCTTGACATTATACAGACAACAAGACACGCTGAGCCAGAGTCGAGTCCGTGTGGGTGACACACAGAGAGCGAATAGTCTCGGTTCGATAACCCGTTATTAAAACTCCACTTTGAAAGAGACTCTCGCGAGAGCATTCCCCACCCGTGCGCGTTTACGGTTCCGGTCCGTTTGCGATTCAACTGCTTGACACTGCTCGCTGCTCTCTGTGTCCTGAGCGAATAAGTGTGCACCATTAGCGTTTATAAAACTAAGTAAAAAAATAATGAGCCTCGGGTTGTTTATTCAAAATATGAAATAACATTTCGTCGATGGCATTGCCAATTTTCAACTTTTCCAAGAACAAAAATAAACAAAACATTCCGACCAACGATGCTCCGAAATTCGCGATAAGAGCGCTCAGTTCCGAGAAGCTCAGCGAAACGCGACATGCGCGCCACGCACACCAAGTTTAAACGAAAGCTCGACCGAGCCGAATCCACCATTGCCAACGAGTCAAATTTATATTCCTTATGTTCTAACCATCGCAACTTTCTGCATCGTGTACATTGACACACGATAGAATAACAAATTTATCCTTGGCAAAACTATGCGATTCTAATGAAAAAACATTCTTACACTTCGTCAGAGACAAAAAAAACTCGATGATGCGAATCACTCGCACATAAATATATATGAGAAGTAAACACAACGTTTTCCCCGCCGCGTCTATTTTCCTACGATCGCACAATTCGTAGTGAACAGCGAAATGACGAAAAGGACACGCTTTCGAGGAGAAGACCGACCAACTACTCAACGTGTCGACGTCTCACTACCGAATTACGGTTAAGTAGGCCGATTCCGGGTAAACTCGATTCGAAAAGAAACAAAAATGCCGACAACAGCCGGTTGAGGCAAACCAAAGAGTTTACACGCCCGTTACACACTGATTATTCAGCATATACATGTTTCTATTTATACGAAATTATACATGTTTATGTACACGTAGAAAAAATTTACGCATGTATATCGATGTGTATGTATTGTTATTGAAGATTAAAAAGAACCCGCATCGCGCCACGACCACCTCTTTCCGGCGACTGACAGCGGCTCGTGTAGCGCTCAAGCACGTGCGATCTTGGCTTCGAGCATGGCCGCCGTTGTCGGCCTCTCCGCCCCTCCCCGAGTGCTCCCCCCTTCCCACCGCCGCCTTCCCACGAACCCTTCCGCGAGCGTACAGCACCGACGACGACGACTCTCACGTCGTCGTACATACATATATACAGAAACGATCAAGAGAAGGCGCGTAAATAATCGTCGTCGTGTTTCGCTTCTCGATATGTAGCGAAAGGAGCGGAAAAAAAATAACAGGAAATCAAAACCGCGAGCGACTTGTTCATCTTTGAAAATTCTACGCGCCAAAAACGTTTTTTCTTCTCGTCAGCTGTGTGATTTCTTCGGCCCTCCGGCCACGTAATTAAAAAAAATTGCGTGCATCCAAAAATTTGAAAAAAAAAACATCTTTTCAGTTTTGCGAGGAAAAATTCGCAATGTAGCAGAGTCTCGAAAATTTAGGCTTTTCTCGGAACTGCCGCGGTCACGCGATCACGTAGGAAACGTTTATGACGAAAAAATAAAAAGGGAGACACAACGTTCGCAATTTTCGATCATTTTTATTACTCGAAATGTAAATTTTACAATACGAGGATCATTTCAAAATTTACATTCACCATAGCGGCTTAACGATGTTGAAATGTGCATCGTTGAAATGTAACGAAAACTCATTATTTTTTATAGCATCGCACAAAATTTTCATACAGTGTTTGTCGACAATAACGAGAAAGTCTTCTTTGCCATTCGAAAAGCAAGTTTACTAGAAAAATTGCAACGAGTCCATTAATTATCAAAACAATGAATAAGAAATATATTTTTCGGTGCATTCCAAGGATGCAAATTTCAATATCGTAGCTGCTCAGCAGCCAAGGTTGTCAATCAGTTTTATTCCGTAACGATAATTTTTCAGTTTTTATTCTCTCCGGGTAAAGATTCCGAGAAAAACGCTATCGAAAGGTTACCGAGAAATTTCAAAGTCGCATCCTCGCCATTCTCGGCGATAAAAAAAATTCGACAATTTTTCAGTCTCGTTTCTTTTTTCTCTGAACCAAAATAACGAGAACCCACGTGCTTGGACGGACCCTCCGAGCTTCGAGTTTGTTGTAAAAAAAAAAAAAAAAAAAAAAAAAAACGTGACGAACGTATGTGAAAAATATATCCAATGAAGAAACGTCAAAAAATTGATGGAAATGTTCCGCGATCTGTAAATGAAGGATAACCTTGCTTCAAATGGAATAAAACATTTTTACAATTTCTGAACATTCGACGTATCAACATCTGGTGTATTTTCTCATACGGAGTTAAATGGCGAGGAAAATCTGGGTGGAGAGGGAGCAACGAGTAGTAAACGCGACGAGGACGGAAAAGTGAATCGAGGTCGCGCGCGCGACACTGTAACGTTCCTCGTGAATCAACACGTGTGTGATCTTTTGGTAAAAGCAGAAGAGAAAAAATAGCCCAAGTTTGTTCCCCTTTGAGTTGCGGAGTGACGCAGCGCGAGAGCGCGACGTCACGTCGTCGTGCGAAAAGGGCCGAAACTTGGCTGTTTTTTTCTTGTTTACAATGCGGTATCGACCGCGTTGTGTAAATCGACCGACGCAGCCACGATCGAGTTTTTTCACGACTTGTCGAAACTCTCCCGAATCACGTAATAAATTGTTTTGATATCGAAAACAAGAAAAAAAACATCGGTACGAAAGGGCAAAATCTCGTGGATAAAATGGAGAGAAAAATTGAGCGGTGAAAAGTACAAAGTTTAAAAATTTCGCAACAAACGTAAAGCACCGAGTAAAAGGATAGGTTTTGCAAGTAAGAAACTTACAGATGCATAATCTATGGATGTTTGAGGAGTGCATTGGCTCACGATAAGGTGTAAATTCAGTATTACGAGATAACCTTTGAACGTGCATGTGCCTAACTCAATAGCGGGGGGGCTGGCAAGATTACTGGGTTACGACGTTTCATCCATATGGTTTGATAGGTGTACATGTATAAACAGAGAGATTGGAAGGCTGGGCGGGGGAGGTTACGAGTGTGGAAGTGTGGAAAGAGAGCGGACGCGCATGCGCGAGCGTGAGCGCAACAACGAGATAAAGAGAGGGAGAAAAAACGTCGGAAAGTAAGAGTGTTCGCGAGCCAAGGACGTTCGCGAAGCGGGAATCACGATCATACGATAAGACGGGACACCGAGGAGCCGCTAGGTGGCACGATCCCCTACCGTTGCAACCAACGCTCGTCGTTGTCGTCGTCGTCGGCGTCGTCGTCCTCGCTCTCTCTCTCGTTTCGCGCTCTGTTTCTTTTCCCTCCCACCAATGGCCGGTGCTTCCCCCTACCGTTTGCAACTCAATGGCGGAGGAAGCGCTCGCGTATTACCGGCCAAGCGATGCAAAGTCGCGCACGAGCTGCTCTGCTCCGCCACTGTGCTGCTCTCTGGCACAGCAGGTTCGAGGTGGAAATAGCAGCGCGCGCGAACGGACGTGTTTCGTATACATTTGCGACTCACCTCTCTCAACAATCACCGAGTCTGAGAGAGAGCGAGAGAGAAAGAGGAAAAAGAAACAGATTTCTCGATGGAAAATAATGGTACCGTAAGCGTTCCACTTCTCGAAGAAAACGCTCCGGAATGCGTGTGCGCACCTTTCTTGGCAGAGACGCACGCATCGTCCTGCGTGCGTCTCAACCAATTTCTTTTCCTCAGCCTTCACTCTTTTTCGCGTTCGCCCCACGTGTCGCCCTCTAGTCGCCCACCTGTAACCGTTTTTCCTCTCTCTCTCCTCGTTCCCTTTGACAATGAGCTTTGAGCATCGTGCATCTTGAGCATCATGAGGAAGCAATTTCCAAATTTCAATTTGCATCGTTTTTTTTTGTATTTTCAGTTAAATCATATAATATCGATAAATTTTCTAGAAAGAAAAAAGGAAGTACAGACTTATACACAATATCTTACAACGTTTGCAAAAAATAAAGCGGTTAAACGATTTTTCGAAAAACTAAGATTTTCGTTGAATTCAAAAACCCATAAAATTTAAACCGTTCAACCGATATTTCCCAAATTCAATGCCAACCTTACTACTATGATACTCTATTTATAAAAAAAAAAATTAGTAATAAATCTTAAAATTTGCGCAAGTTAGAGCGACGACACCCTTTTTTTGAAAATTTAAAAATGCCGTAGAATCCCGTATTTTTCTAACAATTCCGAAAAAAAATTGTCAGAGAACGAAGAGCTTGTATAGATTAACATCTGTGCAAAACGGGAGCCCTGTAGCTCGAACCGTTCTCGAGTTATGAACGTTTGAATTTTACAGTGCCAGAACATACCCACACACACACACACACACATCCGGACATTTTGTCTAGATATGATTTTTCGATGTTTTGGGACATTGACATTGAAAACTGGAAAAAAAAATTTTCACCGTCACATAGCTTCGTCTATGAGCCAGCAAAATACGAGGGATTGACTCTAAAACCGAAACAAAAATGTATCAATCAGGAGGATTCTTCTATAACCTCAAACGTTATTTTCACGTACTGAACGTTCAACAAAAAACTCTTTTCTAATAGTTATATTTCGAAAGTGCATTAGACTTGGAAAAACTTGACAAACAAGTAATGAAATGTTATAATAACGAGCTCGTAATCGCATCGTGTAGGAATTCGCTTAGCATCGGAAAGGCAGTACGTAATTTATTACTTCCGCGTGTTCAAAAAGCTTTGTCTAAAGATTTTTCACTTTTTACTGTTCCTAGAAAAACTGCTGACTCGATTCTCCAAATTTCTCATAACCTCAATCGCAGTTTCCTTCATTTTTTCTACTACTTTGTCCCAAAAACGCTGGTAATTCGAGATCCAAATTTTTTCGATCGAAAAACGATCAAATAAATTGGATTCGTCATCATTATCTCTTGTGCCAATAACGTGCATGGAAATCGAACGATTATCATCGACAAATCGGGCAGGTAGGTACGAAAACAGCCAGAGTTTGTGTCGCGTGTGAAGTAACCTTGAAAAACGTGTAAAAAAAAAGCAGGACTCAAGGGGCCTCTCGAAAAACGAAATACAAACGTTGAATGTTGATTTTAAAAAATTGATTATTATTTCATAAAGAAAAAATGTATGGGAGGGGGGAGGTTCTTAAAAGCGAAGGACGTTTGGAGAGCTCGAGTGATTCGCAAAATGGCTTGTTATCGATCAGAGTCGAGCAAATCTCGAGCCAAGGAATAAATAATTAGTTTGAACAACTGAAAAAACCTTTCACGACAAACTTTCATTCTTGATTTCTCATAAATTCCCGAATCGATCGTGATTCGTATCGATCCTAATTTTTCAGCTCGTCTTTCTTTCCCTGAGAGTTAATCACGAACAAAAAAAAAACGAATCCAACTCGTAAAGAGTTATTTTTTATAATTTATTTCATTCTCGTCGCAATTGACCTTGAATAGTCAAATTTCGACGTTTCAAGAACCCGAAAATAATGTCGAAATAGACCAAAGTTATTAAAGCACAAAGCGACAATTGCCTAGATTCAATTTCGTTATTTTACGAGATTGCGATCGCGTGCATTTCTCGATTAATGAAAAGGATCAATTGTGGAAGCTTCCCAAGTTCTTGGTTATATTTCGCGCACCGACAGTGGGTTAATATGCGGAGAACAATCGAGTTGCTGCTCGGTGAGTGACACCCACGGAGCCACGAGTAGATGGATATATATTTAAATATATGTGTGTGTGTGTGAATAGTGTTACGCACGCATACATAACCATTTGCCATACCGAAATACCGCTTTGAGTTTTCGTCACTCCACCCTTCGATTCTATTTCGAATTGCCTCGACTGGAGACGCGTGTGTATTATCGTCGACGTTTTTGCGTTTATATTTAACCGAGAGCCACGAACTTGGATACTAAAATATACGTAATATGCACTTGGGGCTTAACGCGACAATAACTTTTAAACTTTGAATCCCGAACGTGTAGAAATTCAACTTGTGTAAATGAATGTATATTCACGCGGAGGAGCACTCGTTAACGACGTGCAGCATCAATATCTTCAGGCTACTCGAATATATTTGTCACAGTGAACGAATTTTCGATAACACCGTTAAATCATGAGAGTAAGAATAATGGAAAGACGAAAAGATAAAAAAAAGAGAGAAAGAGAGAGGGCGATGGAATGAAATCAAGTTTTGTCAGCTGGAGCGATATAAGTGATTGGAACTTATCGTTTGGAGGAGCATTATTGTTATTATTCTAACCGCTTCGTTCCGCCCACCAGTCAAATTGCCGCTTCTCGAGGAGAGTGCTTCCAAAAACGATTCTAGACTCAACAACTTCAGGTCGCGAGCGCTGTTCGCCTTCCCGCGGCCATCGCTATCGAGCGTGACATCTCTCTCTCTCTCTCTCTCTCTTTCTTTTTTTCTTGGCTTTTGTTGACACGCGCAATCAAGTGCGAATTCGCGCTCATTCGACGAGACGAGACGTCAAGCTTTTTTCGCTTCTCTTCTTTTTTTTTTTGGGTTTTCAATCGAAAGAATAACGAGAATCTCTTTCTTACCTCTCGCAGCCGCCTGCATCTTTCTCTCTTCGTTATTTAGATTTTTACTGGCGCTTTCGTTGCTCGATCGCCTGTGTACGAACGCCTTTGTTGCATGCGATTGCCGGGGGTCGAAGGTGGCCAGTGGACACCGCAAAGATACTGCATTAATTTGAACCACGGATCAACACGAAAACACTGCGAACATGCATTATATTAAGGTATTACTATCACGAAACGACTTTATTTAGGAATCTTTCAAAATTTTGTATAAACGTTCTTGGCAATAAAACTAACAGTTTTCTCCTATGGAGACAAATTTTCTGACGTTTAGAATTTGAGATATTTAATTTCCAATTTTTTATTTTTCCCATCTAAACGCGTGTAAATTCAAGTCGCGTTTCTTTTGTTTTTTTTCTTGCAACTCTTTAACGAAACGTGACTTCGATTTACACGCGTTTAGATGGCAAAAATAAAAAATTGGAAATTACAGAAAATTTTTCTTCATAGGAGAAAACTGTTAGTTTTGTTGCCAAAAACGTTTATACAAAATTTTGAAGGATCACTAAACAAAGTCGTTTTGTGATAGTAATACATTAAAAAAACAAAACAAAAAACAACGCAAAAGACTGCACCGCGTGACGATCGCATTAGTGATTCGATGACGAATCAAAATCGAGTTAAATAAAAGTGAAAACCGATAAAGAATAATTGATTCTAATGGGAGTTATGGTGTTTGACGAAAAACGAGGGAGAGAGTCACGAGATCTGCGCGAATGCGTTAGAGAAACCCGATTTTCTACGTCGTCGCGCTTTACCGCGCAAAGGGAGCACGCGCGCTCCGCGGCTGCTCACGGCCATATCGTCTTTTCATCGGCGAGATTTCCTGCCATCTATTATGACGTACTATCCATTTAGTACTAGTAGACACTTCTTTCCCCAGAGCCCCTCAGCAGAAAGACTAAAAATCTCACTTGCGCAACACATGGCGTTAATAAATGGGAGACAACAAAAATGCAGAGTCAGTCTGCGAATCATTGTGTATCATTGTGTCTTTTGTAGACGCGCTGCCGCGACTCTAGACTCGCCGTCATTGCGAATGGCGCCCCAAGTTTGGTTAGAATACGAAATTGCAGCGCCCTCGCCGTTCGAACTACATCGGCAGTGTTTACAAACAAACGAGGTTGCGTAGACTCGAAACTCGTTCAATAATGTGCAATCGTGTACGTCGCCTGAAGCGCGTTGCCCCGTTAAGATCGACGCTTTCTCGGCTAATTACTTTGTTTTTCGATCCCTTGTCAGGTATACTCTTTCAAGGACGCTCAGAGGGCAAGCAGTGTAGTGCCGTTCCTTCGCAAATCGAGACTGCATTATTCGTTTCTAATGTTATGACTTCGATCGTTTTAATGTCAAACCGCGTTTAATCTCCCGTTTCGAGGTTATAGATCGAAAAGCATTAGCGTGACAGCAGAAGGCCGAATCCTTTGTTGATTTCGTTAAAAAGTTGAAAAACGAAATGACAGCGATTCGTAGGATCAACGTCGTAGACGTAGAAAGTAAAGAAAAAAATTATATATTTAAACCCATGAGTCTTAATTTTTGAGTGACTGCGTCATAAAGATGGCGAAAAAAGAGAAACCTATCGATACGCGCTTGACAAAACGTACAAGGTCTCTACTGGAGACCGGACGATCCGTCGAGAGACCTTGGCGCGATGTCGATCGTTTCGCCGGATCGAGTGGGTTTATGATCTTTAATATCAACGACGTTTAGGGTGCGATAGAAACTATATTTGTGCGTGTGTGTGTGTGTGTGTGCGCGCGGGTGTGGACATGAATGTGTTGCATTGGAACAGAGGAGCACAACGTTCGCTCTGAGGAAAGGTGTTTGGGTGTAAAGCCACTTGGGGGTCGATCATTCGAAACTTTGTGTATACCTCTTCACGCGTTATTTGTCTTTTTTCGTTGAGCAACATATATAGATGTAAGATTTATAAACATGTATATTTTTAAGTCGTTCCGTCACGTGGTACGAAACGGTTTCAACGACGGACTTGGCTATACAGACGCGAGTGGACAGCCGCGGCGGGACTGATCGAGGCGCTCGAGCCACAGGTGTCATCAGTCCGAGCTCGCCCCCCACCACTCCGCCTCCCTCATTGACCAGAACTCGCGCGCGCCCGCCCGCTCTCGCGCTCCGTCTCTTTTTCTTCCTTTCTGACGTCTCGCTCGCCTGCGCACGCCAAACTACGACGTGCTCCAAGCCAACCATATGTTCTTATCAAAAGACGCGCGGTAAAGTTCCTTTTACTCGACTGATACGGGCGCGAGATCCCCTTCAGGGAAAGAGAAGAAAGAAATCGAGAAAATAAAACCGAGCGTTTTTGTCTCGTCCATCGAAGCGAGATAACTTCGAGTCCGCCCATTGGTTCATGGAAATGAAACAAAATAATCATTATTTTCAAATGACGAGCGAGCAAAAAGCTAGCGTAGAAAACCGGGAAAAACCGTCGACCGCAAACCTCGGCTCCACCATACGGAAACAATGTGAGCCCATACTTTTTAGAAATTCGTATTTTCATTTTGAAAAACCAAACGCGTCTTCCCGTGCTAATAATTCGTTTTTATTGACATTTCAATACTCGGGGGATGGAAGAGAATCTGAAAAAAAATCAGCCATTTCGGCGACGAGACGAAAACCAATATGTAAACATTTTTGTTTTGCTTTGTTTTCAATTTCTATTCTCAGCAGCATACGATTTGTGGAGTTTTCATGAATTTCATGATAATGTAAAAAAACTGTTTCAAAAAATTGAATACACGTGCATTTGTAACGAAAAAAATTGCGCGATTAGTCTCAAACAATATTTCCATTAAGTTTGAGAATTATCATCACTGAGAATCAATGTGCCAGATATTTTGTACATTTTTGGCCGAGATTTGGCCGTGATGGCATTAGAAGAAAAATGTTGGATACGTTTGCAGAACTTTTATTTTATGCTAAGAACCCAAGCGTTATCGTCTCAACAAACGTATGTTTCAGCTTAAAAATTATGTAGTAAAATCGACCGCATTCGAAATCGTAGGCTAAAACGTTCTGCTGTTCGTTAAATTAAACGATCCTAGATATTTTGAGAAAGATCCAAGTTCCACGTCGTTTTCTTTTTGTAAGAAAACCAGATTTACCCTAAATTTCGATCGGAGTACCAAGGATGCCAAAGAGAACACGCTTTTTCCAGTTATTGCTCTCGCCGAAAGTTGACTCTGCACATATGGAAAGTAAAAATAGTCACTTCCAGCTCGTGGGTCAAGATTTCCCTCCGTGACTTATTTCTTGGACGGGAAAAAAAGTGTGTTCGTGTTTACCGAATGATTGATGTATCGACAATGTTGAAGTTCGCATGGTTGGAATGCAACGAAAACCGATTATGTTTTGTAGCAGCGCACAAAATTTTAATCCAGTAACTGTCAACGATGATCGAAAACTGAATTCACTAAAAAAAATGGCAACGAGTGCATTAATTATCAAAATAACAAATAAAAAAATTGATTTATCGTCAAATTGGAACGATGCAAGTTTCACAATGAAATTTTCCGTTTGTCCAGTGTACAACATATATTCGTTTGGTAGTAATTCAAATAGATATTTATTCAAAAACCAGTGTATTTCATGACAAAACATATAACGCGTATCAGCAGATGCAGCGTATTTTTAGTTTCAACGTGCATATTGTTCACTCACACTCTTCTAGCTTACCCCTCGTCTCTTTATACCGTTAGAGTTTACTTTTTTTAATATAATTATATTTTATCTCCCTATGTTTTTTCTCTCGGTTTCTTCCTCTCCAAAATCTCACCCGTTACGTCTATTACATTGTAATTCGTGTATGTGTTATAATAATGATTTTAATTATATATTTATATAAATACATACATATATACAAATATATATATATATGTATATCTATAAATATAAATATATATATATATAATTTTCCGTCTATCATAATATCTCTGCCTCCCACCACGTTGCACGTGTACAATTAATCATCGAGTTACACAACCGCGTCGGTAGCATACATGGGGGTACGTGATATGGGCGAGTTAGCCGATAGCGACGACTCATTTGCTAATTACATTTTCGTTTCCTCATTTCATTCCAATTTCTTTTCATTTTTGCTCTTCGCCCACCGTTATTATTATTATTATGCCTCGTTCCGCGTACGTTATTTATTTTTCTTTTTTTCGCGACTTGTGTTTTTTTTTCTTTTGCCGTTGAAAGGACGTTCGTTCGTGTCAATATGCAAAAAATAAACCGTGAAATGGAAAAATGGGTCTCGAGCCCCGCATCATATTGTACACGCAAAATCTACGCGGTGAGACACTCAAGCGCCCTCGTTGTCGATTTTGTCTTCGTACTATAGAAAAACATTGTTCGATTGTTAGAAAAAATGATTGCAGCGATTAATCGATTTATTTCTCCCGATGTTTTAATTTACAAAGTGGATTATTACACTATACAAAATTAGCATCGATCGCCGTCGCTCCTCCTCGCATGTTTCCCCAACTTTTATACTTTTCGCTCTTGATTCTTAGCTCAACGTTACACAAACGTTTTCTTCTCAAACCTCGTATAGCTTCCTATGCAATTTTTCTCGATTTCTCGTCGTTCGAGGCAGGGACTTACTGAACGAAATTAAATCTATCAAACAAAAATAAAAATAAAAAATATAAACTATTCTATCGCCGCGAATGGACCGCTGAGGAGATGGATCACTTGCCATTTTTCTATAACTATTCGCATACGATGAAAATTTTGTGCCGCTCAAATTCTTGCCAAGCTCTTTTTGGGAAAAATTATATGCCACGAGAAAATAATGATGGCGCGTTCATGAGTTTACTGATATTCAGTATTTCTCCAACTTTTATTTCCATTTCGCTCCAAAAGATTTTCCCAACTGGATCAGAAACCAAATCCACGTTTAGCGTCTAGCCAAAAATTTAATTTTTCAACGAATTGATGCACCGGAAATGTTCGAACGTCGTTTGTCAAGAATAATCACCGTCTCGTCCAACAAAGTCGAATCATACCGAAAAAAATGTCTCTCCGTAGAGACCATTCTGACACTCGCAATAAAAAAGCAAAAATTATTCAAGAATTCAACTTTACAGCTCGCTCGTCCTCATTCCTTTTCGTGAGTCATCAATTTTTTATTTATTTTTCACCACAATGAAAAAAGTCGAAAGAAATTTCGTAATTCGATTCGCTCAGGGAATCCAAACGGATAACTGATAGGAATGTCCTTTTTAATTTTTTTTTCGGCACTCAAAAAATCTACTTATCGATTATCCATTCGCGGTTAACTTCCCCTCCTCCCCCTTCTTGTGTATATCGAGGCTTCAGAGTAGGATCTTAAGGCATGAGAGATAAGGATGATCCTTGGTAAAAGAACTTTCCACGTGTATTTCGGCAAAAAAATCATTTTTTTTTTCATTTTCCTTTTTATAACTAAAATCCAAGTCTCTAAAAATCTTTCGTCGAACATTATCGTAAGGCACAATCTCAAAAATGTCCCAAAACCCGTGCGTTTCTTGCCAGATGCATTCGCGAGCTCGGAACATCGTCGAGTTTTTTTTTTTTTTTTTCATCTCTTTTTTCAGTTATTCCGCCTGTTGACCGACGACCCACCATTAGGAATGCTGTGTGTGTGTGTGTGTGTACGTCTAATACGTTTGAGATGAAGAAATGGCTTGGAAAACGAGCAAGCGCATTAGGAGTATGTAGTTTTTCTGCTGATAGTCCTTCGAGGACTAAAAACAGTGTGACGTTCGAGTGATCGTCGCACAAGGACACATTTGTCAAGCACAATTAGCGCAAGATCGAAGAGAAATAATAATCGAGTCTGTGATTCGAATGACCTGACTAATTATTGGAAGAAAATAAAATGCCAAAGTCACAGTGAAAAGTTGAGTTTATCGGGACGATCCGAACTCTCAGCCAAAGGATACAGGAAAAGTTTGTAAGTAAAAAAAGTTAATAGTTGTGTGGAGGGAGGGAAGTTTCGTGACTCCAGCGTTTTCAAATGACGAGACATCCGTCGATATACGATCGAACAATAAAAAAGGGAAATTGTTTTCTTCGTCTAATTTATTTTCCCATCGCCTCCCTCTTCTTCTTCTTTTTCCAGTTTTTATTTTTTCTTTCGTCCTTACGGCTTTGACATCGTCCTTCATTATCATTATGTTCAATAACCTCTCCTGTTTTTCGCTAAATCTTTCTATTATATATTCTCCCTAGTTTATACGTTCTTGGTCACGCAGAGTCAGACGGTCGAGGAGCGGGAGAACAACGTCAGATATTGCAATAAATATCTTATAGCAAAAGCCCGTTCGATTATTAGCTCCGGTTAGAACCTGGCCCTGATGTAAACCGCTGAGGCGTCGTGTTCGCCGTATCCCAAACGTTTCGCATGCTTGTAAACCTCGTTCGCTGCTGCCGCAAGAGGCAATGGTTGTTCAAGCTGATCGCTCATTCCCAACGACAGTCTCAAGTCTTTCTGCATATGCTGAAGCGGTAATTGCGTCGGGAAACCTCCTTCGATTATTGCTGTAACCATAAAACAATACATTCCGTGAGAATTCTCCACTTTCTGTACCAAAATCGGACGATGTTCAAGTTTCCATCGTTCGAATGCAACCAAAAGTCATCATTTTTTATAGCAGAGCGCAAAACACGATAATGGAACAGTTTTATTTGCCATTGAAGAACTGAATTTACTAAATTAATTCGAACGAGTGCATTAACGTGCATTAACTATCACAAAACGACTTTATTTAGGATTCTTTCAAAATTTTCTTCCAACGTTTAGAATTTGAGATTTTCAATTTACGATTATTTATTTTTTCCATCTAAACGCGTGTAATTTGAAGTTGCGTTTCTTTTTTTTTTCTTGCAACTTTTTAACGAACCGTGACTTCAATTTACATGCGTTTAGATGGGAAAAATAAAAAATTGGAAATTAAATATCTCAAATTTTAAACGTCAAAAAATTTTTCTTCAGAGGAGGAAACTGTTAGTTTTGGTGCCAAGAACGTTTGTACAAAATTTTGAAAGAATTCTAAATGGAGTCGTTTCGTGATAGTAATACCTTAATTATCACAATAATGAATTAAAAAATAACTTGGAATTTTTATAAAAAAGCTCTGTTTGATATTCTTTGCGAAAAAAATTGACGGAAAACTGTGAAAATATTGATTAACCGAATATGAAGAAAAAAAAAGAATCTTACCTCGCCCTTTGTCGAGAATCGCTGGACAGGCCAACGACGTGAGTTCAAGTACTTCGAGCACGTCTTTTTGTTGCAGTCCAGCACGATCAGCGAGAGCCATGCTTTCCGCAAGACCGGCGAGGGTTACCCCAGCCATCAATTGAAGCACAAGATTCATTTTGGTAGCATTGCCTACTTCCCCGAGATAGAAGCTGTTTTTACCCATTGCCTCGAAGCACGATTGACAATCGTCGAAGAGAGACCTGTCACCGGCTGCTAAAATAACGAGAGTTCCTTCTTGCGCATGGGTTTTGCTTCCCTGGACCTGAGCCTCGAGGTAACGTCCACCTTTCGCATTTATCGCTTCGGCAATGTCCTGCGAAGTTTCTGCGTCTATTCCCGTCATTTCTACGTAACCCTTGTCCGATGATATTTCCGTCAAAACTCCACAATTGCCAAACACCATCTGTAATAATCCTCCTCAGTTCAATAACCATATTTCAATCTGAATCTTTTTTCTTTTTATTTCCAAGCTGTGAAAAAAATGTCGGAAAATTGTTGCGACCTCCCATAAATGCATATTGGGCCAATTTGACCCAAGGCGTTTTTTAAATCGTTGTATTCCGGTAAATATGCATTTTTCGTTTTTTTTTTTTTTTGTCGTAGAGACGTTTTTTGTGGTAAATTATCGAAACTTTATGGCCCTCAATTTATTTTTCGACGAAAACGCCAAAACATTCGTTGCCGAACAATCAGCGACAAAAAATTATTCGGGTCAAAATGACCCAGTGTGTACTCGAAGGGTTTTTAAAGCAAAGAGACATTTTTTTAAATTGTTATTCTACAAAAATTCCATTTCAACGGAACGAACTACAAGGTTTCGATC
The DNA here is from genome assembly GCA_963921915.1 of Hyposoter dolosus. Lineage (NCBI taxonomy): Eukaryota > Metazoa > Arthropoda > Insecta > Hymenoptera > Ichneumonidae > Hyposoter > Hyposoter dolosus. Next base: position 2,171,455 of record OY998140.1, read on the forward strand.
CACTAGAAAAAGTTTGGACAAATTTTACGTACGTCTTTCGTTGCCTGAGGATCAGCCACGCAAGAAAATGTTATATCGGCAGCAAGTACCACATCGGAAGGTGTCATCCCTTGCTCCGCACCAGCTTTCACGAAATCGGTACACTGTAACGAGATAAAAACAAAAGTTTTACAAAATACAAATTACAAAAATGGTAATTTACAAAATTACAAAATAATTCAGAGTTTTTAAAAAAATTTCGATTTTGTTTGGACCCGAAATAATGTCGGAGCGTTAGAGGCGACGAATTTCCAAAATTAATTTAAGACCAGAATTAAAAAAATAAAAAAACCATTTTTTTTTAAATTTTAGCAAATTCGAATAGATTACCGACTGATGGTAACAGAACTTTTGAATTGTGAATTTCCGGAAACAATTTTGTGCTCGATAATTTTTTTTGTATTTGCGATTTCGAAAGGACAAACATTTTAGGATTTTCCTATAATTTGAAATTGTTTTGAATTTTTATACGATGGATAACAAAGTTTCCTAGAAAAATTCCGTTTCACGAAGCTTGCAAAATATTTCTCCCCGCTGTTTAGCATTGTAGCGCCATCTTCCGATTGCTGATGGAGCGAACGGCTCAACTGAACAATGAAACGAGAGATGGCGCCACGTCGAGATTCGATAATGCCGCGCCATGCGTCCGTTTCGTCTCGTCACGTATCGTCCGATGGCCGTTAGCAGCTCTCCGACATGGAACGAACGGCGAGGGACTGTTACAGCACATTCGCCACATCAGCAATGGACGCCATGATATGATCGAGGCTTGGCTTTCAATTTTCATTTTTTTTTTCAGGCAAATATTAAAAACGTATCGGGTAGCTCAATGAACTGCGTTTCAGGACAGCCAAATATGACTGAGCAATTAGCTAATGAGTTTGGAAAGTTGAGTTTCGAGTATTTGAGGCGTGGCTCGATAGAAAAATGAAAGTTGTCGGTGAAATTCGAGAAATTTCTCAATCCGTCGAGAGGCAACTCGGAGCGTAAAATGGCGAACCGAGCTAAGCTAATTGAACGCGATATTCGTCGCGTCGTTGTACAATTTACAAATTCTGTAATCGTCGACCTTTCCAGTTTAATTATGTTCGTGTCTGTCCTATATAAAGCGACAAAACGAAGCAGCTGCGACCGACAAAAAAACATGGCGTAATAATGACGAAATGTCAGATTCTGCGCCACTCCCCCGATCGAACGAGAGCGGATATTGGAGTGGCCATTTGTGAAGGTGCAATTTTTCTCAAGCTTTTGTGTACCTATGCAGCAGCAGCAGCAGCAGCAGCGATTGTCGTCGCTGTTTGGCCTCGATTTCAAACGCAGAAATAACGTTCTCGCGAAAGGAGCAACACGCTCATTCGTCAGAATGATCGAGTCTGTTTGACGACATGCAAAGACAATCCTCAATTTTCGTGCGGAGAAAAAATAATTCCTCACGACGTCGCAGTAGCAAAACAACGTACGATCATTCGCAATTGCCAAGAAAATGTACTATATCAAAGGAGATTATCGTAGATGCCACGACAAAGATTCATCATGCGATCTATTCGTAAACACCTGATATTATATCGTTGGCGTTACTCAACAGCCGCACGAAAGCTCTCTCGGCTAATACGAAGCGGCAACAAGGGAGAAAAGAGAGGTTAGGAGCATTGCTCGATCTGTTGGGGGGGACTCGCGTTGGTCAAATGAGTCGCTATTTCCACGGGAGACCGGAACAACTTCCCAGCGCAATATTGCCATAGCAACAGGCCAGTTTATTGCGTTGGGGTCGTGCAGTCCGTGTCATTAAGAAAATAATCGATTCCTCGTTCCAAATAAGAAAACAACAACAACAAAACTAATCAATTTCGCAATTGCATCGAAACATCGCGACAAAGTCGTCGAGTTCCAGGCAAAGAATGAGAATCTTGAGGCAAATTCTCTTTCCCCAAAAGTATGACTCGACAGAAAAGATTCTCGAGAGAATGTGTTGACATAACAACCAGCAAGTTGTCTCGGCGATGAAAAATTCGACGAGCCAGTACGCCGCTCTCATTAAAAAATGATCGAACACGAGAAGCAAAAAGAAACAACTGGTATTTCTCGACAGGATGTGAGCGTGACGAACCGAAACAGCAATATGCCTCGGAAACTTTCTGCTCTTTTCTCCCTACATGGAAAATTGAACGTGCGCGTTAAGGTATTACTATTACAAAACGACTTTATTTAGGGTTCCTTTAAAATTTTGTATAAACCTTCTTGGCACCAAAACTAACAGTTTTCTCCTATGAAGAAAAATTTTCTGACGTTTAGAACTCGAGATATTTAATTTCCAATTTTTTGATTTTCCCATCTAAGCGCGTGTAAATTCAAGTCACGTTTCGTTAAAAAGTTGCAAGAAAAAAAAAAAAACAAAAGAAACGCGACTTCAATTTACACGCGTTTTTCAGAGGAGAAAACTGTTAGTTTTGGTGCCAAGAACGTTTGTACAAAATTTTGAAAGAATCCTAAATAAAGTCGTTTTGAGATAGTAATGCGTTAAAAGACGCCCGCGCAAGTATTCGCTGGAATAAAGTACGTTCGAAAGGAATTGCGTTAAAAGAAAAAAATGAATAATAATTCTAGAGTTATTCGAGAAAGAGAACGGAAGTACAGGGCAGCAGCTTTTATTCCCCAACCGTATAGAGTCAAGCTAAGATTGCCGTGTACTCGCTGAGTACGCTTGATACACATATATGAATGTCGAGAAACGCGAGGAACGTTAAACACTCACACACGCTCTACGGTGTCCGATAACATGGCGCCGTTGCCACATCCTCCTTCTTGTCGAGCGTTCGCTAAGGATATGGATGTAACAGACGCTTTTTCTCCAGTCGACTTGCTGACTCTCCCACGTTTATATGTATACGGACAAACGGTAGTTACGCACACATTTTCGCGAGAATTCATTGGCCCGGTAATGCGTCACCGGGACGGTAGTACCTCCGGGAATATAAATAGAGAACAAAAATATTGGAATGTCTTTCGAAAAATGTATTTTTCGTCTCACTTTCGTTGTCGATGCGCGCGCTCTCGTAATCGATATCTCGGATGACCTTGGCAAAGTAATTTTTCACAGAGTGTTTTGTCCAATTCCAATTTCGTGTTTCTCGTCTTCCGTGGGAGCGTAACGGAGAATATTACAAATATTCCGACAAGTCGAAAAATAACAATTGAGGAAAATAAAGTCTTGGCTCCAAATCCTGTCCATTATTAGTTCCATCGATCGAGGGATTTGCAAGGAATTCATGGAATTTCGAGCTTTTCGTTAAATCGCCTTAAATCATTGGCACTCAACGGGATTTGTTTGCTCGTTCGAAATCTCACTCTCCGTTGATAAATCACCACTCGAGATTATTCAATCTCTCAATGGCTCCATTCGATGTAAACATTTTCCTCAAAATCGTGTTTCCGAACGCACATTTTACCTCGCGATAAAAATATATCCGAGAAAACAACGTGCAAAGTTCATTCTTTGCAGCAACATTTTGCTATTAGCCTCCCCCCCCTGAGATGTTTTCGGAAATTTTATTTCAATCTTCCTTCTTCCTGTCGTCGTTCGCGCTGAACATACCGAATTGACCAATCGCACCTGAAGTTTGCGTAAGCGTTGGAAACGCACGAATATAATTTGTTATCGTATCGAGGATCGACTTGTTCTAAACCACTGTTCGAAAGCTGAGAATATTTCGAGGCAAAGATTTGACGCTTTGATTTTTTTTGTTATTCGTGGAAAAAATGCAAGAAATAAATACCGAAAAATATTTTTCCTCATATTCCGACCATTTCCCATCACGTAGATTTTGATGTTTTTTTTCAAGCTCGTTCGAATTTAGTTCGAGCGGAATTTTAACCGCAAAGAGTATTTGCGAAAATATCGTTTTTTTTACGGTATTGAATTTCTGTTTTTTTCTAGAGCAGAGCTCGAGATTCTTGTTCGATATTTGGTCAGGACAATAAATCGATTTTTTTTGGATCCAAGCACAAAATCGATACGAAAATTGTCGTAGTTTTAAAAATTGAACGAATGATTGATAGAAAAAGGATTTTTCGTTGGACCCCAACGTTGCGAATTTCAGTGTAATTTTTTTTTTTTTTTTTTTTTTTTTGTAATTGTTTTTTTGCTAGCGGCTGACCCGAGTTAATTAACGTAATTCATTATCATTAGAGTGTGTACAGAAGGTTCGTCATCAAGAGCCATGGTTGAGAGTGCATCAGTGTCGACGAACTATATATTCATGTGGCGTGCTCAATGTAAATGGTCTCTCTTTTGTGGCGTAACAAAAAGAGCGAGTAATTGAGGTATAACAACATTAATTCGTTATGTAGGTTAGGAATGAGCATTAGGATCGCTAGCCCGAGAGTAATGGACGTCAATATGAAAATTTGTAGGGAATTAAATGCCACGTGCAAATGGAGACGATTCGACGACGAGGCCTCGACGTACATTCTCCTCTATACCTTACGATTCGGAGACGTTCTTTAGGCTCAATTGAGAGCACTCTGTACTCTTCGATTTGAATAGAAAATCCGAAAGATTGATTTGACCGAATAACAAGGAGAAGACTCTGTGTTATCCGTTGCTCGAAGCTTCGAAACTGGGATCTGTGCTCATGGAAAATCATTTATCGGCTCGCAGTTCTCAACGTCGGTATTTTTTTTTTCCCCTCGAGCCTTTTGTATGGCTTCGGTACCCGATGGGTTCGACACCACGCGATATCAGGGACAAATGATACACGCTCGTGACTCGGCCTTCGACGAAACATTTCCCGAGTCTTTAAGGCTTCTCGAACGTGCTAATCGCTTCGTAACAAACGATACTTTTCCGCTCGGAGTCATCGTAAACAAAGAAAAACAATCGTGTGTCTTCCAAATCTATTTTTTCACTGGAATGTTTCGATTGATCATAAAAAATCGAGAATTTCGCGAGAATTATTAAAAATCGATGCAAATCGTTAATTATCGATATTTTTACTGTGCAAAACTCCCAGTTCTCCGCGGCTCAACGCTAACGTGCTAAAGCGACGTTTATGCCGACGTGCGAACGCATATCGACCTCATGGAGGTCGCGGAAGTGCGATGAACGTACAAGAGGCAATTATTTCAGGCCGGAAAAATCTATGGACACCAGAACCGAGCAGACGACCGGGAAAATTGGACTATTTATAGACGCACGTTAGTTATAAAGAAAAAAGAGAAAAATTGAAGCTTGTTCGCGCTATGAACAGCCGGGACTGCTTATCAACGGAGTTATCCGCCGCTCAAAGTGTATCGAAACGTATTTTTAACGTTTTACTATCACAAAACGACTTTATTTAGGGATCTTTCAAAATTTTGAATAAATATTCTTGACACCAAAACTAACAGTTTTCTTCTATGAAAAAAAATTTTCTGACGTTTAGAATTTGAGATATTTAATTTTTACCATCTGAACGCGTGTAAATTCAAGTCGCGGATCTTTTGTTTTTTTTTTTTGCAACTTTTTAACGAAACGTGACTTCAATTCACACGCGTTTATATCTCAAATTCTAATCGTCAGAAAATTTTTTTTTATAGGAGAAAACTGTTAGTTTTGGTGCCAAGAACGTCTATTCAAAATTTTGAAAGAACCCTAAATAAAGTCGTTTCGTGATAGTAATACACCTTAGCCTGATTTTTTTCGTCCCCAGCAAGTTTTTCCCGAGCGTTCGGACTTATTCAGCTTGAAAAATATTTTCGTTCGTTATTTCGAGCGACGATTGTTCGCTCAATTAGATAATCGGAACGTTGATTAAGCTGCTGGGTTCGCTCTCGCCTTCAGCAAAGTACGATGTTGTACGAAATTCTATTTTTTCTTGAGCAGATCTCAAGATTCTTACTAAATATTTGGTCAGAACGATAAAACGATATTTTTTGAGGATCCAAAAAGAAAATCGCAATGAAAATTCTCATGGTTTTCGAAATCGAACAGAAAAACATATTTTTCGTTGCGAACTCGTCGCTCATCAGCAAAGTTTCCTTTTACTTTCGACGTCATCTACGAAGTTGAGCGAAACTTTGGAAATCGTGTTATCGAACGATCAATGAAAATTCACAGAGTGTATCGAGGCTCTGTAGCAACACATCAGCCTGGAGGATGAAGGAGCAGCGGTAAATTTTGTTTCGCGCATGCTATGCGGAAAACTCGCTATATATCGTGTGCGACCTTCAACGACCTATAGAAGACGACCCTGAATATTTCACTCGTCTTTCTTTCCTATTCGCGCTTCACACAGACAGTGCCCACGACATACATACACGCAAGTTTAAATACGTCGCTAACTTTGTAGAGAAAATTATGCGCCACGGTCGAACGCAGCAACTCATTGCCCATAAGTTTGTCCCAATAATTTTCCGGTTCATCGAAACTTTGATTTTCTCCGAAAAAAGTACAGAGACTTATACACAATATTTTACAAAATTTGCAGAAATTGGAGTGGTTGGACGATTAAAAAAAAAACTCAGATTTTCGTAAAATTCGAAAAATCAATAAAATTTAAATCGTTCACCTGATATTCCCCAAATTCAATACTCTATTTATAAAAAAAACAATTAGTAATAAATCTTAAAATTTGCGCAAGTTAGAGCGTCGACACCCTTTTTATGAAAATTTCAAAATGCCGTAGAATTCGTATTATTCTAGCAATTCCAACAAAATTCCCACATAATGAAGAGTGTGTATAGATTAACATCTGTGCAAAACGGAAGCCCTGTAGCTCAAACCGTTCTCAAGTTATAAATGTTTGAATTTCAGAGTGCCGGAACATACTCACACACCCACACACACATCCGGACATTTTGTCTAGATATGATTTTTCGATGTTTTGGGACATTTTAAGCACGTTAACATTAAAAACTGAAAAAAAAAATTTCACCGTCACATAGCTTCCTCCATGATGAAGCAAAAAAGAAGAATCAAAAGAAATTTCGGCTGAAATAATTTTTCTACTCTCGATGAGATCGATTTATTCCATCAGGTCGGAATTTCGATGTGACTTTGGAAAAAGACGAGTAGGAAATTTTCTGAGACGACCCTAAAACTGTTTTTATTAGCGGAAACAATACGAATAATACTTTTCTTATCGGATCTTTGTTGTCTTTTAATTTTATTACTATTTTATAGGAGGACAGTGTGAAGCGAAAAAATTTCTCGGTGTTGGAAAAGTTGGTAGACTTATTCGCTCGTGAAGTAAGTGAGACGCCCACGAGAGGAAGCTCGAAGGCGTGGAATAGCGCGAGATAAGCTCGCTTACATATCCCCTCCTGAACGACGTTTCTCTACAGCAGCCCCGATCATAACGCCCATTCGTTGTCATTCTCGAGCACGTTTGCAAATAGCACAAATTATTATTCTCGCGTAAAGATTACTTTAATCGTATTAAGAAACATGATACGTATTCGTTGACACGATGTCGAAGTTCGCAGCATTGTTGGAGTACAGCGAAATCTCTTTATTTTTTATAGCAGAGCACAAAATTTTCATAGAGGTCAGTCGAAAACTGAATTTAATAGAAAAATTGGAACAAGTGTATCAATTATCGAAATAATGAATTAAAAATATACTTAAACATCGCCTCGTATAAACGTATGACACTCAAGTTCGCAACGTTATCATACTCAAGTTTACATCGTTGGAATAAAACGAAAAAATATTTTTTTTTATTCATTATTTGGTCAATTAATACACCTGGTCAAATTTTTCTAGTCGATTCAGTTTCCAAATGTCAAAGATGACTGTCCCATTGTGGTTTGCAAATACCGTAAGAAAATTTTTCACATTGCTATAAAAAAAATTGTGAGCTCCATCTAAAAATACATTTTTCCATTAATTGTTTATTAAATTTCAAAAAACCTTGACAATTTTTGTACGATATTGAAGTTTGCATCGTATTTAATGCAATCTGCATCTAAATTTAATAGAAAAATCTAGCAACAAGTATTATCGAAATAATGAATGAAAAATATAATTTTTCGTTGGATTCCGACGATACAAACTTCGGTATCATTTCATTGACCGATATGCGTATTGATCTCGGTCAAGCTCGCGTTTGAAGGGTCACAGTGGCGTGACAATCGTCAGAATGACAAAGAATAGCATTGACGTCCGATAAATGGGGAAAAATAGAATCGAAATGATAATGGAACGCTCCCAATTATTCACGATCATCAGATTCAGTTGGTTCGTTCTATTTTTCTCAATTTTCACGACTGTAATTTTTATTTTTCATCGTTACAATATTTGATGTTTTTTTTTGTTTTCATGTTTTTTATTGAGACTGACGACGAATGGGTTATCCGGAGCTTGGACCGGAGGAGCTCGAAAGCGATGATCTACAGACTGGAGAGATCGAGAACCGAAAAAGTAGTTTCGCACCCATAGGAACGAGAGAGAAGGAAACAGTCGAATTGTAGCAGGAAGCTGCGGAAAATGACAGGAAAAAGAGTCGGGGATGAAAAGAAGAAAAAGTGTTTACCGAGCGAGAGATAGCGGAGGAAGAACAAAGATGGAGTCGCAGAGGGTTGAGCGAGTGAAAGGAAATGGTAGAGTGGGAATAGCAAGAGGGAGGAGAAAGAGAAACAAGGAGGAGAGACGTGCGGTGAGAGAGAAAAGGAGAGAAAGAGGCAAAGTGGTAAATAGAAGGAGAGAGAGAGATCGCTGCTCCCGAGGTATCTGCGAGCAGCCACGGCCTTTATTTATCCCAGTGCAATGTTGCCAGTCCACTGTCGGTGACCCGGGCTCGGCGCCGGGTCCGATCAATATTCGCCGAGCTGACAACGCTGTTCTTCGCCCAGCTGATCCACGAGACACTCTTGTTTCTCTCTCTCTCGCTCTCTCTTCCTCGCTCTTTCTGTCGTATAAACGTTTCTCAGACATCTCCCGGCTCGTTTCGTCGGCTATGAGCGAAATAAGGCTCTCAGAGTCTTTATATGCCCAGCAGAAATATCATAGACTTGCACCACACGAAGCCTTTCCCGTTGTTCATCGAGACCACCAGTGAGATCTCTCCCGAGAGCTTTTCTCATCATTCGGCAACAACTTTCAACCGAGCACGCCTATCAATTATTAATTGCTTCTCAACCTTCGCTAGAACCCTTTAAATTGCAAGATCCAATTGTTTGTCAACAACCAAGAATTACAAATTCATTTCCACTGAACATTATTCAAAAATTAATTTCGACCCTTCGTGTACAGTCATCGATTTTCTGGGCCCAAGCAAAACGTCGCCCCTCCGGCATATCAAGGGCGAATCTCCATCTCCAAAAATTATGACTAATTTTTCCTTTTTTACTTAGGGAATGAAAAAAAATGGACAAAAGACATCAACTTGTTGCCGAGATATTCCGAGGCTTGACAGCCTCGATACATCGACGACGATGTTTCGTCGACTGTATATAAGGATTAGGGTACTTGCACGTGTCGAACGACGTTGTAGATTATCGATGAATTATCCGATGTTTGGGCAACTGCCAAAATCGAACGAACGTGAAAACAAGTCAACGATTTTAATCTTCTCCCAATTATTCTTGTCACTGTGCAAAAATAGATTTGGCACAACGCTAATTATCGCTATTTTTCGTTATTATAATCCGTTCTTGCTCGCACTCTTTAAGGAGGTTGGCTACACACAACAATGTTGCCATGTTAATAGCATAGGAAAATTCCAAATGATTAGAATTTAATGAAATTTTGTGAGTATAATATTCGTCAGTATTAAATATGAATATACAAATTTTCAAGATTTTTCATCTACATAGTTTTCGAGCAATTCAACACCAGAGTTTACATGCATACGCATAGGATTCAGATATATGTAGGTATATTTTTTGCATATTGTAATCTCCAATTATTCGCCAACTATGAAGAAGAAAAATTTGAAAAAAATTGTGTCATCGTATTTGATGCTAAAGAAGTCATTACCAAATTTTATTAAATTTTTATCATAGTGCCGTATGTAGCCAACCTCCTTAATAGGCACAACGAAACCTGGTCTACATATTTCTCAAGACATTTCTCGGCTGTCTTGAACTCGACAATCCGCCAATCTCTCCCCTTCGAAATAATAAACCGACGGTTTTGCTCCCAGACGAGACTCATTGTCTCGGAGATGGCAGCCATTGTTTGTAACTCGCGTGGGAAAGAGATATCTCTCTCTCTCTCTCTCTCTCTCTCTTTCTCCTCCTTCATCCATTTTCGTCCCGGCCTTTCATTTAGCGTTCTAATTCAAAGGGCGAAATCGCTGCCACCTTTTACAATGTAATAGCAATAATACTAGCACCGGATGAACACTCGGTACAGCCGGGAGTTGTGATCGATAATATTTATAAAAAGCTCGAGGCTCGCAGCTCCGGCAAGTCGCTTGATTGAATATTTGAAACCGTACGTCAGGCACGAAGTTTTTCTTCATTGGTCATCGCGATTGGTCAGCTCCCCTGATTAGCAACGTTTCTTTATTATTCGGAGGTGCTCACAGAGTGTGACGATTTCAAGGGAAATTTATAAAATTCTCATCGTCGATCAAATAATAATCGAGACGAATTTTGCAAAATGACGAAACAATTTCGACTCGTGCATGCTCGTTCGGAAGGAAAAGAGAGAAAGGGAAAAAGATCAATCGCCGAGGCTAACACGTACAACAGTTTCGTTCTCCCTGACCATGACCAACGCTCAGCGGAAACGCGATGCCCGGCAACCTCGAGACGTGACCCGGAGAATAGTCCAAGGCGAGAGACCGAGGGAGAAGAGCGAGAGGAAGAGGCGGCGCGAAAGGGGATGAAATTCGTTGGTGGATTCGTTTCCCTGCGACGCGCCCTTTACCGAGACAAGCACTTTGTTTTTTATTCGAGCTCAAGTTATTTGGTTTTGCTGTGCGTGTCTAACGGGACACTCCTACCTTCGACCTTGCCAACTTGATATAAAAGGACACAATAAATCGAAAGTACGTTGGACTTTTTTTTTTTTTTTTCATTATTCTTTCGAGTAATGCTTCTTCGGCGAATGAGGATTCTCCGATTAAATAAAAAGCACTTGGGCTATTTTTGCGATGGAGTTTTCTTCGGACGGAAATTCCTCGGAGGATTCTGTGGATCGTGACGACAAGCCCAAGAAAATAAAGCGAAAGTAATTCGAGAACGAAACAGGAACAAAAAGGTAGGAAAGATGAAACGAAACTTTTGCTTCGTGTTGAATGGACGAGAGTGGGCGAGCGAATGTACTTCACTTCCGGTCACGGAAATGTTTCTCTCATCAAGCTCCGACGAGTTCGCCTCTTTGACAACACGCTGAAAAGGACTAAATTCTTCAACTTTTTCACTGAGAGTCTCCACGACATTTTCCACTTTTTAACATCAGCCTCGAAGGAAAAAATTCGAAACGAATGGATAACAACGCAGTTTTTTTTTTTTCTTATTTACACAGTTGTGTCAATAAAATATTCGGATTATTGATTTCGAAAATATTTATCGAGTATACACACGACTCGAATTTTTCTTGCATCGACTCCTACGATTATCCGTTCGGAAAAAAAGAGAATTTTTTAAGCGTGGAAATTAACGTTTTTATTCATTTGGAAACGATTTTTTATTGGCCAAAAAAATCGTTTCGGCATGTTCTGCGTCTAGCTTTTTGCTCAACTGTTCGCTCGCAAAAATAGCAATTATTGACGAATATATTGGCCATCAGGTGGTTGCGTTTTATTGTAATTTAGTTTATTCTGGCCTCGTCGAATGTTAGACGTCGTTGACTCGTGGCAGAGGCTTTTGGAAGAAAAGTAAAGCGAGCTCGAGGTCTTGATCCACTCGAAATTGACGCTTTGGTCGTTAAAATATTCGTTTCTCGTCAACAGAGCCCAGCCTCGTCATACATTGCCAGTACAAACATTAATTTGCCTCACAAATGAAACAAATATCGGCGCACTCGATATCTGTCGCGGCAATTTCCGATTTTAAATTTTCTAGCAGAGAAAAAATGTTTTTTTCTCATTCGTAATCTCGTCTTTCAAATTTCCTTATCAATGAGTATCAATTTTGGACCCTCTCGAAGAGCTGAAAGGTAAATTTCGATATTATCGCTCCGTAGACACACATGGATCTGGGGTGTCCAGCCCATTCAGCGAATGGCGTGAATTTTTCGTTTTTCGTATGGATTACCATTCAAAATAACAATAATAAAATTTTTTTCTATACATCCAAAACTGCTTTCCTGCCCTTTTTCAAATTTATTAAAAGAGTCCAAGTACACCAAAAAACGGTAGGACACCTCAGACCCATGAGTGTCTACGGAGGGTTAAAATTGATTGGAATCGAAAAATAATCCAATCGAAATGTTTCGTCGAGAAATTTTACGAACTGGTTTTTTTTTCGATGGGAAATTCGGGCTATTTTTTATTAATTTTTTCATTAGAAATTGTTATCGGGAGGATTTTAAGTCACGAAGGTTTTCCAAGGTCCCGCCCCGTCACTCGTCGCATTTCTCTGAACAAGGTTCAAATATGAATATTAAATAATTCGGTAATTACACCGACTGGATTAAGGAGGTTGGCTACACACAACAATCCTGTCATGTTGTTAAAAGCATAGGGAAATTTGAAATTATTAGAATTTAATGAAACTCGGTGAGTATATTCTTTAGTATTAAAAATGAATATACAAATTTTTTAAAGATTTTTCTTCTACATAGTTATCGAGATATTCAAACACTAAAGCTTTTACATGCATGAGCATAGGATTCAGAGGTATATAGATATATCTTTTGCATATTAAAAGCTCCAATTATTCGACAACTATGTAGACGAAAAATTTGAAAAAAATGGTGTCATCGTATTTGATGCTAAAGAATGTTATTACCAAATTTTATTAACTTCTTATCATATTGTCGTATGTAGCCAACCTCCTTAACTCGTGGCATTTCCCTTGAACCCCAAGTACGAATCTTGAGCTCCCGGTGTACGAAGAATGTGTCGGCAAGTCTCTTGGGTATTTATAGGTAGGGACGAGAGGGTCAGAATCATGTATGTACAGGGATGATCGTCCCACGTCGCGACTGACCGAGTTCGTAATCGATAGCCAATAACGAGCTTGTCCTTTCATGTACAAAAACGATGCTCGATATGCGGTTTCGAGAAAAGACAAGCGTGATTCACACAAAACTATTTCCCATGTGAAGAAAAATGGTGAGGAATTATCGGTTGTCTTGTCAACTGTCGACTATAGTTCGAGTGCAGTTTCGAAAATTTTTCACTTTGTCACGTTGTAGCAAAAAAAAAAGAAAAAAAGAAAAAAAAAAAAAAAAAAAACAATTTTCTGACTCTCGAGATTTTAGTGAGAAAAAAATGGTGAATAGGATTTTCAAATATTTGAATGCTTTTTCCTTGGTCACAAAAATTGGACAATATTCAAATTTTCTCATAAATTCAACGTCCACTAATTCTGCTCGAACGTCGTAATGGGCCGGACGAAAGTAAAAGTGCTCGTTCGCTATTTTTATTCAGATTCAACATATTTTTTGATGATGCAGGTTTACTCAATGAAAGTTTCTTCGCGAAGGGCTTAAGTCGTGCTTACAGACGGATTGACCGAGAGTTTTGGCGAGACAACAGCGCGATCTTCGGCCTCGACTCAGCCAAGGTAACAGCTGCTCGTCCGGTCGGCTCCGTCACTTGGAGGGAACAAAGCACCGCACAACTTTGAGGTTTTATAGCGGCGGTTCGAGCAACTGTGAGAAATGCTCGACGAGGATGACGCTAGGAATGAAATCCATACTGCCACGGCATTATAATCGACATTCTTCCTTGGAAGCGATTTACAAAATTACCAACTAATTCGCTAAATATATGTCACTTGCCAAAAATACGACGATATTTTCGAGTTTATTTCGATTTTTCTTTCGGATTATCCACACTGGAAATGAAATTTTGTTAAAAATCGTCGATATTTTGTTGAACACGGTAAACTAAATATTTTTTGATAATTTCAAAATTTTCGTTATTTTGGCATTATATTTGGTTTCTAACGAAATTATCAACAAAATGTACGATTGAACCGACAAAAATTTTTGGGATTATTCAAAAAAAAAAATAATAAAAACGTTTAGTCGAACGTATCGAACAAAATATCGGTGCAGCTCCATTGAGACTCTTTGGTTCACGCTGCGAAGATTCAAATCTCGTCGTTTAAAATTTCAATAATAATTTGCCGAAAATCTGGAGCACCAACTATTCCATCACGCTGAAATCTTCAGCTTCAGCCGAATAGCTTTTCGAGACAATTATTTCTTCGCTACAACTGTAAAGTGTATGACTCTGCATTATTTTTATCTCAGAACAAATTTTCCTTGATAGATTGATTGGAAAACGTAAAATTGTAAAACTGCGTGACAGGGCAAAGATATTACTGTTATCCGCGTATCTCGAGTAGTAAAAGAATTTGCAGGCTTTCTCAGGGATTCCTCGACGATTGAATAAAAGCCTCGTTGGACCAAGACGAAGCTCTCCCCATCGCACTCGAGTATATAACAATTATGGATAGAGATTTGTGAATCTTTCCGTTTTCATATCAGAGCACGAGAGAGAGAGAGAGAGAGAGAGAGAGAGAAAAAAAAACTTGTACCAAAAAAAAAAACGAGAAAATCGCAGACTCTAATAATTTGGTAAAAAAATGTACGTTTTGAAAAATAAAATTTGACTGAGGCAATGTCGAAGTTGGCATCGTTGGAATGCAACGAAAACTGATTATTTTTTATAGCAGAGCATAAAATTTTCTTAGCGAAACTGAATTTACTAGAAAAATAATCAAAATAATTTATTAATTATTTTGATCATTTTTGCAATTTTTAAATATTAAATGTTTATATATATTTAAATATATAAATTTATAAATATTTAAATTTTTAAATATATTAAATATATTTAATATTATATATTAAAAATATATTTTTCGTTGGATTCCAACGATCGAGACTTCAGTGTCATTGAAGGGGTTCGTCGGGCTAAATGTTTTGTTTCTTTCGTCAATAACCTCTTTAAATTTCGGAAACTATGGTCGGTTCGTTTGACCGAAAAACAAAAAAGTCTCGATGAATATTTGGTGTCAAGGGTGAAAGGGACTTGAGTGGCATTCGGAGGATGTAAAAATATCGAGGTCGTTGATAATAAAATATCAATGTTGACTTCGTGAAATATTTGGCAAACATTTGGAGAGCCGGAAAAGCAGAGAGGACTTTGCCATGGAAATGGAAGTGGCGAAAACATGAGAATCGTTTTTATTTCTTGGGAGTGTGAAAATTGAAAATGTTGTCGACCTCTGATATTTATTGACATTAGGATAAATTGAAGGAGGCGAAAAAACGATTGGGTTCCGAGGTTCAGGTAGACGCGGGGATTCCTCACGGGAGCTCGAGAGTTCGAAGCGTGGGTTTTTCGAGCACTTTGCCATTCTTGTTTTTTCTCGCTCGGAATATCTCTCGTTCTCGCTTTCCCCCTCGAACTCGTCTCCCAGCAGCGGTTTCGCTGTTGTAGCTCGGAAGCGAGCGAGCGAGCGAACGGAGAGAGCTTTGCCATGCCGTGCGCGCGCGGTCGCCCGCGGGATCGGCAGCGTTGTCAGAGCGCGCCTGTGCAACTCGTCGGACGAGACTGCGGCGTTGCCATTCGGCAATGTACTCGGAGGGGTGAGAGAAAGAAGAAAGAGCGAGAGAGACACGAGCCACGAGGAGGCCGGGTTGCCTCCGACATTAGCCAGTCAGTTTTTGTGTTTGCTGCGTGGCAGATACACGCCAGTAAATTCGCGTTACTGCACGAGCACGCTGTGCGACTCTCCTATCGTTTGTTTCTCTCTCTCTTGAGAGAGAGAGAGGGAGAGAGAGAGAGAGAGGGCAAGAGAAAGCCCGAGCCTCTTGGGTATCGGTGGGTTCGTGTCATCTGAGAAAACAAGCGAACTCGAAAAAATAAATAATGTGTACTGAGTAGAAAATAAAACATCAGTCAACCGACAGACTTCGAGCCGATCTTCCAAAAGTTTAAATCGCCAATTCCATGCGAGTCGCGACAGAGACACAAGTGTTTGCAACGTATCAATTTGGTGAAATAAAAGCCAAGGCTGGGCTGGATGATAAAGAAGAAAATTTGCAAGAAATAAAATCGTTGAGTTTATTCTCCATCAGTCCGGCAGGCCCGTTTCACCGGAAAATAAAACTCTCGCGATTTAAAACTCCCGTGTAATCAACAAAGAATCCTCCACTATGCGTTCTTCCGAAGCCAAACTCGACACCGACGAATATCCTCGAAGACGAAGTGAATATCTGGCCAACGGTTAACACGACACGACGTATTTCCTCGCGATCGCGTTAATTTTCTACTTAAACTCGTGAAAAATATTCGACGAGACTCTTTTTTGTTTCATCTTCATTTTAAAACTCGATGAAATTCGTAGGTTTTTCGTTTGTCAAAAAGTAGAAAATACGCGAGTGTGCAGCTGCTGTTTGGGGTCATCAAGATATTACGAATTTCATTGTTGGTCGAGAAGGGGAAAGCTGGATCGATGAGCTCGCCGAGATAAGACACGAAAAAGGGGGAAAAAAACAAAAACGACAAAAAACAAAAAAACACGTGATAAGAGGGAAAAAGGAACGAGAAATAAAGCAGAAGAGACGAAAAAATCGAGGGACCGGCGGCTTGTGGTCTCGAAGGCCATTGGGAAATGGGTGATTGGTCGTGCACAAATATCAAACGATATCGCGTTTCATGTATAATCAGGGATGATGTTACAACGATTGTACGGATCGCCGGGATGCTCCGTAACGATCGCTGGCGTGTTGTTGCATCTGGCGCTTTTAATCGGTTCGCTCGGTGTCGAGTCGAGCGAAGCAGCAGCGGCGTCATCGGGTCCATCGCGAGACAACAATCATCATCATCATTATTATCAAGATGTTCATGGGGAAACGAGGCAAAAGGAGGAGAGCAACAAAGATCCTATAAAAGATTGTCCGAACGGTTGTCGTTGCGACGGGCAAAGTTTTTATTGCGAGGAAAGAAGTTTCCTCGGACTGGGTATACCCTCGGAAGCTCGGGACGTTGTACTGAGGGAGGTTCGGGCTGGGACGTTGCCAATAACGAGCCTCGAATCGTCGAAACGTTTGAGGAGTCTCGCATGGATATCGAGCGGAATAGAACGCGTGGAATCGGGAGCGTTTCGTTCAACGGCCTTTCTCGAAACGTTGAATTTAGGTGACAATCGTCTAGTCCGATTGCCCGAGGACGCTCTGAGTCCTTTGCGTCGTTTGAGACATTTGAATTTAACCAACAATTTGATAGTTAGTCTGCCATGTTCCTTGTTCATCGGACTCGATTCACTCGAGGAATTGTCAGTCGGTGGAAATCGTTTGAGCGTTTTGCCCTATCAGGCATTTTCCTCGCTCAAATCGCTCAACCGTCTCGACTTGTCGAGAAACTTTTTGGTCTCATTGCCGGATCATTCGTTCAAGCCGAATCGTGAATTACTTTCGCTTCGTTTGTCCAACAATCGACTGACCAAATTACCCGGTCGGTTGTTTGCTGGTTTGCAAAAATTACAGCGGCTAGAATTGGCCGATAATGCTATCGACAGTTTGCCACGTGGCTTGTTCGGGGAATTGTCAAAACTCGAGTACCTCGATCTCGCCGGTAATCCAATAGTGAATTTAACGAGCGGGGTGTTGAATGGTCTTTCTAGTCTCGGGTGGCTCAGTCTAGCGCGGACACAGATAATCGCGTTGAACAGTGAATTGTGGAGGCCGGTAGTCAGCACCTTGAGGACACTGATACTCGACAGAACGAAAATCGAGACACTGACGAACGACGCGCTCTGGGGTCTCTCGCGTCTGGAGACTCTCGTAATAAAAGAGACTCCGTTAAGAGGAATTGGCTCGCGAACTCTCGAAGAAACGCCGCATCTTAATAATCTTGATCTTCGCAACAACGACCTTGCCTTTTTACCGGCAAATTTGGCTCATCTTACGCGTTTGACGCAATTACAATTGCAGGGTAATCCATGGGCATGCGATTGTCGCATGTTTTGGTTCGTCAAATGGGCCGAGAGTCATGCTCATCGTACGGCATTCGAGAGTGGATTGAAATGTGGCCACGAGACCGCGACAGTCGACACTCTGCAAGCGCTCAGATACTTAAACTGTACAGCACCTTCTCTGACATATATATCCGGGGAATCCGAGTTGCATCCTTTGTTGGGTGACGTTTTGCTCGAGTGTGAATTCAACGGTAATCCGGCCCCGTCATTGACCTGGGTAACCCCGAGTCTCGAGATATTCCATTGGAACCCGGATCGCTCATTCCCCGACATATTCCACGGTCACCCGGAAATCCACACCAATAATTTCGTCTCGTCAGCCGGAGGATCGCTCCTAAAAGAGCAGCATCGTACCTCACGGGACTTTGATAGAATTCGTTTACTCGACAATGGATCGTTGCTCATTACCGGTTTAACCAGACAGGATGTTGGACGTTACAAGTGTTTCGCAATAAATCCAATCGACAATGCAACGACTAATATCTACCTCAGAATGGATCCGATTACTTATCATCGTATTAAAATCTATAGTTTGGCTGTCGGAGCTGCCAGCGCAACGGGATTCCTTCTACTCACGCTTTTCGTACAATTCCTTCGTTACCTCATCGGCAAGTGAGTATATGAAAAACGTTGCTGTACGTCCTTCAGTGTACGCAAAGAACAAACAAACAAACAACAAAAAAAACGCTACGTTGAGACGGCGTCAGAATTAGCTTCACTGGCGTTTTTTTTTTTTTTTTTTTTTCAGTCGTCGATGTCGCATGCATTCCTTCTTTTTTCATTTATACATATTCATAACCCTCGCCCCATCGAAAAATCGGTTTTCCGCCATGGCACTGAAGTTCGCAACGTTGGGCTCCAACGAAAAATACTTTTTTCTACCGATTTTCTCTTTGGATCGGAATTTCGTTTATTTCCAACGATGCAAACTTCAAAATCCTCATCACCTCCATTTTGTCGTGTCCCCCCCCCCCCCCCCCCACCCCCTTGTTAATTGTCTTGGTCATTGCATTCGGATATATTTTGTTAATCTTATATGTGAGAATAGTTTGAAAAGTAAGGATCACTAATTTGCTCATGTGAATTTCTTTACTCTCTATTCCGTTTAATGCTGCTGTCTACTCTCGTCGAAACCAACGGTCGAAAATGACCCTCGTGGGCTTGACGCTCTGCCTTCATGGTGTATATGCAAACACAAACACCTGTGACGATGGGGGAACGCGGGGCAGTAGGATCCTTTCCAAGAACGAAAACAAAAGCCACGCTCACTCGTCCCTATAGCACCAATACATCATCATCATCAATCTCGTCATTAACAAACAAAACTAAAAACATTATCGTAGGTGCGGCTGTGGCAGATGCTGTTTATGCTGCAGACGGGTTGGGGTCACTCCACGTGCCAAGCAGATCTATCAGATGTTGGACAACATCGAGAGCTACAAGAGCCAACAGCTCGAACGTCTTCGGGAAAATTATACTCAGCAGGTACACCGCATCAAGGACAACTGCGCCGAACAAGTCGAATGGATACGCGACAGTTACGAGGGACAAATGAGACACATCAGAGACATCCGAGATTATGGGACGAACCATCTTACTTCCCTCAGAGATCAATACTACGATCAGGTAAATTTCGGGCCAAAATATTCCCCAGGAAAAGCCTCCAAATCCCCTCAAACTCTTGAAATCCCCAAAAAATCGCTTTTCGTGTGAATAAAAAAAAAAAAAAAAAAAAACTCGAATGCCCTCTGAATCGTCAAATGGCAGAGTATCATCGAATGCTTTGTTCTCGACAGGTGAAGAGGGTACGAGACTATTCGACCTCGCAGTTGAATTGGGTGCGTGAGAATTACGTCTTCCAGAGGAACAAGATCCGTAAATTCAGCGCCCATCAGGTTCTGCGTTTGCGTGAGAGTTACAAATATCAACAGCAAACTCTTAACAAGGTATTGGAGAATTTGCCAAATTTGTATTTCGACAATTGTCGAAGCGGTTCCTGCGGTAAGAGCGACTCTGCGGTATTCGATCCAAAAGATTTGAGTTCAGCTGGTTTGGACACGTATTTCAAAGCGGCATTCAGCGGCATCAACGCCTGTGCAAACAGCATGGACGATTTGAACAGCGAATATTACACCCCGACTGATTTCTCGGGTACGAGTCCTCACGCCCTCGGTTTCATCGACGGTATTCACATCAATTATATCGAGGATGGTCCACCGCCTCCCCTCGATCCTCCCTTGGGACCGAATTGTGCTGTGCTTCGAAGGATCCGAGAGTTCGACAGTAACTCGACGATTGGAAAAAGCGACGAGTCAATAGGCCCGGTATACCGTGGAGTAAACGCCGAAATAGTTGCTACTGAGGCTCCATGTTCGAGCCCCGAAGTCCTCGGTCTTTTAGGCCCGAGTACCAGTTTACCGGATTTGCCTCACGAGACTCGGCTCTAATTGGCCTAATGCCGAAAAAGACATACCAAGGGCGTTTGATATTCGTCGTCGAGCTCGTTACCGGGACTCGACAATGTTAACCAGAGTGAAAATCCTGCTGATTCATCATTCTAGACTCTGTTGTATTACAATTATGTGATTGGTGACTGGTGAAGTAAAAAGAAAGAAAAACCCAAGCGAGTGTTGTATTCGTCGACCATTCGAAAGCCCGAGGACGTGTTTATATACGAGCAAAAGCAGAACGATGAAAAGTATAAAATTTTAAAAAATTCTCCGTGCAAAAAACTGACAGTGCGACAGACTGAATTGTTCTTTCTTTTCTGAACATGGATTTTAATCAAGGACCATTTAACTTTCGTGTACGTGTGAATGTGTGTGTGGGTAATCCGCGCATGTGTCTGTCACGGGTCGCATCTTCCAACAACTCGAATAACCACGTGAGAATTTCTTCTTCTTCTTCTTCTTCTCGTTTTGGTCCCTGCGAACTGTTGATCGAGTGCAACGGGATTACGTGGTGGAATTTTGGCCTCGACACCGATCGGAGCTCGACAAGTTAACCGAAGCAAATGGAATGTTTCAAATTTCGATTAACAAACTAATCGGACGTTTGTATTGCAACACGAGGGACCGTTGTTTCACGATTCGAGTCAACACGTTTGTTATGCCTAGGCGTCAATTGAAATAAGGTCAAAAAATTCCTAACTAATTACACATGTAAATAAGAGACTGCGTGGGCGTAGGACCGAGACGTATCAATCGTGCATCTCGGACTACTGAGGTACGAGGACATTCACCACATCCTTCTTACCATAAATAAAAAAGAAAAAACAACGCAATTTGTAGCAATTTTTTGTCGCCGCAAATTTTCGATAATTCTGGTTTTTTTTTTTTTAATTTTATTTTTTTTTAAGCACGCGATCAGTATGAATTGAAAAAGTTTATCTTCCAAAAGGAGTCGCGCTAATATTGAATATTCGGTGTTGAAATAATCCTCGTATCTCCCTCAGACCATCAGCTCGTTCGTGGCAATGGGGAAAGTTATAAAATTCAAATATCGCTAAAGTAATCATGGGAATAATAAAAGGAGAAAATAAAAAACTATCGAGTTTAACGATTGGTCATTAAAGAACAAACAACAAAGCTCTCCTGGCTGTTTGATTATGAAAGAAAGGGGCGGGCGAGTACGAAGAAGCGAGAAAAAGGGCAATGCCGAGAGAAGATGAGGGAAATGATTATTCAGTGACAGAGATTAATATTATTTTAGAGTAAATGAAGCAAACTCATACGCTTACGCGGTGACGCGACTTAAAAAGCAAGTTTCAAGGTAGTGAGAAAAATTCTGTGATCTCTTGGGCGTGTCGCATCGAGATTTTATTGGGACGATGATTTTCGCGTGAGATTTCGAGTATAAAACACAGAATTGAGCAAAAAAGCGATGCATTTGGCCCGGAGAAGAAAAAAAGGAGTTTGGTTTTCTCGTTTTTTTCACAATCGAGTACAACTCGATCAACTGAAAATGGAAAACGAGGTTTAACGTCTTGATATAAATGGGAAATCGAGCCTGTTGTTGAGCCTGGGTATAACGCGCAATTTCATTGTAAAATGTTGTAGTTTCGGGAAAGAGAAGGAATAAAGAAGAAAATGCTCAAACGCTCGAACCTTTTGAGCATGGCGGGATTCGAAGCGACTAGTTTAGTAACGGACGACTGTATAGAAAATGGTGCAATTTTGTGATCGATCGGCCGCGTGCCTTGTACGAAGTCGAGAACGTACGCAATAAATGGAAAGGGATCGCGTGAAAGGATTCTTTCAAATTATTTTTTTTCCTCATCTTCCATAACCAACGCGAGTTAATAAAAAAAAAATCAATACAATTGATGATTGAATAAAGTTTGAAAATGCGAAGGTAAACTGGAAATGTGCACCCTGTCGAACGCATATGAATCACAAATAAATAATCTACGTGTAATTAAAAATGAAGAAATCTAACGAATCGATATATTTCGGCAATTCCATGTTATCGCTGCTTTTTTTTTGTCCAAGCTCAACTTTGTTCTAATTATTTTTAACGTTCAAACTCGTCGATCTGTATATACGGATCCTTTATTTATCGGATTTCCCCAAAAGACATAGAAATCTGTCGCATCGAAATCTCCATCGTTGACACACAACGAAAAGTCTTTGTTGCAAAATTTTTCACTGGGATACACGATTTTTAAATAATTCAAACGATACGAAACAGCAGATTTTACGCTTTCAAGGGTAAAGACACACACGTATTCCGATTTAGGGGGATTCGGGTCAAGTGGGCGATAGCGGAAACTCAATTGTCCAACTGAATTTCGTGTCAAACAGTTTGGAGCATGTTTTTTAAACAGACTCCCTCCCGGAGGCTTTCTAACGACCGAGTTGACGAATGCTCGCTCTTTCATCGCGCGCGCAGTCGAAACGGTTGGATATAGAGCAAATATGTACAGGACCAATGTTTTAGAGCGTCAAATTTCCTATGAAAAAGGTCCCCAGCAATTTTTTCTATCTTTCCTACTTGAGCCCTCAAAGCCGTTTGAAGAATAGCCAACATTTCGAGAAATCTTGGTTCGTCATTTCGGTCCACTTCCTGGTCCGACAGAATGAGAGTACCGGAGACTTTATTGAAGAAAAATTGATGCTCTTGAAAATCAGTCCAATCGATGTTGGCCCCATTACCAAGCGTTTCGACGGTGTGCACGATTCGATGATTAGAAATCCGGTCCGGAAGTCAAGCCTTTTTCGTCGACTCACTCGCAACACTTCTCGTCTATATACGTATATGCAAAAGTGTGCACGTCTATGGTGACATGAAATTTCGTTGATAAAAAATCTAAATAAATGGAACGATCGCTTCTCGTTTGTGGCGACTGAGGGAAATCAACAATATTGTTGAAATCTAGTAATTACTCGCAGGTGCTTCAGCGCGATGCACGACTTTGTTTTGTTTTGTTTTGTTTTTTTTTTTTTTTTTTCATTTAGTTTCGTAGAGAAATGCAAAGACGTCCGTACCGCTGTGAGGCAAACACAGCTGGTGGCTTTTTTGCGAGAAGAAAAAAACCTCGCACATGTCGATAAGTTGACGGAATGGTGAGGATAATAATAATAGAATGTTGAGCCAACGGGTTGAGCCCGTTTTAGAGCATCGCGATTGGAAAGAACGAGAAAAAACGTTTTGGTGTGTACGATCGAGCGTTGGACGCTGCACACGCGGCGTCCGGTAAAGAAATGTTTATATTCGCAGCATCTCGATGGTTGCAACGAGAACTTGCTTACTAAAAATAATACAGGCCGAGAGAGCGAGAGGAATGAGCTCGAGGTCCGCGCGATTCGGATTAATCGGACGAATCATCGGCGCAAAAGGAATAATAAAAATAATGTTGCAACTGACGCGAGTGGACTTCCGGTTTGCCAAAGTCGTGCATCCGACTGTACGGAACCTCCGATAATAATATTCAGTTTTTATCACCTCTATATTTTCGTAAAAACAAAACTCCGAGAGATTCGAAACAAAAAAATCATATAATCATTCGTCGGAATGTCAAACGATGTACGAGTGAATTCTTCCGTCTGTTGTGTTACGAGAATAAAGTGAATTTTGACAAGAGAATCGACACTTTGTTATCGTCACGTTCCCACTTTTCCTTTTTTTTCTTTCTTAATCAAAAAGAAAGAAAAGTTGCAGATAATTCGGAATCGTTTGAGTTTCACAGGCTTTTCGAACCAAAATCCAGATCGAAGCATAATAAGGTTTATTGAATTTAATGGCACCTCGTAAACTTCCACGATTTGCTTCAAACATGGAAATCCCCGATAATAAAGATACGCACCTCCATTTTATTAACTTATTCAATTCCTTCAATTATCCTCAACTTAAAATTGTTTTTTCTTCACTCTTTCATACTTTCGTCCGTAATTTCAATGATTTCGGGCCATAAAACCCTTCGGGGACTTCCGACCCTCTCCACAAAGTAGCGATTTAAATATTCGATAGGAAAACACTTTCGCAAAGTAATTATCTTCAGAAAGGTTCGATAATTCCATCGACAAAATCAGTTCCTTAAGGAAATGTGATTATTTCCGATTTACGCCTCTCTGAGGTTTTTATCCGTGTGAAGAGAATTCGGTAGAAACACCAAATCACATTATAGGCCGAAGGACAAAAGGGCAAAACTTGGAAAACGTTCAAAATTGAATGTTTCGTGTGGAGGAAAAAATATAAATTTTCCGATTGAAGAAAGTTTTCAGTTGCGGCTCAATCGTCCAGAGTCTGCGAGTCTGCGTGAAAGCCAAGCGTCATATAGATGACGTCAGCGTAAACCAGAGACTTGGCTGACGCCTCACGAATATTACGCTCGCGATACGAAAGTTTGGAGGCGGTGACTTTCGTCTTGTGGGGAATCGACGAGAGCTTAACCCTCGGAAGACACACATGGGTCTGGGGTGCGAATGGCGTGAATTTTTCGTTTTTCGTATCGATTATCATTAAGGAGGTTGGCTACATACATAATAAAATTTGGTAACGACATTTTTTAGCATCAAATACGATGACACAATTTTTTTCAAATTTTTCGCCTTCATAGTTGTCGAATAATTGGAGTTTACAATATGCAAAAGATATACCTATATATCTTATGCTTATGCATGTAAACTCTAGTGTTGAATTACTCGAAAACTATGTAGAAGAAAAATCTTAAAAAATTTGTATATTCATATTTAATACAAAAGAATGTACTCACCAAATTTCATTAAATTCTAATCATTTGGAATTTTCCTATGCTTTTAACATGGCAACATTATTGTGTGTAGCCAACCTCCTTAAGGTGATGGAGCAGTCACCTCGAATTTTCGAAATGAAAATTCTCCGTTGTCGTTTGATTAATCAGAAAAAGGCTCTGTCAGCCGACGCGGGACGATGGCAAAAATACGCTGACAGGGGCTTTTTTTAATTGGTGAAACCCTATCGAAAATATTCAATTTCGAAAATTGCAGCTATCTCTCTCGCACTCACGTGGCGAGAAAGCGACTGCTCCTTCACCTTAAATGATAATGATAATAAAAAAAACAATATTTATCGATCACCCAGTGCAGCCTCTCTTTCTATAGATCCAAAACTACGTTTCTGATTTTTTTTCAGATTTTTTTAACGTGTCGTCTAGGTACTTAATTCTTTGCTTCTCATGTGAATTTCTTCGAAAAACGAAAAAAAAAGGATTTTCAACGCGTTTGCTGCGAGGGAGAATAAATAAATGGAAGCATCCGTGCTCGCGGTAATCAAGGAGCGAAACTCTTATCACAACTCGCACGACCGATCTCTTATCGCTCAGTCTCGGGCATCATGCTCCGACACTCAGGCGAGTTTGTTTAACGTGCACTGAAGTAAAACATCAAAAATCGATCACCCACCACTTGTCTTCGATCTGGAGAGCGACACGGATTTTAAAAAATTTTTATATCGAATGAAATCGTGGGTTATTTTGTTCTTTTTGAGAAATTCTCAAAAAACTGCTCAATTATTCGGCGAGGAATCAAGTTACTGAATATGCGATGGTCAGCAGCCCCGATTTCGCTGACGAGCCGAGCAAGCAGCAATGCTTTTCTTTTCAATTCGATGCAAACCTGAACTTCGAGCCCTCGGAATCGAACGGAAACTTTATTCCCATTTTCTATCAACTATTTCGTAAGTATTATTGTTTTTTTTTTTTTAACTTTTAGTAATTAACTATTTTGCGGTGGAAATCGCTTTTGCGTCACATTTTTCGAAATTATTCGAATCTCCAAATCACAAACCGTTGTAATTTTTAAAAAAATTGCTGAAAATTATTGAAATGCAATCGAACGAATGGGAAAATCGAAAATTGCTTGTCCATCGTATTTTTCGAAATTATTCGAATCTTGAAACCACGAAGCGTTAAAATTTGAAAAGAAAAAAAATTGATTTTTTCGGTAATTCTCGCTGGACGCAATTATTGGTATGAAAAAAAAAGTTTGAACTGAAAAAACGAAATTGCTTCAAAATATGAAACGTCAGAATTTTTCAGAAATATTTTTTCAATTGAATTTTGTTCTTTACATACCTTTTCTTGAGTTCTGTTCCATACGATTACGCTGTGGCCGCTGTTGATGAGGTTCTTCACGATGCCACTGCCCATTATTCCCAAACCCAGGAAACCAAACTTCAGAGTCGAAGGAAGAATGTTTTTCTCTTTCAAAGTCTGCGACAGTGTCTCTACGTCCAGAGGCGGTGTTACCTTCGTTGCATGAAAAAAAATCATGTATAAAAATGTACAAAATCATGGAATTGAATGGTTTATGGTGTTGCAATTTTTCTGGATTTTTCGAAAGCAATCAAGTTTGCGACGCTGGAGCCCAACGAAAAATACTTTTTCCATTGATTGTTTGTAAATTTCAAAAACCATGTCAATTTTCGTACCGATTTTCTCTTTGGATAAAAAAAAAAGAAAAAAATACCGCTTTGTGGTTTGGACAAGAAAAAACCGAATTTCGTTGCATTTCAACGATGCAAACTTCAACATCGACCTAATGTCTCAATTTTTAAGAGGCAAACCTTTCCAATTCACAATGCCAATAAAAATGATGAAAATTTCACAATCTTGAAGTTTGCATCGTTGAAATGTAACGAAATTCTGTTTTTTCTTGATCAGAGAGCTCAAGGTTCTTATTCGATATTTATCCGGGACAATAAAACGATTTTTTTATGTCATGCTTTGTGAAATTAAACAATCAATAGAAAAAGTGATTTTCGTTGAATCTCAAAGTTGCAAACTTCTGTGCGATAAAATTTCATGTGAAAAGAGTTTTCGTTTTTTCGCCATAATTACGCTATTTCGTTAAGACAAGATTTTCATTCCCCGAGTATTTGATTTGTGCCAAACAATAGATCGTGCCGATTACTCCAGAATGGAGTAATTAACGCCGAGGAATAGCCGCGGAGCAGGTCCAAATAAATGGCTCGTTAAATTTTGAGAAAGCACTTGATAATTTCGTCCTATCATTATTATTCAGAATTAATCGATCACGGATTTTTGTCAGCTCTTTATCTTATCGCACAAAACTCCAAAATTTCATCACCAAACAAAAAGCGTCAAAAAATTGAGGTTGAAAAAATAAAAGGTCGCATAACAAAAAGTTGCAATTCGAGTTTCAACAACAAAGTCCTGAATCGTCTAAATGGCGTGCGAATGGACCGAGCAGATAGAACCGAACTAATCAGTGTCATCGGTAAAGAAATGTAACACTCAACTCGACCGTACTAAATCGTCGGAATGAGAACCACTGCAGCGCGTTTGTAAGATAGTAACGTTTCACCGTCATCCGGCTCATGAAACGTGAAATTTTGAGCTCACAATTGCGCATATTTCGAGAGTCATTGATTCCAGAAAAAATGCAGCGTTGTGTAATTTTTTTTTTATGATTCAAAAAAAGAAATAAATAAATCAAAAAAACAATAATTCTTCGTCACGTTTTTCCAGAAAATCTTGAAGATAATATTAAAAAATGGTCAAATTTATCGACCGTGACGAGAGAACAGAAAATATTTTTTGAAGCGAAAAAAAAAAAATTTGCATCGTTAAATTGTTTACTACTGTTTGATAAATCAGGTCGACCGGATTTGATTGTGATAAATGTTGAAATGGCTGTGGACTATTTTCTCACGGTAAAAATGCCGAAAAATCCTTAAAATTAATGTTTGAATGGTATGCGATAAGGCCGACTGATAAGCGTATTACAGCATCAGTTTGAAAAAAGTAAAAAAAAAAAAAGTCCTACGCAACTTTTTGTAATCATGATCGAAAAATAATGGAAAAAGTCATACAAATCGATAGAAAGTGAGAAAAAAGGACGATGCATCAACGAGTCTGCATTTGGATAATCCAAAAGTCGCGAAGCTCGAAGATTCGTACTAATATTTGCAAAAAAACATTTCGAGTGCGAGTCCACGTAGAAAAATAACGAATAAAGAAATGCGCTATAAATATCTCGAAAATTTATAGCTCGTTACAATTTTTTCATTGCTGTGTTACTGGACAATTCATTTTAAAAAAACTCATCCATAGAGAAAAATTGCAATCTGCGATCGTGACTCTTTGCAACGTGAAGAAAAATCATTCTGGTTCTAATAATAAATCCCCATCGATTGCGGCGCACGGAAGAACAGATGCAGAAAAAAATAGACCCACTAGTAAATTTTCAAGAAATTTGTCGCTTCGTTGAATCAACAATAAATTGTTAAACAAGTTTTTGCAAGATTTTCAGTGGTTTTTCATCGCAAATGACTCTCCATTTGAATACTCGTGTTTAGAACGAAAAATAGTGTTATCGACGATATTGTAGTTTGCATCGTTGCAATGCAACGAAAACTATATTTTTTATTCATTATTTTGATAATTAATGGACTGGTTGCAATTTTTCTAGTAAATTTACTTTTCGAATGGCAAAGAAGACTTTCTCGTTATTGTCGACAAACACTGTAAGAAAATTTTGTGCCATGCTATAAAAAATAATGAGTTATCGTTGCCGTTCAACGATGCAAACTTCAACATCGTTTATAGACGATCTTTATGCTTGAGGAAAACTGTTATTTTCGAAGGCGTATTCGAGACTTACGGGTCTGGCGATATTGGCTGGTCTATTGAGAAGAGTCGATCCTGATTTTCTTGGGGGGCTGGTGTGGTTGAGAGCAGGACTCATGCTACCAACGCGGTTGCTGTTGCTCGTGCTCGATTCCCGTCTTTGCTTTTTAGCTGGACGACGAGCGGAATCAGCGCCACCGCTACTATCCAGTCTTTTTGCCTTTGGAGTTTCCTGCTCATGACAAAATTCCAATTACATTTTTTCAAACGCTTTTAAACTTTCCAGTCGAGAATAACGAGGCAGTGTAACGAGCCCCTGGTGGCCTTGCAGGAACCAAATAAAGTGGCTTGGCGAAAAATTCTCACAAATACAACAATGTATAGAATAAATGAAATAAAATGAATTATAATTCATACTTATAATTTTGAAACCGAATTAATTTTTGTTTATCGTAACAATTAATGATTTGCTAAATTTGCGACTGCGTACAGCGATTTTTCATCATTTTATTTTTAAACAATCAGAAAACCTTGATGTCCAGTTTGGATTCATTTATTTCCGGAGCAAGCTTTTCAGTCAATTTACTAACCTTCCTGGGTTTCGGGGTCTTTGGGCTCTTTTTCTCTGCGTTAATAGAATCTTCTTTGAGACGGTCGAAAAGAGAGTCAGGATCTATGCCGTCGTCCATCACCTGTGAAAATATTTCCAGGTAAAATCGTTGGTTAAGCGCGGTAATCGCCGTTTGTAATTTATCGATTGAAATCTCAACGAAACTCTACCTCTCCTTTGGTGATGTACTCCTCGATAGCTTCGACGGCGTCTTTGAACGTCGTAGATTTGCTCGACTTGACAAGGGTTTCCTTGAATTCTTGGTAAGGCTTGAGACTCGTCTCTTCGATCCAAGCGCTGAAAATAGTCATTTTCATCATTTATTACACTCTCCGCTCATTTTTTTTCTTCATCTTTTCTTTCTGTTAATCGCTCGATTGAAGAAAAGCACTTACTAGTTGTTGGATCCAAAGAAGAATATACATTGCATCGGACCTTTCTTTGTATTCGGCTTCTTCAAGTCTTTGGCATGGGAAACCTTGGGACCCGAGGCATTCCATTAGTTACCGTTTATCCGTACATGTTCAACTTATTTTCTAGGTCACAAGTTTGCGATATTGTAAAAGAATATAAAAACCGCGTCGTTTGTTAACCAAGAAAAAAAACCAAGTTTTCTCGAATCGCTAAATCAACTTTTTCAATCGAGTTATAAAATTATACACGGATTCTTTATGAATTAACGGTGGAATTTTCATTTTCCAAAATTCCAAATTTGATCATTCGGCCCGTAACGGCAGGGTCAGGCGGATTAAACCGTCCAGGTATGCGCATTTACGATTATTACGGCAATATTCTGTTTGATCCTCTTATTGGAATTTCCACCAAACGCGTTAGCAACTGATTCAGGTAATTTTTGTGAAATTGTTATTCGCCGGTTTGAAAAATTGAAATTTCTAGATAAAGAGCTTCTGGATACGATTCCAAAAAATGGAATTATTTTTTTTACGCTTGATGCAAAGTGAATTATAATCGGAGTGTGAATAATCATGGGGACGGGGAAAATTTTTCGAAATGTTTTTTGCATAACCGGAGAGAGCATTGGCTATTTTGATAAAATTTTATAATTTACATTTCGGAAGTAAAAGTTGAATTATAAAATTAGTAACTATCGAATTTGGCGTGGCGATGGAATGTATAAAATTTTTAAATGAATAACTGTACGAGCGAAAATAGCTTCGGTTCATAAGGGATTTGTTGATATATTCGAGTTTCATAACCTCGTACAATGTTTTCCCGCGTACGAAGATCAGCAGATCGAGAAAGCATATCCATTTAGGTTATATTTTTATTTGGTAGTTGCGCGCGAATTTGAATTCGAAATAGAATAGTCGAGTGATGCAAGAATGTGGGATTGGGAGAGTGAAAATGTAAGGTAACGAAGGGTAAATGGGGTAAAAGTGATGGATGAAAAAGTCCCGCCAAAACGTATGGCGGGAGAACGCTACCGATGGCGGAGCCGTAGGACAGACACGTTACAAAAGTAAGCGCGGATAAACCGTTATGCAGGGAAGAGCCCGAGTAACTTACCCGGCCGGGCCACGGTGAGAATCCCTTCATTTTAGCCCTGAAACACACACACAACGAACGAAATTAAATAATTTGTTGGTAATAAACACAGCGATCGATGTATTAACGCGTTAAAATCGATACACACCATACAAGATCGCCCAGTTTGTATTCTTCGCGTGTCTCGGACATTTTGGCGACAGTACGTTCTTCGTTAACGAACGGCAAGCGACTGACTGACGATACTGACGAGCTGCGGCGCCGAGCAGCAAGCGTCGTTTGTGTACGACCGCGTGATCCAAAACACTCACTCCCACTACTCGAAGTAACTACGCTCGTCAGCCGCTGCCGCTTCTTACCCCACAAATTCTGCAATGCGCCCCAATAATTCACCAAGCTCATAACTTCGAATCTTTACACTCTGATGACTCTAAACTATCGCCTTGATGTTTCTGCGGCTATCCAACAAATGCGAGTGAAAAGATGCGAAATGTGACGAAACTCTATTTCCGGATGCGTTCAAAACTCCGTCAACCTAGACAGCATGCCGAATTTCTAACTTCCATCTTTTTTCTTATCCCCACTTCTCCAATCTTTTATTTTTCCCATCTAAACGCATGTAAATTGAAGTAGTCGCACGTTTCGTTAAAAAGTTGCAAGAAAAAAACTAAAGAAACGCAACTTCAATTTACACGCGGTTAGATGAGAGAAATGAAAAAATTCGAAATTAAATATCTCAAATTCTAAACGTCAGAAAAATTTTCTTCAGAGGAGAAAACTGTTAGTTTTTGGTGCCAAGAACGTTTCTAACAAAATTTTGAAAGAATCCTAAATAAAGTCGTTATTTTGTGATAGTAATACGTTAATCATAATTTTTTATAGTTTTCACATTTATTCTCTAATTGCGCACTGAAATGATACATTTCAAAGATACATGTTCAGGTTAATGAATTTTTTTAATGCTATCGTTTTCTTGAATCTAAATTCTGTTTGTTATTTGAACCGTTCCTATATAATAATCTTTTGCTTTGAATTACAAATTGATGCAGTATTTTATTAAATATTAGCAAAATAGTGTCTGTACACTATTTTGACAAATGGCAATTCTTTTTGCTAAGAAAAATAAAATAACTCGAAATTAAACCGGTCCGCGAAGTTGAGAAAAAGCTGCATTTTGCCCGCCGCTTTGAGTCTAGTGAATCCAAAATAAAGGAACGAAAAAGAGACGAGATTACGCAGCCGTGACTCTAGACGTTGGTGAAACTTTGACGTCGCAGCAATTTTACCAGCTGTCAGCCATCGATTGTGTGTGAAAAGTGTCGTTGCTGCATTGACGAGGAGGAACTAAAAAATATTTTCCATTAATCACGCGAAACAGTATTTATAGAGGTCATGAGACGTCTGCCTGAACAAACGGAAACAAATTCGGAGGATAGTGACGAAAATATGGTGCGTAATTGATAGAAATACGGGCTTTGATGTATCTCGTCCGGGCTAGTTGAACTCTTCCCTAGTATATTTTAATGAAAACATTTCACACCTTCGTAATTGTCACATCCCGATCGCCTTGAAATAGTTCATCTCCGCGATTCACCGAACTCGTGAATTTGTGATTTGCGAGTGGATTTTAAAATCTTGTCAATTGTTGCTTTCGCCATCGTAATACCGGACTTTCCGCGCCCATCTATTTAAAAATTAATGACGATCTATAACATTAATCGTTGCACACGACCTCCCTCCTTAATCCCGAGGTTTGTTATCGTTCCAATGCCACTCGCGAGTCGCTTACCATAGTAATCCTCGCTGGCACATCTCGACACAAACTCTTTGTTATTGTTCAACCTTTCCATGCTATTTATTTTGTACTCTCGCTCTATGCGTCGATTAAATCCGTCCGATGTCATTGATATCGTTTAATCATAATTCTCGTCCCACCGTAGGCTCAAATAAACAACGGCATGAGTAACGGTGCGTCAGGCCCGCCGATCGTTATGGCGCTCACCGTTGCTCTGCCTGAAGTTGAAGACAGTTTACCTGGTCATTCCGGAGCGTGCAATATGAATCCAAACTCAACGGCTCAAGCGATGGTAATTATAGCAAAATTACAAACGTTAATCCTTCGAGTACGCACTGGGTCATTTTGACCCAAACGTTTTTTTGTCGCCGATGGTTTGGCATGTGCGCTACAGCAAAATTACAAATATTGACCCTTCGAGTACACACTGGGTCAATTTGACCCGAACGTTTTTTTGTCAACAATGGTTTGGCATGTGCGCTACAGCAAAATTATACATATTGACCCTTCGAGTACACACTGGGTCATTTTGACCCGATCAATTTTTTTGTTACCGATTGTTTGGCATTTATTGGCAAAGAATGTTTATTAAATATGTTCATAAAATACGGATAATTCACTACCAAAAACGTCTCTGCAAAGAAAAAAACACAAAGTTCATATTTACCGGAATAAAACAATTCGAAAAACGCCTCGGGTCAGATTGACCCGAGGCTTATAAGAGGTTTGTACTCGATGGGTTAAAAATAGTTTTTCCATAGCCATTTTTCATTTAATCCGAACATCGATCGAAGTTTCATTGTTGTTCCAAAAAAAGATTCAACGTTATGGCAACGTCATTTCTGAAGCTCTGTACTTTATGTCTCTCTCCTTTACTGCTTATATAAGTTTTTGCATCTCGACACGGTGATATAACCAGGAACATTATTAGCATATTCCAGCTTTATACATTGTCGGAATGTTTGCTTTTTAATACGACTGTAGCAAGAGAACTTGTCTGAAAAATAATATTCGAGCTTGAGTCGTCGGGATGCAATGAATTTCATATTTTCATTCCACATACAGCCTCCGTCTGCGATAATCAGTTTTTTGCAAACTAGCTCGGCCATTCGCGGGGCTCTACAATTTTTTAAAGTTAATATTTCGGAGTGAGTTTCGAAAAGGCTTCTGGTCCAAATGAATATGATATTGTGTTGTAAAAATCGACGAGAATTAGTTGATAATTTGTTGTCAATCTACAAATTGAGAAAAAAATACAAAAGAAAGTACAAGAACATAAAAAAACAACACACAAAATACAAAAAAAAGACAAAATGTATTTTGAAACGAAGAAAATTTTGTGGATAATCTTGAGTGATTTGTGTGTGTGTGTGTTTTTTTTTCCAAATGGTTCTAAATGTCTTTTTAATTGGAAAATAATCGGCGGACCGCTCCCGTTTGTCGATTTTACCGTTTTTCCTTTTTCAGCAGATGCATAATGTCGAGCTGCCGCCGCCGAAGCCAGATTTTTCGGCTCCACCGCCATACGAGGTGGCTACAAAATTGCCGAGTTACGAGGAGGTACAGCGAGAAAAGACGCTGCAAGGGGAGCCGATGCCGCAGCCACAGATTCATCTGGTAATAGATCGTCGATCGAAAGTGACGAGAATCGTGCTTTTTTGTTGTTTTTTCTTTACTATGTGATAATTTGTGACAGCCAACAGGAGGAATCAGGGGTCAGCAGCCACTAACTATTTTGGCGATCGATACGGAAGCAACGGACGGAGATCCTGAGAGTGCATTGCTCGGCACAGACTTTATATTCTTCACTGCTTTTCTGCGTAAGAAAATTCTTCGTAATGTCTCAACAGCATTTAAAAAAAAAAAAAGCCACTAAATTTCATTTCTTTCCATTCCATCTTCGCAGTTGCCTTCTTTTTCAACTGGATTGGATTTTTGTTGCTCATGTGTTTCTGTCATACGATCGCTTCGAGATACGGAGCTCTCGCTGGTTTCGGCCTTTCCCTGACCAAATGGACGCTCATAGTGAAACATTCCACGGATTTGGCTTCTCGCGAAAACTCATGGTTATGGTGGTTGATTATGGCATTCGGTACGTTTTCTCACCATAGCACAAACCTATTTTTCCGAATTTAGCCCTTCGAGTGCATTTTGGGTCAATCAGACCCAAGGCGTTTTTCAAACCGTTGTATTCCTGTAAATATGCATTTTTTTTTTTTGCATCCATGGCTCTGAATTTATATTTTTATCAAACCGAAAGTCAAATGCCAAAAAATCGGTGAGAAAAAATTGTTCGGGTCAAAATGACCCCCGTGTGTACTCGAAGGGTTAAAAAAACTAATTACCAATAGAAACTACTTTTCATTTTATAACTCTTCTCCTCTTGCAGGTGTTCTCATTTGCATACGCGCGATTATTCAATACTTGACCATCAAACGCGGCTGGAAACTTTTGTCCGGTAGTGCTCAAGAGCGTCTGCTCTTTTTCTACTGAAATTCGACCCTCTAATTTCATCGAAAACAACAACAAATGAAAATTCAATTTTGCTCTAAAGCGTCCGGCATTTCAATCGGGAGGGAGGCTCTTATTTGCACCGTATAATAAGCAAACAGAAACCACCCCTCAAACAAAACAAACAAACATTATTCTACATTAGATCGTATAGTATAGTGGCTCGTCGAATTAACAAAAGCGACGAATCGAGGAGGAGGGAGGGGGGTACGAGGCAAGAGAAGAAGCAAAAAAAAAAAAAAATCTACAACTTAAGAAGGTCGGTTACTTACGCCAAAGTTGTTGAAATATTGTCAAATTTCAATAGAATATTAGCCGAAGACTCTTGACTCTTTTTTTTTTTTCAAAAAATATCATCAACTTAATTCAACGAGATTTATTTTCGTGCCTACAATTCGCTTCGACATTGAACGCATTCACAAGAGAAAGAGCGAAACGAATTTTTCAAGATTTATATCATTTTTTATTCTTCATCATTCCTGTACAGCAATTCTGACGGGCGTACCACTTGCAAAATCCCACTAAATCGAATCTAGATCACTCGAAAGATCTTAGTGACTCGTGCGAACGTATTCTCGTATGACCTCTCGCCAACGTATGTTCAATCTGCATTGGCCGTAAAATGTCAAAATTTGGCGAAAAATGTCAAAATTCGGTGAAAAATATCAAAGATTCCGTTATTTCCAATAAAATCCCTTAGAGAGTCGACATGGTACGAGGGAACTATGGTGCCATAGTAATTTCTCATACTCTCTCCGTCAAGTTTAACGAAAAAATGCGAATTTTCATAAATTATGAATATTACAAAAGCATCGTTGATGTTTGAAACAATCGAGGAAACTTGCTCGAGAAAAATCCTTAAACTGCTGGGATTTGCAGTATCTTTTTTACCTTTGCAGACATTTTTAGAATCGGCGATTCTAAATTAAACCGGAATCTTAATTAACGAAGAAGTTTACGACCGTTCTGCTGTTTTCGGGAATACATTCGTGAATATTCACGAACTTATAAACACG
Source organism: Hyposoter dolosus (assembly GCA_963921915.1). NCBI lineage: Eukaryota > Metazoa > Arthropoda > Insecta > Hymenoptera > Ichneumonidae > Hyposoter > Hyposoter dolosus. The sequence goes on from OY998140.1 coordinate 2,208,090, forward strand.
TTTTTTTCTTTTCGTCTGGGAATATTTCGTGGAGCTTTTTCTTTTGAGTTTTCAGTTCATTCTGTCTTTTTATTGCCAATCCCAAAAATGTTCCTATTAGAGAACCAGATTGACGAATCTGTGAATAAAAATCTTTGATTCGTCGCAATGCTTCAGCCGATGGTCCGTTGAAATTTGACAAAACTTTGACTATTTTAGTTCGAGTAAACAGCTTGCTTAAGAGCAAATATAATTGACAATTTGCTGGAATAATTTACTTATGGGGGACGAAATGACACGACGCTCGAGAATTGAACAATTGTCAAGAGCAAAATTCCCTCAAAGCACGTTTAGCACTGTGTCTCACTGCGTGTGATTATAAATTATTGAAAAGAGCTCGCCCCGCTTGAGCCAATTGGAATCGATGTCGGCGACGCTTGCCGTTTCTTTTCGCTTCTTTCTCTCGAAAAACTAAAAATCAATTAATAGGAAGAAACAAAAATAATAATAATGATAACGTTTGCCTTAAGGTATTTCTATTACGAAACGACTTTATATAGAATTCTTTCAAAAATTTGTACAATCGTTCTTGGCACGAAAACTAACAGGTTTCTCCTGTTAAGAAAAATTTTCTGACGTTTAGAATTAGAAATATTTAATTTCCCATTTTTTATTTTTCCCATCTAAACGCGTGTAAATTCAAGTCACGTTTCGTTGAAAAGTTGCAAGAAAAAAAAAAACAAAAGAAACGCGACTTGAATTTACACGCGTAATTAGATGGTAAAAATAAAAAATGGGAAATTAAATATTTCGAATTCTAAACGTAAGAAAATTTTTCTTCACAGGAGAAACCTGTTAGTTTTGGTGCCGAAAACGTTTATACAAAATTTTGAGAGAATCCTAAATCAAGTCGTTTTGTGATAATAATACGTTAAAAGGCGCTCATCGTGTTCGGAGTTGACGCGCAAAAGTGTAATCCTCCTTCTGTTACCGAAATTTAGCTCCTTCAAACGTGGCGAATGAAAATTTGCCGCACGTTTCTCCCGTTATTCCAAGAGTATTAAAACACTAATGAGCAATTTTGGCATTAGAAACGTATGAAAAATGTACGATATTGATTAGCGCACTAGAGGGATTTATTTTAGAGACTTTACCGAGGTGATACAATTTATATTAATAATATGGCCCCTCCTAAAAACGCTTCTTTTTACCATTTAATTTATACATGTATACAGAATTTATAGAAAGCATAAGTTACATTATCTCTATCGAAGATAATAAATATATATGTATATATATGTACGAAGCAAGCACGTTATTGCTCGTGTCGTAACGGTAACGCAGTTTGCATTCATATGATTAACCATTAGAAGGAAAACAAGCAAAAGTCGAGACAAAATTATTGTTATACTATATTGTCTATTCAGGAGTAATAACATTGTAAAGGAACGATGGTTTTTAAATCCACGTACGTCAGTGTAAGTGGACGTTTTTCTCAACCTTTTAAATTTCTTCCTCGACGTTTTATCGCGACGACGATGGAACAATTGCGACAAAAGCGAGGCCACGAATTTCATTAGAACACAGAATACGGAAACAAAAACGACATTTCCGTTTTAGCACACTTCCGTCCGTCAATCCATTGCCTGTCATAACAACAACAAACATTCGAGTTTTTTTTTCTTACTAGTTCCCAAAAAAAAAAAAAAAAAAAAACAAAAAAACCGAATGGGAATTGAGCTTTCGGGCGCCAGACCGGCCAATGAAAATTGTCTTTATTATTCATCGGAGCTAATAAAAAAAAATGCGTGTAAAGATCGTATCGAATTTAACTCTCAATATTCGTGACACGAATTTATTTTCTGTCGTCGAAGCACGTTCTTCTGAAAAAAGTATTAAATCTCGAATCCCACATGGACATAGATTTTGAAGAATCAGATCTAGATTTTGGAGAGGTAATTGCTAATTTTAATCGAAATTTTATCGTTTAATGATTGTTGTACCACCATCTTTGATTATTGATTCCATGATATTAAAATATACCCTCTATCATCAATATACACGTCTATAAAAAAAAAAAGCCTCTTTTTATTTATTCTCCGATGCAGAAAACTGGAGAAATGTAAAAATGTCGACAGCGCTATGAAAAATTCGAGAGTAAATATTAAAAATTATCAGAGTTATCGATTATTCGAGGTTGGCGAGCAGTCGGAATGTTAAAAGGAAATAATAACGAACGCGAAATCGCCTGGTAAATTGCCAGTTTAAAAGAGCTGAAACGAAATCAATTACAAAACAATTACTGCTGAGGTTTATGTGAATTGCTTTTCGTTCCAATTTTCAAAGTGCTTCGCTTAAGCCTTCGAGTATATCTATATACAAGTATCTACAGATATACCGAAGCATACCCGCCTTTATTTTATATTTATCAGTCCAGGGTATATCTATACGTGTGTGTACGATATACACATACGAGTGGATAGTGAAATACGTAGTAGTTTAGTAAAGTGATCCATCACTTTGATGCGATGACGATAAAACGTTTGTGTAAATTGTCTCTCATTCTGGAGTCGAGATTGCGGGAGAACTGTCGACAAACAAAACGTTTGGCTGGGGAATTTTAAGGTATTACTATATGACAAAACTACTTTATTTAGGGTTCTTTTAAAATTTTGTATAAACGTTTTTGGCACCAAAACTAACAATTTTCTCCTCTGAAGAAAAATTTTCTGACGTTTAGAATTTGAGATATTTCATTTCCACTTTTTTTATTTTTCCGATCTAAACGCGTGTAAATTCAAGTCACGTTTCGTTAAAAAGTTGCAAGAAAAAACCAAAAGAAACGCGACTTCAATTTATACGCGTTTAGATGTGAAAAATAAAAAATTGGAAATTAAATATTTCAAATTCTAAACGTCAGGGAATTTTTCTTCAGAGGAGAAAACTGTTAGTTTTGGTGCCAAAAACGTTTGTACACAATTTTAAAAGAATCCTAAATGAAGTCGTTTTGTGATAGTAATACGTTAAAAGAAAGTTTCAATACAATTGAAAGTTTTGAATTTTTCTTTCGGAAAAGAGTCCACAAAAAAAAAAGAAATATTTTATTATCAACGGTCGTCAACTGTAACAACAGTCGATTACGTATCGTTGACCAGGCCAGAAAAATCGAGGGGAGCAGACCAGAGCAGGGAAGACCGCGTGGTAGCAGACGACAACGATGCTTTTCCCCACATCATCGCTGAAATTATATTGCTATCACGCACATAGAGGTTAGCGTCGTTCGTAAAGGAGCCGGAGAGAAGCGGAGAAACGGAGGGATAGACGTCGCGGCAAAACCGGAAGAAGATCACAGTCTGTCTGGCAACCCTGCTGGGTTATTAAATATATATATATATATATATACAAAAAGAATTGGGGAGTATAGATCAGAGGGGTAAAGAGTGGATTTTTTGTTTCTCCCATTTTCGTCGATTAATACGGGGGAAAAAAGTAGTGAACAGAAATTGAAAATAGGCAGCACTGTGACACGAAATCGAAGGAGTGTGTTACGGGAAGAAAAAACTCGCGGGCGGGAAGAGAGGTTATCTGGTTATCACGAGAAGAGAGGGAAAGGGAGCGAGAGAGAGAGAAAGACTCGAGACTGGTGCTCCCCCTCGCGCAGTGATTGATCCTCGGGTAAACAGGTGCATTTCGATCGGACGCTGATTAGTTGGCGTTGTTGGTGTATCTTCCAAGTACCATCACGTCTCATCATTCAAATGTGAATTTCTACGGGTTTTAACGTTTCTACATGCGGTGCAGTGTGTGTATTTATGCGCACAATGTTCAGCCGCATGTTATTTCGTCGAGAACTTTCCCCTCTTTTGTCTAATAAATCGAGAAACACGTTTTTTCTTCGTGCGCGTACCTTTTACCATTGATTCTCCGCTTTCCCAATTTGTTTTGTTTCTTCCTTTCAACAATCGCGTTCGCCTTTCGGCTTATTGTAACCTCCCATCCTGGGTCAAGTAATGAGTGTTTACAACGCGTCTTCGACGGCCTCCGGGGTGGCCGTCGTTACGCCTGAAGGTGCCGACGACTGGGTCGAATTTTGCGACAGACACGCCCGCGCCTCAGCTTCCGACTTTGCCAAGGCTTTCTGTACCTACGTCAGTCTCAATCTACCCGAAAGCGCACGGGCCACTCTGTCACATCGCGACTTTTTACGAAAATTCATCGACACTTTTTGCGAACATTTCGAGAGCGAATATTTACGACGCAGCGCTAGGTTTGTTCTCACGTCTTTTCTTTTCTTTTCCTTTTTGTCTCGTCATCTTTCGTCTCATATTGTTTTTTTTTCTTTTTTACCCTGATCGACACGAAAAACTTTCGGATTTCAAGAAAATTTTCCTTCTCCCCTGTTTTACCATTTCGTACTCTTTATTAATATTTATTACATTTGGTAAACCCAGTAAAAATGTCAAAATAATTCAACAGTCCATTCGGCGGCACTCAAAATTTTTATTATTCGTTATTTCTGAATAATCTCGATGTCATTCTCTCGCCAATATTTTTCCGGGTGCTTGCGAGGAAACTATAGTTTCAAATTGATAAAAAAAAGTTTGCTAAAGTTGTCAGCGTTGGAATGCAACAAAAAATAGTTCTTTTTATCGATGATTCGTTTAATTCACAAAATCGTCTCAATTTTTCCAGCCGCCATAATTTTTGGGTCGTAATTAAATTTCCTTGTGTTCCAAAGATGTAAACTTCAACGTCATATTCTCTGAAGTATAAGCATCGGAAAATGTAAAAAAATGATGACAATGAAGTTTGCAACGTCGAGGCCCAACGGAAAATACTTTTTCTATTAATTGTTTGTTCAATTTTAAAAACCACGACAATTTCGAACCGATTTTGTCTTTGGATCGTAAAAAAAAATCGTTTCATCGTCCTGACCAATTATCGAACAAGAATCTATAGAAAAAACAAAATTTCGTTACTTTCCAACGACACGAACTTCAACATGATAAAAAATGGCAAAACTGTGTGTTTCATATTGATGAAATTTTTCACACTCATTGTTTCCACTCGTTTCATTCGCTTCATGGATAATCCGACGTTACAGATCTCCCTCGTTTCACGATACAAGAAACCCAGCGTCCATCGACAGAGACAGTTCAAATTCCACCGTCCAAAACAACAGAGTCCCGGTGCGAGCTTCGTCGCACGAAGAATTCAGTGATTATTCGGAGCAAGATGGAGAGACGGTATCGCCCAAGCCGGTACACAAACCTTTTTTCCGGCGGCTGTCGTTCAAGGGACTCAAGAAGGGCAAGGGCTTTTTCCATAAACAACAGAGCGACGAAGTTGAGTTGTCGCAGTCGGAACACCGTAAGGACAAACACTCAAAAGCGAAATTATCAAAGATCGTTGTGGAGTGCAGAAAAGAGGGAATTGTGAATTCATTGATGGGCGAGAATGCGGATGGCACGCAAAAGTGGGAGAAATCGAGACTGGCGCTTATCAAAGCGATCGGCGGTTACATGCTGGAATTTTATTCGCCACCGAAAGCAGTGAAGCCGCGCGACGGTGTTTTCTGTTCAGCGATAACGGAGGCCAGAGAAACGACGGCGTTAGAAATGCCAGATCATGAAAACACGTTCGTGCTGAAAACGCAAAACGCTGAATTCGTAATCGAAGCTCACGATTCGAACGACATGAGATCGTGGCTCGCGACCATTAAATACTGCATGAGATTGATTCATCAGAATCCAATGAATTCAGGCTCCGTAGGAAACGACGTTACGAACGAATCCGGCGCTCATGGGACCAACGTCGACGGCGATCGATTGAGAGCCAATTCGGCGAGCAAGAGTTCACGCACGGGTCACGATCATCCGGACGATCTGACCAATCCTCCGGAACTACCGCCCAGACTCCGTACACGTAGCAATAGCAATCTCGAATTGTGCTCGTCGCAGCAAGAGATCGAACAACGTACGTGTCCCGTTTTTTATTACGATATTTTATTTTTATTTTTTATTACCCAACGAATAAGAAAAAAAGCGAAGAAAAAATTTTGATTTTCGAAAAAAAAAAAAAAAAAAACACTTTTATCGGCACATTTCGGTTAGGGATTTTTTTATACTTAACATTTTTTACAAACTATATTTTTCAACCCTTCGTACGAATTCACAAAATTTTTGAAACATATCAAAAAACTTTAAGATGCGAAATCTGAGATGAGAGGAATTTTTTTTTTTTTCTACGTTTTGCCTTCCGTGTGTAATTTCGTAATTATCGCGTTCGAATCTTCGTCGTTGATGTTAGATTTGCTTTTGTTTCTTTGCAGTAGCAGCGAACGAAGGGGAATTGGATCTGTCTACGAGTTTAAGGGAGTACGCCTGGTTCCACGGGACTCTACCGCGATCTGATGCAGCGCAACTCGTTTTGCACAACGCCGCTAACGGACACGGAGTTTTTCTCGTCAGACAAAGTGAAACGAGAAAAGGAGAGTTCGTTCTTACGTTTAATTTCCAAGGAAGAGCCAAGGTGAGACTTGAACCCTCGAAAAAAAAGTTTTCATCTCGAAAGTAAAACACAAATTAATAGGAAAAAGTTGAAAAATCGATCGATCGATCGTGGTTCCGATAAACTGAACAAAAGCGACTGAGCTTGGGGCATAATTCGCCTGCCGATAGAAAACGGTAACCGCGGTATCCAAAATTTTCAATCAAATTTTCATCAAACAAACGAATAAACTGAAGTTTGCGTCGTTGGAATGCAACGGAATTTTTTTTAAATCAATTAATTTTGTAATTCGTGCAGTAATTCCATTTTTTCTGGTGGATTCAGTTTTCGAATCGCGAAGAATCCTGTCACGTGGTTGTGGACAAAAACTGCCCAAGAATTTGACTTGAATTGTTCCAACGTATTACTATCCCAAAAAGACTTTATTTAGGATTCTTTCAAAATTTTGTATTAATCTTTTGGCCACCAAAACTGACAGTTTTCGCCTCTGAAGAAAAATTTTCTAACGTTTACAATTTGAGATATTTAATTTCCCATTTTTGATTTTTCCCATCTAAACGCGTGTAAAGTTGCGTTTCTTTTGTTTTTTTTTTTTCTTGCAACTTTTCAACGAAACGTGACTTGAATTTACACGCGTCGTTTAGATGGGAAAAATAAAAAATTGGAAATGAAATATCTCAAATTCTAATCGTCAGAAAATTTTTCTTTACAGGAGAAAACTGTTAGTTTTGGTGGCCAAAAGGTTAATACAAAATTTTGAAAGATCCCTGAGAAAGTCGTTTTGTGATCGTAATACCTTAAAAAATGGAGAATTTTCGTTGCCTTCGAACGATGGAAACTTGAACGCCGATGAATGGATGATTTTTCGCGTATTCCATTGTCGAGTTCCCTCGAGTTGATTGTGTACGATTTCGCTAATAAAAACACTTGACAATTCACGATATTGGGAGACGTTTTTAAAAATGAAAATGAAAAAATGTTTAGCATCTGCGAATGACGCTGAACGATCAAGGCCATTGCCGGGTGCAACATCTCTGTTTTCCGGCGATATTGGACATGCTGGATCACTTTCGTCAGAACGCGATACCTCTCGAGTCCGGTGGTACGGCGGACGTGATGCTGACGGAGTTTGTGGTGGCAAGCCAGACGAGAGTGGCGCATCATACAGTGGCGAGCGCGAATGCTCAACAACTGCAAGAGCGAAGGCCAGCGGCTGCCCCGGAGCCCAGAGAAGTAAGAGTCAGCAGCGGAAGTCTCACTCCTCTCGAGTGAGCGCGAGTGGCCAACTCCCCACAGTCTGAAGTCTGAACTGCAGACAGTGAGTAGATAAACAAGCTAAAGCGAGATGAGAGTCCCCTTTTTTAACGAACAACAACAACAACAACAACAAAAACGTGATATGTAAACGAGAAAGTATTTCGAGCAAGAATCGACGTGATGAAACGTCGGGCGACGTTTTTTTTCATATTTATTTGGAAAGCAGCTTGAGAGCTGTTCTCTCATTGATTAACGAAGAAATTGCAATACGAAACGTTGGACCGTGGGTGAAGGGGCTCGCTTTCACACAAAACGTTCCCTGAACTTTCCGACGACAATTTCTCTCACCACGAATCATTTTTTTTCTTTTCTTTTCTACTTTTTTCCTTTTTATTCTCAAAGTCTATTAAACCTTCTGTTTATTCATTTTTTTTTCTACTATTGATTTCCCTCTATTGACCTCGTAAAGGAGAGACAAAACAGACGGTCCGAAGATCGTTCCTTCCTCTCGGACAATAGTATTTTAATCACAACTCTTCGTTCGACCGATTATTCAGGTACAGACGTACGGAGGCTCCATCAGGATCAGGCCCGAGTCCTTAGAACCATCGGCACAACAGAACAACAACGTCGCTGATCAAGCAGCCACATCCAGCGGGAGAGCCGTACAAAACGCTTACAGCTTCCTCTGACGCTGGATTCGCACCACTTTACCGTCTGGTTATCGTCTCGTCAGTCCCCCGGATTGAGCCTCAACTTTTCACGCTTCGTTCGAACTACTTGAAGAGCATGCAAGTCTTCCGATCATTGTGTCCGACGAAAAACCATTGACTTTCGAGTTTTCATTGCTGCGCGATCAAACGAAATGTTTTTTCTTTCGTTTCATCCAATTTTTTAAATATCGATTTTATCGAGGAACCTCATTTTGAGTTGCAACGATCGATATTAGAAAATGGCAATAATTTCAAATCTTGCCCAGCTGCGATAAAAGTCATTTCCTCTTATCAGCATTGACAAATTTCTTTGCGGGTAGAGAGTCAAAAATAAATTGCATGTTTGATTGTTGTTTTTTTTTTTTTTTTTCGTTTTTCTTCCAAAACTCTTGGAAAACTTGCGGAATTGAAAAGATTTTTAAATTCCGTTGATGTCAGTCGTGGAAACTCGAACGTCGTGGTTTCCGGAGTTCATCGAGTTTACACATATTTATCTGCGGTCTTGACGTATTCCTCAGATCTGACTTTGGTTGGTTCCTATAAGATGTTTAAATAGAATCGACCTTTGTATTTATTTTTTTTCCGAAGAAAACAAGCCTGAAGTCACAGGTGACGATGGGCCCTTTGAAAAGTTTTGAAATTTATACTGAAAAGAATTTTATACGAGATCGATATGGCGAATAGTGGGAAACTATTGTTTATTGTGCTTTTCAAATTATCACGAAGAATCGATTTCGTCAAATTTTTATTCGTGAAACGTCGAATTGGGGGAGCCCGGCATTTCACAATGAAATTTCGAGTCAAGTTTTTCATACTTTCCTCTATTTTGGAACTCTCTGCGGATCATATCGATCTTTTTCGACCCGAGCGACAACTTTTTTTTTTTTAAAGATCTTGTTTTTTATAACGTTTTATTCAGGAATAAAACAAATGGAGTCTCAGGGTAGAATCAATGGAGAGTATTCTAAAAAAAAAAAATCAGATTTTTTTCTCTCTAAATACGCGACATTTAGTGACAGGACGAAAAAGACCCACGTGGTCCGAGATGCCATAAAAAATCGTATGATCCGCGGAGCGTTGAATCAAATAATTATTAGATAATCTTCGAATTGGCTGAGTACAAAATAAATTATATCCGAAATGCGGAGCGTGAATGTTGCCTTTGTCGCTCGTATCGTTTGAATAAGTATTTGTCAAATAATCTCGACGAAAAACAATGAAATTGTATTTAAATGCAAAGTGATACTGTGCCATGGGTTGGATCTGAGAAATTGATAAGCGGAACAATTCTATGGGAAAGAAAGTCAGAAAGAAAAAAGTGCACGGAAAATTATATAAAAAATTACTATGCCATCATTATTCCCTGGTACCACCATATCGTCCCTCTGAGAAATTTTAGCAAAGAGAGTAATTTTTCATTCATATTCTATCGGAAATAGCGGGAAATTTTGACATTTTTCGTGGCAGGAGGACGCTATTCGCTATTTCTCTAATCTTTAATAACTCTGGGGTGACAATCTCTATTCTCAGATGTCTCCATTCTTAAATAACTCCCTTCGGAATAACTCTGTGTGTTTTCAGAACTCTATTCGTTAGTTATTTCATTCTTAAAAATCATCAATCTAAATTATTTCTATTCTAAACATCTCTATGCTTAAAAATTTCTATTCGAAAATATGTCTCGTTCCAGAAATCTCTATTCTTAATTATCTTTGTTCATAATTATGGTCAAAGATACTTACGAACGAAGATAATTAAGAATAGAGGTGTCTGGAACGAGACTGATTAGCGAATAGAGATTTTCAAGCATTGAGAATTTGAGAATAGAGATAATTTAGCATAGAGACTTTTAAGAATCAAGTTACTAACGAATAGAGTTCATTACACATAAAGTTATTACGAAGCGAGTTTTTTAAAGAATAGAGATTGTCACCCCAGAGTTATTGAAGAATAGAGAAATAGCGAATAGAGTTGTCCTGTCTTTTTCGGCCAATTTCAGATAAAAAATTACACTATGTATTTGCTAAACGTTCTCAGAGGGACGATCTGGTACCAGGGAACAATGTTGGCATAGTAATTTTTTATATAATTTCCTCTCCGTGTGGATATTCTGTAAAGAAAAAACGGTGTTGCTGTCGCCTTGTCAAGTACCGGAAGCTTATAATCGTATACGAGCCCAATTTACCCTCCAAGCTTTGTAATTTTGGAGCGCCTTTTTCTCGTTTTCGAAATCCTCGTGATGCACGAGTATTTTCTATCGAGAATTTTTAAAAAATGGACTAAAAATCCGAGTCCAGCGTCACGATAGATCGAAAGAGCCACGATTTAAAAAAATAAAAAATGGATCGACGTCTTGCACAAATTATTAGATATTCGCGTAACGATCCAGATGCAAACGAAATCATGGAACTGTAAATATCGATACTTAAAAAAAATATTAGGCAACTACGACGATTAGGATCACGATATCGCTGTCCGAGGATTCTTTTCATCAAACAGTGTTTTTATTCGGGAGAAAGTTTTCGTACTCAATGAATGTACGTGCTATAAATCGTTTATTCAAAATTCCTGAATATTCAGGATCATGCCACTGCGAGGACTTGCTTCTTCGTTACAAAGAAATGCAGAATTATCTGCATTTTGAAATAAGACTGGACACAACCGATTTTTCAGGTTTGCAACTGTACTAGACACTTTTAGCGAAACGTACCCATGAGATTCTCGAGGAAAGTTAAAAATGAGCTGCATTTCCTTTTTACATTGATTTTTTTTCGACGCTCGTTACTAGGAGAAAAAAAAATACGAATCGATGGGTAAGGAGAATGGAAATTGATTCGTACGACGTTCCGAAATTGTCAAGCGTTTGCGGGTTTTTAAAATGTTCCGTTACATTGGCAGAATTTTATTGATTACTCGGTATGGAGCTTTTTTGCCATTGTCGCAGCATCCGAGCCTCTGAATAACGTTGAAAAATGAAAAAATTCATCTCATTTTTAACTTGGACGAGTGAGGAGGAAAAAAATAATGCTTCGGTTATATTTCGCTATCGAATCGAGTCAACGAAGCTTCGTGTCTTCAATTTTGTTTGCTCGCTAGTCCTTATTTTCCTATATACGTAATTCGATTTTTTCGTACAATGTTTTTTACATAGCTCGAATGATCAGCAAAGTTCAGAAGCTCAATTTTTATGCAAGCCGCATTTTCTTGTTTCCATAATGTAAATATCCCAAACATGTGTCTCGTTTTTTTTTTTTATTGTTTAGAGAATATGTGTGTGTGTGTGTGTGTGAAAATATGATTGAAACTCGATCCTTGAACGTTTATTGTCTAAAAATTCCCTAATTCCGTGCACCGGGGTTTCCGCGCTATCGCACTGGCGATTACGATGAAAAAAAAACCCGAAAAAATTCGTGGCCAACCTTCAGACTGTCCTTTTGAACGGAGAATATAAATTTTCATTTTTCCGATTTCTAATCTTTTTTTTTTTTTCATCAAATATCAAACGATGTACGAAAAAGGCCGAAGGAAAATAATCACAACTTTTTTCATTGGCGAGGGAATTCTGTGGTTTCGAATGGAAAACGTGTGCACGCGGTTGAAAATGAAGAAACGAGCGTTTGTATATCTTGTATCGTGTAACTAACGGCCGCTAAAATAATTGTTGAATGGAAATAACGAGTTTGGTCGCGATGTTGCGAGAAAGGAGGAAATATGCGGAAAATGGTAAAAGACATCTGCGAGCTGATTCTGTTAAAGAATCATCATTTTTATTCAAAAAAAGAAAAACGAATACAAAATGAAAACAGACAATTCCTTCACGCACATCGCGCAAAGCTCGAAATTATTGTTGTATGTTACGTGTCTGAGAGAAATGAAATTATCGAAAGGAGGAGACTTGAAAATCCGACCATTGTACTCGAGCTTCGCGTCGTTCTTAATCGCTGAAATTTAAAGGAAAATTCCATCGTTATGTGTTCCGTGGAGCTCTCCTAGAGACGGAACATCGTAATTCCGTGATTTTCGAGCGGAATTTAATACGTGAGAATTCATGTACAGTACCTATCTAGTCTAAATAAATAATAAGCCTTGGAAAAATCACTTTAAAGCTGGAACGATTATTCACCAATGTATGTTAACAATCATTTGAATTCTAATCGCAGCTTTAGCCGTCGTCGTCTATAACCGGTGATATCTGCAATTTAAAGAATTCTCAGTTTTAGTTGCCACCAAAAGTTTGACCTTGGGTTCCCGCACACTCATTTTTACTGGCTCTCGGTCGAAGACAATTTGCGAAAACCCGAATGCGAGAGAACCGAGTGTGCAGACGTTGGGCTAGAGACATTTTTACGATTTTCTACGATGTTGAAATTTGCATCGTTGGAATGCAACGAAATTCCGTTTTTCCTTGAGCAGGGGCTCAAGATTTTTGTTCGATATTTGGTCAGGACATTGAAACAATTTTTTTTTTTTTTTTTCATCCAAAGAGAAAATCGGTACGAAAATTGTCATGATTTTTGAAATTTAACGAAAAATTAATAGATAAAGTATTTTTCGTTGGACCCCGACGTTGCAAATTTTTTTTTTTTTAATATTTTTTATATATGGATCATTTTCTTACGTAATATTCCACGTAACAGGGCGTTCCAATGTCGCTCTTGACCATGTATTGAAAAGACAACAATCCATATTCGTCAGTCCTGACCGAGACTTTGGTAGCGCAGCTTAGCGCTTTCATCGCGGGTCTGATGTGCACAAATTTGTAACCAAATGTCGATGCTCCCTTGCAGTTGAAATAGCTGACCAAATCACTGTCGTGCGGCAGTTCTATTCGACAAAGACCGCCTAAACCGTGTGTGCTTATCCTGAAATACGGAGGCTCGGGCGACAGATGCAACTGAGGAAGAAAAAACAATATCGACTCAATTGACAATCAGGGTCACGAATCCGATTAACTTTATGAACTTGGACGACACCCTTGTCGACTGAAGAAAGCATTATCGGTGGTTCAGCCCCGTCGAGTTGACTAATAAATGTCAACAGGGCACACGAAGAAAAAAAAAGATGAACAAAGTTTTTTTTCCCATAAAATGAAAAAAAAAAAAAAAAAAAAAAAACAAAATTTATCGCTAAATCCCGTACGTTGATTCTTTTCCCAAAAATATTTTATTTCCTGAGAAAGGTTCTCAAGTAACAAATTTTCTATAAATTTTCGGGGTTTGCATTTGGACAGAGTGAATTTTTTTTTCCAATAATTGCTTCGAGTAAGTTCTCGTGGTTCTCAAATTTTTTTTCTTTACCTCCATGACCTCGCTGGTAGGATCCACTTCGTTTAAAAAATCTCGTAATAGTTCAGTCTGTAGAACGACTTTGTTGTACACGGTCTCTGGGTCTAAATGGAAATCTATGAGTTCGTCAGGTTGCTGTGTTTTTAAAGAACAATCGGTAACTGCGCCGTCCTCGACTATCAAAATAGATACGGGATGACCGATGCCCTGAGAAAAATCGTTTCAATTTTATTCTCTAAACTTTTCAATCAACATTTGCCCTCTCCTCGTGTGAATCGAAATGTTTCTTTACTTTGTAAAATAACTGGAGAGCGACGCTTGTTCCCTGCGATGATAAACCGCTCCAAAACATTCCCAAGCATTCCACCAGGATCACCAAGTTTATTTTGAATCTCACATCCTCCTGCAGATTGTATTCTTCGAATACTCCGCTAGGAATGTAGCAACTGCCTTGCATACATTTAGAGTCTTCCACTGTGACTCTCAGACCAGTTTCTGTAGCTGAACATGTTGCCTCCTGAATTTAATAAAAATCATCAATTTTCAAATCGTTGAGGACACGCGGACAGTCTGTAAACGTCGTTTTTCTCTTTTATATTTCTACACCGTATTTATACCCCATAGAACTGTATGGGGTCGAAAAAAATCATCTAAATTATTCCACCATTTTTCTCTAATTTTAGATTTTATTACATTTTATTTATTCAATTCATTTTATTTGTTTCATTTATTCAATTATTTTATTTATTTCATTTATTTCATTTATTTTACAAGTAGAAAGTGAAAGTTTTTGGAAATGGTGATGAAAAATGAATGAAAATTTTGCAAGTCTACCGGCTTAAAGTTGACCGATCTCAGCAGCTGAACAAAAGTTTTGAGATTGCCCAGTTTGGCCGCAAAGACATAATCATTGGAAAGCTGGGTCATTGTGTTGGTAAGAAAATTGATAGAGCAGCAGGCTTTTCAATTGTTCCGGCGATATCAGTTTGGTCGCCAACTTTTTATGATCTACCGTTGCCAACCAGGCAGCCAGAACATGTTTGCAAGTCAACTCCGAATGTTCTCCGAGGACTTGGTACCTGCAGATAAAAATGTTAAAACGTCATAACGACAGTCTCTGAGAATCATTAGAAAATCTGATTAGGAAAAAAAATATCAAAAGTCCAATCTTCCAAATATCATTGTTGGAAAAAATTTTTATTTAAAGAGACCTGAATGCAGGACAGGGACAAAAATTGATTTCAGGATAAACCATGTAAGCTTCCCCCGAATGGCCTTGAACCTGGAGAACCCAACGTGCAGAGTGTCCCTCGTCCAATGTCGCGGTTTGTTCGGTTTTCGCAGCTGAGATACGCGTCACGGAAGCTGATTCATAAAGTTCTAATGCTCTTTCGAAAACCCCACCAAACACATCGAACAATTTCAAAAGATTTTCATCGGAGACTGCAAAAGAATACGACGTTGTAATTTTTGTTACAGCAGGTTCGATGTGTTTATTTGAAAAAGAAACACATACATTTGCCTTCTGCTAAAAAATCAACAGCTGATTCCTCGAGCACGAGTTTGGCGAGACGATGAATCGTCGAATCGAATTTTCCTTCTTTCGCGTTTTGAATCGTTGCTTCGGGTTGATTCATGTAAACTTATTATTTTTCGTGTAGCAATAATAGAGATTATTTCCGACAGTCGCGATACTTTTGAACTGTTTCCCCGGGTGTTTTATAAATCGCCGTGAAACTAACACTCCTCGCAAGATCGCAGGATCGAGTTAGTAAAAAGTAGAAAGATATCTGAAGGCAAGGTTCCTGGAAGATCCGTCGCAGTGGCGTTCCTGCGCAGTTCTTATTGTTTATTTTTTATTATCAAAATGCATTCTTGTTGATTGTACGCATTTTTCTCATTACATTAAAAAAAAAACATCAGACATCGAGAAAGTTGTATGTTTTTTCCCAACCTGGCACATGAACCGATCCTCATGCATTGCGGGTTGGAATTGAAAAGTGTACTATTGAATGAAATATACTGAAATGTTTTATTCAGTTTTGCTCGATATCACAAGCCTCTGCCTCTAAATCGTCAATTTTGTGTCACACTACCATATCCCTATCTCCAACTACCCTGCTCCGATGAGAGTATGGAGCAATTTTTGAAATCCAAAGAACCAGAGGTTACCGACCAGCAGTGATATAACATATATATTGTTCCAGTTCGCAACGACGATGGAATTCGTAATTACTATTGTACCGACGTGAATACACGAAATATATATATATCCAAACATTATACCGGCTCGAATTCTCGTTTTTTTTTTATCTCGTCTGTCACTTTCGTCAAAGTAAATTCGAATGAATTAACACAAGAACCAGCAAGGACGAATTTGCAAGGACAAGTCAGTCGTGGCGTTGATGGATAATAAACTTTTTGTCAATCGTACAAGAAACGCCGAATTAATCGTACGTCCGATAAGACCGCGAAAAGCGAATCGCTAATTATAGGTTATGTTTACTATCATCACAAACAGAAACGATCCCACTGAATACTCAAATCCTAGCATTAGGGAACGGTTTTCTCTCGACTGACAAGAACGTGAATTATCTTTTACAGAAATTAAAATGTTTGATGTGAAAGCAGCTTTGAAAGAAGCGCGCAATCATTTGCGAGAGCATCGTTACATCGAGGCGATGAAACAATGTCAAAAAATTCTTCAAGAAAAAAAAGACAATTACACAGCTCTCGTGATGCTCGCAGCAGCGTTGCGCGAAATCGAAGAACATAAATCTCAAACGCCGGTCGCTCTCAAAAAAGCTATCGACTTGAATCCTGACAATCCGATAGCCTGGCAAGGTCTTGTCGCTTATTACGAAAAAGAACCTGATAATGCCGATGCCTGGATCTGGCTGGTACCTGCGTACTGCAAGCTTTTACAGCTCGACAGGTATATTTCCATAATCCAGGTAATAGAATTCTGTGCAAAACTTGACTAATCCACAAAAACGAATCGGCAACTTGATTGGATCAAGTTACAAACTCTACGCTCCCTGGGTCAACCGGTTCTGATGTATCGACAAACTTTTTAGTATAACGTTGAGTCCATAGCTAGAAAATACGACTTCTCATGATTCTGATAGTTTATCAATTATTGTTGTTAACTTTTTAGATGATTTTGAAATTATTATTATTATCTTTTGTGTTAACTATTAATTTATACGATGTTGAAGTTTGCAACGTTGAGTTCCAACGAAGAATCGGTTTTTCTATTGATTGTTTGTTCAATTAAAAAAACCATGACAATTTTCGTAGCGATTTTCTCTTTTGATCCTAAAAAATGATCGTTTTATTGTCCTGACCAAATATTCAATAACAATCTCGGGCTCAGCTCAAGAAAAAACAGAATTTCGTAGTATTCCAACGATGCCAACTTCAGCTTCCTTGAATTATCATCTTTCTGGTTAATTATTAAACTTTTATCTTTTTGGATAATTATTAAATTTGTATCTTTTGGGTTAATTATTAAATGATTATTGATTTTTTTTTGGTTCATTATTGAATTATTATTATTATCTTGTTGGAAAATTATAAAATGATTTTTGATACGATAACGGTCACAATATAATGCAATTTTTAGCCAATCGCCAAAGTTTAGTCACTACGCTACGGAAATTTCACGCTTATCGGTGAGACTGAACGATGACAAAACAGTGGAAGCAGTTTTCAACACGCTGGTGGAGCTGAGGAACGAAATTAATGACGACAGAGCAAAATGCATAGAAATTTCGCTAATGAACTTGTTCATTAAGTTTCCAAAAATAGCTCAGGAACACGGGATTTTGTATGAAAAAGTTTTGTCTTCCGTTATCAAGGATGAGACTTGCAAAGATCGTCAAGAATACTTCCGGAAATATCTCAGAATACTCCACAAGACGAACAAGCTCGAAGCGCTTTTGGGAGTCGCTTTACAAATGTACGAAATCTTTCCCAAAGATCCCAATCCGTTAGGTAACGAAATTTCCTTCCTGATCAATGAAAAGTTTCACTCAAATTGGTCGGATCGTTTTTTTAGCCTATTTTTCATTTTTATTCTCCAGAATGGATTTGCAGAGTCTATTCGGAACAAACAGTCCTCGAGGGAGCTTGCGAAGGTGTGCAGATCGAGGAAATACACAAAGCCCTGTTCGCCCTCGAGCCCCAATCGCATTTGGCAACTTTTGCCAGAGGAATCCAACTATGGCGCGATAACAATCTCATTGAATCTCGTGATATTCTCAACCGTGCTGTTACTTTGAATCCCAAGCTTTTCCACGCTTGGATCTTCCTTGGTGAAATCAATTTAAAACTCCACTGCTGGCTCGACGCTGAAAATTCAGCCCTTAATGCTCTTCGACTCTGCGACCATCGCGAAAGTGAGATTCGCGAAAGAATCGATTTGGTACTGATTGAGGCTTTGGCCAAAAGTGGTAACCGCAAAAAATGCTCTCAAGCTATCGAGGAATGCCAAAAGGTAGGGGGGGGCCAAACCTTTTTCAAGTTTGCATCTTTGGAATTCAACGAAATTTTGTTTTTTCTTGAGCAGAGCTCATGATTCTTGTTCGATATTTGGTCAGGACAATAAAACCACGTTTTTTTAGTATCCAAAGACAAAATTACCACGAAAATTGTCATGGTTTTTTAAATTGAACAAATAATTGATAGAAAAACGTATTTTTCTTTGGACAACGCTGCGAACTTGTGTTTCATGTCGCAAAAAACTTGAAACGTTTATGTGACAAAGCTATTTCGCTACAAACCCAAAAAATTCATAATTTCTGGTTTCCAGTTACTCGCAACGAAGGAAACGAGTCGTGTGAAACTTCTCCTAGCCCGGGCTTACGTTTTTTTGGATGATTCGCGCAGTGAAGCTCTGCTCGAGGAGCTCGAGCGAAAAGATGAAACGCGAATCGAAGCGACGGTACTGCGCGCTCTGGGCCTGCTGGAACGAGGAAAATATGAAGAGGCGACCGATGTCGTCGGTTCTGCTCTCGAGACTTCCGAAGCTTGGATGATCCTCGGCGAAATAAATTGGCTCACGGACAACTACGCTCACAGCGTGATGGCTTTCCTCAGAGGAATTCAAGCTGATCCTAACAATTTCCGCTGTTTCCTCTTTCTGGGACATTATTATCGGGAACGTGGCAACGACCTTGAAAAATCTCGCAAATGTTACCAAAAAGCATTGCGCATAAATCCCAACTCGGACGAGGCAGGTGTCGGACTAAGTACGGCCTTCAGACTCACGAAAAACACTGTAAGTTAACGCTCCGATCCAAAGAACCACTGTCGCATCGTCGAACCTCTGACCCTTGAATTTAAAACAACGATGATAAAAAAATTCATTTAAATTTATTGGTTTAGGAAGCGAACATGCAGATGCTACTACGAGTCACTACAACCGAAGGTGGTGGACCCAAGTGGGCTTGGTTGCAATTAGGATTGCAGCAACTGGATCAAGGCGAAGTTAGCCAAGCGATCAAATCGTTGCGTTACGTTATCCGAGCGGACCCGAACGACAAGTACAGTAGCTGTTCCGAATTACCAAAAAAAAAAAAAAAACAAGATGCTCGAATCTTCCTCTATGAGGAACCATATTTTTTATTTCGGCTTCCTCATAGAGGAAGCTTTGAGCATCGTGCATCTTGAACATCTTGAGGAAGCAATTTGCAAATTACAATTTGCAGCGTTTTTTGTATTTGCATTTAAATTATATAACTTCGACAACTTTTCTAGAAAGTAAAGAGGAAGTACAGTCTTATGCACAGTATCTTACAAAATTTGCAAAAATTAAAGCTGTTTGACGATTTTTCAAAAAACTCAGATTTTTGTAAAATTCGAAAAATCATAAAATTTAAACCGTTGAACCGGTATTTCCTAAATACCAATCTTCCTACAATGATACTCTATTTATAAAAAAAAAAAAACAAAATTAGTAATAAATCTTAAAATTTGCGAAAGTTAGAGCGGTTACACCCATTTTTTTGAAAATTTCAAAAGGTCGTAAAATTCGCATTTTTATAGCAATTCCGACAAAATTCTCAGAGAATGTATCTCAAACCGTTCTCGAGTTATAAACGTTTGAATTTTGCAGTGCCAGAACATACACACACACACACACACACATCCGGACATTTTTTCTAAATATGATTTGTTGGGACATTTCGAGCACATTGAAATTGAAAAAATGAAAAAAAAAAAAAATTCACCATCACATAGCTTTCTCTACAAGAAAGCAAAAACCATAGTTTTTTTATTTTATTTTTTTTTCAATTCATTTTATAATTCATGCAGTACTTCTGATTTTTCTGGTGGATTCAGTTTTCGAATCGCAAAGAATCCTGTCTCGTTCTCATAGACAAAAACTGCATGAAAATTTGGCTCTCTGCGTAAAAAAAAAAAAAATATCGCTGCTTTCCAACGAAGCAAACTTCAACCTCATTTTTTAGAATAAAAAAAAAATGCAATTTTAGGGAATTTCGATTGATTGAATTTTCAGTCATTGCTGGGAATCGTTGGCCGACGCTTATTTGGCCCGAGGAGCTCATACATCGGCTCTCAAGTCTTACCAGAGAGCTTTGGAGCTCAGTCCAGGATCTTTATACCCGATGATTCAGTTAGCGAATATAAAAGTGGTTCGTGTAGCGAAGAACAATTAATCGACGAAACGTTGAATAATAACGATAAGAGGATGACTCGTTTCACAGGTTCTCGGACAACACGAAGAAGCGAAGGCAGATTTTGCCAATGTTTTGATCCAGGAGCCTCGGTACATTCCTGCGTTGAAGGGTCTCGCGGAAACTTGTCTCGGACTCGCGAGAGGAAACGCGCGTCAACAATTGCTCGGTCGGGCTCGACGTAACGCTCAAAAAGCTGCGGACAGTCTCACCGATGCGATCGTCGAGAACAGCGAGCTTTCCTGCATCTGGAAGTTACTCGGCGATGCTTGCTACATTGTCGCAATACTTCCGGATAAATATTGTTATTTAGAAGTTGCACCGGGTCTCATGAAGTCCGAGAGCCAAGAGGATCGAATCGTGATTAAAAAGACTCAATTATTCGTATTGGCCTCACGGTAAATACACGAGACACTGGTCATCAACGTATATTTTTATATTAACCATTTTCCTGCGAAAACGACGGAGAAATTAATGAAACTAAAAGTTTTTCAATCAATCCTTAACGCCTGAAGAATTAAAATTATTTTCCATCTTTCAGATGCTTCTGCAGAGCCTTGAATCTCTCCAAAGACTCGTCATTGCTCTGGCACGATCTCGCCTGTTGCTATTTATCGCAAATGAAATCAGACCCAAACGCAAATCGTCGTCAATTAGCGGAAAAGTGTCTCGCAGCTGCTAAACAAGCAATAAAACTCTGTCCGTCTACGTGGGTTCACTGGAACATGCTAACAGCTGTTTGCATGACCGAGGAAGTGAAAAACTACGCTCTTGCTCAGCATTGCTGCGTTATGGCTATCGACAGAGAGCCGAACAATGCCATCGCGTGGACAAACCTTGGAACGCTATACTTGAGTCTTGGTAAGGACGTAATTAAATATTCATTTGTATTTTTTCTGTAATTAGGAGCAAGTTAGGAGCACGTACTCTAGTGCGTCTTGTCGTCGGGGCTTTCATCGCTTGCTTGCCACTGTCGCGACACTTCGATTCGTGTCTTTAATGTCCCATAATCCGAGCTCATCGAGATTCTGACCTGGCAAAGCTTGGAAAAATTGATGAAAATTGATTAAGCGTATGAAAATGTGATTTTGGCGAAAATTTTCTGTTTTTTTTTTTGTTTCAAATACGCAGATCACTACAAAGCGAATGAGACTTTTTCGTGAACCCGGCACGTAGATTCGTGTATTTAATGTGGCATAAACTCAGCTCATCGAGATTCCGGCCTGGCAGAGCTTGAAAAAATCGATGAAAATTGATCAAGGTATTACTATCACAAAACGACTTTATTTAGGGTTCTTTCAAATTTTTATAAATAATGTTTTCTCCTATGAAGAAAAATTTTCTGACGTTTAGAATTTGAGATATTCAATTTTTAATTTTTCCTGTCCAAACGCGTGTAAATTGAAGTCACGTTTCGTTAAAAAGTTTCTAAAATCGAGTTGCAAAAAAGTATTTAGGATTTTTTTGCGGATAGCCTTAAAGGTTACGAGCTGAATTTTTTTAAGAAAAACCCTTAACACATTTTTTTGCAACTCATAAACGAAACGCGACTTCAATTTACAAGTTTTTTTATTTACAATTATTAGTTTCGGTGTCAAGAATCTTCATAAAGAATTATTAAAAATCCTAAATAAAGTAATTTCGTGATAGTAATACATTAGGCGCATGAAAATTTAGTTTTGGGAAGAATTCTCATTTTTTGTTTTGTTTTTTTTTTTTGCCAAATATGCAGGAGATCACTACAAAGCGAATGAGGCTTTTTCACGAGCCCAGCGCGTAGATCCCGAGTACCTTAATAGCTGGATTGGACAAGCAATGATCGCCGAGGCTGTGGACAGAAAAGAAGCGATGGATCTTTATCGTCACGCTACGAGTCTCGGTTACCACAGCCAAGGGGCGATCGGTTACGCCCATTGGGTATTAACGACCCTTCTTGATCCAGAGGCCAAACAAGACCCACTTTATACTTATACGATCGAAAATATGCACGCAGTTGCAGTTGCCACGGACGCGATGACCTGGTACATCGGTATGGATAAACGAGGAAAAAAAAACATGTCCATTCTAATCTCGGACTAAGAAAGAATAACATCTTTATATTTTATTATCCGTTGACCCGTAGAACGAGTTCCCAAAGACGCGTGTGGACATAATGCTCTTGGTTTGTTACTCGAGCGTAAAAGACTCGTGGCTCCAGCAGCTCGTGAATTCCGAGAGGCTATAAGACTCGAAAAGGACGAAACAAAGAAGGATTTCCTTAGAATTAATCTCGCTCGGGTTCTCGTGCAATTGGGCGAGTACGAAAAATCGATTCAGGCTTGCAAGGAAATTAAAACAGCGAGCTTCAAATCCCACTGTCAACTTGCTCTCTCGTTGTTCAAAGGTTTGTAGCCAGTCTCTCGTTAGTAAACAATCCACAAAGGATGCTTGAAAAAACGAAAGAGAGGACGAAATCTTCGATTCTCCTTTTTGTCAAATTCAAAATTTTAACTGCAGCCACCGCTCGTTCTCATTGCGTCTCATTTATCTTTAGAGTCGCAAACTTCAACATCGCGTCCGTAAATTACGCTGGATTTTGCAACGTTCCGGTCCAACGAAAAATACGTTTTTTTAACAATTGTTTGTTCAATTTCAAAAACCATGACGATTTTCGTACCAATTTTGCCTTTGGATCGTAAAAAAAGATAGTTTTATCGTCTTGAGCTCTGCTGGCGATAAAATAGAATTTCGATGCATCAAGATCGTATTATCTGTTTGTTTCTCTTTAGCACGACGTTTCGAAGAGTCCTACGCAGCTTACGAGGCAACATTGAATTGGCTGGCAGATGCCGGTTCCGACAAGGCTCATGTTTTGTGTGCGATGGCTGCGATGGCCTACATGTTCCAGGGGGTTGACGATGTTAAAACTTTGCTCTTTCAATGTATACAAATACAACCACCGACTGTTGCTGGTCTGCTTGCTGCAGCGGCGCTGGGCTTGCTCCACGACGATGCAAATCTTACTGGTCTCGTTCTGCACGAACTTGAACCTCACAAAGACGAGCCTGAGAATCGTCACCATGTCGCCATACTCTCAGCTTATTCGCGCCTTGTTTATGGGGATCTCGACGGTGCTATAAGGATTCTGTCTAAAGCTGTGCATCGTCATCCCGGTAGGTCATCGATTCGCCAAGAAAAATTAACCTTCGCAATAAACTTTACGAATTTTTAAAATTAACCAAATTTTTCGAGCCGATATTCTTTTCGGTTCGCAAAAAATCGATCGTGTCATCATTGGAAATATATTCTGCATTTGAATAATGAGCTCTGTCGGAAAAAAAAGATTTCCGTCGCATTCCAACGATGCGAACCTCGACGTAATCTCCTGGGGTCTCTGGAACCATGACTCAACATTTTTTCGTCAATATTACGAATGAATATCGAGCTACTTGTTGCTAAGAAAATTTACTTCTCTGTGATAAGCGTACGTTACGATTTTTTATTTTTCTCTCGCAGATGACATCGGAAGCTGGGTCGGTCTCGTGAAAATTCTGTTGCAATGTAATTCACGGGCGTTTGCGCATTGCGCTCAGAAAGCAATGCTCCTCGGGCGGAAAACGTCGGCAGTCGGCGTATCGCAAGTGGCATGCATTTCTTCCCTGGGCGATCTGACTGACGAAGTCAACGACGGGATGATCGATAGCCAGAGGAAGAGCAAGGACAGTCCGAGGAGAGGATTGCGATCGGTTCAAAAAACGGTTTTCTCATTTCCCGGCAATGTAGAGAGTTGGGCAAATTTCGTTGTCGCACTGTCTCCGGGGTAAAGTTCTAATCTGACGATAATCACGAAACTTGCCTCTGGCTAATCGTTCCCACTTTTAATGACTGTAATTATTTCCCCAGGCTCACAGCAACTAATGCGAAACCCAATGCCGCATGGATCGCGCGTTTGATATCGATCGTTCGAAACCAGTTCAAATCAACAACTAAACCAATGGATGATTGGCTCTTGAAAAACGAGACCGAAGCGAAGGAAATCGCTTCGAAGTTTCGCTCTCAGAGCAACGAATATTCTAACGCGACTCTCGTCGCTTAAATAACCATCTCCATATTTTTTTACCTCAATGCCAGGCAACGTCGGGACTTTGACCAGATTTTCATCCATGTGCACTCTCCATATCATTCGTAGATCAAAAACAGACGGAAAGAAAATTGTATCGAAAATTACTATGCCAGCATAGTTCCCTGGTGCTATATCGTCCCCCTGAGAAATTTTAGCAAATACATAGTCATTTTTCATCTGGAATTGGGCGAGAAATGTCAAAATTTGACAAAAAATGTCAAAATTTCCGCGATTTCCGATAGAATATCAATGAAAAATTACTATGTCTTTGCTCAAATTTCTCAGAGGGACGATGTGGTACCAGGAAACTATGGTGGCATAGTAATTTTTTATATAATTTTCTCTCGGTGCACAAAAGCACGAATTAAAACTTAAAAATTAACGTTACAGAATCACAACAGGGATTCAGGAAACATGAATCAATTTTTATTCATCGGAATCTAAGTTCCCATGAAAATGAATGGAAATTTCTTCCATATAAAATAAAATGTTATTATATTTTCATGAAAACTGACATTCCACACCATCAAAATCGTTCGTCGTCCGAGATCATCCTCCGTTTCTATTCTGTAACGATAATTTTCAATTTTTGATTCTCTCATCCATGAAAACACACAAAAACACACTGAGAGAATTAAAATCTAAACGTTACAGTCACAGAATCGAAATAAGTGATGACCTTGAAGATTAATCAATTTTTATTGATCAGAATGTAAATTCTCATGAAAATTGACAACGTGCGCAGTGAAAATCGCTCAACGTCCGAGATCATCCTCCGTTTCTATTCGGTAACGGTAATTTTCAATTTTTCATTCTCTTCGTGCTTGCGATCATAAAATTTCCTCAGCCGCCGTTTTTTTCCAAGGGGCTCGAGCATCAAACGGCAAACTGGGTACTTGGATATCCGAGGATACTGGATAGATATTAAAAAAGATTTTTCACATGATTCCGAATAAATATAAAAACGTGTATGGCACATCGAGACTTTTGAGAATTCATTGCAACCAAATTCTGTTCGTAGCAACAAATATTCTTGCGTCTTTCAACCCCAATTCGTGAACGTTCTTTTGGGACTTTAATTAAATAACAATAATAATAATTCCGTGAAAAAATTAATGGTCAACCATCGGACTGGACTTTTGAAGCGTGAATAGCGATTTTTCAAAATTTCTTATTTTCAGTCAATTGTTCTTTATCTAATGACAAGCAATGTGCAAAGAAGGCCAGACGAAAACGTGCCCGGGTCAAGGGTTGAGGATTAAAGCAATTAGGATCACGTTTACTCGAGTCGATTGATTTCTGTTCGAACCATTCTGGCAATTTGGTCAGTTGTGTTATAACATTAGTAAACGTTTTAAACTTTGGTTTCAGAGAGTTTATTGCGGAGTGAGTTTCGTCGTCGAAAACGTGTAAAAATTCATTTAAAAAAAACAATGAAACTTTGTCGGGAAGATTTTATAAAGATCGTAGTGATTCAGGGCTCGTTCGATTAACATTTGAGACTCGCCTCAAGTGTTCATAGTACGAAGCATGTCTCCTACCGAGTGTGTAATTTTCCGCGGTCCCCCAATTTCCCTGTCGCTTCAAAATTTCCGTTTTTTTGTTCGCTATTTTCATCGGATTCCTATGAATGGTTACGAATTCAGTGAATCCATTCGTTTCTCGTGCAAGTATGAATTTTTGTGTCACCGGATTTATTCACACTTCCATAGACCAAATGAGATCGCAGCATCGATCGATTATTTTTTTTGACACTTTACAGGCTTTTCATATTATCGAGCAGGCATCGATCGCACTAGACGAATTGTAACCTTTACACAAGATCCCGGAGTCCAGGTCTGCGAACGGCCTTCGAAACTCCTTCGAAACGTCGTCCGTACATTCGATTCTGGCCACCCTCGCGCATCTCGTAGGCCGGTTTCATTTCAATTTCTATGTTTATGTGATCGTCTAAAGTCTGGGAGAAAAAAATGGACAAAAATTAATGAACGCAATGTTCGAGGACGAAAAATCGTGAGTCCGTCGAATTCTACACAGAATATAAAAAATTACTATGACGTCAGAGTTCTCTGGTACCATTTCATAGCTTTGAGAGATTTTAGCAAATACTTGGCAATTTTTCATCGGGAATTGCGCGAAAAACGTGCTAATTTGGCGAAAAAATTTTCTGCTTTTTTTTAAAATAGAATACGAATGAAAAATTACTGTGGATTTGATAAAATTGCTTGGAAGGGCGACATGGTACCAGAAAACTGATGTCAAAATAATTTTCGATATTATTTTCTCTTTGTGTAAATGATAATTACATCGTCTTGCACTAAATTGCTGTTTTTTATCAATTCCAAGAGTTTCACGATTTCCGCATCAGGAGCAACATTGTTTCTCTTGATGGCAGCTTCGACCGTTTCAATCTGAAAGAATCGTTCATGGAAAAAAATGAAAAATGTTTAATCAAGTTATAAAATCCGAGATTTGTGGTTTCTGGACAAAAAAAATCATACCGTGTCTTTGAAGTATGTTTCTTTCCTGAGACTGGGATCGTCCGTTTGCAGCGAGTGTCTGAAGAACGGAACGATATCGTAAAGTCTATCAATGTGCGCGAACGCCATTATCTTCAAACACCGTATCCCAATGTAACGGGGTTTCCTAGCGCCTGTTAATATCTCAAGTGCGACATGAGCTTGGCCTTGCGCCAACGCAAGAGCACTCAGATGAATGAGGACTCTTCGGACTATCGGATACCCACGACGATTCAATTCGCACCAAAGGTCCAAAGCGTACTTCAAACTTTCTGGCGTATTCTGAAATTAGGGAGCAAAAGGTTTTTCAACGTGTGAACCTGAATACGCTGAAGGGGATTGTTCCCTTTTTTTTCTCGAGTAATTCGGTTCCCCCATAGATTTTGGCATCAAAATTTAGACTCGAAGTGGCAAAAAAAAACAAAACTTTCAGGTCATTGTAATCCTCCACGGACTTTTTATGGCGCCCCGGATCACGTGGATCCTTTTCGTCCTGCCTATCTCACTTATTTGGAGAAAAAAAAATCTGGAAAAATTCTAGAATACTCTCCATTGAATCTACTTTGAGGTTTTATAGTTGTTATAGTCGTTGCACTTGTTTTATTGCTGAAAAAAAACATTTCAAAAAAAAGATTTTCGAAAAAAAAACGTCGCTTGGGTGGTAAAAGACGCGTGTGGTCCGTGGGGGTTTAATCAACATTTTTCGTGTTTATACTCGACATCAAGACACTGCATGACGATTTTGAAGTTTGCATCGTTGGAATGCAACGAAATTCTGTTTTTTTCCAAAGCAGAGCTCGAGATTTTTATTCAATATTTGGTCAGGACAATAAATCGATTTTTTTTTTCAGGATCCAAACACAAAATCGATACGAAAATTATCGTGGTTTTTAAAATTGAACGAACTATTAATAGGAAAATGCATTTTTCGTGGACACCAACGCTGCACCAACTTCAGTGTCACGTGGACTTAAGATTTTTTGCGTCTCACCTCGCGGTAACAGCCTGCGGTCACGAGTATCAGAGCGTTCCTGGGATGTACATGACCGTCCGTCAGTTTTTGTTGGATGACGTCGTAAACTTGTTGCATTGCAGGGTATTGTTTATTCTCGTACAGCATATCGAGAAGAAGTTGATACGAGGTGAGTTGGTTGAAGAACATGGAAAACTCTGGGTTGTTGAAAAGTTCCAAGGCTTGTTGGTATTCGTTGAGAGTGTACAGAGCTCTCATGACAATAGGGCCGAAATTATAACTGCCGAATCTTAGATCGCCGTTCTGACTGTTGAATTTCTTTAACATCTTGACAACGAGTTGGGTGTCTCTTGGAGTATTCTCAATCAGATGCAGCATCACTTTTAAATCCTCCGTAAAAATCATGCCGGTCGCATCGTTCGCGACGTACGTTTCCATTTTGTTGCGGAACTCATCCTCAAGATTGAGGAATTGATTTTTGTAATGTTTGCGTGTGCTCTGATACGCAGGGAGCCCCAGAGTCTGTTTGCTGAGCAGCGTGCGTATTTCTATATCGTAACAAATTGTAAAAACGAGATTATTTCTCTCATTATTTCTCATATTAATTATTTACTCGAAGTATTTCCGAAGTAATTGTAAAATATCGAACTTTTGTTGAATTTATTTATTTTAACTTTAAAATCCACCATTTTTATCGACAGCTTAATCTGATTTTAATCGATGAAGTAAGTTTTGATCGTATGGTGGTCCATTGAAAACAGCAAGAATAATTTATTACAGCAATTTGGTAAGTGGATTTCACGCCTCGAAATACGTTCGTGGAGAGAAAAGTTTTTAGGTTATGAAAAATAATATTTACGATTGAAGGCTACGTGACGAGTGACATTCTTGCTCAAAAGTCCTAAATTCAGCTTCATGAAGCATCTCACGCTTCCTGCCATTTTCCACAATTGTCAATGAGTTTTTTAGACAATGAAGAATTGCAAGTAAACTATTCGGCTATTCGGAGCAGGTTATGGACTCGTGTGTCTTGTGCTCTCGCCCTATTCACGGTTCTGGAGCCAAGAAAAAATCTCGAGATGTTGAAGATGGCGCCACGTAATAGGAAAAACATTTGAAGTCGCGGTTCGTCGTCGTCCACAATTAACTTTTTTTCACAACCAACCGCCATGCCGTTTGTTGTGGATGCGCTTAACTGTTTATAAACTTCCTTTTCGGGGTTTAATTATTACCTAGCCATAATATTTTTAAAATTTTTTTATTTATTATTATTCCCGCGTATACCCTTCCGGGTTTTTACGATTCCTTCCCAACACCTAACCCCCATTTTTACTCCCCCATGGAAATATCTGCCTCTCCTCCCAATCGTAACAATTTTTTATGTCGTATTCCTACTCTGCGACGACGTTTTTTTTGTTCACCCCAAGACATATGTTAGTTCAAGTTTGTTCTTCAACATGAATATGCACAAAACTATTTTCTCATATCCTGCTTGCCGCATATACAAATGGCCGACTACTGGTTGATGTTCAATTGCACAGTAATTGTTCCATCCCATAACGTAGTATAACACAGCAAACGGAACAAATGTTCACGCCTTCGGAACAATTTTGAAAACGTTACTCGTAACTTATTCTGCGAAATGGCAACACCGCCGGATGCGAAACGATCTGTGATCGTGTGCATCTTTTTTGTGCAGACATAAACATGTCACCATTGTGGATACTTAACAAAAAACTTAACAATAAGAATAAAGTTCGGAAAAAATTATATGACAAGGTTATTCTTCTCTTTACGGAAACTCGACCATTGTGCGAAAAGAAAGAAGGAACGTAGATGCCAGTTTTATGCTTCGGAATAATGAATGAAAAGGGTTAGAATTACGAATTGGGCCGCTGTATTTTTGCGAAAGATTTTCATTCATAAATTGTCGGATATATATGGCAGCACCAAAGCAAAGGGGAGATTCGCTGCAGGTGGCAACATAATCATTCGGTACAAACAGCAAAACTCGTGCCGAAAAGTCCGATCCACGTCATCCTTTCGTTGAAGAAATCTATGAATGTCCCACAACCCTTTCGTACGTACGTGACCGGTAGTCAATTTACGATCTATTTTGATGCACATACTTATTCGAAATATACAGGTGAGTAAACAAAAATCATGGTGACTCTATCGGCTTTAATATACCAAGTGCTCCAGGACGACTTTTGGAAATGTAGTGTAAAAGGGCGATGTATAGTTTATTCAATCCTTTCTCACCGCATAGTCGAGGCAGGGAGAGAGTGAGAAAGAAACAAAGAGGGAGAATCTATAGTACGATGATGGATACTGCGAGGGTGGGGAAAGGTTCCAAAATAAAACACAATCGAGGGACACCCAGCGTGTGTCTTGCATTGTTCTCGGTGAAAATCGCATGCCTGCGTCGTCTCATAACCAAAAGACGAGGCTCTCAAACAACGAGTTTGTTTTGTACATAAATACATGGGCATTTTCGCGACATAATAGATTTCTTGAATCTATACATAGATATTTACACTGAAAATTTTGACCTGGCGCTGTTTATTTTATTATATTAACTGACTTTACAACTGGAGACTGACTGGACCTCTCGATTTATTATTCTTTGCGAGAGCCACCATTCCGGCACTTCAGACGACGAACCCTTTGCACTGCATGGCGATCGAGCGAACGATCTTGCTTGCGTCGCATCGATAAACTTTTATGTAAAACTGCATCGCGAGGAATATTTCTAATCGTCTAATTGATAGAAAATTCATAATTAAATTTTTTTTTCTTTTAAATACATTGAAAAATTATTTATTCTCGGGTAAACCCTCGCGGGTTTTTACGGCGTTTTTAAAAATATTTTGTCCCCAAATAGCACGGTACACATTTTTTTTAGGTTATATTTTATTGTATGCAGTATGTAATTCGGTAGTTTTGGCATTTTCGACACGGGTATCGCCGTGTCGTCTAATATTTTGGATTCCGGCATTTTATTTTTATTTGCCGAATATTCAGGAAATCTCCTCACGACGACCCTTTTATTTTTACCCAAATGTGTCGTAAAACATAAAAACAAACTTGCGATTCCAAAGCCTCGAAGCTGACTATAGAGAATGATGAAAAAATTTTATTTTCACGATGATTAAACAAAAAGAAATTCAGCAAAAATGAACGGATTTCGTAAAACCAAACGAGTAAGAAAATCTCCAACGTTGCGATAAAGACATTGCGATGTGTGTTCTGGGCCATCTGCGCCCATGTAAACAAAAATATGAGGAGAATGCTCGCACGTGCTGTTTATTCCCATTACTCGAGAAAAGCCCAGGAGCGTGAAGTACATGGGAAAAGAATGCGGCGCGTCAGCAATTTCAAGAGTCCGCATCGAGCAATTTTCGTAAATTCAGCCAACATTTTGTTTCTGGCAGAGAAAACTTCCTTGGCCTCAAGAAAGTGACCTAGCCTGAGTTTTTTTTTTTGATTTTTGATTTTGAGAAAATAGAAAAAAAAACTATTTTCTACATTTTTCGACACGTACGTACAAAATCGAGTTTTATTCTCGACAAGTTAATTTTTTTTCCTTCGAGAATGATACACCTTTATTTTTTCTACTCAATTAAAAAAAAAAAATCATACCCCGACAAGCTCGATCAATCAACGACTATATTCCATGTCGTTGCAGGTCTACCATTCGAAAAAAAATCAAAAAATTACAAATTCTTTTTTATATACTGTCGTCTATTGTTGCTGTCACTTCCATCGCATTGGCGACGCATGATCATGAGTCAGACACGATCGTAATTAAATTGCAGAGGATTTTATTCATTCCAACGAATAAAGCTCTCGCGAGGATTTTTCTCCGCCTGCGGTATCGTTCCTACTACCCTACATGCGCAGGTATTATATTCCATGATTGTCACTTCCGGTGATTTCCCCCTTTTATATCCCGCCGCGTACATACACACACACACACACGCACGCACGCACACACACACACACACACGACACACACACAAATATAGCCGCAAAAAGGGGGAGGTTCACGCCCTGCAGTGAGTCACTTATAAGTATAATGCTGGTCCGATAGGATCGCGAGCAGTTACTTGGTGCTAGTTAACGAGTGCGAAGCACATTCGTGCGAAAGCAAAAAAAAAACTGCCCGCGCACCGGAGGAAAGGGGATCTTATAATTATATTATGACGCTTCTCTGTAGGGGAATAAACTGCTCGAGTAAAGACGTTACCGCGTGTACGTAATATATGTTATGGGAAGAAAAAAATCGTCTCGGAAGCAGAGGGTACCGGCATATTGGCCACATGTTTGTAAATCGTCGTGAATAATAATAAAAAAGAATTTCTCCTGGAATTATTCATGTGTGCTAATTTTTTAAATCCACTACGGTTCGTGGATTTATTCATTATTTCCCCGATGTATTTTTTTTTTCTCGATTTTTCCTCGCACATTGGTCACAATAGATCGAAAAGGTTTTTGTAGTTCGAAACCCGGTAGGCTAGCCATTCGGCACGTTGTAAATATGCTTAGCAATTAAGCTCGGTCATGGTGTTGTTAATTATTCGGTTACAATTGCTCATTACTGGGTTTCAAACATTTTTCAATCGAGCTGGAACGCTTAAGAAATGCTCCTTGGACTATGAACACCGTTAGACTGGCTCCTCGTAGAAAGGTCAAGTATATGAGTGTCGAGAAAATTCGAGTGATGACGCGACCATTATAAACGCTATAATGTGCGTGTCTTATTATAATTTCTACGACGAGTCTATAAAATAATGCGAGTGGAATAAAAATGTGTAGCATTTGGACGCAGTACTAACGACAATTCATTTTTGTCGCTCTCTGAAAATATTCAAAACGCGTTTTGTTGTTCCGAACGCAGGCTAGCTGCTCGGATGGCGGGTCTACTTTCTATCGTTTTTACAAGGAGCGTAATCCTCTAGACCTCCTGTCATTTCTTAAAGGGCTTTATTCTCTTGCGAACATGGGGATTAAAAGTCCCTGCGCGTCCAAACAACGACACACTTCCCTGACTCGTTAATCCCTCTCTCTCTCTCTCTCTCTCCCTTTTTGTCTTTCATTCGTATATGACTTGCGCATCGGTCAATGGGAACGGACTAACTTCACGAGGTTTGCACACCGTTCGGCGGTTCGTAGGGATTCAAGGTCTTGTCGGGGGAGCAGCAAGCTCGACCGTGTCGAAAGACAGTAAGGTCATTAAAGGAATTTGCCAAGCCGGAGTTACAGCCGCAAAGAAGCTGTCCTTTCTAACACCCCTCTTGTCTTTTGTACAATGAGTCGGGGGAAACCCCGCGAAAATTGAACGAATCTAACCCAAAAACTATCGAAAATATTTACAGGCTCAATAAAACGTTGCCATAATATTTTATTTTTAAAGTTTCTTCTATTTACGACAAACAAGTCAATATAATTATATCGTGAAAAAACAACAGGCCTTCACGCACGAGCGAGTCTTTGCTCGCTCGTGCGTGCGTTCTAATTTTCCAAAAATCAATAAGAAAAAGTTGTCTTTCGCACTCGATGCTTTTACGACTCGGAGAAGGGATTATTTTCGATAATTCACAATCAGCTGTAGACCGAAAGAATTCTGCGTCCCTCCGTTTGTTTCATTATATGCGGAGTGAAGAGGTTTTCCTACTCTGAGTCACCGAAACTCTTTTTCTGCGATACAAGAGCGGCGTTAATTCTTGTACATCGCGCGATGAGAATCGGCATAAGCAGGCAAAAGGATTGCCATATCCCGCGAACAGTTTTCATAAAATTAAGCTATTTTGGACAGGTTCACAATAAGTCGCGCGGGATATCTGCCGCCATATTTTACGTAACTACGATTATTGTTCAAGGACAAGGCCATTTCCGCTTTATTTTGCTTATAATCTTTGTTGTCTTTGGAAATGGGTGCGTGGAGAAATGACGGATGAATAGATTTTGAAGGGTGCGTAGGCGTTTAAGACACACACACACAGGACGAGAGAGATAAAATCAAACGATGGATTAGCTCTCCTCAGTGGCACCTGGTCGATTTTTCCGGTTTCCTAAATTAATCGCAATAAAAGCCAGCTTGGTCTGCTCCGTCCCGCCATGTCCTTCCATTTCCCTAAATATATACCTGGTGTGTACCTATTGAGGCATATATAGATATACACATGCATAGCCAATAGTCGCCTCGATCGATTTAGCAGGTGAACGGGCGAGGGGTAGGGGGCGCCACTTTGTTTTCTTTTCTCTCGTTCTCTTTCTCCGAGCGTTGTTATTGCCGTCCTTTCCGTCGTCTATTATGCGCGTCCCCAACGCCGAGAATCGACGTACAATTTTCTACCCAGCTGTGCACACGTATAGTGTGTGACTGTAGCAGAGCCTGCAGAGCATTCAGTTTCGGCACGAACGTTCAACAAGGAACACGCGCAAGACCAAAGAACCAACGGAGATAGACGCTAACGCCTTTTTGCGAGTTCGTGTCTATTTTTCAAAAGATTACACCACATCGGTGTTATTGTTTTTATTTTCTCTTACGAGCAAGCCTTAGAGAGCAAAGTCGCAACTCTCGAAAAAATCTCAGGGACAAGTTTCAAAAACAATCGAACGCGAAGGCGAATAAAAATCACTCGGAATAACTTCGTGTTGGTTTTTCGTAAACGCATTCCTCGGAACAGTGATCTCTTGTGATTCAACGAATACCGGATTTTGTTCCGCGGATGTTTACTATCCGCCTTTTCAATCACAACGTTTGTGCGCGCGAGTGAAATACTTCGGGAATTCTAGACATTTTTGTAAATATTGACTGACGAGCCCCGCGCGTGTGTGCGATTGAGACTCCACCATCTCGGAGACGAAAAATCAGTGCGCGGCATATTTTCATCGCACGAAACAGTGTCGTTAACATATTTAAACAATTGCCGTTGTTGTTTGTGCTTCCCTGTTAATGTTTTTGTAGTACCCAAAAGTGTTGTTCGAACTATTCATTCAAAATGTCATTCACATCGTGACACAGGAACGGACGGCTTGACAACGACTCTGGAAAAAAGGTACGACGACTCGGCAACTTACTGCATTTTTTCATAGCTCTCGATTACGTTCGACAATTTAATAGATTGATCAAAATTTACAATCCACACAAAAGCTTCTTAGTTTTATATTTCATTGGCAAATAAATATTTTATCCTCGACTCGGGGGCGTCTTTCCTCACTCCGCTGGTGGTAGAACATGGCGGCCGTGAATCTCATTGGCCAATGTTTGAACTTGAATATTCTCCCTACTATATACATGACGAATTGAATAAACATCGCGATGCACACCTGTCAACCTCCTCGCGTTTTTCTCGCTGCGTCCTCTTCGTGTTTGTTGATTGTTTTTAAAATGCTCACTAATTATCTTCATCAATTACGAATGAGGTTAGGATCCGTTTTCTAAATCGATTAATAACGAGCTTGCCTTATCTCGCTCATAAATGCGATTCCGACGTTATAACGATTAACACTTCGTCCGAAAACCTGGGTCATTCGTGTCCGGGAAAATATGCGACGGATCGGTCCATTTATTCGATCAAATATGGATGAAAACATATATTTTCCTACAATTTTATAATTGAAACTCCAAGATAACGTATTACTATCACAAAACGACATTAATTAGGATTCTTTCAAAATTTTGCACAAACGTTCTTGGCATCGAAACTAAAAGTTTTCTCCTTTGAAGAAAAATTTTCTGATGTTTAGAATTTGAAATATTTAATTTCCAAATTTTTATTTTTCACATCTAAACGCATGTAAATTGAAGTTGCGTTTCTTTTGCTTTTTTCTTGCAACTTTTTAACGAAACGTGACTTGAATTTACACGCGTTTAGATGGGAAAAATAAAAAAATTGGAAATTAAATATCCCGAGTTCTAAACGTCAGAAAATTTTTCTTCATAGGAGAAAACTGTTAGTTTTCATGCCAAGAACGTTTGTACTAAATTTTGAAAGAACGACAAATAGAGTCGTTTCGTTATATAGTAATACCTTAAAGATTTCAAACAGTAGCCTGCATTTTTTCAGAATTTTTGGAATAGAACAAAGTGTTAAAAATCACTAAGTAACGTCCTTTTTCTCAGAAAAACATTAAGAAGTTTTTGAGCACGAAAAATGGTCGAAAAGTTGACAAAAACTAATCGAGTCCCTTTTGCTTATGAATTTTTCTCAGGATTCCTAGAAATGGCAGGTGGAGACGCAGAACTTTGTGGTTTTTTGGACGCCAAGTTACCCGGCGGTCGGTGCATGTCGCAAAGAGTGAAAAAACGTTCTCTAGCTCCGTGGAAAGTTTGGCGAAGACATTGGTGTTCCGTTCGCAAATTAGGTCCTGGTTTGGGAGTGGAAATTCAACTGGATTGCGGAATAAGTAACAGCGGCTTCTCCAACGAGCGTAAAAACTTGATCAAAGTTCCGTCCGACGCGATTTTGTGCAGAACCGAGTCGAGAACAAAGCAGTTTGCTTTTGGCATTTTTCCACCGAAAGAGAGAAAACCGCTGCTTTACTTGTGCAGCACTTCGGAAAGCGATACCCAGAGGTGGATGGCTAATCTGCGACATCTCTTGAAGCCGAGAAAGCACAGATTCCTGGAAGGAACTTTCAACATGTCCATGGTCGACAACACCCATTCGAGGGCAGCTGGACTAACCGGTAATTATTTTTATCTTTAATCGACTGTCAAAATTCAAGATTATCAAAAAACTCGACTTTTGCTAATTTTCTGACGTTTAGAATTCGAGAAAATTAATTTCCAATTTGTTTATTTTTCCCATCTAAACGCGTGTAAATTGAAGTTGCGTTTCGTTAAAAAGTTGCAAGAAAAAAAACAAAAGAAACGCGACTTCAATTTACATGCGTTTGAATGGGAAAAATAAAAGATTGGAAATTAAATATTACGAATTCTAAATGTCAGAAAATTTTTCTTCAGCCCCAATACCCCTAAATAAAGTCGTCTCGTGATAGTAATACCTTAAACAAATTGAGAGCTTTCGTTGCCTACCAACGATGCAAACGTGCGAATCCGTTGTTCGTATAATACACATTAAGTGATTCGGATGAAATGGCAAAGAGCGAAACTTACTTTTTGGCTTATTGGGTTGCAGGTCTCCACGGTGATCTCATAGCGAGTCGTTCGGGAGTTTTTATCAAGGACGTGAGCACGGGCGACATAGTTGAGAATTTCGAGTGGAAAGAAATGAGTCAGTTCCATTTATCAACATCGGGACGTCCCGAAGACGTGAAGCGCATATGCGTGATCCACACGACAAAAGAATTCCGAACGGGCGTTGGAGAACTGCAAATGTTCTGTTTAAACGCGCCGAAGCTTCTCCAGGATTTAGTGACGCAAGGTCGTGGCCCAAAAGTGCGCCACATGACGCAGCGTCCCTTGAGCCTCAGCGAAGGTGATTTGAGGCTCTCCATACACAACGATGGAGACTTTGGAAATTTGCCCGTACTCAAGAGCAAAGTAGCTTCGAGCCTCATCAACGCTGGCCTGGGCCTTTTATTATCCTCGCGTTCAGGCAGCGAAGCCAAATTGATAAACGACATGGCGGAAAATCATTGTCCCGAAAAAAACAAGTTGGCAAAAGTCGCAAGAAATCATACTCGCGCCATCGACAACGTTTATCAACCGGAGCCAGCGAGTACACCGAACATCAGTTCGAGTCTCGAGGAGCTCGAGGAAGAATCGTCGCCGCGTCGAATCTCCAACATTTCCACAGCCTCAGGAATTTACGAAGAGATAATCGAGACCCAAGCGACTAATTCTTTAAACATTCGGATTCATTCCAACATTTACGAGGTCCCGAAAGATTTGCTCTTGAAAAACTCGAGTTTCCAAGAAACTCCGCCACCGCTGCCGCCCAGGAAACGTTGCGCCTCAAATCCAACGAGAAACAGGAGCTTGAGCGACGACGGTTTGGACTCTGAAGGTGGAACGAGATCCGCCACGCCCTGCACCCAGGAAGAGAGAACCCCAGAAGACAAAGTATCGCCTGGGCATCAGGAAATATTGGAAAACACCGATTACGTGCCAATGTCTCCGAGACTCAAGGATCTCGCTATTCACCAGTTGCAAACCAACGAACCAACACAAGAGGAAGTTTACATGGTTATGAGATAAATCAAAATAATTCGTATCACAATTTCCGATGTGTTCAGAATGACCTTGAACTCGGGGGAGTGTCCGCTGGAAGTCACAGTCAAAAATTAGCCGAGTAACCGGAGCGAAATTCGCAAAGTCCTAGATTGCTCAACGACGTTTCGAGCCTCAGCGATTACTTCCAGCGACAC
Source organism: Hyposoter dolosus (assembly GCA_963921915.1). Taxonomy (NCBI): domain Eukaryota; kingdom Metazoa; phylum Arthropoda; class Insecta; order Hymenoptera; family Ichneumonidae; genus Hyposoter; species Hyposoter dolosus. The sequence goes on from OY998140.1 coordinate 2,246,470, forward strand.
GCTAACTATTAATTAAGCTGTACCGACGACGATCTCATAAACTACCAAAAAATTAAGAAGAAAAATAAGCGACTGGTTACAATTCCAATAGCCGAGAATGCTCGCTCTCTCGAGACTTGGCATTGGAAATCCTGAACGCGGAGGTCAATGCTGAGCAATAAACGTCTAAAGAAATAAAATTTTCAAAGTTTCTGCATACTTGACCTAAATAATGACATTGCAAGGGTTTCAACAATGTTTTTCCTATTTTCCAGAATTCTGGAACAACTCTAACCTATCGTCATTGTTTTCGAGAACTTGAGGGGGGGCTTGGAATTAATTTTAATGCTAAAACGAAAGACTGCGATCTCAGGAAGATTACAGAGTCCGAAAACATTATTTTGCTGTTATAACGTAGCTCAATAACTCGAGATCCCATTACGAAAGGAAAATATTTATTAAGGATAATGAACTTATCGATAAAAGGCTCACAGTCCATTGAAAATCGCTTGGAAAAAGGTACGACGGTAATAATGCCACGACGTTCAAGTTCGCATCCTTGTAATGCAACGAAAACTCATTATTTTTTATAGCAGAGCACAAAATTTCTTCGCCATTCGAAAACTGAAATTACTAGAAAAATTGCAACGAGTAATTTTCTAAATATTGAACAAAAAATATATTTTTCGTTGTATTCCAAGGATCGAAACTTCAGTATCTTATAACGCCATATTTGTACCTCGAGTAACTCAAAGTTCAAAAGACGATATCATCGAGATTTAAAAACGAATCATTACAACGGGGACGAATGAATTTCGACAAGGCTGCGATTTTTTTCAAAAATCAGGCAATTCCGTTCTTCTGGTAAATTTTCTATTTTCATACATCTCAACTTTATCCTACTGAGGAAAAACAAAGTATTTCATGAAGAGTTTTTACACAGTTTGGAAATAAATATTCACCCATTTTTCTACGACTCTGAGGCAAAGAAAAAACTTTTAGTGGTCGTAAAAAATATTGATAACGATTTCATCACGTCCAAGTATTTTCTCTCATCTACAACAATCAACCAGAATTATTAAGGAACGAAATGATTCTCTATACTTTTGAATTCGAACATTTCTCGTGTCGACACAACAATAACGTCCAGGAATATCTAGATTAAGCAATTTTACGAACACTAATGAAATTTTTATAGCTCGATGATGAATTTACAAGACGAACCGTCATATCGAATAATTAAGCGTAACATTTCGTTTTCTGGCAAAATACAATCGTAGGCATAACTCTTAAGCAGCTCTCGCCAAATGTCTGTATCGCCTTCTGCCGTGTGCCTCCAGAATTCATTGACGAGAAGAAAGAATCGATGCTCGATTTGAAAATAGGAAAATATAAAAATTCACTTAAAAATTCCAATTCGCTTTCCCCATGGATTGTGCTTTCAGTGAGTTTCGCTAGTTTTATCTCAATTGTGTAAATAATTAGTCAACTAAAAACGTTGCTTAGTGTTTATTTCGAGTTGAAGATTGTAAAAAACCATTTTTATTAATAACAATGGATTTCAAAATTTATTGCTGCTCAGAGCATCGTTTTTATTCCAAAGGGCTAGATTTGTTGAACTTTGTTGCACTCCATACTCGACCATTTGTGCGAATTTTGCTCCAAAAAATGCATATCCTCGAATACATTATCAATCCGTATTCGACAATTTCTCTTTAAGGTACTACTATCACAAAACGACTTTAGGGTTCTTTTAAAATTTTGTATAAACGTTCTTGGCACCAAAACTATAATAGTTTTCTCTTCTGAAGAAAAATTTTCTGACGTTTAGAATTTGAGATATTTAATTTCCAATTTTTTACTTTTCCCATCTAAGCGCGTGTAAATTCAAGTCACGTTTCGTTAAAAAGTTGCAAGAAAAAAAACAAAAGAAACGCGACTTGAATTTACACGCGTTTAGATGGGAAAAATTAAAAATTAGAAAATTTGTCTTCAGAGAAGAAAACTGTTAGTTTTGGTGCCAGGAACGTTTATACTAAATTTTGACAGAATCCTAAATAAAGTCGTTTTGTAATAGTAATGCGTTAAATTGCAAAAGTCTCATGTAAATTAGAATTTTTCATGACCATCGCGTCGAGGCTCCAATATATTCTTTTTTCATAGGAGTTTCTCGACCGCACACATTTCATGCATCGTACATTGCCAAGAACGAGTTGAACTAAATTGTGATAGTACGTACGCGCGTCTCCCAGGAAAATATTAGTTGAAACGATTTATAAATGTTAAGGCTGTTTACGTTATACTGTTGGAGCGATGGGACGAAAAAAATGAAAGATTGGCTCCGAATGAAAGCTTTGAAAAAATGTAGCAGAAATTATATTCTATTCGTAATTATTATTTCGATGTAATCATTTCCTGGATATATTACATTATCATTATATTTGTCGCCGCTTACAAATCATATCTAAGAAAACAGTTACGGTCACCATGATTTTTTCATGAACCGATTTCTGTTGTTAAAAAAAACAAAAAAAAATTATTGGCAGCGGTTTTCGATATTGTTCCAACTCGCAATGATAATCCATTAATCGAGTGCTTTTTGTTATGGGAAAATATATGACGTTTATCAATGGCGGAAAATACTTTATATGTTTATTGCGATAAAAAAATAAATACAATTTCAACAATGTTTTTTTCCATTGGTTATCTCCTTCGGCAAAAGCTGATACCCAACCGTCCTTTGACCGGCGAACAGAGCAAAGCCCAACGAATAGAATTGAAAAAAAAAAAAAAATATTCTGTTTATTCTTTAAATTTTCTCAAGCCCGTTTCTTTCTCTTGGGACTTTTGGGCATTGCTCTCTTCCGCAGAGAAAAGACTTTCCCAGTGTTAATGCGTATTTTTCTTGGCATGTTTCCGCGTAAAATGTCGCGCTTTTTTCTCAAATTCGGTTTTGTTAAATTTGTACTCTGCGGCAATGTCAGGCATGAGAGGGTCGTCCGGATTTGGATTTCCCAGCAACAGTCGAGCCGCTACCAGAAGATTTTCCAGCGTTATCGTCGGCTTCCAACCGCCCTTTGGCGGCATCTTCAGCAGGTCCATACAAATCCTCCCACTGGTGTCGATGTTCGGATGGTAAACCGGAGTTACAAACTTCAGACGCGGCGGCTCGAAAGGATACGAATTATCGACTTCGAGCTGCAGCTCAAAAATGCCACCCTCGTAAGGACTTTTGTGAGGACCAACGATACACGCCGTCATTAAATTCGTCTTGTCAGTTTTTTGGTGGCAGGAAATTCCTTCCGGAGGGTTTGACATCAATTTTGCCATTTCTCGTTTTATTCTGTGGCTCTGCATTTTTCCGACCGAGTTCCGACTGATTTCTGGGCAGTCAGTAACGTTTTGTTATGGCAAACGAATGCGAAAATAACGGTCGCACGATTCGATATTCAAAAAAGAAAAATATACAAAGGTTTCTACTCACGAGAAATTGCGGATTTCAAAAATTAATTTGTCGGAATAAAAAAAATTATTCTGTCGCGAAAAATTTCGTCCAGATGAGGAAACAAATATTCCAAAAGATCGGAGCGTCTCGGAGACGTGACCACTTTCCCAAATCATGTATTTACGGTATTTACTTGTCGCAGATCGGATCTGCGTTCCCGGCTAAAAGTTGGAACAAGTTTCGAACATAACCTACAATTACGGCATCGCGAGCTCGAACCACAGTCGTCACATAACCACACTTTTCGGAATTCCCACTGTTTTTTAATATCGCGATTCCAGGCCGCCTTTTTCCAACGAGAAAATTAATATACAACGAAAATTCGCTTCCGCGTCTACACCGTTTGAAATAATCGTCAACTCGCGTCCTCGAATTTCATCTCATTCCGGTCCATCGAATGATTTTAAAAACATTACTAGCGGGCGGGGCGTAGCTATAAATATATATATGTTGCGAAACTTGTAAATATTTTGAAAGTTTAAAAATTATTATATTTTTTGGAATGAAAATATGAAATCCTTAAACAGTTCAACTGAAACTATAATTTTCTTAACTTTCCGAAATTCACTTATCGCATCATGAGCAGTGAAGGAATTTATAAATAAAAAACTTTCTTTCGGTATAATGAAAATAGTTTGTTCATTTTATTTGACGAAAAACTGAATTATTCAACAATAGATTTTGTTAACAATAACAGTCAGTTCCGCGCAGTTCCCTGTACTTTTTTCGTTGTTATAAATATTTATCTCGAAAAGCCGCGTTTCGCGCATAAGAAATTCCGTAAGGTAGCGCATTGTATGCGTTTGTGAACGGAGTATAGTAAAAAAATAGGAGGAGTGGGTGTGCTCGTTGGTTGCGAGTTGCGAGTATACAACAGTGCAGTCTCGTGGGTCAGTGCGGCGTGGAGCGTGGAGCTTTGTAACGAAGCATTTAGGTGTAAATTATGAGTAACGTCAGTGGATGCAAGGAGTGGATTGAGTGCGCGTGGAGTGATTAAAAAAGTGTACTAACATTCTATCAATTTCAAAATTAAACAAGTTATTATTTACAGAATAGTAGAGTGTTTGAAAAGTTTCGATTAAAAAGAAGTGAAATTTCTGGGGGGACGCGAGAGCGCTGGCGCTCGTCGACACAACAAGTGAGGTAAGCGACAGGTATTTTTGGGCGTTGACCGAGAGTAACAAATGCGATACACACGATCACGAATACAAAAGCGACGAGAGGTTGACTCATTGCGTTCGTCACTGTGATGGACATTCGAATAATTCGATATTCGTAAATCTACGAGTTCAGGAAATATTTTTAGGCAATGCTTATATTGTGGGTTGTTAAAAAGTGAGGTTGGGTCGGGCGAATGTTACATCGAAAAACGGTCGAATTTATGCAGTCCGTTCGGAGCATGCGCCCGATCTCGCTGTAATCGTTTTGATATATATATAATAATTCATTGACGGTTGAAAAAAAAAAGGTTTCATCGTCCAAAAATTTCACAAACGTTCCGCAAATCGCGACTCGATGCGATTATTTTTCAATTTACACGAATAATTCCTAGAATCATTGAAAAATTTATTTACACGTTTGAGTCAAACAATTACAGAATATTCGTGACATCTTGCAATTTTTACGTTCGGGAAATAAATAAATACAATATATAGGTAACAATGACACATCGCCAGTAATTGGAGGAGGATTTCCGAGATTCCCATCACGCAGTGCATCGTTGTTGTGGGTTCCCCCAAGTTTGACTAATTATGCCAATTAGTGCTGTTTCTATTTCGTAGTGAATTATAGAAATTCTTTTCGTAAATATTTTTCAAAAAGCCAACGGCGTTTTTTTTGTCGGTACAACTGACTCGGTAGTGACACGTTGGGAACGTACTGGAACGCAGTGTCTCAGTGGTTGATCGTTTCTACACGGCAGAGGTCGAGCAAGGGTGGTTTTATGTTTTTCCCTCGCGAGTTCGTAAACGTGACAAAAAAAAACACACTTATTATTATTCTCGATTATTCTCGTATGTACGATTCGAAAGAAAGAAAAGAAACCCAAACGAAAAAAAAAAACAAAAATGAAAAAACTAAAAAAAAAACCAGAAACCAAAAAGAAACGCAAACAAAAAACACAAAAAAATTCAAATAAAAAATTGAAAAAACAAAAACGGTGAAAATTATACGAAAAATCGATGTTGAGGAGAAACCGAGGGAGAAATCGAATCGAATTAATTTATTACGAACGCGGTATACATTTTTCTTTACAAATGACGTAATAATGATAACGATGCTGGTTATCCTTACGAAATCGGACCGCTGTCTGTGTATGTATCATTCGTAATTGTCTGGGGTCACGGTGGGTCGACATGATTCTCGATTCGTCTACAGTACATTTTCAGTGCGTAGGCGGCGCGCGTGTTCGTCATGGCGCTGAAATGGCCCGCAGGATTCAAAATTCGTCTAACGTGTATAATAAAATCGTTTTTATTTTATTTTTTCATTTTTATTTCTCTCCAGCAATCACCATGTGGCTTCTCATATTAGGACTGTTGATCGTTTCGAGCAATGGTCAGGTGCAGCAACAAGAAAATCCCGAAGGCACGACGAGGACACCGTGGAATCGTTTCGACGAGCGGGAATCCTCCAATCCGAATTATGGATTCCGAAACACCGGAAATCAAAATGACAATATCATCCTCAAAGAAGCGTAAGTGTAGAATTACATTTCCCATACCAAATGCTCGATAATTTTTGGTGGTCGACGAGTTATACAAAAAAAATTGGCTCGGCAATGATTCGAATGAAAAGTAAAAGTATTGCGCGCTTCTCCAGATTTCTTGCACACCGTTCTGGAGTCGGCTGCAAGCTCAAACCAGAAACAAATGTTTAAAGTAAAAAGAAACGGACTTTGCGTCTTTATTCAACGATCTTGAAGTTCACATCGTTAAAGTTCAACGAAAATTAATTATTTTTGATAGCAGAACACAAAATTTCCATACAGTATTTGCCAACGATAATGGGACAGACTTCCATGCAATTCGAAAACTGAATTTATGATAAAAATTACAACGAGTACATTGATTATTAAAATAATGAATTAAAAATATATTTCTCGTTGTATTTCAACGATGCAAACTGAAACTTGAATAATGAATTCAAAATAAAAATAAATAAATAAATAATAAAAAATAAACTGAAGTTGGCTCGGTGATTCGATCGAAAAACCTCGAGAGCTTATTTTGAGGGTCGTTGATGATGACACTGAAGTTCGCGACGTTGGAAAGCAACGAAAAACATATTTTCTTTACTGACGATTTGTTTAATTTTCAAAATTATAGAAATTTTTCGAGTTAGTTAGTTTCCGAGCTTTGCCAAGAAAAAAAAAAGAATTTGGTTGCATTCCAACGATGCAAACTTCAACCCTCAAGTTCATGCTCTTCTCTTCATTCGTCATTCATCATCATTCGTTCATGTTGGGTCTGGTTTTCGCTTAAAAATTTTTTAATCCTTCCCAAACCAGAACGTACTTCGTCGTGGCTTCGAGGATGGTGCGACCGGACCAAGTGTACCGCGTAGCAGTCAACATCCTACAATCAAGATTGCCGATGACCGTGCGGGCAACTATCCAGCACGACGGGGTGGAAATAGCGGCGGATCATCAGGAAGTAAAAGCGGGAATCCCCGAGACCTTAATGTTAAAAATGCCAGCGACGTCGACGAAGGGAGATTACAAACTTCGCGTGGAGGGTCTCTACAACAGTTTGACCGGCGGACAAGCATTTTTGAACGAGACGACACTGACCTTTTCGCAACGTTCCATGACGATATTCATACAGATGGACAAACCGGTTTACAAACAAGAAGAAACTGTCAGATTCCGAGCGATACCGATAAACACCGAGCTCAAAGCTTTCAACAATCCCGTCGACGTTTTCATGCTCGATCCGAATCGAAGAATAATGCGTCGTTGGTTATCCCGCCAGAGCAACCTCGGCATGGTCTCCCTTTCTTATCAGCTTTCCGATCAGCCAGTATTCGGCAATTGGATAATTCAAGTGATCGCCCAAGGACAAGTAGAAGAGAAGAGTTTCCTCGTCGAGGAATATTACCAAACGCGTTTCGAAGTGAACGTCACAATGCCGGCGTTTTTCTTCGACACAGATCCCTACATTCACGGAATAGTCCAGGCGAATTATACCTCGGGAGCTCCCGTCCATGGCAACTTGACGCTCAAGGCAAGTTTCCATCCGCTGGGTTATCGCTCCGGGAATTCGCAGTTTTCGAGCCAGGATCGTTACTTCAATTTCAACGAGTATTATCCGTCCTGGTTCAAGCGTCCCAACGAGTGGGAAGTCAAGCCAGTTTTACGTTTTTTCAACGGAACGTACAGGTTTCAATATCCGATGCAAGAATTGTTGCAATTTTCGGCGAGCGTCGATGGGATCGAAGTTCGAGTTACCGCGACAGTGGGTGAGCATTTTCTCGAGGAAGTAATCGTCGGTTATTCGACAGCGAGGATTTATAACTCGACGATAAAGCTCCACTTCTTCGGAGGATCGCCGCAAATTTTCAAGCCAGCAATGGCCTTTGCCCTCAATCTGGTCGCCTCGTTCCACGATGGTTCGACCTTGAGAGCGTCGCAATTGAGAAACGCGCAAATGGAAGTCCGGGCCGACATAGAAATGCGGACGGGAGGACGGAGGAATCTGGACACGCAGTATCTCCGAGCGACGGACGACAACAGCGCCATTTGGTCGATGAAGGTCGACCTCAGAAAGCAGCTGGGACTCGAGGACAATCCGCAAAAGGCCCAACAGATTTTAAACGACATTGCTTCGATGAAGGTGTACGCTGTATTGACGGACGGCGAGGGGCATCGCAGCCAAGCAGAATTATTGATGCTCGCTCATGAATCTCCCGAAAACAGACACATCAAAGTCTCGACATCGACCAAACATCCTTCCGTCGGCGAATACTTAATTCTCCATGTGCAGACTAATTTCTACATCGATGCTTTCAATTATCTCGTAATGTCGAAGGGCACGGTGGTCCTATGCGGCCAAGACATAATGCAACGTAACGTGAGAACTTTCTCGATACCGTTGAGCCCTGAGATGGCGCCGGTGGCGACAGCAGTTGTCTATTACGTCGGCCACAAGGGCGAAGTAATTGCGGACTCGCTGACGATCCCGGTTAATGGAATATCGCGAAACAACTTCACGGTCTACATAAACAACAAAAAAGCGAGAACTGGTGAAAAAGTGGAGGTAGCGATTTACGGTGAGCCAGGAGCTTACGTCGCACTTTCCGGGGTCGATCGTGCCTTTTACAGCATGCAAGCCGGAAACGAGATGTCCTATTCGAACGTAGTTTCCAAAATGGCTTACTTCGGGGAAGAAACGAACGGGACTCATTCGCACTCGTGGCTTTACCACGACGGAAGTCCCGACGAAACGGTTTACTTCCCGGCGTCAACCTTCGGCATCGATGTCAATCGAACCTTCGAATACGTAGGTCTAGTCGTTTTTACCGATGCGTTCATGTACCGAAAGCCCGACCATTGCAATCGGACTCAAGGCTACGGCGAATGTCTCTCGGGACGGTGTTATCGACTGGAGAAACAATGCGACGGGGTTTTCGACTGCGAAGATGGAACCGACGAGGCACGATGCTTGCTCGGCAATGCCACCGATCTGGCCCATTTCCGGAAACATCGATTCAACCGCATACAACGTCTCTACGAAAATGTCTGGCTGTGGAAAGACGTCAACATCGGGCCACACGGTCGGCACATTTTTAATATCGACGTTCCTAGGCGGCCCGCTCATTGGATGGTCACGGCGTACAGCATGAGTCCATCCATGGGTTACGGAATGTTACCCAAGGCTCTTGAGTATACCGCGGTGTTGCCGTTCTTCATAAACGTTGAGATGCCCACGCACAGTCGTCAAGGAGAACAAATCGGCATAAGGGTCTCTGTTTTCAATTATCAACGGTACAACATCGAAGCGACCGTTATTCTGAAAGGCTCTCCCGACTACAAGTTCGTCCACGTCGAGAACGACGGTCTCGTCCAATCGTACAATCCACGAACGTCCTTCGGTGAACATCAGTTTTTCATATGGATTCCCGCACAAGACGCCTGCGTCGTTTATCTCCCCATCGTCCCTACCAGACTCGGAGAAATGAAAGTTACCATTCACGCGACGACCGTCATAGGAAGCGACAAGGTCGTACGGAGCTTGGTCGTCGAGGCCGATGGCCTTCCCCAATACAGACACCAAGCCATTCTCCTTGACCTCAGCAACAAGGGATACTTGTTCCAATTCATGCACGTCAACATTACGGAAACTCCGATAATCCCGTACACCGAGGAGCGTTACTACGTTTACGGCTCGAACAAGGCAACGATAAGCATCGTCGGCGACGTCGTCGGACCCATTTTTCCTACGATGCCCGTCAACGCTACCAGTCTCATAAACCTCCCGATGGACTGCGCCGAACAAAACATGTACAGCTTTGCCGCCAACATGTACACAACGCTGTACATGCGCGAGATCAACCAGCGAAACAGGACCCAAGAGCGAGAGAGTTTTTATCACATGAACCGTGGTTACCAGAGACAATTGTCCTTCATGAAGGAGGACGGATCCTTTGGATTCTTCCGGAGCGATTGGAACCAGTCGGATTCCTCCGTTTGGCTGACTGCATTTTGCGCTCGAATTTTCGAAGAGGCCAATTTTTACGAATGGGAAAATTATATCTACATCGATCCCGACGTTATTACCAAGTCGATATCCTGGATCCTTCAGCATCAGACTCCGGAAGGCAGCTTTTACGAAACTACTTGGCTACCCGATCGCAAAGTCAACCACACCGCCTACAACGAGTACGACTTGATTCGCCATCGTAACATAAGCTTAACGGCTCACGTGCTCATCACTCTTCAGAACGTCAAAGATCTGACGAGTGGTCTGGGCTCTCAAGTGGCTTTGAGCTCCGCCAAGGCCGTCAAATGGCTCGAAATCAATTTGAAGCTTTTGGAAGAAAGGGGAACTTCCTTCGAAGTCGCTATTGTCGCTTACGCTCTTTTATTGGCCAAGTCCTCGTCGGCCGAACAAGCTTTCAATATCCTCTCGTTCCACGCTCGTCAGACCGGGGACTTGATGTACTGGGGACGAGAAGCCGTTCCCTTGCCTCCTTACAAGCTCGAAAACAACAGACCGTTCCTTTTGCCGAGGCTGCCCTACACCTACGACTCGGAAAATATTCAAACCACCGCTTATGCTCTTCTCGTTCACGTTGCCCGACAAGAAGTCAAGATCGAACCGATCGTCAAGTGGCTCAACTCGCAGAGATTAACTGACGGTGGTTGGGCCTCTACGCAGGACAGTGTTTGGGCACTCAAAGCACTTATGGAGTACACCGTGAGATCGAGAATCAGGGACGTCAGCTCGTTGACCGTCACCATCGATGCTACCGCCATCAAAGGTTCCTCCAAAACGCTTTACGTCACTGACAAAAATATCGCCAAGCTCCAGAGCATTGAGGTAAGAAATCTTTTCTTCATTCTTTTTTTTTTTTTGCATGCCCTTCGAATTAGGAAAATCCCATTTTTTCACGATTGCAATTTTCGTTATCTAATTATTTAAATATTCAATTATTCAATTAATTAATTATTCAATCATTTAATTATTTGATTAATCAATTAATTAATACCGTTCGCTATTTTTTTAATTATGTATATAAAGAAAATGAATTTGAAGAAACGATTGAATGAACGATCTGACGTTTTTTCATCGCGTGGCAAAATGAACTTTCAAATATATAGATCAATCGTTACGACCGCGATCTTGAATTTTCCAAAGTAACATTTTTCGATACCGTTTGACCAATTGTGTTATAAAAATTTGCGAAGCCCACCAAAAGAAATGGAATAACCCATGGGCTCGAGACTTTTATTCCGATTGGACGAACTACGTGTGTGAAAAAAATTGTACTTTTAAAATTCGCAGGCGTTTCTCTCGTACCAGCTGATTCGTTTTAAGGTATTAATATCACGAAACGACTATATTTAGGGTTCTTTCAAAATTTAGTATAAACGTTCTTGGCACCAACACTGACAGTTTTCTCCTATGAGGCAAAATTTTCTGACGTTTAGAATTTGAGATATTTAATTTACAATTTTTAATTTTTCCCATCTAACCGCGTGTAAATTGAAGTCACCTTTCGTTAAAAAGTTGCAAGAAAAAAACAAAAGAAACGCGACTTGAATTTACACGCGCCTACATGAGAAAAATAAAAAATTTGAAATTAAATATCTCAAATTCTAAATGTTAGAAAACTTTTCTTCACAGGAGAAAACTGTTAGTTTTGGTGCCAAGAATGTTTATACAAAATTTTAAAAGAATCCTAAATAACTGAAAACTCTCGCTCAAGCCATCTGGCGGGAAGATTGCTCACCACTGTTCCCAGTACCGGAATAGGTGGTGGCGTTGACGAAATTTCGAGAGAGATTTTCGCCCTCTCGCGAGGCTCGTGTGAACTCGTTCGGCGTTTATTGCTTATTATCAATTTCGCAACGAAATAATTCACTTCCTGTGTTTCCACTCACGTAGTAGTGAATATCGATAAATTTCTCCCTCCTTTCATCCCTCATTTCCGGCGATTTCGTCAGCTATTCCGCGCTTTCTTCGTCGCCATTATCACTGCGATTGTCCGCGCCATCGTAAGCGCACCGGCAAGAGAGTTTGTCTTACGAAAGAATAAAATAATCACGCAACGTTCAACGACCAAGTTAGATTCGATCATGAGCTCCATCCTCAAGAAACGCGCAAAGCGATCAAGCAAAAAATACCATTCGAAAACACTGTCCGAAATTATGGCAGACCTCCAAAAGCTGAAAAAAAGGCTCAAGAAAAAATGCGAAGAAACCGAGCGACCTCGCAAACGTAAACGCACGCCGTCGACATCCAGTTCGACGAGTTTTTCGTCCAGTTATTCATCAGATTCATCTACGTCCTCGACGTCCGGAACGTCCGACGCTAGCGAAGATGTCGGCGAAACTTGGACACCGCCGCCGCCTCGTGTGCTATCGAAATCGTCCTGTGCCCAAAAAGACAAAAAAGAAAACAACTCAAATACGAGTCGTCGCGGTGCGTCGACTAAGTATCGAAGTCAAAGTCCCGAAATTTCCCCAAAAGTTGTCGATCGCGTCGAGCCGATTGTAAAAAAAAGAAAAAGCTCGATTCCGCCCGTTCAAACGAAACGCAAACCGCTTTCGGAACTGAATGCGCCAGCGAAAAGTGACTCGACGGAAAAGATTTCGTCCAGCAAAGCGACCAGGACTAAAAACGCCAAAGTGGCCGATTCTCGTGCAACCGAAAAAGAAGGAGAAACGAGCGACGCGGAAAATAAACCCGAGGACAAAACAAGTAAGTCATTTCTCAAGAAAACATCCAAGGCAAACATCGACCAAGATGAGCAACCAATCGGCAAAAAACCCGAAAAAATCGTTCGAAAAAGTGACAGTTTTGCTCACCGTAATAAATCACAACGCGATAACAAAAATCAGAAAAGCCAAGACTCTGATTGTGCACTCGATCAAATTACTCAGAGCTTTTCCTCGAGAAAAGCTAAAGAATCTTCCAAAGATAAAAGCGTGGACAACCAAATTTCTGGCACCGAAAAACGAGCAGTTGACGACGATAAGCGTGCCTCAGAAAATCGAGTGTCTATCGAAAAATGCAACAAAACCACGGACGAATCTACAGAAAAACTCGTAATTGAAAAGTTTTCTGCCGATAAGGCAAAAGCAGAAGTTGCGCCCGCCGATTTACAAGCCGATAAAAATGATTACGAAGCAAACGTCGAACTTTTGCATCATTTGTTTGGATTTCCAAAAAACGCCGGCCAGGTCCTGAGCAAAACGAGGGAAGCGATCAAACTGGCCGAAGAATTTCTCGAACTTATGGGCATGAACGCAGAAGTACTCGGCAGCCAAACGTCTTTGGCGCCGCTCGATCCTGATAAGAATTTTCAAAATCGCGAAAAATCGCCGCCGATCGCCGCTGCTGAAGAAAAAGACAGCAATTCTTCTCTCGACGAGGACGAGAATGAAACGGAAGATCTCGGAAGTAAGATCGTTACCATTTTGGATGCCTTCTCATCCGACGACGTTACAGCTCTTTTGATGAATCTATCGAAACAACAATCGCCCATGAAAACCAGGGAATTTGGCTCGGCGATCGCGGAAAGTCTCGTTGCCGAATGGTCCTCCATAATAATCGACAGTCTGGACGAATCGGTCGAGTCAGAAATACTGAATAAGCATTTGCCGCCTGAAAACTTCCCACTCCTCCGTGTACCGATCGTTAATCCTCAGTTGAGATCCGTCATGAACGAAATTGACCGTGCCGCTGACCAGGAAAGAGTTTCGCACCAAATACTGCTGGGGTCTGCGATCTCGGCGATTGGCAGAGCCCTCACGACTTTACTGAACAATTTCGTTGAGTTTCAACAAGGAAAAACAAGAAAATTGATCGACTTGCTCGGAGACGCCGGGAAAATTCTTGCCAAACTGTATCACATGAATTTTCGCACGCGCAAGTCAAAGATTGTTCCAAAAATGGGTGAATTCCTAGAGTCGAGTAACAAAAGAAATCTGATAGACGGATTCATATTCGGGGAGCAATTTGCAAAATTATGGAGAAATACAGAGATGAGCAAAAATGTTTGCGACAATGAAAATGAGAAAAACAGCGTGAAGGTGATGAAAGACAGAAAGGCGAATTTGGTCGACGTGGCAACGTCGCCGATGCCAAAAAAGTCACAAGCCAAGATCAACAAGCCCAAAATTCTGAGCGTCCAAATTCTGCCAAAGCTGCCTCGAACAGTTGATTACCCAAAACTAAAAGCGACCTCTTTGCAAGAAGTTCCAGCTGCGAAGGCAAAATCTAAGCCAATCATGGCGCATTCGACTCCGCGTTTCTCTTCAGGAGAAACTTCCATGATACAGGTGAGACTCGCTCATAAAACTCGCAAGGTACCAAACGCCGATACCGTCGCTGTGGCAGAGCCAAAGAATTCTGCTCAGAATGCGAAGAAAGATGACGGGTTGCCAAAAAGCCAAGGAACCGAGTACACAGCTCTCCAGAGAAAGAAGGACTGGGCTAGAGTGATAAGGCTTCAAAAACGGATGGAGATGAAGAAACAACGATGTGCAAAGAATTCCAACAGAATGTGCATCCCGCAGGCTTGGACCAACATAATTAAGTATTGCACAACCGAGGATAGCGATTCGGAGGACTCGGACGAGGAAGACTACAATTATTCTGAGGATGAAGACGTTGATACGGAGAACGAAGAGTCTGGCACCGATAAACGCGATTGCAAAGACACTGAGAAGACGAAAGCTCCGGAGTACGTCGTGAGCGATTCTGAAGAGAGCGAAGAAGACGTTGCCCAAGGAGACAAGGAAAATAATTCCAAAGTGACAGAGGAGCAAAGTTCCAAAGGAGACGGCGAAAACGATTCCAAGCAAGATGAGAAAAATCATTCGGAAGAAGATGAGGAAGATAATTCCAAAGAATATGAGAGCGAAGGGATTAATCCTGAAGAAAATGGAAAGCGAGAACCGAAGCACGAGAAGAGTCAGCCTGATTCCAGTCAAGGAGAAGAAAACGATTCCAAGGAAGTCGAGGAAATGTCTATCGAGGAAGAAATCGATTCGAAAGAAGAGGAAATACGTGAGACCGATAAAGATTTCATTGCTCTAAAACCCAAACACTCCACTGATTATTCCAAGTCAAACAACGCGAATTCTTCGCTCGAATCTACAAAAAATAAAAAAAACGCAAGCGTTTCGTCATCCCGTGGTGAACGAGCTTCGAACTCTCAAGACGATCGCGACTCTGGTGAAGAACAAAAGGACGAAGAAAAGATGCACTCCCTGGAGAAAACGGAGTGCTGGATTTCTTGCAATTCAACATTGAACGAGACGCGGGCCTCCCAGACCCTTCAAAAGTCCCAGAAAATCGTCTCGGAACCGTCATCCGCGAGCCACAGCCAATTGAATCTTCCCCAATCCTGGAAAACCACCGCACCACCGCACGAGCTTCTTGCCAAAGTAATGCAAACGCGGCTTCGAATGGGCAAAAAATTGTTGCGGGCCCACGGACACGAGAGCAGCCAAGAAACTTCGAACGTGTCTGGGTTGGAAAAGTCGGTAAACAACGTTCCTGAGGATGCGAGCGACGAGGTACAGGAGCTCGAAAAACCTTGAGCAAGAAAAATGGTTGAAGAAAACGTTCCTTTTCTTCAAAAAAAAAGTTCAACAAGTGTTCACAACTCTTCGACATTTATTTTCTGATTTTATTAACTTATCACAAAAATTCTTGAAGAATTTTCGTTTATCGTTCCTTTTGTTCGTTTTCCAGTTTATTTTTTAGTTTCTTTACGCTTTATGTCACTCGTGTATTCCTTTCCATGGAGACTAGAAAGAAAATGTTTTTATTCTTCGTTTCGCAACATACATTTATGTTCCATTAAAAAAAATATATTCACGATATGGTCTGTTACATTCGTTTATAAAAATACATTCATGTTTCGTTCATTTCTTCGTCCGGTCTACTTTTATTTTACCTCACCTTTTCCGCGATTAGATAATCATTGAATCGTGAACAACATGATCGTTCATTTTGCACTGAAAGTTCTCGAGATCCTGCCAAAAAATTGATTCAGCTCTGCCAGCATTTTGGGGGCTTTAATTCATTATTTCCGAAAATTCTGGCAATGCGATCAATCAGTAAACATCGGACGTTGATACGCCGTTGTAAATTCAATCGCTAGCTTTTCTAATTATTTATAAAAGCAAAAAAATTGTAATCTTTAGATCAAACCGAGTTCAGGTAAGTTGAGCATTTTTGAAATTGGAGCAATCGATTCTCTTTGCTCACTGGAGAAATAATAATTAATGATTTCTCGTATAATTCGGTCTTTGGGTTTGTTACAGATTCCTGAAGCTTGGGGAACCGTTAAAGTCGATGCGAAAGGTGCCGGTTACGCGATTTTACAAATGACTGTTCAATACAACGTCGACAAAGCAAAATTCCAAACACCTCCGCCTGTCAAGGCGTTCGACCTTTTTGTTCGGCCCAATTTCTATGGCAGGAATCAGTCTCACATCAACTACTTCAGTTGTCAACGGTAATAAAAACGTTGAAAAAAGGTTTTTTTCAAGTTTTTCGATCATTTCGTAAAAGCATCAAATTATCCAATTGTCAGAATCGACGAAAATTGACGAGCTTCCTTTTTTTTTCCCTCGCAAATAGCTGGACGAACGTGAACGAATCTGTTCGCTCAGGAATGGCCGTACTGGACGTCACAATCCCAACTGGCTACATAATTCAACAACAAGTTCTCGACGCGTACATACGCTCTCGTCAAGTGAGAAATCTCCAGCGTGCACGTTTCCAGCCACGAAAAGTTCTCTTCTACTTTGATTATCTCGACCAGGAAGAAACTTGCGTTAATTTTACCATCGAGCGGTGGATGCCCGTAGCGAACATGTCGAGATATCTTCCCATCCGTGTCTACGACTATTATGCTCCAGGTGAGTGTCCTCAAGAAATTTACCATCAGAGAAAATACATCAACGATGTTGGCATGCATCGTTGGAATGCAACGGATTTCATTATTTTATTAGATTTTTTGAAGCCACAGCCAAAAACCAAATTGCACCGTTTGCCCATGACAATTTTTCCAACCGGAAATCCGAATTTCAGAAGAAAATTGAAACGATATCGAAAATTAAAAAACTTGTTGATAGAACGGAGAAAATCTCCGACAATATTTAATTTTTCACAACAAATTTATTCATTCGAAATTAATTCGATCCATTTCGAAATTAATTAATTAATTCGATTCATTTCGAAAAATTCGACCAAAAATTCGATTCGAATGCGAAAGAATTGTGGAAAGGTTTCGTCGTTAACTTTGCTGATTTGTATTCCTCAGAACGATTCAACGAAACGATCTTTGATTCGTTATCGACGTACATCTTGAACATCTGTGAAGTGTGTGGCAGCTCGCAATGTCCCTACTGTCACATTTACAACGCCGCATCGTTCATTGGGTCCTCAGCAAAGCTGGTCCTTCTCACGTCAATTGTGGTAACTGTAGCATATCAAATCGGAGCTCGAGAATTCAATATCCATTAAAAAATGTAAATACGAGGATTAGAGCATCGAGTCTACGCGATCGATTGGCCCAAAGATCACGATGAAAGTAGCTGGAGCGTTAAAATCCAGAGGGACACAAAAGTGTCGAAGAAATATTCAAAAATAACATACAAAAGTGTGTGTTTAAAAATACTTTACAGCGTCAGTATCCAATCGACGTTGATTTCGTTATTTCCATGAAATTGCGCATTTTTTTTCGTCATAATTGTTCGAAATTTTCGCAATTACAAATTCGATACTCAATCATAATCGAGATTTATAAAGTTTATATGAATCTACAAACGACATAGTACAACTAACAGGATCTTTTAGTTTTATCCACAAAATAATCTCGAACGAGCATTCATATTCACGTATAAAAAGGTTTTTAATCGTTAACTGCCACACGATACCGTCCACGCGGAATCGAAGGAGATGCTCGAGTTCGACGAGCTACGCGTCGAAAGATTTCTTCTTTTTTTTCTACAAATATATAGATCTGATATATATTTAATTTTAAAATAAGATAAACGACGATGTTGAAGTTTGCGTCGTTGGATCGCAATGAAAACTGATCATTTTTTATAGCAGAGTGCAAAATTTTCATACAGTATCAACGAAAACACCTTTTTGCCATTAGAAAGCTGAATTTAGTAGAAAAATTGGAAAGATCGCATTTATAATGAAAATATGGAATAAAAATAAAAATTTTCCTTGTTTTCCAACGATGCAATCTTCAGCATCGTGATAAATGCGCACTCGACTGCATTGTCGCTGTACAATAATTTTTATCCATGAGTGGCAATCTGTACATAGTTAGAGTGTTAAAACTTGTCGGCACGCAAATGTTACAGTTTTTTTTAGTGGAAACGATACGAAAGAATAGTTTCTATCGTTAGTTTTTTATTTCTCGTTCGATTTCTATCGAGAGAAAATTCACTGTGCGTTTGCCGACGCATCGATCAATCACTGGCGTCCATTCTTTATATTTATATACAGGATTTACGAGAAATACCAAGAATTATAAGTGTAGGAACTTACCAAGTATGTCTTGCAACGATCCGTCCAATTTTTTTCACCGCGAACATCTATTTTTCTCGTATTTAAAGGAGCGGCGAAAAAACAAAAGCGTTACTGTTTATCATGAGTTTATATTTGGGATTATATTTCTATAGCAAATCCGTCATCCGCCAAAGACTTGCGAAGCAATACGCAGCGATTTACGGTGGCATTTTTTAATATTTTTTATTCGTCTGCAGGTTAAACTCGCCATTCCTCGTCTTTTCAAAGACTTTGCCAGACTCGTGCAGCAGTTATTGTTGCAAAGCAACAAATTTTTATGTTTATCATTAGCCAAGCATGCACCAAATTCTCTTTCGGAAAACACCGAATCGGCGAGGAAAATCGATTCAAATTTAAATTTTTAATTTGTGCTTGAAACTTTTGTATTTTGTATGCCACAGAATTATTGAAATTAAAGACGCGACATAAAAAATGTTACCACTAATTGTTTACTTGGAAGAATCTCTATTGCTGGATTTGTTGCTACGGTTTGTCTATTAAAATTACTTTTAGTATTATGAAGAAGAGGTACAATCACGAATTCCGTCCATGAAAATTCGTCTATTATATACAAAAATACGAAGGAAAGCTAAAGCCCTTTTTATACATTGTAATATTTTATTTACATACATTTTTTGTCAATGAGGATCCTCGACGTGTAACTTACGCACAAAAACGAAGATTCGCTATGTTAGCATTTTTACGAGCCCTTTTTTATTTACACATTCGATTATGGGCACAAGCGTCGTTTTTTCAATCGTGCCTTGAACATTTGACAAATCGAATCTGATTATAAACAATAAGTATAAAAAGGAATGTTGATTATGTAATTATTACATTTTTTGTAAAACTTTTTATAAATAAAGCGTCGAAAAGTTGAAATTATTCTCGTCGTCTTGTAGATTTTTTTTCTCTAGTCCACCTGTACCGAAAATACTTTGAATTTGAACGAACTGGCCTTGAGTGCTTGGCGAAAAAGAGATATATTAATAAAAGATTGACCCTCCAAGTGCATTCTGGATCGTTTTGACCCCAACAATTTTCTGTCATCGATTGTTGGCATTTTTTATGGCAACGAATTTTTACAATTTACGACAAAAAACGACTACAAAAAAAAAAAAAAAAACAAATGCATATTTAGCGAAATACAACGATTTGAAAGAGGCGGAGGTGTGCACTGCTCGCAGGGACATTTCACGATGTTGGAAGTTGAGATCGTTGGAATCCAACGAAATTGTGTTTTTTTTCTGGAGCAGAGCTCGATTTTCGAAAATGAACAAACAATAATAATAAATACAGAAAAAGTATTTTTTGTTGGACCTCAACGTTGCGAGCTGCGGTGTCACAATATTTTGCTAGATGGCGTTGACTTTGGTTTCCAGTGGCCCTGCCGTCATTCCCGGCCTTCATTGAATCGAGTACGAAGCAAATAATAAATAATCCTCAACGTAATATTTATCCCATGATCAATCTGATGAATTAATCATCAGAACAGAAAACCTTCACTGGCCGAGGGAGATATTGAAACTGCACAATAAACTAACCAAGGAGGACGACGACGGCTGGCCGAAGTCTCCAAAACAACCATGTCTCGAAAGCGGGTAAGTGACGGTTTTTGGACGTCAAATGACATCTTCGTCGAACCGAACAAAAAACGAAAAACGTTGTTGACCGACGAAGAGAGAAATCTGCACAGTACGCTCGCTTGGCAATGGGCGATTATCATGAAAGACGGATTGTTGCAAACCGTCAAGAACGAACTACTCGCCGAATATTCCCCGACAGGAGACTACCATCTCCTCGTCCCACCCAACGTCAACAACGACTTGAAATATTTTTTGAACCAGAAATCTATGCAGGCTGATCAACGTTACGTTAATATTCAAGAACAAATAACAAGCGCCTTAATAGGCATCGGCAAAATCATTGCGTCAGCTCTCATGTCCAACGACTCGAGACTCATCGACGCAGATATTCTTATCGACATTGCTATGCTGCTCGGCAATATTCACCACGACATTTCTTTACAAAGACGTTCCACCGTAATCTCCGCTTTCGATCTGGAGGGCATTACCGATCTCAGCCAAGTCAATGAAACGCTGTTCGGCGAAAAGCTCATGAAAATTATCAAGTCGGCGAAAGTCCTGCCCGATTGTCAAGCCGAGGATGACAAAAGTAAAATTCCGCTGATCGAGTCCGTGGCAAATGGATCAAACAATCCTGAGAAAACTGTAAACGATTCCGCGGAAAATAGATTGGAAAATGGTGAGAAAAATGTTGACGATTCCGCGGCAAATGGATCAAAACATCCTGAGCAAATTGTAAACGATTCCACGGCAAATAGATCAGAAAATCCTGAGAAAATTGTTGACGATGCTGCGGCAAGTAGATCAGAAAATCCTGCGAAAAATGTTGACGATCCCGCGGCAAATAGATTGAAAAATCCTCACAAGAATGTAAACGGTGCTGATGAAAATCTTCAGGAAAAATTAAAAAGCGATGCTGAAGAACCGGCAAAGACGCCAAGTCCGGAGAATAAAGATTCTGACGCGAATAAAACAATCGAAACAGAAATAAATAAAAAAAGCCAAGAATCGAGTGAACGTGTTGAACGTTCAGAAGAAAATGCAATTGGTGCGAAAAGTCTCGAAGCTGAATCTGCAAAAAATGCGCGACTTGGAGAAAACGATTCGCGAGAAAAAACCGTAATCGGCGAATCATCGACGGAGGGAGCGAAAAGTACGGACAAAAATGTCGATTTCCCTGAGAAAATTGTGGTACCCACATCAGCGGATAGTACGCCCACTTCTGCAAAGGCTGCCAATGCGGGAGAAGAAGATTTACCGGCAACGAGGACCGATGGAGCAGGAAGCCAAAAAAATGGCAAAGATCTGAGCAGCGTGGCCAAATGCCCAGACGAGATGATTAATCCGGCTGAAACAAATCTGGAAGACAAATCAAGGAGCAATGTTGATGCTCACAAAAATACCGAAACGGCAGACATCATCTTCCTTGAAGTAAAAAACGCCTCGCTACGAGTAATCGAGGAGATGGATGTCGCTTTGAAAAAGAAACTCGAAGCTTTGCAAATGGATGACGCGTACGTCAAGCCGGAGAAGAAGGTATCGAAATTTGTTCAAAAAATGCGAAACTTGGTCTACAGACGACAGTTCTCTAAAGGAGCTAAAAAATTGCGAAATTTTGTAACTTTTATTTTATCAGGCTGCCAGAGGAGCGTTACCGCAGGGAGACTTTCCAGGTTTTCAAAAAGCCTACAAGCTCAGATTGCTCTACCAAGGCTACTGTGAGGCTGCCGCAGAAACGATGTCTTGGGCCCTTGCCAAATCGACGATGGCGCAATATCAACCGCCTATCCGTCTTTGGTGGAAATTTTGTAAAGACCATAACTATAATGTTTTCGAAGGCTCAGAGCAGAACGTAACTGAATTCTTCGTCGAATACGATGACCTTATATCGTCATCCGCTGCTCTTGCTCGCTGGAGATCGGCACTGGGTAGATTTACGCTAAATGATATAAGCAAGTCTCAAGCCATTTCGGATTATGTGAACGGATACAAGTCGCTGAAGGGTGAAAAGGTCGAAAAAAAATAGCTGCGAATTGAGAGTGTTTTTTTTTTTCAAAAACAAAAAAAAAAAAATCCATCGATAAACAATCTGCTGAGCAATGTTGTCAAGTCAAGAACTTTAAAGTATAATTATAAAATTACAAATTACGTTGAACAATGCATAAAAGTATAAAAACTCGAAAAATTCGATACTACAGCGAAGTTTGCATCGTTGGAATGCACGGAATTTTTTTTTTTTTCCAATTAATTTTGTATTTCCCGCAGAAATTCCGATTTTTCCGGTAGATTAAGTTTTCGAATCGCGAAGAATCTCCGCTTAAAAAAATGGAGCGTTTTCGTTGCCTTCCAACGATGCAAACTTCAACGTCATTGATCGACGGTAAACTCCTAAATGCGATTTCGGGTTTACGCGTAGTTTATAATAAAAAAAAAAAAAACAAGTTGTTCGACCAGTAAATCGCCAAGCATTCCAAGGATCTAAAGGATTGGATAGGAAAAATAAAAGACAAAAATTTTATCATCCTTTTAGTCATTTTATTATGAAACGCACACATTCCGTTACAATTATTTGTGTTCTGATCTGTTCGTATAACAGTGATAATAACAATAATGGTAATAATAATAACAATAATAATAATAATAATGACAATAACAATAGTAAGTAATGATGAAAAATACATTTTAACTGAAGTTTAATACATATATAAATATATATATTTGTAATATATATATATAAAATCACATTTTGTCATAGAAAAATAAAGAATAAACGGGAAAAACAATAAAGTCAATAATAAGTGAATTCGATTTGTCGAATGTTCATAATAAAAGTCGATAATAAGTGAATCCGAATTGTCGAATGTCCGCAATAAAAATATATATGAAATCACAGCGGTTTTTTTTTAGTAACGTTAGTCTTATCGTATTTTTAAGATTAAAAATGATTTTTTAAAAATCGGTTTTAGTAAATCACGCAACGAGAATTGAAGACTTTAGTTCGGAATAATTATTTATGATTACTCACTATTGTTATTGCTGTCATTGTTGTCGTTGTTATCATTACCATTATTATTATTATTATTATACGAACAGAGAAATGTCTTAAAAACGAATTAACGTATTATTACTTTTTTTTTTGTTTGGTTTTTTTTCTTAATTTTACAATTTTTTTTTTTTTTCGTCAGGTTCCCCAACGTTCGCGTATCGTTACTAGTCAGTGGCATCTTGTGCCGAACTATGGGCACGAAAGGACGTTTCACGCCCTCGATTTGGGCCTAAACGATGTTTCATCGTTGCTCTGCGTTGATACGCGAACGCCGGGGAATTGTCGACCTGGTAGGGTCGCGGCACTCGCCCTACTCGCTGTTTGTTTAGTTGGGCACTTGGAACTGCGTCTCATTGCCCAAATGGCGAATTTTACGGGGCAAAGCTCAGGGACGTTAAAAACTAATGAATAAACAATCGGCCATATTTTCGCACTAAATGTAAATAAGATTTTTTCCGATGGAGGAGTCAATGATAAAAATCGTAAAAAAAATAGCAATTGATTTTGGTCGTTGAATGAAAGGAATCACTTTTGTCAATTTCCTTTTTCAATACAATGGCAAGGCCCAAAAAAGTAAGAGAGTCATTAATAGTGTGCGAACGGCCATATTTTCTTACTGATAATAAATAAAATTTCTTCGGATGGAAGAGTCGATAATAAAAATAATAAAATGAGTAATTAATCTTAGTCGTAGAACGAAAGGAATCACATTTTGTCCGTTTCCTTTTTTAATATTGCGATAAGGCCCCAAAATTTGACGGATCAACGGAATTAACCAAACGGCCATATTTTCTTAATGAAAATAAATAAAAATTTCTTCGGATGGAAGCGTCGATTATGGAAGTTGGAAATGTGCGATTTATTTTAGTGGCAGAGCGACAAACAGGGCGTGGGACCGTAGCAGCTCGACCTTAACCTGACGTTTGCCTGTCCCCTACTTTTTTTTTTTTACTCAATTGCAGCAATTGAACAGTTTGTGAAATCAAAGAAGAGAAATCGTTTGACGAAGTGGACAAAAAATGATCTTAATACGACGCAATATTGATGAAAACTTAAATCAACATGACGCGGTTGTTGCCGAAATCAATGACCGCGATTCTACCGCTCGGAGTCATTGCGATACCAGATGGACGGTCCATCTCTTCTGGCCCATTTCCGAACGTGCCAAATTTCCATTTCAGCACACCTTTCGTATCGAAGATTTGAATTCTGTGATTCCGCGAATCGGCTACAATTATATTTCCCTTGTCATCAGTTATAACTCCCTGGGGTCTTTCTAATTGCCTCTCACCGTCTATGGCGCAGTCGAGCATTTGTGCGTTCATAAAATCGGCACTGATCACGACCACGCGATGATTGTTGAAGTCCGTCGTTACGACGCTACCTTCTGGATTGAAAGCTACACCTCGCGGTGAGTCAAAAGTTTTCCACATGCTTGGCGTCGTCTCGAAACCATATTTTCTCAAAAATACTCCCTCTGGACTGAACAACTGAACTCGATGATTGCGTGTGTCTGAGACAACTATTTGGCACTCTGCATTCGTCGCGACGTCCCACGGATAATTAAATTGTCCGCAGCGGCAACCTTTTTCACCAAATGTTTGAAGGAATTTTCCGTCCATCGTTAGAATCTGAAAAATTCAACCAATTCACTCTTTTAGTTTGATTTTATTCATTCAGCCAATTTAAAGACAATCTGGATTTTATAACCTGAGTAGATTTTTGCGTCAATGTACATTTGTGCTCGTTTATTGAATTTTTTAAAATTATTTCAATGACACTGAAGTGTCGCAACGTTGGGAACCAACGAAAAAGACTTTTTCCATTCAATATTTGTTCAATTTCAAAAACCATGACAAATTTACTACCGATTTTGTCTTTGGATCCTAAAAAAATATGGTTTTACTGTACTGACCAAATATTGAATAAGAATCTTGAAAAAATTGAATTTCGTTGCCTTCCAACGAGGCAAATTTCGACATCGTAAAAATATCAATAACGAGAAATTTGTGGAACCGTGTCAACTATAGCGAATGGAAAACTCTTGAATGTCGAGCTTTTATCAACATTTTCAGGAGTTGAATCCGTAGCTTCTGAGTGAACCGACGTCCGACCGCTTAATTCGTCCAATTCCAAGAGCGGAATGACAGAAAATAGTTCTCAGTTTTCTTTTAATTATAAATTAATGAATTTCGTAATTCGCAACGTTGTGAAAAAGTTTTTTCAACTCTAGACATTTCGGACGAAGATTCGCGAAGAAACTTGAAAATCGCGTTGACTTCATGGAGCGACAGATTTGTCAATTGGAAAGTTAAGAAATCAGGATTTTTATTTACCTGAATCCGGTGGTTATCTTTGTCGGCGACGATGATTCGTTTTCTAGAATCGACAGCGATGCCAGCTGGTCTGTCGAATTGTCCCGGAGCGCTGCCAAGAGATCCAAATTGTCTGATCAAGATAAATGCCTTATAAATTTGTATGCGATTGTTCGATCGATCGGCAACGATAATGTGTCCGTCCTTGTCGCAAGTAACTCCCCATGGTCGGCAAAGGTTATCCCGGGGTTCGGAAGTGTTGCCGAATGTTAAAACGGGTCGCGGATTCAACATTAGATCGTCGACGGTGAGGCGGAAGCTGTTCGATGAAATAGGCCGTCCGCAAGGCGCTGGCTTACGCTGAACGAGTTCAGCCGATTTTTTCGCTGAATTTCCAGGCCCATCGCTATGTCCTTTGTTCCCTCGGCGATCACCAATTTCTCCAGGATTGGTCAACACAACCGAACCAAAGTTTGTCATCATGTCCGAAGTGGTGTTGTCGAGTCCTGCGAACGAGATCCAACTTTCCTCGGACGGCGGAAGCGGATGGCGATTTCGAATAACGTGAAAAATCTAAAAATTGCAAATAAATGATAAATAACAATCCAATTTCTTTTCTCGGACGTTTACATTTTTCCATGCGTGAAACAATTAAGCTATATCACGAAACGACTTTATTAAGGATTCTTTTAAAATTTTGTATAAACGTTCTCGGCACCAAAACTAAAAGTTTTCTCCTGTGAAGACAAATTTTCTGACGTTTAGAATTTGAGATATTTCATTTCCAATTTTTTATTTTTCCCATCTAAACGCGTGTAAATTCAAGTCACGTTTCGTTAAAAAGTTGCAAGAAAAAAACAAAAGAAACGCGACTTCCATTTACACGCGTTTTAATGGGAAAAATTAAAAATTAGAAAACTTTTCTTCAGAGGAGAAAACTGTTGGAGTTTTGGTGCCAAGAACGTTTATACTAAATTTTGAAAGAATCCCAAATAAAGTCGTTTTGTGATAGTAATTAGATTGAAAGTTGAGAATCACGCCTCCTGCAAGTGCATCTTGGGTCAATCTGACCCAAGGCGTTTTCAAATCGTTATCAGACGTTTTTCCTATTCATATTTCATGGCCCTAAATGTATTTTTTAACGAAAACGAAAATTGCCAAACGATCGGTGACAGAAAATGATTGGGGTGAAAAAAGACCCGGTATGCACTCGAAGGATTAATGTCAATTATTCCGCAAAAATATTTCATTTTTTCATGCAAGAGTTTGGATTTCTACGTTTTTTTTTCCACGTGACTTTTAAGCAGACAAAGAATGTTGATTTTTCTGGGATTTTTGAAAAATACAAACGAGAAGTAAAAGTGACAGATACGCGTTGGAAAACGAAAAGAATTTGAATGGATTTTTACCTCTGCGGAAGTCATGTCTTTTGTCTTTAGGAGTTCCAACGGGTTGGTAGCGTTTGCGGATGCCTCGAGAACTCCGGAGAGTTTCTCAATCGATTTGGTGAGTCTGACGATTCCATTCCTCAGGCTTTCGTCTCTCACCTTGAGAGACGAGAATTTAGAAACCCGAGCGTCTTCGATCTTCCTCAATAGTTCTTGTTGACGAGCTTCGAGGCTGCTAATCGCGCGATCAATGGAAATCATAACTTCGGTGGAAGCTTCTTGGGCTTTTTGCTCGAGAACCTCCACAGCAATTCGCACATCCACCAAGTCTTCGCTAAGCAAAGTTATACTCGATTTCGCGTCGTTCAAGACTTGAGTCGCGCGGGTACCAGCTCCTTCGAGAACTTCGACCAAAAGCAAAGTCACGTGTTGGCGATGAACGTTCGTGCAGCATTCTTTGCAGAATACAACGCTGCAAGTCTGGCACCAAAACGGCGGTAACTTCTGATGAATCTCGCAGAAGCGTCGTTCGGGTGAACAGATTGGCGACGGCGCAGGTTCACGCACTTGCTGTACCACCGGCGGCGGTGGAGGGCTCGGTTTTTCGAACCCACGGCCTGTAACAGGTCCGAAGTGATCGATGATATTGGGTTCAGCATTCGCCTGTGAAAATAATCAAAATTAACAACGTTAGGCAACATTCGTCAATCACTTGATAGGAGTAAAGAAAAAAAATATGAACGTACATTTTATCGAATTGATGTTCGACGATTGATCTTTTATGAACAAACAATTTTTTGGTTTTTTTTTACGATGTTGAAGTTTGCATCGTTGGAATTCAACGAAATCCAGTTTTTTTTTTATTGAGATTCTGATTCAATATTTCATCAGGACTATAAAACGATATTTTTTTAGCATCCAAAGAAAAAATCGGTACGAAATTTCTCATGATTTTTTAAATTGAACAAGAAATTAATAAAAAAAGAATTTTTCGTTAGATCCCAACGTTGCAAACTTCAGTGGCATTTTTTTCTCATTTGCTTTCCCAGACATTAAATGGGGCTCACGATTTGCAGCGTTTGTTGAATCGCAAAGTGATACTTCGTTGAAATACAACGAAAAATATATTTTTTATTCATTATTCTAGTAATTAAATTTAGTTGTCGAATTGCAAAGAAAAGACTGTCCCATTATCGTTGAAGAAATACTGTATGAAAAT
Source organism: Hyposoter dolosus (assembly GCA_963921915.1). NCBI lineage: Eukaryota > Metazoa > Arthropoda > Insecta > Hymenoptera > Ichneumonidae > Hyposoter > Hyposoter dolosus. Next base: position 2,274,777 of record OY998140.1, read on the forward strand.
GTTCTGTTCCGGAATATTTGCTTCGCAACTAAACTTTCTTTGATTCAATAATTTAAAAGGAATTACAATCACAAAATGACTTTATTTGGGGTTTTTTCAAAATTTTGTATAAACGTTCTTAGCACCAAAACTAACAGTTTTCTCCTACGAAGAAAATTTTTTCTGACGTTTAGAATTTGAGATATTCAATTTTTTATTTTCCCCATCCAAACGCGTGTAAATTGAACTCACGTTTCGTTAAAAAGTTTCTAAAATCGAGTTGCAAAAAAGTATTTAGGATTTTTTTGCGGATAGCCAGAAAGGCTATGAGCCGAATTTTTTCAAGAAAAATCCTAAACACATTTTTTTGCAACACATAAACGAAACGCGACTTCAATTCACACGCGTTTAGGTGCAAAAAGTTAAAAATTGGAAATTAAATATCCCAAATTCTTAACGTCAGCAAATTTTTCTCCATAGGAGAAAATTCTTAGTTTTGGCATCAAGATTCTTCATACAAAATTATTGCAGAATTCTAAATAAAATTGATTTGGAATGTTTGATTTATCAACAAATTTGCTTAAAATCCAACAAAGCATTTACCTGGCAATTTCCCATGCCGTTGTTGTTGGCAAGACCGTTCTGCGTGTTTCTCGCTCCATTAGCCAAATCACAATTAGAGCCAAACGTGGGGGTGGTCGCGACTTGGAGCAAAGCGTTGAATGTATTGGGACTGAGGCCTCTCTGTAGGTTTCCGGGAGGGAATGGAATTCCGCAGATCGGTGAAGCTGATGTCCCGGGTGGACTACCGTAAAGGCAAGAATTTCCGCTCATCGGTGAAGACAGTGTCCCGGGAGGACTTCCCCATGGCACCGAATATCCGCTCAACGGTGAAGATAGTGTTCCGGGCGGAGTTCCCCAAGCGTTAGAAATTCCACCCATCGGTGATGTATCCGGTGGAGTCCCCCATGGAGCGGGATAAGGGTATGAATACCAACCGTACGGCGAAGTTGCGGACGGGGTCCCCCATGAACCGGGTGGACTCACGCTCTCCGATCGGGAATATCTCGATCTTCGCCGATCCCATACCCAAGATGGCGTCTGTTAAAAATAAACTAATTTATATTAAATTCATTAAATCAAATTGAGTGAAGGATTCGACTAATTTTAGTGACAAGCGACTCCGCGGATCATGTCGTTTTTTATGGCACCCCGTGGGGCGTTAGGAGAGGAAAAAATGGGGAGAAATTCTTGAAATTCTCGGAGAAAATTCTATTTGTAACTGAAGGGCGCCAAAAAACGAGATTTTCGAAAAAAAATCTTGCTTCAATCGAAAAAGACCCATTATGATGCGTGGAGGGTTAAAAAATGGAAAATAAATTTGAAAAATCATCGGAAAATTTTATTTTTTAATGAAATGCGCCAAAGAACCAGATTTTCGAAAAAAAAAAATTTCCGTTTCAATCGAAAAAGACCCGTGTGATGCGCGGAGGGTCAAAAAATGGAAAAAAATTTGAAAAATTTCATTTTTAAATGAAACGCGCCAAAAAACGAAATTTTCGAAAAAAAAAGTTTTTCGCTTGAATGGAAAAAGGCGCGTGTGATGGACGGAGGGTCAAGAAACAACAAAAAATTATTTCAACAGAAGCAAAGTTTTATCTGCAGAGACCTAGAGTTATCTAAAAAAAATGTTTATCAAAATCTCAACTCACACGAAGGATCTTATGCGACCGGCTAATGTTGTAGTTCGCAGAGTGAGGCCGACGTGGCGTATGATCCTCGTACCGACTAAACCCACAATGCGTCTTATTGGGGTAAGCATGATTCATAGTTGGGCTGTGTTGAGGCCCAGTGGTCCGGCAGTATCGTGGGCAAAGATTTTGACGATTTTACAATTTTCTGAAAACAATAAAACACTCATTAATAATTATCCTCTTTATAACGAATTTGTATCAATTAAAATTTACATTTCGATGAATAATTACTCGGCAAATTTCTTCGGTGTACGAGCACTCGCTTGAATTTAAAAAAATATCTTCATCATCATTCGAACGAGCTTTCGATATACTGTGATAGTTTTTTTTTAATTTTACGCAATTTTTTAACGAAGCAAAAATAAAAAAATAATAATAACGACATGCAATCAATAATTTCATTTTTTTAATAAGAAACTAAAAATTTAAAAAAAAATTAACGAAATAATACACTTCCGTGTGAATTCTAACGAACCAAGGTCTCTTCTATTTTCTCAAGGTAAGAGGATTTTGAAATTGTAAGATTCGGTATTGCAATTTTGAGGTTCACGTTACTGATTGCATTGTTTATTTTTTAGAGAAGTTTTTGTTGGATATCTTATCCGATTGCTTTGAAATTTTGAAGATTATGGATTTAAAATGAATTCAGAGTTTGCAAGTTCACTGCAAAAGATGCTGTTTTTATTTACGACGATGTTGAAGTTCGCATCGTTGGGATGCAACGAAAACTGATCATTTTTCATAGCTAAATTTTCTACTAAATTTTCATAAATTAGTTGTCAACGATAATGGGATAGTCTTCCTTGCCATTTGAAAACTGAATTCAGTAGAAAAATTGGAACGAGTGCATTAATTATGAAAATAATCAATGAAAAATTTATTTTTCGTTTTATTATAACGATGCAAACTTCAGGAACATTTAATTACGTTCTTCATCAGCTTACCTAAAATGGCCTGCTGTTTGGACGAACTTGAAGAAAATTGTTTTTTCTTTCCTCTGAGAATTTCGAATTACGGAATTTCGAGAAATTGATTTTTGCAGATCCGTCGTTTTGTTTTTAATTATTTATTATCAATTGTGTTTTTTTTTTGTTCACGATGATGAAGTTTGCTTCGTTGGAATATTTCGTCAGGATTTTTAAAGTTTAAGAAAAAATGAATGGAAATAATATTTTTCGTTCGACTCCAACGTTGCGAACTTCAGTCTCATTTTTTCTCTCTCGAGGGACCAATGAAAATGATCGCGTTGCTTAAGAAGAATAAAAACAGCAGAATCTCCGATGCTGTTTTCAAATTCGTTGACCGTTGAGGCTTTTTTCTGGAGCGTAAGGCAACCACTGCGTATTTTCTAGGACTCTAGGTCAGAAAAAAAAAATACTGGGAGAAGGCAGGGCCTGGCTCGGAAATGGGCCTAAAAATATCGGGGTCCCAAAGGTCCCGGAGCGTTCACGGAACCCTTGGAAATCAATAACCAGTGGGAAAATCGTGACAAAGTGTGCGAGCAAGGAGGACAAGAAAAAGAGAAAAAGGAGGAGAGGGCGAGAAGACGAGAGAGCGAGAGAGGAACAGAGGGAAAAGATAAATGAGCAGAGGATTCTGTTCTCTTGTATATTGGAGCGAGTTTTGCTTTGAATATTGAGGAGTGTCACTGCAGGCTCTATATTGAGGGACTTTCTAAATTTTCAAATCTCGAGCTTATACCCCAAGCTCTTGGGATGCTGCGCTGACCATCGTCAGCGTTTGAAAAATACAATTTCGCTTTAATTCATTAAATCTAGACTGAAAAAAAAATTTTGTTGGATACGTTCGACTAAACTTTTTTTGAAAAATCACAAAAATTTAGTCGTTGCAGCAAGAAATATTCCAGAAAGTCGCTTCGAAAAGCAAATTTTTGTCATTCCAATCGTAAATTTTGCTGACAGTTCCGTTAGAAATCAAAAATATTGTCAAAATAACGAAAATTTTGAAATTATCCATAAATATTTAGTTTACCGTGTTCAACAAAATATCGATCATTTTTAACAAAATTTTTCCAACCCCATATCTTCACGAATTATCACAATAGGATGCAAAAACTCTGACGATCCTTTCAAAAGATTGAATTCCAAGGAAAATAATGACAAAGCTCAAAAAAGTTGGTAACGTTGAGTCTCGATCTGACGTTCGTGCACTCAGGCCTCGTTCGGCATTTTCTTTCGAATATTTGCCTGATTATCTCGACTCATCATTCCCACAGGCACTTTGCTAGCCCCGTATCTATATCTCCTCTCATATCGCCGAGGCTTCCTTCTTCGAATGTTTTGAAGAAAAAATGTGGAAATTCCACAAAGTTGGATTTTCCAGGATTTTGAGTAAAAGAAGAGAGAGAGATTGCTCGCGGTTCCAAGCAGAAAAATATTTTTCTCGAAAACCAAATAAGAGTTCGGATTCCCGAGAGGATTGAAAAACGATTTTTCATGCAGTCATCAAAATTACACCCAAAAAAATAAACAACGAACATTTATTCTGTAAAATGGTTAGTTACGAAATTTTAGGCCGAGACTATATTTTTTTTATCTCGACCTACCCTCACCAAATCTTCCCCAAGGATTTAAAAAAAAATAATTATCTTGATTATTAAAAAAAAATTTGAAACTGATTTGATTTCATTATTTTGAAATAAACATTCACATATTTTTTTTATCATAACGCGAAATTGATTTTAATGTGAATAATCCGAAAAACATAATCAAGTAGAATAGAGGACTATGTGATAATTAATTCACCCTTTTCTACCAGAATACTTTTTCCTTTTAATAATTGTTTAATCGATTGATTATTAAAGAACGAATGAGAACAAAATGATTGATGACGTTAAAGTTTGCATCGTTGGAATGCAACGAAATTCTTTTTTTTTGCCAAGATCTTAATTAAAATGAAGAATGTAATTACGACGATAAAACGATCGATTTTTGCGGTCCAAAAAGTATTCAAGCTCAAAAACTTTGGATGATTTATAAAATTAACCAAATCATCAAAAAAAATTAATATTTTTCGTTGCATTCCAACGTTGCGAACTTCAGCTTCATAATGACTGAATACCCACGAGTGACTGAGACCATATTCTATGAATTATCAATTCTTAATAAAAACATATTTCCCATGAATTGCTTTCATTTTTAAAGAACAAAGTTAAGCTCATGTTAATTGAACATGCAATGCACAGTCGTGCAGGAAAAGGAACATGAGAGAGAGAGAGAGAGAGAGGGAGAAGCGAGTTTCTGAGAAACATTTTGCGGAGTGGTAGGCAATGTACAAAGGTCCTGAGAGGGCTCAGTGTGTTATATAGACTCGAATGTACCCTGTTCCTACACTGGATACAGTACAAAAGACTTTTCCACTTTCGATGGATCTTTTTCCGAGAAATTTCCACGAGGACCCGAGCGCTTTCCTCTCCCATAACTATGTGGATTGTAGCCTAGCAGGCCTGCTCGTGAGCCTGTCTGGGTGTTGCACATGCTTCGAGAGAGAGAGAGAGAGAGGGAGAGGGAAAGAGAAAGAAACCAAAGCAGAAGGTGAATTTTTAGTGGAAATATTTCAAGGCCTGGACAAAACCCTCATGATATTTATTTCGAGGCTTCCGGAGGTCAAAAAAAACTCTAAAGTGAAAGAAACATCGATCATGGAGCAGAACCAGGAATATGCCTCCTACTTCGCGTTTCTTCCATCAAGAAAAATACCTTTTCCTCTCCGAATAAGCTTCGACGCTTTTCTTTTCTGCATCTAAATAGTCCAACAAACGTTCGCACTGTCTACATTATTTTCCCATTCATTGGAGACAATCATTCGAGATCAATTTTAATTCCTATTGTCCGAATGGAATCCCTCGAAGCCATTTACTGTGGGACGATCACACTAACGATCAGCTAATCATTCAAACATAATAATTAACCCTTAAAGCTGGATTCTAGGCGTCTAGCTATTGCAAATTCTCCACGATTTACATTCGGACCTCTGTTTTGGTAACCTCTCTTTTCGTAACCTCTTTTCTGTCAACCTCTGTCTTCGTAACCTCTGTTTTGTCAACCTCTCTTTTGCCAACCTTTGTTTTCGTAACCTCTGTTTTGTCAACGTCTGTCTTGGTAACCTCTGTTTTGGTAACCTCTGTCTTTGAAACCTCGAACCTCCGTTTTCGTAACCTCTGTTAAAGTAATTTTTCCAATTTGCCCATGAAAATAATATGTGACGTTATTTCCATGAAAAAATGATGAAGAAAGTGGCAAGATGATTTCAAAGGAAAAACTTAATACACTGAAAATGAAATTTTGTTAAAAATCGTCGATATTTTGTTGAACACGTTAAACTAAATATTTTTGGATAATTTCAAAATTTTCGTTATTTTGACAGTATATTTGGATTCTAACGGAATCGTCAGCAAAATTTACGAATGGAACGACAAAAATTAGCTTCCGAAGAGACTTTCTAGAATAGAACAGAATTTTTGGGATTATTCAAAAAAAAAAAAAACGTTTTGTGAAACGTATCGAAGAAAATATCCATCTTTTTCAACGAAAATTTTGTTTTTAGTGTAACGGTGTGACAAGAGGATATCGCGATTCATGCGATGAAAGTTTGAGAAAGCCTAAAGCGTATAGTTCGGGGTGTAAGGGAGGGTGAAGAAGCACAAACATTAACTATGAGAGACCGAGAGAAAGATGCTCCAACTATCCCCTTAGCAAGAAGAGCAATATCGTCATGGATACGACGAAGCTTCCGCGAGGGAAGACAAAATTATTAAGACAAAAACCATAAAAAAAATACCGCGATCGTAAAAAAAGGTAAAGTAAGAATTTCCTTCGTAAAAAAATGGGCTCGTGAGATTCGCCGTAAAGACTAAACGGCCGATAAATAAAATATTGGTATAGGCAAAAAGGACGAGAAAAGCTGAGGCTCCTGCGATAATTCAAATGACTAATAATCACTCGACGATTGCTCAGAGAATCAATATCGTTTTCTCCTTTCCCTTCTCCAAAGGCCCTGCAGCTTTCGATTCTAAATTTCGCTTTTCCGTGCTAATTGTTCAAGGGAAGCTGAAAACAAAGTCGTCCACAAAATCCTACCTGCAAGGACGATTCGAACGAAATAAAGCCACGACCAGGGATAGCTCGAAACACCTACGCCTTGCACGACGCTCGTTCTACGTTCTCTACGTGATTTTCATTTTTCGCTTTCGACCAACTGTCTCCAGAGCAAGAAAAATCGTTTTTCGTGAAAAAAAAACTACCAAGGATATTTCAAGATCGAACTTTGCTGTCAGGACTCGAATTTTAATCCTCGATATTGCTGATGTGTAGTGTTTACTTCGAGAAACTACAAGTTTGTACATTTTTCAGACGCACCTGTCCCGTGTTGCTATTATCGCTACAGTCCCTACCCAAGTGCCGAATCTCATACGTAAACAAACTTTCTTTCTCACCCCGAGGTTTTCAACTCAACATTCGCCGGACAAATTGGCGCGCAGCTTTCCAACGCGTTGACATACAATTTTCTCCTAATTAACAGTTCATCAAGATTTCATGCTTAACAAAAATAACAAAAAAATTTATTATCATGTCATTAACGTATTACACAAAACGACTTTATTTAGGATTCTTTCAAACTTTTGTATAAACGTTCTTGGCACCAAAACTAAGAGTTTTCTCCTTTGAAGAAAAATTTTCTGACGTTTGGAATTTGAGATATTTCATTTCCAATTTTTTATTTTTCCCATCTATACGCGTGTCAATTCAAGTCGCGTTTCTTTTTTTTTTTTTGCAACTTTTTAACGAAACGTGACTTGAATTTACACGCGTTTAGATGGGAAAAATAAACAAATTGAAAATTAAATATCGAAAATTCTAAACGTCAGAACATTTTTCTTCACAGGAGAAAACTGTTAGTTTTGGTGCCAAGAACGTTTATACTAAATTTTAAAAGAACCCTGAATAAAGTCATTTTGTGATTTTAATTCCTTCAAAATTATTGAATCAAAGAAAGTTTAGCTGCGAAACAAATCTTCCGGAACAGAACATTTTCATACAGTATTTCTTCAACGATAATGGGACAGTCTTCTTTGCAATTCAAAAACTAAAATTAATTATTAGAATAATGAATAAAAAATGTATTTTTCGTTGTATTCCAACGATGCAATCTTCAGTATGACTTTGGAATTTAACAATCGCTATGAATCGGCAATCGTGAGCCCCAATGATTTCTTGATTTTTGAATTTTTTTAACGAAACGTGACTCCAATTTACACGCGTTTGGATGGGGAGAATTAAAAATGAAATATCTCAAATTCTAAACGTCAGAAAATTTGTCTTCAGAGGAGAAAGAAGAGTTTTGGTGGCAAGAACGTTTATACAAAATTTTAAAAGAATCCTAAATAAAGTCGCTTTGTGATAGTAATACCTCAAAGCGGAGCAGCGAGAATAGAGAAGAAACTAACGATAAAAAATTAATTAATTAATTAATTACCAACGATAAAAATTAAGAATCCAGAAAACTGGAACAACCATTCATACGTAAAGAAACGATTTAATTGTTACTGACTTTTTTTAAAAAATTGATTGGATGAGAGCATGAAAATCGCAGGAAAACGACGCAAAAATGCGAATCATCTTTGGGCAGCTCTTTAAAGCTCGAGCCGGGATAGTATCGAACTGTTTTCCTCGGTCGCTTTTCAAGGTAAGCTTTCACTTTCGTTCGAGTCCAATGTCACGGGCAGCCCAAGTATAACCTGGGCCGTATAATCGATCCTATACCGCGCGAAATTTCGTAAATACAGTAACGGCGATAAGGGCAAAAAGGACAACGGACCATCTCGTCACGAAAACTCAAGTCTCAGCAGAAATCATTATTTTTCATCTTTTATTTCTAGTCGATCAATCATCAATCTTATCATTTCTTCAGGCAATTGAAAAGCCCTAAATTTGTTTTCTTAATTACTGCGTTGAGGGTCAAAAAAAAAAAAATTTCTCGTCTTTGAATTCGTCGCCGATCGTTCGATTCGAAATTCCTCGTGAGTCCGGAAGTATCCGTTACGTCACTCGACATTCCTCTCAATCAAAAAAATCCTTTTTTCATCAATATCGTTTTTTTTTTTTTCGTAAAAAATCATTTTTTCCCAAAAACTCGTGAAATAAATCGAAAATATTGAAATGGAGGCAACGATTCGAATTGACGGAAAGCCCGTGTGTGTCAAATCAGCGTACACATATCAAAACATAAAATTTACGATATAAAATAACTTTGTGCTCTATTCACAAGGAGCCTGACGAGTGGCCCAACCGTTACAGGTTTTGAAAATTAGTACGACAGGAATAATTGGTAAAAACAATGATTATAATAATGATATAAATAAATACCTCGAAGATGAGGAATCTTCTTACGAGACGATGTCGTCCTCGGGTGTTTTGCTTGTACACAGCACGTGAACCGGTAAATTCGACGATAGTCGAACGTCCACAAAAGTCACAATAAACGAAAAGAAAACAAATCGAGTATCACAACCAAATGGTGGCTATTATCCTTGAAGATATTTTGAACAATGTTAGTCACAAGTTCGTTATGCTGTGAATGCTTCTCAAGCATATCATGTAACGATAATTATAATTATTACACACGATCGATGTTTTATTAAATATAACAAAAAAAAGAAATGAAATAAAATTGTTTTCGTATTTGACGAAATGATTAATCGACTGTGTCGTTTTTATTAAAATCCTCCCAAAGTCTTTCATTTAAATTCCCAATGTTTATGATTCTTCCAACTGGCCCGTTTTTCGATCACGAGACTTTAATGACAAGTTTTTCTGTTTCTGATGACCCTCTAGCTAACAAGGTCGGGAGCGAACTGATCGCTGCCGGTTTCGGTTGTCGACTGTCTCGTCACTCTCGCTCGCTGTGATCCCAAGTTCACCGTAAACCTATTCTCCCCACTACTCGCCCTCTTCATCCCTCTCTGTGCCAACTCACCCCACGTGACGTCCTACTCTTTTCCACCCTTGCCTCCTTTCCCCATCCGTTTTCCTCTTGCCCGTTCGCTCTCTTGGCGAAAGTGTCGATCCCTCTTTCTCGCTCCTAGAAATATTTTCTTTGCCCGGCCGGCTCGTTGCCGCTGGAGCTTCCGATTTTTCCTTTTCTATTCAATTTTTTTCCATTTTTTTCAAACTCAATTTTCAACCACTAAACGTCAAAGTCGAGGGGATTATTTTCAACAAATTTTCATAAACACAGTTTTTTTTCACTTTTCCAATAACTTTCCTGGCTCATCGTAATCAAACCGTTGTCGACGTAGTTGTGTGTGTGTGTGTGTGTGTGTGAGTAGAGGAGACACACGAAAACTTGGAAAAAACCATATCGATGAAAACACTCCATTTGGCAATAAGAATTTAACAAATTTTCCAACTTTTGGAAATAATGCTCGTAGCTATTCGCTCAAGAGACTGCTGATCCTTTGCTTGGTCTAGCCAGTCGAGTTTTTATGTCTCGAAAGCACACATCTCCACTCATAAATCCAAATTTATATCAACTTCGACCCTGAGAAATACAAATAATTGAAGATTTTTATTTCGTCTGCAAACGCACTTTTGGAAGTTCATTTCGAAATTTCCAAGAGGAAAGATTCGTCGCAATAAATTGTATTTACCAATTTTTTCATTGAAATGAAAAACAACCTGAAAGGAAAAAAATAGTCTGTTGCTCCGAATGCACAACTCGCTGCAACTATTATTAGAACAACATCCAAGTCTCAGTTTGTTAAATACAATTTTCCACATCGAATCGTAACATGGTCAATAACCGCGGATCCGACGTTTTTATCGTCGAATCCAGGCCACTCTTCGTTCATCTCTCATTCTCTATTCCTTCTACTCGCCGACTACCCTTGAACCCACTGTACTTTCTTCCACCCTTTGGCTCCAAGGATGAACAGTTCGCCTTCTCGCTTCAACCAACTATTTTTCTCTCTTTTATTCCAATACCAAAACAGTTTTCTTTCAGTTGGTTATTAAGACACAAATATCAATGATACGAATGGGACAAAAATTCGCTATAGCAAAAAGAAATAGCAGGGGAAAGGCTTGAATTTTGAAATTGCTCAAAATCCAAAAATGGCTCATGTTTTCTCTATCTCTACCTCTCGGCACTGGATACATCGATTCTACTGTGTTCTGTTGAAAAAATAACTCGCCAAAAAGAGTCTTTCGAGGTTAAGGAGGTTGCTTACATACGACAACATGATAAGAATTTAATAAAAATTTGGTGATGACATTCTTTAGCATCAAATACGATGACACCATTTTTTTCAAATTTTTCGTCTACATAGTTGTCGAATAATTGGAGTTTACAATATGCAAAAGAAATACTTGTATATATCTGAATCCTATGCTTATGCATGTAAACTCTAGTGTTCAATAACTCGAAAACTATGTAGAAGAAAAATCTTAAAAAATTTATATATTCATATTTAATGCTGAAGAATATACTCACCAAATTTCATCAAATTTTAATCATTTCGAATTTTTCTATGCTTTTAACATGGCTACACACGACAATATGATAAGAATTTGATCAAATTTGGTGATGACATAAGAATGCATCAAATACGATGACACCATTTTTTTTAAATTTTTTGTCTACATAGTTGTCGAATAATTGGAGTTTACAATATGCAAAGGATATACCTATTGAATCCTATGCTTATGCATGTAACCTCTAGTGTTCAATTACTCGAAAACTATGTAGAAGAAAAATCTTGAAAACTTTGTATAGTCATATTTAATACTAAAGAAAATACTCACCAAATTTCATTAAATTCTAATCATTTCGAATTTTCCTATGCTTTTTACATGGCGACATTGTTGTGCGTAGTCAACCTCCTTAAATAGCTGCGTCACACTATTCGAATGAGTGGTCAATTGCAACGATAGTATCCGCAAATATTGATACAACGGTAAAGCGAAATGTCGAAGGAAAAATATTTTTCTGTTGGTGTTTATTCAATCTCCAAAACCATGACAATTTTCGTACCGATTTTGTGTTTCGATCCTAAAAAAAAATATCAAAAACGATGCAAACTTCAGAATCGTAAAAATACTACTAACGAGAAATTTGTGGAATCGCGTCACCTATAGCGAATGCAAAACTGTTGGATGTCGAGCTTTTATCAAAATTTTCAGGAGTTCAATCCGTAGCTTTTGAGAAAACTGACGGCCGACCGTTTATTAAGTTCCAAGGGCCTAATGAAAAAAAAAAAATAAAAAATAATTCTCAGTTTTGTTTAAATGCTGAATGAATTAATTCCGTAATCGGGAACGTTGTCAAAAAGTTTTGTCAACTGTATAAGCATTTCGGGGGAAGTTTACCGACCAATAATATTGACTCTCATTTTTCATGTTTTACTGCATACATTTTTTTTGCGATCTTACGGATCATGAAGATTACGAGATTTCTCAGAGACTTTCCATCTTCCTGCATGGTTGAAATGTGCGTGCACATCGATGGAGAGGAATTCACCGAATCTCGCCTACTACGTAACTTGTTCGATATCCCATGCCCATTTGAATAATTAAGCTCAAAGTTGGCCCAAGTATTTTATTCGCCTGTGGTGAGGCGGAGATACGAGGAGATATTTTTGTCACATCAGAGCACCCTCGAAGAGGTTCGTCCCGTTGCTCCTGACGGTCATCCATTTACCTAACTTTTTTGTTCCAGAGGGCCTCGTGGTGCGAGGACGAAAAGGAACTCTTGCGTGGCACGTGCCTAGACTACGGCGTAAATTGTGGGAGTTCGCGGTGGCATTTGGATTTGAGAAAGCGGTTCATTTTCCGCAGTTCGTATGGCGTACGAAAGAATCGATTTAATCAATACCATGTAAACAAACATGATAATACCTACAGAAGTATTAATTACGGATTATAAAATGTGTTACATAAGTGCATACTGGGTCAATTTGACCCGAGGCGTTTTTCAAATTGTTGTATTCCGGTAAATATGTATTTTTAGTTTTTTTTTTGTAGAGACATTTTTCGTCGTAAATAATCAATATTTTGTGGTCATATTTTTTGGCGAAAATTGAGTGTCAAAAAATTCGTTGGCATTAAATGGCAAACGATCGGTGACAGAGAAATTTTGGGGTCGATATGACCCAGTGTGTACTCGAGGGTATTATAAAATATGTTATATAAGTATATACTGGGTCAATTTGACCCGAGGCGTTTTTCAAATTGTTGTATTCCGGTAAATGTGTATTTTTAGTTTTTTTTTTCGTAGAGACGTTTTTCGCAGTAAATAATCTATATTTTGTGGTCCTAGTTTTTGGCGAAAATTGAGTGTCAAAAAATTCGTTGGCATTAAATGGCAAACGATCGGTGACAGAGAAATGTTGGGGTCAATATGACCCAGTGTGTACTCAAGGGGGTAAAATTGAATCGAAGGCTTCAACAAGCCCAAATGGATCATCGTTTTCTGCACGTCACATCAACTTTCGGTTCCCATGAAAATCGCACGCTTTTCGATTTATAGAGTTTGAATAATTTGTATGCGGAAGTGCAGTTGCCTGAAAATTTAGGATTCATGCAGGCATCTCGCGGAGCCCGGAAATATTTGAAAAGGAATGATTTCTGTTATTTTGTGGTGACGGTCTCATGCATTCGCGTGCGAAAGAGTGTGGACGCGGGGGTCGGAATGAGGAGAGTTCCACAACGGTGGATGAAGCCACGAAGCGCACGCGTAAAAGCTTCTCGGAAAGCATGAATGGAGAGGTTCGCTAGGGCGGGGGTTCACACAGTCGTTCAATGCCAGGACCACCGTATTTTACCCTCGACCACCCCCTCCCAGTGACGCACCCCTGGCTCGTCATGCCGCTGGCTATACCGTCGACCGAAGGTGATTAAACCAACGCTACATACACTATCAACTCTTTGGAATCGTTTTGCTCGTGTGCATTGGCTATTGACTCAATCCGCAAAGAGTCAAGCCCGAAATATAAGTCAAGATTAAGCCATTTTGACCCACTTAATAGACTGCGAAGTCTGTCATCGATGCTGCGTCCTTTTTGAACGTCTTGCCGAATGATCCAAATGATCTGCTTCGCTCCGCACATTCCAAAGGATACGAAGCAACGTCGTCGTGGTGGATCAGGCAAAAAAATTGATTCGAAGCATAAAAATCATCGATTTCAAAATCATCATCATTCTGGAAAGTCTCCTCCTTATTGGTCAATGAAAAAATGCCATTTCGTGCCCGGTAACGAGAGATAGAAACGTCACAGGTGATTGGAACGTTACGAACAGTCGTCCAAATGGAAAATCGAAAGGAAAAAGTTATCGGAAGGAACAAGCATCTTCGTATATCTATAAGCTCGACGCTGATGCTGCAACCTTCGATCGTTACAGCGCGCTGAGGCGCCGGCGTCAGTGCTGCTGGCGTCAGAGCTTCGTTCACCCCACCACTCTCCTGGACCTCTTTCATTCCCATCGTCATTCGAATCTCCCTCTACCCGAACCCGTTCATTCCCCTCTTCATAGCTATCGCCAATCTCCTCGCTCCCTTCGCACTCTTCACCCAGAAACCGGGCACACCGTGGCGAACGCCTTTTCCCAGCACAGCACCCGCAAACCACCCACTTTGCCAAGCATGATCCTACGTGCGTCGACACGTCGAAACGTCGCTCATTCATAAAGCTCTTTCCCCTTCTTTGCCACCCGACGTTCCGTTATTTCCCTCGCCAAACTCTTGCTCTTCGCATTCTCTCGCAATTGGGTTGATTGACTTTATTCGGTTAATTCGTCCGAGTCCGACTGATCGATATCGCGACAACGTTATGAAGAATCCGCGGTTCTTTCGTCGATTGTCAAATACTTATCGAGTATACCGTGCGTATTTGTTGGAGCCGCGCATTGCTGCGGGGGTCCTAGGGACCCCGCTCCGTACTGAAAAGAAAATTTTGTTGGAAAATATCAATTTTTCGTTGGATACGTTCGACTAAACGTTTCTTTGAAAAATCCCAAAATTTTTGTCATTGCAGCGAGAAATATTCTAGAAAGTCTCGTCGGAAATGAAATTCTTGTCATTCCAATCGTAAGCTTTGTTGTAACTTTTGTTAGAAATTATCCAAAAATATTTAGTTGGCCGTGTTCAACAAAATATCGACGTTTTTTTGACAAAATTTCATTTTGTTTGCGGTATCGGAGGGAAAGACAAGGAGATTAACCGCGAGATTATCAGAAGCAACACGAGAGACGATGTTGAAGTTTGCATCGTTGGAATGCAACGAAATTCTGTTTTTTCTTGAGCAGCGAGCTTATGATTCTTATTCAATATTTGGACAGGACAATAAAACGAATTTTTTTAATGATCCAAAGGGAAAATCGGTACGAAAATTGTCATGGTTTTCAAAATTGAACAAACAGTTGATAGAAAAAGGTATTTTTCGTTGCATTCCAACGTTGCGAACTTCAGCCCGATCAAGAGAGGCTAGAACGTAGAGATAAGAAGGAAAAAGCATTGGGTCTGTGAGGTCAGAGCCAGCAATCCGAAAATTTCGTTTTCGTTGAAATTTCGATTGGAGCAAACGTGTCCACTGGGATGTTGATATCGATCGATGCGACCTACCCTGGAGGAAGCGTTGCGCCAGGGACACGAGAGTATACCTTCAAGGTCAATCGAACAGAATCAAGTTCGTAATCGTGGAACACAGGACTCGGGGGAGTGTCCTTGAAGAAGATGCCGAACGGTGCCCAAAACTCATTTCTTGCATATTTCTCAAAAATTAATTATTAATCATTTTATTAATTAGAATTAATTGATAATGAAGAAAAATTTCGTCAGGACACGCTGGCCCGGTGCAAGACACTCTGGGTCCAAGCCACTGCCCTGCGACCCCACCCAACAATTGCAAACCGATTAGTCTAGAAATTTTGCCATAAGAATCCGTGATCTATAGGGATTCGTTCAAATCCATGGGAAACTTCATTTGAAACGAGGCTCCAGGCTAATTCTTATGGGATTTCCCAACAAGGGACTCCGCGAAAGTCTCGGTTCGTATTTGAGTTTCTCTGGGAGGAAAGTCGTCGGGGAAGGAATCGGTTTCAGCCGGGATTTGTATACATTTCGTAGTTGAAGAGAATCATTCGTTTTACTCTGTGGAGTGCGCGCAACTGGCGAGGATGCGCAAACGTAGGACGTATTAGGGCGCAAGGGGAAGTTGGCTGGCAATGGGGGACGTCGATGAACGAAACGTCTCCCGCTGCTCCGTTGACTCCCTCCCGTTATCCCCCCAGTACACACAACCCAAAGCGCAGATCTCATGAACCTGCTCTGTATATACTCACCCTCTTTCATTTTCGAACGTTCGGTCGTTGCGTGGGCGCTTTCAAGGTCAGTTCAAGAGCATCCAGCTACGTAGTACGACGCCTCCGTCGGGACGCCCACCGATAAAACGTAGGCGGTACATAGACCCACCGATCCATAGCTATACTTTCCTATCAACTGCCCTACACTCGACTATACACTCTTTTATATGCTTACACGTGTTCATGGGACATTTCAACCCAAATCCTGCATTCCCAAACCTCCAATTTTCATCATTTTACCTTGCACGTTATTTCAAACTATTTCACCATCGTTTTTTTTCTCATTAAAAAGGTTGGCTACATACGACAATATGATAAGAATTCAATCAAATTTGGTGATAACATTCTTTAGCATCAAATACGATGACACTATTTTTTTCAAATTTCTCGTCTACATAGTTGTCGAATAATTGGAGTTTACAATATGCGAAATATGTACCTATATGTATCTGAATCCTATGCTTATGCATGTAAACTCTAGTGTTGAATTACTCGAAAACTATGCAGAAGAAAAATCTTTGAAAATTTGTATATTCATACTTAATACTGAAGAATATACTTACCAAATTTTATTAAATTCTAATCATTTCGAATTTTCCTATGCTTTTAACATGGCAAGATTGTTGTGTGTAGCCACCCTCTTTAACCCTGCAACCTCGTAAGGCTCAAATTTCTCTGGCTGTCAATATTTTTCATTCATCAATTTTTACCAATTTTTTCAACTTTTTGTCTTGTCGACTTTTCATCATGAATCATCATCTTTTCGATTCACTATTGAAAATACCAAGAAAACAGTGTAAATTCTATTCCCTCATCGCATTCGGAGCACATTTTACGCTCCCGAAAAAAATCGGGTCCTGGCAAAGCTCTCTGTAGTCTCAAAATTTTCTCAATCACGTTCTACATTCCCACAACTAACAAATTTTTATCTTTGCTTCGAAAAATTGTTAGAAACGAACAAACAGTTTCGATTTTGAGTTCGATGCCCGGTTGGCTCTTTAAATATAAACACGAATAGAGATAGGTCGCGTGATTCTTCCAGTCGATCGAATCCGCTATTTACATCCGAAGCAAAAACTTCGCAGCCTGCTGCAGCTTTTCGATCGATTTCCCATAAATCACCATTCTATTTCACTCCTTCACGAAAATCATTCTGCATTCTGAGGTCTGGAGGATTCTCCGTTACTTTTCGAGCAGCCAAATTCGCTCGACTTTCCCTCGTTAACGTATTACTATCACAAAATGACTTTATTTAGGATTCTTCAACAATTTTGTATGAAGATTCTTGAAACCAAAACTAACAATTTTCTCCTATGAAGAAAAATGCTCTGACGTTAAGATTTTGGAATATTCAATTTTCAATTTTTAACTTTTTGCATCTAAACGCGTGTAAATTGAAGTCGCGATTCGTTTATTCGTTGGAAAAAAATGTGTTTATGGTTTTTCTTTAAAAAATTCGGCTCATAGCCTTTCTGGCTATCCGCAAAAAAATCATAAATACTTTTTTTCAACTCTCGATTTTAGAAACTTTTTAACGAAACGTGAGTTCAATTTACACGCGTTTGGATGGGGAAAATAAAAAATTGAATATCTCAAATTCTAAACGTTAGAAAAACTTTTCTTCGTAGGAGAAAACTGTTAGTTTTGGTGCTAAGAACGTTTATACAAAATTTTGAAAAAACCCCAAATAAAGTCATTTTGTGATTTTAATTCCTTTAAAATTATTGAATCAAAGAAAGTTTAGCTGCGAAGCAAATCTTCCGAAACAGAACATTTTCATACAGTATTTCTTCAACGATAATGGGACAGTCTTCTTTGCAATTCAAAAACTAAATTTAATTATTAGAATAATGAATAAAAAATATATTTTTCGTTGTATTCCAACGATGCAATCTTCAGTATGACTTTGGAATTTAACAATCGCTATAGATCCGCGATCGTGAGCCCAAGTGATTTCGCGATTTTTGAAATTTTTTAACGAAACGTGATTTCAATTTACACGCGTTTGGATGGGGAGAATCAAAAATCAAACATCTCAAATTTTAAACGTCAGAAAAATTTTCGTCGTAGGAGAAAACTGTTAGTTTTGGTGCCGAGAACGTTTATTCAAAATTTTGAAAGAACCCTAAATAATGTCGATTTGTGATAGTAATATCTTAAACATAAGTTTGTCGTTCTCTTGTTCGGTAAACTCGAATCCTTTGAGCACAAAACTTTAACAGCCAGGACGACCGTCTCTGTCGTAGGCTTGGCGAATGGAACACAATCCTCCAAGACTAATGAGTCCATCGCTAATTGATGCACGAAATTAATATCGTCATTAAAACTCAGTGACTAGTTGTTTTTTTTTTTTTTTTTTCATAGTCCGGCGACGATCCTATCAAGGAATAAAAATTTACGTGCCGAAGCTTTTGTCGACTGGCGGGAAATGCACTGGGAAGGCTCAAGGGAAAAACTATTATTGAAAATCAAGATTTTTTTACTTCGAGTTCCAATTGGAAAAGCGAAAAACTAATTTTCACTTTTTTAAGGAAGAAAATTCAAAAAAATTCGAAAAATTGACTTGTTCGAGCATAAATTTTATTTCGGAAATGCGTGTGGCAAAAAAATCGCGAAATTCTTTGGATTCCTTCGCGACAAGGTCAAAGTGAGCGGAATAATTTTTATTGCTCGTCCTTCATTTCAATTTGACTGTCGTTTTTAAAATGCTAGGGAACAAAATAATTTCGGAGTATTTCTTAACAACGAAGAGCAATAAACGAGAGGCAGATGTTCGGCACCACGGAGACATGATTTACGGTTTTTCGTTACTAATGATGGGACAGTTTTACATTTTTCCGGCTCGGAACAATTGCTGCAAGGATGGAAAAGGATCAGAAGGGTTTTTCTGTTCCATCATCGATTCGTCCCTTCAGGCTCGTCAGGTGCTTTCGTCGCAGCTAGTTAAAAGTCATTTTTGACAAGAGATTTAAAATTTTCCATTGCGACCATTGTTTCCATCCATTTGCAGAAATATTCGAACTAGCAAAAAAAATCATTACTTTATTTTGTTTTTTGAAACTAGAGCCAAAAAGTAAACTGCAGTCTTTGTCCATGACAATTTTTGCAAATGAAAAACCGAACGTTAAAGAAAAATTGCGGCGATTCCGAAAATTTAAAAAATTGCGAGTGGATAGAATATTTTTCGTTCGACTCCAACGATGCGAACTTTAACTCTTCGAGTACACACTGGGTCATTTTGACCCCAACAATTTTCTGTCACCGATTGTTTGGCATTTTATAATAAAAAAATGGAAAAATTCTTCGGCTTCCGTTGCCATAGCAGCAAAGTGACAAAAACGATTTGAATTGCACGTCGAAATCGAAAATTTTTGTTTCGCAACATCACGATTTTCCGAAAAAACTTTGCCCCGGTTCGTGCAAGTTCCATTTGGACGCCTACGATTTATTCACCCTATCGATAGCTTACGAAATGTAATCGCGACCGGCAGTGAGTCACGATGAGACATAAAAAAAAAAAAGAAAAAAAAACATCGATTTTTCCGAAATATCTCTGAATCTCGGAGTTTCGAACGGGCTCTCATTTCTCTATTCAAAAGATGATGAAAAAATGAACGCACTAAAAAAATGTTTTGAATGATTTTCAAGAAATTGAAAAATGTCCATGGCGGATTTTCGGAAAATAGTTAAACTTTCTTCGAGTCTGCATGGGAGCAAATTAAATTTTCTTTCGCTTTGGATTTCGCTTGTGATTTTTAGCACGTACGCAGAACGCGAATGACTTGCACTTTCTTTCCTCAACAAGATTCTATTTAATTTCAAGGAAAAAGTTTCTTTGGTAATCCGTTTAATGGTCCCCATAGAACTAAGGCTTGTTACGGGAATTGCCCAAATATCTGGGAAACGAATAACGAATGGGTAATTATGAAAATGCGAAAATTGCCCATCGTAACGAGCTCGGGTCGCTGGCGAGGACAAAAGAATCCTCGAAAATTCTGCGAACCGCTCGAAAGGGACAGAATAATCCGTCAAGAAAATGGCATTCCTCGAAACCTCGCTAGAGAGGTTTAGCCACAGTGAGAGAACAACAATATTGGATGAGTCTCGCCGACAATGCAGATTTGCTCGTTTCTCGGAAGAAAATGTCGACCCAGGCCTAAAATTTACTTTGGCTTTTCCGTCTCTCTCTCTCTCTCTCTCTTTTTGCGTCTCAGTGTATCTGCGAAGAGTTCGGTCTCGAGTATATTCCGGAGTAACGGATTTACTGCGTGCTTTGATGTTCGCACACCGAAAAAACCTCGTCGCTGCATCGCGCAGCCGGATGACAAAGCAGAACGAAAATCTGTCATTTCTCTCGATCGCGTTGACGCGTCGTTTCGGACTATTCGATGCACGCGCAGACATTCGAACCTCCTGGAGACTTTTGCTTGTTTGATTTTTTTTCTTCCATTTCCTGGCCGTTCGATTTAAAATTTTGCAGTCTTGGGTCGTCCACCTGCACTCAAAAGAAAATTTTGTTGGAAATATTGATATTTTGTTGGATACGGTCGACTAAACATTTCTTTGAAAAATCCCAAAATTTTTGTCATTGCAGAAAGAAATATTCTAGAAAGTTTCTTCGGAAAGAAAATTTTTGTCATTTCGATCGTAAATTTTGCTGTCACTTTCGTTAGAAACCAAAAATATTGTCAAAATAACGAAAATTTTGAAATTATCAAAAAGTATTTAGTTTACCGTGTTCAACAAAATATCGACGTTTTTTAACAAAATTTCATTTTGTGTGTGCTGAACACGTAGACGTTGCGATTAGTCGAGCAATAAAACGATTTTCGTTCTCTTGGAAAATTTTGGCAAACATTGATGAGATTTTAATAAGAAAATTTATCTTTTTTGGAGCAGCAGCGATTCTTAGTAAAGTTTTCTCATTGTTTCGGTCAAATGGCTGTCTAATCGTTGCTAAACCTGAATGACGTCGACGTAAAATTGTTTACTGAAAACAAAATTTTGTTGGAAAAGATCGATACGTTCGACGGAACGTTTTTTTTTAATAATCCCAAAAATTGTGTCATCGCAGCAAGAAATATTCTAGAAAGTCTCTTCGGAAGCTTAT
This sequence comes from Hyposoter dolosus, assembly GCA_963921915.1. Taxonomy (NCBI): domain Eukaryota; kingdom Metazoa; phylum Arthropoda; class Insecta; order Hymenoptera; family Ichneumonidae; genus Hyposoter; species Hyposoter dolosus. Next base: position 2,295,995 of record OY998140.1, read on the forward strand.
CTTTGTTGTTCCAATCGTAAATTTTGCTGACGATTCCCTTAGAAAGCGAATATACTGCCAAAATAACGAAAATTTTGAAATTATCCGAAAATATTTAGTTTAACGTGTTCAACAAAATATCGAGCATTTTTAACAAAATTTCATTTTCAGTGTTGCTTTTCGATTTATTCACTCCATGAATTCTACCGAAGCGACTTTCTACCGTCAACACGTGTTTTTTTTCTCGACAATCCTTCTCTTTCCTTTTCGTCGTCGTTGGCCCAAAGGAAACAGACGAATATAGTCGTACGGAAAAACCAGGTGCCAGGACCTTCCGGCGTTTCACTACGTTCCTATTGTTCTCTTGCTGCTGCCGTCTCTCTCTTTTTCCTCTCGTATTTTCCCGAGTTGTAAATAACCGAAAGAAGATAATGGGCTCTGTTATTCTTTCTAGACTCCGGGGAAAGCTTTACGATATTCTGGCTGACCGTGCCTAGATTTTCTCGGCAGGCCAGAGTCGAAGAAATTCAGGTACAAGTTTTCTGCACGAAAAAATATCCTCGTCTTTATTATTCACGAAAAATCAACTCGGTTCTCAAACATTTTTCATTTAGGAAGATTCTTTAATACTGAAAACAAAATTTTGTTGGAAAAGATCGATATTTTGTTCGATACGTTCGACTAAACGTTTTTTTCAATAATAATAAAAATTGTGTCATTGCGGCAAGATATATTCTAGAAAGTCTCTTCGGAAGCCAATTTTTGTCGTTCCAATCGTAAATTTTGTTGACAATTCCGTTGGAAACCAAAAATACTGCCAAAATAACGAAAATTTTGGAATTATCCAAAAACATTTAGTTTATCGTGTTCAACAAAATATCGATGATTTTTAACCAAATTTCATTTCCAGTGAAGATTCCGTAGAAACTATACAGTTCGAATAATTATTTGTTGTGCTTTGGCCAAAAATTACGAGACCACTCCCATTCAGAATTTATAAAACTGACAAAAACAATTTATCTCAACGAAATCATTTCGCGCACTGCGAAAAAGTATATCGAGTTTTAAATGGTTCCCCAACACGAATCGTGCCACATGCGGAAGGACATTTTCACGTTGTATCGTGAAACCGAACTTCCGGTGCCTCCCAAACATTTTTCCAATTTCCTTCCATTTATTCTTAAGAAAAATCATGCGGTCAGTGGGATCGGATTTCTCGAGTCGTTTTTCTCGGATGTATTTTTTTTTTGCCCAAGAGACGTCGACTGTCAATGCGGACAGTCCTTGAGGCATGTGGACATGAGAACCGCGCTTCGGTGATATACTGCCTGTCGCTTTTGCAGTCCTTTTTCGATCCCCTGGTCTCTTGACCAAAATTCACTTTCCAAACGAAAATGCCCAGTTCGCTGCTTTCATAAAATCCGCATTCGACACTCCCGAGAAGAAAAACAAAACAATCGATTTTTCACTGATTTTTAAGGCCATTCAAAATATCCATCAAGTTTCAATGCTTCGGAGGGACAATATGTACGAGACTGGCTTTATAAAATATATTCGTGAGGCAGTATTTTTTGACTATCATTATTCTTGATTATTTCGACGATATTTTGTAATTTTTTCAATTTCAAACGATCATCGATATCTCGTGATTTGATGTCCACGAATCGAAATTTAAAAAAAATGACTCGACCCTAACGAATATTTAACCCTCCGTAAAGAAACAAGAATTAGCGCACCTCTCTAGACACACATGGGTCTGGGGCGTCCTACTAGTCCAGGAACCGGGTTTAAAAAAGGGCCTTTTCATGACACCAGGCCAGAACGATTCTAACCGACGGATTCGTGTAGGGCTGATGTCCCTGATGAAGACCTACCACTTTCCAACCACAGATTTTAGGGGGCTTTTTTTTGGCACGCAGTCAAAGTTGGCAAAATCATGTTTTTGAGAGATAGCGTCGAAACTATTGATGGGAGAAAAAAAAAGTTCTGTAACTATTTGTAGATATTGGAAAAACGAACAATTTGGCGGGTGGCAAATTAAAATCGGTTCATTACATCTCCCGCAAAAAATTAAAAACCAGCTGAAATGGCCATTTTTATTATAACCTATTGTTAATAAAAAAAATGCATGTAGAGCTTTCAAAATCTCAGAATATATGCCCCTTGGTACACTTAACAAGTGTGCAAAATTTGGGCCCGATCGGATGAATAGTTTTTGAGAAAAGCCATTTGTTATTAAAAAACTCACTGTATTTGCGAAGAATTTGCAGGGCGGGAGAGTGTCGCAGTGCAATAAAACAAAAACGAAATTAATCCGAAAGAGTCGTACTATCATGTACACTTTGGGGCAAATCGATTTTTTATTATTAAAGGGGTGATAAACGGCTCTAAAAATAGGGTACGATTTTTACTCATAAGCAAATGGAATTACATCGCGAGTTTTCAAGTTACAGAATCGCGACTGACATCATTCGAAAGCAGTTATTTTTCTACGAATTTAGAAGAAAAAAAAATTGCAAAAAGTTAATTAGGTGGAGATAAAAAAATTTGTTTTTTAATACTTATTACAGCGGCTCATTTTAACATAGAGAGCTAAAAATTGGACAGCGTACAGAGTAAGACTTATGCTAACTAGAGAAAAATCGGCGGAAAAATCCCATATAAATTTATTGTTCATTTCAGCGGTTTAACGAGAGGCCAAATGTGACGTCGCGTTTTCCGGCAGAGTGGGGTAGTCGTCTCCGGCTCACGCGCTCGCGTGAAAAGTGAATTCGCGCGTTCAAATTCCACCGACATGGAATATCTCCGACGCAAATTAACTTATCGAGTTGTTTTTTTTTTTATTTGTGCTAACTTTTTCCGCTGATCATGATTTTGTCAATGATAATTCTGAAAAATTGAAAATTCACCTCCAAATTTATTGATAATTTTTTATTAATTTTTTTTACACCATTTTTCACTCAACTTTTGGGTGAAATCGGACTCGAATATCATCGTTGTGATGTTCTTCAACTACTATACGGAGGAAAAAATAATTCAATCAAAAATGTTTTATTAACGGTGCACGTGTCCTTCCGTTTTCAGAAAAAATGAACAATTGAGGCCATTATGACTACGAAAAACACCACATCTTCTCAAATTTGAATAATCTTTGTCTTTCGTAAACGTAATGGCCTCAATTGTTCATTTTTTCTGAAAACGGAAGGACACGTGCACCGTTAATAAAACATTTTTGATTGAATTATTTTTTCCTCCGTATAGTAGTTGAAGAACATCACAACGATGATATTCGAGTCCGATTTCACCCAAAAGTTGAGTGAAAAATGGTGTAAAAAAAATTAATAAAAAATTATCAATAAATTTGGAGGTAAATTTTTAATTTTTCAGAATTATCAATGACAAAATCGGAAAAAGTTAGCCCAAATAAAAAAAAAAAAAAAAAACAACTCGATAAGTTAATTTGCGGTCGGAGATATTCCGTGTTGGTGGAATTTGAACGCGCGAATTCACTTTTCACGCGAGCGCGTGAGCCGGAGACGACTACCCCCACTCTGCCGGAAAACGCGACGTCACATTTGGCCTCTCGTTAAACCGCTGAAATGAACAATAAATTTATATGGGATTTTTCCGCCGATTTTTCTCTAGTTAGCATAAGTCTTACTCTGTACGCTGTCCAATTTTTAGCTCTCCATGTTAAAATGAGCCGCTGCAATAATTATTAAAAAACAAATTTTTTTATCTCCACCTAATTAACTTTTTGCAATTTTTTTTTCTTCTAAATTCGTAGAAAAATAACTGCTTTCGAATGATGTCAGTCGCGACTCTGTAACTTGAAAACTCGCAATGGAATTCCATGTGCTTATGAGTAAAAATCGCACCCTATTTTTAGAGCCGTTTTTTACCCCTTTAACAATAAAAAATCGATTTGCCCCAAAGTGTACATGATAGTACGACTCCTTCGGATTAATTTCGTTTTTGTTTTATTGCACTGCGACACTCTCCCGCCCTGCAAATTCCTCGCAAATACAGTGGGTTTTTTAATAACAAATGGCTTTTCTCAAAAACTATTCATCCGATCGGGCCCAAAATTTGCACACTTGTTAAGTGTACCGAGGGGCATATATTCTGAGGTTTTGAAAGCTCTATACGCATTTTTTTTATTAACAATGGGTTATAATAAAAATGGCTATTTTAGCTGGTTTTTAATTGTTTGCGGGAGATGTAATGAACCGATTTTAATTTGCCACCCGCCAAATTGTTCGTTTTTCTATTATCTACAAATAGTTACTGAACTTTTTTTTTTCTCCGATAAATAGTTTCGACGCTATCTCTCAAAAACATTATTTTGCCAACTTTGATCGCGTGCCAAAAAAAAGCCACCCAAAATCTGTGGTTGGAAAGTGGTAGGCCTTCATCAGGGACATCAGCCCTACACGAATCCGTCGGTTAGAATCTTTCTGGCCCGGTGTCACGTAAAAATACCCGGTTCCTGGACTATACCGTTTTTGTCTGTACTTGGACTCGTTTAAAAAATCTGAAAAAATTCAGGAAAGTGGTTTCGGATCTCTAGAAAGAGAGACTGCACTGGGTGATGGATAAAAATTCTTATTGATTATTGTTATTTAATGTTAATCGATACGAAAAATGAGAAATTCACGCCATTCGTTGAACGGGCTGGACAGCTCAAACCCAGATGTGTCTACTGAGGGTTAAAATAAAGTTTTAGCCATTCGAGGAGTATGAGAACCCCTAAAAAAATAGCGTTCGGTGAAAATGTCTGCAGTTTGCTCACAATTGGGTGCAATTCTACGATACCCAAGGACAGGCCCAACTTTTATTGCACCCTAAACCTTCGCACGTTGGCTGCACATTTTCTTGTGATAATTATCGTAAAACATCGTTTTCTCGATGGTGGTTATTGTCTCCGAGTTTATGCCGGTTGTGTATTTTTTTTTTCGAGTTTTTCCTTCCAAATTTCAAACCGACGTCGGTGAGTCGGCGTGAAATTTGTAGAATTTGCAATTCGAAACATTTCCTTTCGAGCCCAAAATGCCATTTGCTCGCTCAAAAAAGTTTCAGTCTCCTTCCCGGTCGTTTTCTCACTGTGAATTTACTTTTACTTTACGATTTGCATAGTTTCAAAAATTCCAGCGCGAAAATTGCGTTTTAAAACTTATTAACTCAACAATTTTCAGCGACAATCGATACCGAGCAAAAAAAGGAATTGCAACGTTGCAAATTTTTGTTTCGATGGACCTAAAAGAATTTTAGGAACCATTCAAAGACTTAGCCCTTCGAGTGCACGCATCCCATAAGTGCATAAAGGGTCAATCTGACCCAAGGCGTATTTCAAAACCGTTGTATTCTGGCAAATGTGCATTTTTTGTTTTATTTTTTGTGGAGATATTTTTTGCAGTAAATTATCCACATTTTCTTGTCCTAAATTTGTTTTTTGTCGAAAATTAAATGCCAAAAAACTCGTTGCCATTAAATGGCAAACGATCGGTGAGAGAAAAATTTTGGAGTCAAAATGACCCAGTGTGTACTCGAAGGGATTATAAAATATGTAACATAAGTGAATACTGGGTCAATTTGACCCGAGGCATTTTTCAAATTTTTGTATCCCAGTAAATATGCATTTTGAGTTTTTTCTTTGTAGAGACGTTTTTTGTAGTAAATTATCCATTAGGACCATTCCTAAATTTATTTTTTGACGTAAACGAAAATTAAATGCCAAAAAATTTTCTTCCATTAAATGTAAAACAATCGGTAACAGAACATTCTTGGGGTCAAACTGACCCAGTGTGCACTCGAAGAGTTAAAGTTCGCATTGTTGGAGTCGAACGAAAAATATTTTATCCACTCGCAATTTTTTTGATTTTCGGAATTGCCGCAATTTTTCTTTGACGTTTGGTTTTTCATTTGCAGAAATTGTCATAGACAAACACTGCAGTTTGATTTTTGGCTCTGGTTTCAAAAAACGAAATAAAACAATGAATTTTTCGCTAGTTTGAATGTTTTGAAAATGGATGGAAACAATAGTCGCAAGTTTCCTCTTGTAACGAGCTATTCTGGAATTTTTCTATTTCAAAAAATAGCAAGGAGCGTTGTCTGTCTCTAGACAGAGACAACCACTGCCAACATTGTTCAGGGCGAGAACTGTAAATGAGAAAACTCAAGTAACGAGCCGGATTAAAAACTGCGGAAGATTTAATATGAACCTGGCAACTAAAAAGGAGAGAGACAAAGTAGAGAAATGTAAGAATAACAAAGACTACATAGGGGGTGGACTTTCTGCTAAAAGGTGCGCAGGCATTACGTGCTCTTTGGAGGACCGAGGGTATTAGGCGCGGTTCATTCTCAGAAGGACCCAGCCGGCACAATCAGTCCCATCGGGACTTGCCGGCACCATTCGCCCTCGGTTTTCACGTTTTCTCTAAGCTCCTTCGCTCTCTCTCTCTCTCTCTCTCTCTCTCCCCTCTTTCTGCAATATAACAGCCGTCAAAAATGAGAAAGAGGGAGAAAGAGAGCGAGGGCGAGAGAGAGAAAAGCTTGAACCTTTTACGCCCAAGTTTCCCTGAACCTCGAGTGGAAAAATACTGATTGCACACGATTTCCAGAGGAGCAGGTATACGAAAAGTTTCACTTTCGTTATGCGAGGCTATTTTCGCCTGCGACGATCGTTCAAAAACACGCCATTCGCTCCAAAACCGCGTATACTTGAAAAATTATGAAAATACTTTATTTAAAAAATTGATCATTTCGGGAGTTACAAAAATTCGCCCAATTGGACGTAGTCACTTGTACGGAGAATCGTTAAAACAAGCAATCGTATAAATATTACATTCGAGTCTCGACATACCGAGAAATAAAAAGATTTTTAAAAATGTTTCTTACGAAAATGATCAACAGATACGAATCGTATTCTTTCCCGTTACAATCACCAGCCCGTTGTCCTGAAGAAGCTTCAACGAATCCTCGAACATTTCTCGAGTCACCAGCTGATCGGGAAAAAAAAAATTTGTTAAAAATGTAAAGAAAATTAAAAAATATGCGAATATTTTACTTGAAATTTTTAATCTACATCGTTCAATTATGTTGGACACTTTCGACTTTGTCTGAATGCCAAAATTATCAGAACCAGGGCAAAAAGTCAAATTTTGAAAAAAATCTTTGTAGTTTTTTCTGTTTTTTCTGTTTTTTTTTTTTTTTTAATGACAAGTTTGCTCGTTCGGACCGAACGATAGTAAAAAATGATGTAAAGATTTTACGAAAGATCTGCGAAAAAGACTCACGGTTTGCGAATTTTCTTTCAGTTCCGCAAATATCTTTTGGTAACTGAGCGTTTGAACTTTGCCTTTGGAGTCTATGAGCTTTTTCAATATGTCGGTGAGTTCGGTTCGACGTTGTCGAGCAGCGGAAGACATTCCTGTTGTCAGAATGCTCACGTCGATTTTTCCACTCAAAGGATCGATCGCGGATTGTTTGAGAGCTTCGCGATGTAACCTGATTAAGAAATTTTTTAGAAAATCAATATTTTTCCATCCTCGATCGAATAATAATCGAGGGCAATCATTGAAAATTAAGGAGGCGAAATAATTGACATTGAAGTTTGCAACGTTGAGGTCCAACGATAAATACCCCTCCGTAGACACACATGGGTCTGGGGTGCCCAGCCCATTCAGCGAATAGCGAGAATTTCTCGTTTTTCGTATCAATTACTATTAAGGACCTTGTATGCCGACGATCAAATCTAAATTTTTGTTTTCAGTTTTTTTTACATAAAAAATGGTTTAAGATCCCAAGTTCATTGAAAAAAGTTTTTACAAATTGACTAAAGAACAACATACTGCAAATTCAAGATTGTCCGAGGTAATCTGTATTTGTTATAGAATAATCAAAATTTCCAAAAAATTTTACGACCGATTTTTTTGGAAAACGAAAGAAAGCTTCTTCGATGTTGCATAAAAGTGTATGCAAAGTTTTGAGAGGCTTCACCACTTGAAAATCGAAATATTCAATGTTGAAAATCGGAACGTTTAACACACGCTCTTATGAGAAACTGCTGAAATTGTGATTTTTATAAATAAATATTGCGACTTCTACATGGCGAAATCTCGCAAAATTGCGCAAAATTGTGTGGTGTAAATTTAAAGGAATTCTATCGATAGAAAATTTTTCATACAACGTCCTTAAGGTGAAGGAGCAGTCACCTCGAATTTTCGAAATGAAAATTCTCCGTTGTCGTTTGACTAATCAGAAAAAGGCTCTGTCAGCGGACGCGGGACGATGGCAAAAATCCGCTGACATGGGCTTTTTTTTATTAGTAGAACCGTATCGAAAATATTGAATTTCGAAAATTGCAGCTATCTCTCTCGCACTCACGTGGCGAGAAAGCAACTGCTCCATCACCTTAAGGAGGTTGGCTAACACACAACAATGTTGCCATGTTAAAAGCATAGGAAAATTCGAAATGATTAGAATTTCATGAAATTCGGTGAGTATATTCTTTAGTATTAAATATGAATGTACAAATTTTTTAAGATTTTTCTTCTACATAGTTTTCGAGTAATTCAACACTAGAGTTTACATGCATAAGCATAGGATTCAGATATATATAGGTATACCTTTTGCATATTGTAAACTCGAATCATTCGACAACTATGTAGACGAAAAATTTGAAAAAAATTATGTCATCGTATTTGATGCTAAAGAACGTTCTCACCAAATTTTATTAAATTCTTATCATATTGTCGTGTGTGGCCAACCTCCTTAAATAACAATAATAAAAAGAATTTTTATCCATCACCCAGTGCAGCATCTCTTTCTATAGATCCAAAACGACTTTCCTGAATTTGTTCAGATTTTTTAAACGAGTCCAAGTACAGTGAAAACGGTAGGACAGCCCGGACCCATGTGTGTCTTGGGAGGTGCGCTAATAGCACTGTGTCTACGGAGGGTTAATTGTTTGTTGGATTTCCAAAACTATGACAAGTTTCTCATAGATTTATCGTTTGCATCAAATATCGAATAAAAATTGTCACTTCTGCTCAAGAAAACACAGAATTTCTTTGGATCGCTTCCCAAACTTCAACATCGTAAAAATAATGGTCAGTGCTTGCGATAAAATACCTGCACGCTTCTTCGACGTCCTCGAGCTCAACGATGTTGCTAAATCTGAGTTTAGCATGCGCTTCAGCGAGACGTATGAGCGACTCGAGCTGTCGTGGATAAGCAGTTATCTGTCCTCGACCGCTACCGACACGTCGCATGTCCACATATGCGTGAACGAGTTTCTGCTGAGCTACTTCACCGAGAACAGGTCGAATGTGTTCTTTGGCGTATGCGATGTAATCCTTGAGGATACTCATGTCGACGAGATCGTCCTCCTCATCGACAACCGTATCGCAATACAGTTCGACCAAATGGCGGCCAAGACGGCGATCGAGAACTTCGTCGTTCGAATCGAGCATCAGAAATATAAGATCGAAACGCGACATCAACGTGTGCGGCAACATTACATTCTCGACCACCTTAAAAATTTCAATCTTCATGATCAACTGTTCGGTCTACTCGATCAGGCTTTTGTAAATTATTGAAATGTAGAGAAAAAAGAGTTTTGGGGTTTCCGTCGTCATTCGGGCCCACGCAACATTCAAAAACGTTTACTTCGGACAATAATTTCAAGTCTAGGCTGCAAATTCTAACGGAATGTCAAAATTCGAACGTCTCGTTGAGATTTACTTTGGCTTTCCGATTCAACGCCGCTTTCCTCGTGATTTTCGATAAAAAACTCGACTCTTCAAACAATTAATCAAGAAGAACGAGCACTCGGAACATCGTCAAATATTAAGGAGATTGGCTACACACAACAATGTTGCCATGCTAAAAGCATAGAAAAATTCGAAATCATTAGAATTTAATGAAATTTGGTAAGTATATTCTTTAGTATTAAATAACAATGTACAAATTTTTTAAGATCTTTCTTCTACATAGTTTTCGAGTAATTAAACACTAGAGTTTACGTGCATAAGCATAGGATTCAGATATATATAGGTAAATCTTTTGCATATTGTAAACTCTAATTATTCGACAACTATGTAGACGAAAAATTTGAAAAAAAATGTGTCATCGTATTTGATGCTAAAAAATGTTATCACCAAATTTTATTAAATTTTTATCATATTGTCGTATGTAGCCAACCTCCTTAAGGCGATCTATGACTTGCTCGGTCGGTAAAAAGCCCCCTACACGTTTTAATTGGACAGACTGAATTTTTCAAAAAAAATATTTGTTACACGTTGTTCCCATTTCACCAGAGAAGAAGTTGTAACTTTTCTTTTTCTCAAAATATGAAGGGTCTCTGAGAGAAACGTGTATCTACTTTTTGGTTATCTCTCTCGCACTCACCGCGACTGCTAGATCACCTTAAGTCAAATTATAAGGTGGCTCTGGTGACAAAGATGATCTTGAAAATCGTCGGATTCGGACAACCCGAGAATGACTTAGCGGGGGCCTTTTCATTTGAAATTGCATGTGAAATATAATTCGAAACACGTGGTACAAAGAACAGAGTCTGCGTGCGTAAAGTCCCAATGATTCCCCAGCCACGATAATAAGAATAAAGCCGAAGTTCGCAACGTTGGAATGCAACGAAAAATATTTCTTTTTTCTGATGATTTGGCTAATTTTAAAAACTATTCGAATTTCTCGAACCGATTTACTTTTCGGGTCGGAAAAATCGATCATTTTATCATCGCATTTGAACAATTAGCCCCGCCACAGAAAGAAAAGCATTCATTGCATTCCAACGATGCAAACTTCAATGTCCCACAAAAACAGAGAGTCACCGAATGTTGAATTGGCGATTTTTCCGAAAATAGGAAATCGTATCGTTTCGTGAAAAGAAATCGAGGCGTGATTTTAATTCTCCTCAAAAATTCGAGCGTGTTGAGAAAAAATGCGAAGTTTTATTTTTACCGACTGGGGCGGCGTCAATCGCCAAGCGTTTGGAAAAAAAAATTTGCAAAAACTCACAGTTTTGTTCTTGTTCCATTGGGATTCGCATGGATTAGCTGCAGCCAAGATGCTCGTGCGTGCGTTCAATTGACAAATTATGCCAGCCTTGGCAATCGACAGAGTCTGTTGTTCCATGACTTCGTGAAGAACCGACCTCGTGTGCTCGTTCATTTTGTCAAACTCGTCGATGCAACATATTCCATTGTCAGCGAGGACGAGTGCTCCGGTTTGCAGCATCAATTGACGAGTTTCCGGATCCTTGGTGACGTATGCAGTTAGACCCACGGCACTTGAACCTGAAAGATTGTCCAATGAGCTTTTTAGAACGTAGATTCATATTTTCGCATGTAAATAAAACTCTTTAACAAAATATCGGAAAAGTTAATGCGTGGAGACAAGCAGAGAAGTCGAAATCTTAGTTTCCTGATCGATTTCGAAGTTTGCATCGTTGAAATGCAACGAAATTATCTTTTTTCTTGAGCAGAGCTCAATATTTCGTCAGGACGATAAAACGATATTTTTTCAGGATCCAAACACAAAATTTGTGGGAAAATTTTCATGATTTTTGAAATTTTAACAAACAATGAATAGAAAAATTATTTTTCTATCGGCAATTGCTTTCAAAAGCAATGAATCTTTTTTGCTTTCCCCATCATCAAAGAAATGATTACAATTTTTTTCTTTATCATTGCAATGATCTGTAACTTTTTGTTGAACTCGATTGATGGCACTGAAGCTCGCATGCTCGTTGCGATGCAACGAAAAATACGTTTTTCTATTAATTGTTTGTTAAATTTTAAAAACCATGACAATTTTCGTACCGATTTTGTCTTTGGATCCTAAAAAAAATCGTTTTGTTGTCGTAACCAAATTTTACATAAGAATCTCGAGCTCTGCTCAAGGAAAAACGATGCAAACTTGAACATCGTCTCAATTGGTGTTCAACATGAAATATATCTTTAAAAAACGTTATTTTCGAGCAGCTGGTGCATGCAGCAGAAAACCTTCAATTGATTATGTCGATATTAAAAATTATTCATCAAATATCGTGGAAATTTGAATGAATTTGAAAAAACTGACCTTTTCCACTGGTGTACTGTGACCTTGGTACAAGGTTAAAGACGAACTGCAACAGTTGAGACTTGCTGGTGCCAGGATCGCCGCACAAGAGTATATTAAGTTCCGACCTAAAATGCGATCTTCCGAATGTAGTGTGAGTTTTCTTGGTGCCCCCGAAAAGTTGTAAGAGAATGCCTTTTTTAATGTCTTCATTTTCATAGATACTCGGAGCAATATTGCGCGCGAGTCTTTCATAAACGTCTTTCTTCTGAGAGAGTAATTTCAGCAGTTCGACTCTTTCGGGAGGAAAAGCGTGGTCTTTGCCTTCCTCCTGATCGTACAAGCGTTTCGAGTCTTGTTTACGGAAATGTACGACGTCGATGTGAGTTTTGTAAACGGCACGAACGTTGGAAACTCGTGGATTAACTTGAAGAGGAAGAGCCCGGAAGATTCCAGTTACAGCGACCCGGTCACCCGGGGCAACCGCGTCGACGAGGTCATTGCGAGCGAAACATTGAACGGTGTGCGGTGTCTGACCCGCTGCCATGTCGTCCGGAGATTCTTGGAGTTTGATCATTTGCTGATCAGAGAAATGGCTGCGGTTGTGAATCAGCGAGAAACAATAATTGTTGTTGCAATGAGTGCAAACGGTTGGTTCGGCTATACGACCTCTGTCGATTTCCACCATCGTCGTGAACGAGCAAACGATACATTTGAAAAAAGCTTCCCTCATCTCCGGCAAGACGTGCGACGTTCTCGTCACCATTCCAGTTATCGTGATCAGCTGATCGATATCCTCAGGATTCAATTGTCGCATGTTTCGTGTTCCCGTTACATTGAAAGGACGAACTTGAATCTGATGGTCCAAAACAGCCGCTGGATATTTCTCGAAAAACATCTCGTTCGTCGCCATGTCCATTGTGGGAATAACTTCCTGTGGATAAGCGATCAATTGACGACAAAGCTGCTCGTCGAACGCCTCCAAATGAGCGCAATTTACGTTCAGATACGGTTCTTCCAGCGTGTGAATTTCGTCCAGCTTTTGCAAATACAGCGGCTCAGCCAGATTCATATTGTCCGGTAATTCGTCGTTCTCCGCTTCTGGATCGATAAAACGATTCACAAAACGTTTGAACTGTTCTTTGCAACGATTCACAACGACGTTCGTTCCCCAGATCACCAGCTGCGGGCCGGCGTTTTCGCTTTCCGACGTCGCTTGAGCCTCGTTCGCTTCTTCCGCAATCTTCATTTTCCATCAAATTTCAAGATTTTTCAGTTATCGATCAATTTTTTTTGACATTTCGATAGAGAGACACGATCGTTAATACTCACCGGTTCGCCCACGTTGACTTGGCGCACTCTTTTGTCCGACCGGATGTCCGATCTCTGTCTCACCGGAGTTCCACGAATCCCGCTCCTGGGAGTCCTTATGGAGCCCAAAGAGCTCGGCGTCCCATAATTCAACGGCGAGGACAAATCTATTTCGCTCATTCCGGCTTGCAAAGGGCTCGTTTGCAATATACGATTCGGCGACGAAGCCGGCTGCGACGACGGCCCCTCCGAAGAGGCTGCAATCGTTTCCTGAGTTCTCCGGCTTCCCCATCTTAGCGGCGTTTCCACACCAGCGGAACTACCCGTACCTTTTTGCGGAGTGCCTGTGTAAAATTCGAATGGTATCGTTAACCGAACGGGAAAAAAGTTTCACGGGCCGTGAAACGTTGAAATATCGCGACACCGAAGTTCGCGACGTTCAATTTCAAAAACCGAGACAATTTTCGTACCGATTTTGGGCTTCGATCCCGAAAAAATATCGATTTATTGTCCTGACGAAATATTGGATGAGAATCGCGAGATCTGATCAAGAAAAAAAAGAATTTCGCTGCATTCGAACGATGTAAACATCGTGAAATATCATGAAATCGAGTATAAAGAATTCGCGTTTAAACGCGAGTTATTGTTGTGGATTATTTGTTGTTTACTCGAGAACAAACGATCTTTGTAATGGGAATTTATAGCACATCGGAATAATGAATTAAAGAGCGGATTCCAAGTATCGCATTTCGAGAACAATAAATTTCGAGTGTGATAGGTGGGGGAAAAAAATCGCAAAACACGACGATGGAAGAATAATTCGATATGAAAGAAACTGCAATATTTGCTGAGTAATAACCTTGTTTGCTGGGAGTTGGATGCTTGCTCGGTGTGCCGCGAATTGAGGAAACACGAGAACTCGGTGTCCGTTGTTGTCTTCTCGGCGTCAAGTTTCTCGTAGAATTTTCGTCGTCCTGAGGAGGCGGTGTTCGCGGCGGTTTCATTGGGCTAGTCATTATCCCGCTTTTTTAATGATACCAATTTTTTTGCGTATTCAAATTATTATTTGTGCAAAATGAAACAAGGATATTTCGACGTAGACTTGTGTTTGGAAATTCGTGCAAGCGTGTGTAGGCAACAGCAGGAAAATACTGTTTTCCCGCGTAAACTGCCGCAATATCGAAATTGCGCAAGCGTGTGTTCGCCATCTCGCTCGACTAGAAAAAAAATAACCTCACCTGCTGGTCGCATGGAAAGCGCGCCAAATTCGAAATCCTCAAGCGTTCGAAAATAAAAAAATTGGAAATGAAATAGCTCAAATTCTAAACGTCAGAAAATTTTTCTTCAGAGGAGAAAACTGTTGGTTTTGGTGCCAAAAACGTTGATACTAAATTTTGAAAGAACCCCAAATAAAGTCGTTTCGTGATAGTAATACTTTAAGCACATTCACATTGAAAACTGGAAACAAAAAAAATGTTCACCGTCACATAGCTTCCTCTGAGAAAGCAAAAATGAATGAATAAACGATGTTTCCGTTTTTTTTTTTTTTAATAATTCCTACTTTATTGTTCAAGGTTAATTACTATGTACAGAATAATTATAATTCATGATATCCTGATGATATTTTACAGAGCCCTGTCACGATAATCAACACTATAGTAAATACATTGAAAACCTGCGTGCCAAGAGTCATTTAGGTTCTTTAGTTTGTGTTTTGTTCTGCCCCATTTGTTTCATAAGTTTTTTTCAATATCATCGCAGACTAATCTTTGCCCGTACCGAATTTCCGCAATTTTTTCCATTCACTCGCTGCATAAACCGAAACGTACGATTAAATTAATTTTTATAATTTTATGCACGATGAAAGCGCTTAATTTTACGAAATTGAGTAAAAAAAAACGAAAAAAAAAAAAAAAAAAGTAAAAATAATATTAAGACCAATTACTCATGAGATCAAATAGTTATAAAATATCATTTTTGGGGAGACAGGCAGAGGAGAGAGAAGTTACTTAGATCTACAAGTAGAAAGTCGAATAATCACAAATTTCGTAAAGCAACGATTTGCTGTCTTGTACGCGAAAAATAATAATAATAATAATAATAATAATAACATTCTCATTCGTTTTTTCGATAAGATCCCTCAGCGACAAATTGCTGCCTAAATCGCTACCGAATATAAAATTCATTATTAATCACTAAAACAATTTGCTTTCCCTCATATTGTGTTCCTGGGCCTCCCTCCGAGTGTCATTTACTTTTGTTTCTCTTATTTATTCAATCAACGATGCAAATCATAGACGCGACTACGAGCGAAAGAAACAGCGATCAAGAGATCCAACACTTTTCTCCTCATATTGCGATCGCGGCCATTTTTCTTCTCCATTCGCCGATACTGCGAACATATCCCTGTGGATATCGTTATTGTA
The DNA here is from genome assembly GCA_963921915.1 of Hyposoter dolosus. Lineage (NCBI taxonomy): Eukaryota > Metazoa > Arthropoda > Insecta > Hymenoptera > Ichneumonidae > Hyposoter > Hyposoter dolosus. Next base: position 2,311,789 of record OY998140.1, read on the forward strand.
TGTGTTTGCGGCGAGCACACAGATTCTGTGAGAATCTAATGATTCTGAGTTCGACGTTCACCAATGAGATTTTCGAGCTTTCTTGCAGTGAATGGTGTGTTTAGCGTTTTCTTTACTGGAGAAGGTCCCCCGTCGATGGATGGATCGACGTCCATTTCATCGGATAATAGCCTCTTGCCGACGGCTTTCCGAGGGTCGACGGATATCATCATTCGATTTATGGCCTCGAGATCCTGCATTTTGAAAAAAAAAAAACAAAAAAAAACGAAAAAATTTGAATAAATAAGTGGAATTTGAAAATCGAACGATTCTGACGATTTACACAATTCGCCGTCGACAAATTACGACCAAGGATGCGGTAGATGAATAAATTATCGTCGTAGCGCTTACGGGAAAGTTTACCCCTCCGACCACACTTGGGTCAATCTGAGCCAGAGTGTTTTTCAAATCGTTGTATTCCGGTAAATATGCAATTTTTTTTGTAGAACATTGTTAGACGATAATGACATAGCGAATAATCGGTGATGGAAAATTTTTCGGGTCAAAATGACCCAGTGCGCATTGGAAGGGTCAAGAATGAGAAAAAATCAAGTTTTGGAGTATTTTTTACCTTGGCGGGACTGCGACTGAAGCAATAAGTGAGTTGAGGCGCGGGCGAGGCTGTTATTGCTTTTGGATCGAGCGTTCGAGTCATGACGCTACTCGTGACGCGTCTGACTGGTGAATTGATGTTCGGTTGGCTTCTCGGTAAAGGACTAAGCGTGAGGCTGGTTACGGATCCACAACGCGATAGTCCGAGTCTATTGGCGACTTCCTTGACAACGGGAACATAAACTTCGTTGTAAAATTTGATCAAATCACCGCGTCTCTCGTCCCCGAAATTCTGTTCTGTTCCGGCCATATTCGAGGGCGTCGGAGGAGCGACAGTGCCAGTGTTGTTGGCACCGTTCTCGTTGGTACTCGAGTCATTCGTTTGGGAGGATGGATTTGCATTGTTCTTGGGAGTTTTGCCGATGTAAACCGAACGATAAATGTGGGATTCGGCTTGCGGTTGAAATCTGTAATATCTCATGATCTCTGTAAACGTATTGCGTTCGATATCGGCTAATTTGCATATGACGTATATTGCACACATGAGGATTTGATCGAGATGACGATCTTTCATCAATTCCGTTCGGTCTTTTATCGAATATTCGAATATCGTCCAGATTTTTTTCTTCAAATCTGTTTCCGTGATAACAAGAGAGTTGCAAAGATTTTGCATTCTGACGAAACCCAACATGTAGAATTTGCGGAAAAAGAGGGCTGCCGAGCCAGTTTTTCGTGGCCTCATCACCTCGCGATTACCAACTTGAGACGAATTTGCCGGCGAATTTGAAGATCCGAGTGTCGCGTTCCCGGAGCCGCGGTTAGCGTTCGACTGCTCGGGAAAAGCGACCAGAATTCGCGATGTACCCTCCAACGTCATTACTTTCGGGGAACACTTCTCCTTGAGGATGCTTTGTCCGCTGCTGCGGTTGTCATTGAAAAGACCTCGTTTGGCAGTTCCGGAAGCTGCCGGTGGCGATTGGAATCTGTGATTTAAACAAAAAAATTAAAATAAAACATTTTTTTTCCGATCCAAGGTCGCAGGGAAAAAGTTGTGACGATTTTTAGCGAGATCGAACTTGAAATACCTTTCGGAAGCAGAGGATATTGGACTCTGCTGGACGTCGTGAGCGGTGCCACGATCGATAGCGAGTCTTCTCAACGCCGGTTGTCCCGAAATGTTCGAGTCGTCGGGATCGATCGTTCCCGGTAGAGAAACATCCGCGCAGCTCGGAACCCCACCCGGAGTCTGTTCTATGGCTTGCCAGAGAGGACTGTCGGACTTCCATGCAAGAGACTCGAGTATTTTTTCCTCGATGTTATTCAAATGCTTGACAACGTCGCGAGGCAATTGTTCAGCTCGAACAATGATCTCGATCACTTTGTAAAAATAATAAGCCTCGACATTCAGCGACTGAAGTATCCACGGAAAGAGACGATCGTTGTTTTTGTAAGACCATATTACGATCTCCAGGCAACAGGCGAAAAGGCATTGCAAGAACACTTCGTTCAACAGCAAATTCTGCCAAAAAAATTAAAGCTTCATCAGCTTCATACACTAATCAACTTCATCAACTAATAAACATTATAATTTTAATTATAATTAAAAATAATAATAATAATGAATAAATAAATGATATAGTGAGTATAGAAGTTTGCATGGTTAGAATCCAACGGAATCTATTTTTTCTTGAGCAGAGCTTATTGGTCAGTAAAAAAAAAAAACGATTTTTTTTAGGATCCAAAGAGAAACGGGTGCAAAAATTGTCATGGTTTTTAAAATTGATCAAATAAATGTAAAAAGTATTTTCTGTTGGACTCAAACATTGCGAACTTCAGTGTTATTAACCCTTCGAGTACATACTGGGTCATTTTGACCCCAACGATTTTTTGCCACCGATAGTTTGGACTTTAATGGCAACGAGTGTTTTGGCTTTGTTTGATTTAATTTTTAATTAAATATTTTAAATAATTAATGTATCATTTTCGTTTTCGTTGGAAAATAAATTTAGGCCCATAAAGAATGATTTAGCGCACAAAAATGCCGGAGTACAACGATTTGAAAAACTTGTTGGGTCAGATTGACCCAGTATGTATTTATCTGGGCTGATGAAGTTTACACCGTTTGTTCATTCGTTTTTGTAAATAAAATATAGCAAAAAGTTAATTGCAACTTACCGTGATATCGTAATTCGGTTTCATGCGTTTTTCTTCGATAAGAATGATCTCGAGCAATTTGTAGAACAAAGTTTGTCCAAGGATAAGTCGTTGTTTGCCAAAATCAAGGCTCGTCGAGTCGCCATCTTCGGGATTCGGCGTATAAGTCAAGTAAAACGTTTTGCTCATTCCGGAGATTTTTCCATCCACGAGAGCCTTCACATCTTGCGAACAATCGTTGAACATTTCCAAAAGGGTGTCGCTCGCCGAGGCCTGACGTCCAGCGAGCAGGGCCTGGAGACGGATCACACTTTGTGTTGCCGTAGATAAGCCGGGCGACGAATTCCCAATCTCTTTTGATTTCAAATATTTCCTTCCGGTTAAAGGCGTCGGAGGAGCCAGATGTTGAATAGCCTTTAATTAAATCAAGAGTCACGTTGAAAAATATTTCAAACCGATGCTTACGATGCTTCATAAATTATTCACTAATCCATTCTTTTTGACTTTTCTGTGCGATTGAACTCACGAAAGAGTAACTTTGGAAAAAATTTTGAACCGATACTCACGACGACAAATAAATTATTTACTAATTCATTCTTTTTCTATTTTTCAACGCAATTTTTCAAAGCAATTTTTCTATGCCTTGGAAATTACGAAGTAGAAGGTTGGAAAAAATTCTAAACCGATGCTCGCAAAGATTAATAAATTATTCACTAATCCATTATTTTTTATTTTTCAGAGCAATTTTTCTATGCGTTTGAAATTACGAAGTAGAACGTTGGAAAAAATTTCAAACCGATGCTCACGACGATAACCAAATTATTTACTAATTCATTATTTTTTTATTTTTCAACGCAATTTTTCTATGCGCTTGGAATCACAAAGTAGAAACTTTGGCAAAAAATTTAAACCGATGTTCACGACGATTAATAAATTATTTACTAATGCATTCATTTTTCATTTTTCAAAACAATTATTCCACGCGTTTGAAATTACGAAGCAACGCGGGTGTTGCGTGTTTAGTTAATCAATCAAGGCGTCATCGATACTTACGCTGAATTCTTCTCTCTTGAGTTGAAACTGTTCCCGCAAATCACCGATGATGGGCATTTTTGTAGGTGATCCAATATTGTCACTGGCATCGGCGCCTGAAAAGTCAATTTTTCCAATTATTTCAGAAATCTCAATTCGTTTTTTTCTCTCAACCCAATTGCGAGTGAAATCGTCGTGTGTGTGTTTCGTAGGCGAAAAGTAAAACAAATGCGAAGCGGAGCAAACAAAAAAAAATCGAGAAACGATCGTCAGCTCCTTCGTATATTAAAAAAAAAAAAAAAAAAAAAAAAAACAAAACAAAACAAAACAAAACAAAACAAAAAAACTCGAAATTCAATTGGAATGAATTTGCAGATTTAAAAAAAAAGAAAAAAAATAATACGAACCCAAAAATATTCGCTCGTCGAAATCACCAACGCTCAGTACATGCTGCTCGTAAGCCCTATTGATCGCTTTGTGATTGCCGTCGAAAGTAGAGGCGTCGAGAATACCGGAAAAGTTCGATTGGTCACCGTGCAAAATTTTCTCATTGAAGAGACGGTTGATGTGCTTCTTCAAAGTATACTCCTTAATGACTTTCGCTTCGAAACCGATTGCTTGGTGCCGCTCGCACAAAAGATTCAGAATGCAATCCGGCGTTTTAGGGGGCACGAATGATTCATCGTTGAAATTAGGCGGCAGACCTGAACAACATATTAAGAATATATAAAGAGTTTCGGTTGAATGCTCAGGTACATAAAGTCATTTAGACTTGGAACAATCGAAGTGTCTATACAATTTTTTACGATGTTGAAGTTTGCATCGTTGGAAAGCAACGAAATTCTGTTTTTTATTGAGCAGAGCTCGAGATTCTTATTAAATATTTGGTCAGGACGATAAAACGAATTTTTTCAGTCATGGTTTTTAAAATTGAACACATAATTAATGGAATACGTATTTTTCGTTGGAGCCCAACCTGCCAACTTCAGTGACATAATTTTTTTATGAATATTCGTTCCATTCAAATGTTTCACAGGCTTGCCAATTCGTAATAATTATTAGACACTGGAGCTTGCAATGGTCCAACAAAAAATACTTTTTCTATTGATTGTTTGTTCAGTGTCAAAAACCATTGGCATTTTCGTACCGATTTTGTCTTTGGGGCCACGAAAAAAATCGTTTTATTCTCCTGACCAAATATTGAATAAGAATCTTGAAATCTGTTCAAGAAAAAACGGGATTTCGTTCCACGACGCAAATTTCAACGTCGTATAAATTTCGAATCCGAAATGCAACGAAATCTGATGATTTTTTGTAGCAGAACACAACATTTTCATAGAGTATTTGTCAAAGATAATGGGACAGTCTTCTTTGCCATTCGAAAACTGAATTTAGTAGAAAAATTGGAATAATCAAAATAATTAATGAATAATATATTTTTCGTTGGATTCTAACGATGGAAACTCGATGGAAAAAAAACGACGAAACAGCGAGTATACGAAAGTAAAAGGGAAATGGTCTTACCCGAAAACTTTGGATTGAGAAGATCTTTTCGATTAGCCATGAGTGCGTTGCTGTAGACAAGATCACAGCAGCCGATAAGGAGATGATACGAATTAACGAGGTCGTCGGAAATGCCAGGAAACGCGCCTTTCACGCAGATAAACAAAGTCCAGCAGAATTCGAAAACTCTTGAGGGCGTGCAAGGCATTGGTTTATGGCGTCGTGACCGTGCGGCTCGTGAATTATCGTCGTTTGGATTTTTGAATATATCAATAAACATCGGCTGATACTTTTGGAATATTACCATCGATACAGAAAAATTACGCTCGAGTTTATCGATCTTGCTGCGAAAATCCTGCGGCATATTCGCCATGTCCGCCCATGATTTGCATTTTGAAAAAAATTGTATCAACGAGAGATTGCAAAGCCTGAGCAGACGCGTCAACGAAACGCAATTGCCCTCGACATTTGCGCCGGTACGGCCAACCGTCGGCGTCGACGTGCTTCGACAAGCGACGTAGAGAGCGCATCCAATCCAATGCAATTGATCACCCTGAAAATTCATAATTATTCATTTTAATACTAAAAATAAGTAGTTGGAATAATTTCGATATTACAATTATGAAAACGATATTGAAGTTTGCATCGTTGGAATGCAACGAAAAATTTTCTTTTTATTCATTATTTTGATAATTAATGGACTCTTTCCAATTTTTCAAGTAAATTTACTTTTCGAATGTTAAGGAAGACTTTCTCGTTATTGCCGACAAACACTGTATGAAAATTTTGTACGATGCAAACTTCCACATCGTATATGAACATGCACTTCATGCGATGGTCAAAAAGAATGAAAAAAAAATCTTGCACCGAATACACATGAATGAATTTTTTCATTTTCAATTCCACGAAATTCCGTATTTATTCTAATAAGAAATATGCCCGAAGAATCTACAGCACGGACGACCGAATTGTATAGAATTAATTAGAATCTAAGAAAAAGAATCATCCCATGCGGAAAAATAGAAAAAATGAGTTTTTTCTTGGTTATTAATTTAAGTTATTATTTTTTACCAAGTTTTTCAACAATTTTTCGATAATCTCTCAAATCCCAGAACGTCTATTTCGTACCTTATTTCTAAAAAAATCTGATAGGAAAAATAAGTTTTTTCTTGTTGATAAATTTTTACGTTTTTACCGAATTTTTCAACAATTTTCTCTCTCTCAAATTTCTATTTTCGTACCTTATTTCTTAAAAAACCTAGAACCGTGACTGAAACACCGGAATCACTATTAATTAATTGGCTAATTTTTCGTTAATTTCGTAATTTTTTACTTCATGAATTTTCCCATATTGTAATTATTCCACTACGGCCATCAATTTGTTTATTTAATTATACCGTACATTTGTGATCCACGGTGCTCTTTAAATAGTCGAATGATTTTGGAACAATCAACCGAAACAGTAAATAAATGGGAACGGCGATCAGAAATTAACAAAGAAAATTAAATTCATTAATCGAATAACGTTTCAGTCAACAATAAACATTCCAGCCGGATATCAAGCAATTGAAGCGTTCAAATCCTTGGGTGGAAGAACAAAATGTAAGATTTTCAAGTTTGCATCATTGAAATGCAACAAAATTCGATTTTTCCTGAGCAGAGCTCTCGATTCTTATTAAATACTTGGTCCCCACAAAAAAACGATCTTTCTACAGGATCCGAATGTATAAATCTGTGCAAAAAAATGAATTTTCCAACTAATGTTTCTTCAATTTCAAAAACCGTGACAATTTTCCCAACGATTTTGTCTTTGGATCCGAAAAATAATTGTTTTGCCGTCCTGACGAAATATTGAACAAGAATCTTGAGATCTGCTCAAGAAAAAGCAATGCAAACTTCAACATCGTTATCAACAAAGAATAAATTCCTCCAAGACTAATTAACAAACTATCCAACGATACATTCAACCCTCAGAAAATTCTCAGCCCGGCGTACATTGATTTCAGAGATTGGGCCAAATTTTGCAATTGCGTTTCATTTCCAATTCTCATTTTTCTCAATAGCGCGTCGCTGATATTAACGAATGAAAAGTTTGGCTGGTTCGTAAGAAAGTTGGTAAATTACTGAGAAAAATGAGATGATTATCGTGAATTGTCAAAAAAATAAATAAATAAATATAAACAATCTTGCAAGCCCAAAGATTTGGTTCAGTATTAAGTAAACAATACATTCTTAATCTCCCGTACGGAGATTTATAGTCAATTTAATTTTTTTACCGCTTGCTGGACTTGTTTTCAAGTAGAAAATTCCAAACTTTTCAAGAATTTTCAGTTTGCTTCAGCGTAGTATAGAAAAATACTTGAAACACTGACTATTTATCGTACAAAATCATAATTCCAATAACACGTGAAGAAATTACGATTTTGTGGATCGATATTTGCGATGTTTCTGTATTCGTGAAAGAAATAGTTGTGAATACGAAAATAGAGGATGTTGGAAGTTCGTGGAAGTATAAAGTTGGTGATGGGCATGATAAGCACAAAATTAAATGGTAAATCGTGAAAAAAGATGGAACGGAATGCCCGAGAAAATTGGCGATGGAACGTAAGGCGGGAAAAGGCGACTGCGAGTTTTTTAATTTTTAGCGATGCGATCGCGGAATCGGAGTGAAAACAAAAATAAATGGAAAGAGAAGAAAGGTCTGGATGTTCGTGAGAGTGGGAGAGAGCGGAATGTGGCAGAGGGAAAGAAAAGGTGGAATGCGATGTATACAAGGAAGCTAACCTCGAGAGTGTAATTTTGTCGAATGGTGGAATAAGATATCCAGGCATCGGAGGCTGCAGAAGCGTCCATATTGAGCTTCTGGCATAATTCCTGATGTCTGCTGTACGTGGAATCCTCAACGTCGTCCGATTGTCCCATGTTCCTTTTTTTTCAGCCCGAATTTTTAACAACTTGTTGGTCGTTTGTTTTTAAAACTGTCCGAATGACGTTCGTCAACAACACACGCTCGAGTCACTCAAATAAATCAACGTCAACGTTGATTCTACGACTGTAAGAAAATACTTTCTTCTTCACGACGAGAAGAACGCGATTACCGAGTCTGGGGTGCGCCATACATGAGTGAGGAACACACCACGGTCGTTGCTTTGGCGGGAAAAACACGGAGGGCCGCCATCTTTGCTACTTTGGCGGGAGAACGAGCCAGGCTGAATTTTTCCCTCGCCACGCATAAACTAATCATTTTCCGGCTATCGAGTACATCGCGAAAGCGTCCTTTCACACTTTTCGCAAACACTATTTTCTTGCGGAACGCTTTCGTGCTCCCAAATAACAAATACGCATACGCTCGTTAACCAAACGTTAGAAATATATATATCTATACATATACTAAATCCCTTTGATTCAGACACTCTCGCGACCATCGATGTGCAGTTTCCAACCTGAGCGACTGGCTACGCGGAGTAATTAAGCTTTTATTTTTATTTTTGAGTTGCCGATCTCACCAAAACTCTTCGCCCATGGGCTGCGTTCATCACTTCCGTTTTCCGGTTGGACTGGAAAAACTCAATTTTTAATTAACTCTGGATTGAACATCGTGAATAAATGATAAAATCACTCGAATAGTATTATTCAAGAGATTTTTCTATTTATTCCCACTTCCCTCGCTAAACACTTTTTTGGCGACGCCGAGGTATCAACTCGTCCAAAGAATCTGTCTTACCGACCGTCGTACAGCATCCGACTGACCCAACGGCTGCGTGAATTGTTTGGTTGATTCACCTACGCTTGAGAGCGGCAACTTGAATGTGTGTTTGATTGTTTTTTGAATTTTGTTACTTTCGCAACGAAGGGGTAAAACGATTTTAAAATCGAAATATCGGAAAATAGTTGGACGAAGGTTCTGGGACAATTTTTCATCCAACCAGTTGCGCATACGCGAGTGTTTGTTTGCAAAGTTTCAATTTTTCAAACGTTTAAAAAATACATATAATTTAAAAAATAAAAAAAGAAATACATAAACAGCAGGTGGCGCTCGCGTACGATGTACTGTGTGTGAATAATAAACATCGAAATATTCTTGTTGAAATAAAAACGTACATATACCGAAAACCTGGTTTGCAATAAAATTTGATAAATAAACGATAAACGAAACGAAGAGCCTACAGAAAAAAATGGAATCCCAGTGTTCATCCAAACATTTCGATTAAATCTGCAAAGCTGTCAACAAAAATTAATGGAAATTCGTCTGCTCCAGTTTAACCTCATTGACTGTTTATGATTCGCGTAATTTATCATAACAACGTTTCGTATCCTGATAAATAATTGGGACTCGTTTTACAACGTCTCATAGCTTTTGTACAGTTATCTTCCGTTTAAAAAATCGTCGAAATTATGTCGTTATCTTCGAGAATACTTTTGAACCATAACCTCAAACGTTACTTTGGCAAGACATCCGGAAATTTCGGAAAGTACGCTGGAAGAGAAGCGAAATTTTTCAAGAAGATGATCCAAGGCGACACCAGCCAAAGGTTTTTATCCTCATTTCGTTATCAACTTGTTAAAAAAATTAGAAAATGAAATACTCCCTCAAACATCCCCGTAAAGTCATTCACGAACTAGCCCAACTTTTCGTGCGTTATAGAAAATGGCACGTGAACAAAGAACGCTCGTCAAATCCTTTCGGGCCCGATAAATTAACGAGCAATCATGTGACTCGTCGAGTAAACGTACTGAACACACTTTTCATGGAACACATAACAGAGTTGATGGCTTCTGGCGAAGCGTCCTCCGAGCTGCTCGGAAAAAGCATCGAAGTGAGTCGCGTGAGAATTACGTCAGATTTCCAGTTCGTTCTCGTTTATTGGTTCTCGAAATTGGAAGGGCAGCTCCTGGAGATTGAAAAAATGTTGGAAAATTGTGCTTTTGGCCTGCGTCACGAATTGACTCAATTGAGAGTCATCGGTCGTGTGCCGTTGATCAAATTTGTGCGAGACAAGCAACTCTCCGCTCTGGACGTGCTCGAAGAAAGATTGAGGACTGCCGATTACGGGGACGATTTTGAGCCTGTTTTCCAAATTCCGAGCGTTCCGAAACCACAATTGAAGCTCGTCACTAAATTATCGCCAGAATTAAAAAAACAAATTGCCCAGTTGGAACAACAAGAGCAACCGGAAGAAGAGTGTAACGAGTCGCTGTTCGATGTCAATCTGCCGCCAATGAGGAACGACGTTTTGGGTCTGGATCACCACGCGATTATGTCCAAGGCAAGATATCCATGAAACTGAAGTTGGCAACGTTGGGCTCCAACAAAAAATACGTTTTCTATTAATTGTTTGTTAAATTTCCAAAGTCATGATAATTTTCGTATCGATTTTCTCTTTGGATCCTAAAAAAAAATCGTTTTGTTGTCCTGACGAAATATCCAATGAGAATCACGAGCTCTGCTCAACAAAAAACAGAATTTCGTTGCATTCCAACGATGCAAACTTCAACATCATAGATTTTCACGATTCGATGAAAATTGGGTCATTAAAAAAATGGGATTTCTCTACTAATGACTTCCAGGTAAAGAGCGCATTGAAAACATCTCGCGATGGTGTGAAAAATCGTTTGGACAACGTTGTCACTTTCACTCCCAGCAGAAACCCTTGCACGTTCAATCCTTCGGCATTCACAAGGGCGAAAGAGGATTCTAAGGCTTTCACAGACTTCCTTGTGAAGCGACAGTTGGAAGAAAAACGTAAAATGCGTCGCGAAACACGCGATATGGTTTCGTCGTATTCTACAGATTTACAAACCGATGGCAACGTCCATTATGACTATGAAATTGTCCGCGAAGAAGAAGACGTCGATATATTCGAGGATATCAGTCTGGAGGACATAAAAAGGTTTGAGTAAGAAACTATGTTAAACTGTTGTAAATCGTGAATAAATAATTTCGATAAAAAGTCTACGATTTGGCCGAATCAACATTTCGAAAGCCCACTCATAACGAACACATTCGTGCCATGCACGAACAGAACGATCAGAAAAGCTGTGAAACCAATTTGACAAAATATAATAAATTTTTATATTTTTTTATATGTAGAATAAATAAATTTAACTCTAAACTCCATTCCTGTGGAAAAAAATGGTCGAATTTTTTCTGACAATCACCAAGAACACGATATTGAAGTTTGCATCGTTGGAATGCAACGAAATTCTGTTTTTTCTTCAGCAGAGCTCGAGATTCTCATTCAAAATTTGGTTAAGACGATAAAACGATATTTTTCTAGAATCCAAAGAGAAAATCTGCACGAAGAAGGTTTCTGAAATTGAGCAAATCATTAATGGAAAAAGTATTTTGGCGTTATCTGACTTTTAGAAAAACTTGCACTCAGCAGTATTTAATAACGTCGCTTATCGAAAATAAAATGTAAAGAAATTTGCTATGATATTTATCTGACGAACAAGCGTCGCTGTTTTGTTTTATTTTCGTTCAACTGTTCCTTATGCGTCGTACTCGGCGCTTAATACTTGTGTAAGAGTGCGTCGGCCTCCTGTACGACTGTGTATCATTAAACAATAACATACAAAGTATATTTACAGGTATTAAAAATGTAGCAACTGTTAGTAGTTGTACATTTAAATACAATAATTTAAGAGTTTATTGCACATTTTTCTTAAGGATGTTGGCCACACACAACAATGTTGTCATGTTAAAAGCATAGGAAAATTTCGAAATGATTAGAATTTCATGAAATTTGGTGAATATATTCTTTGGACGATTTTGAAGTTTAGCTCGATGGGATGCAACGAAAAACACTATTCTTATTAATTTAGTGATTTCTATTATTAGTGACAATTTTTCTACCGATTTTGTCTTTGAATCCAGAAAAAAGTTCGTTTTATGGTCCAGACAAAATATTGAATAAGAATTTCAAGATTTGCTCAAAAGAAAACGAAATTTCGTTGCATTCCATCGATGCAAACTTCAACATCGTTTCTTTAGTATTAAATATGAATATACAAATTTTTTAAGATTTTTCTTCTACATAGATTTCGAAAAATTGAACACTAGAATTAACATGCATAAGCATAGGATTCCGATATATATAGGTATATCTTTTGCATATTGTAAACTCCAATTATTCGACAACTATGTAGACGAAAAATTTGAAAAAAATTGTGTCATCGTATTTGATGCTAAAGAATGTTATCACCAAATTTTATTAAATTCTTATCATATTGTCGTATGTAGCCAACCTCCTTAAACAATCTTGTCGAATCGACAATGAAAAATCGTTAGAATTTCGGGATTTTCGCATCCCGAGAATCTCTCTCATGCGCATGTTCCTCTGATTAATCTTTATCGCTTCCGTTTCTTGATTCGTTCATTTTTCCAAGTTGGGCGAGCCCCGAGGGACGGACGCGGTTAGACCCTCTCGATCTACGGAGGTCATGAACGCTTCGGACTTTAATTATGATATTGAACTATACAAACTGAACGATGAGTCGTGCGAGCGAGAGCAGATTCGAGTTAATTCAGAAAAGCTGTGCAAATTATTATAAAAAATTTAATCTATCGGATGGTCGAGTGTAGAAAAAGTTTTGCTCCTTTTTTCATCGTTTCTCGTCGCAATTCGTTGACTAAAGATGCAGGGAAAAATTGGAAAGAATATTTGGCTAATTTCAACTGGATTTTTCTTTCGGCTGGTTCTGTTCCTCGAGAAGTTCCGGCTCGGACTCGATGGCATCGATCGGCAATCCCGACAAAACTTTTCCATTGTATTCCTTCGTCGATGATTGTGTTCCTACCGCCGATGGACGCACGTTCGCTGACGTCAATCTTGGGATCTCGTCGCTCAGGCTACACGCGTCTCTCACGTGCTTATTGAATATCTCACTCTTGTCGGCGTAAACGTGATGCCCGGCTCCCGAGATCACCTGAAGAAAAAAGTCAGCAGTTGGAAAAAAAAAAAATGTTTAAAATATTCGACAAACGCTTGCAAATTTGGAATCAATCCTTCCAAATAATATCGGAGATGGCATATTTTGGAAAAAACGACATTTATGTTGATTTTTATTTTATTTTATCTTTTTAATTCTTTTTTATTTATCTATTTATTTGATAATATTTAATATTTTGCAACATTCACTCGGTTCCTTGAGCCACGAAACTCGAACAAGTTTTCTGAACTTTTTGATTAGGGAATATGGATCATCGGAATAAAAACGTATGCATTTTTATTCTCGACTAATCTGTGGTGAATATTTTGCATGTTTTTGATTTTTGAATCTTCTCGGAAAACAAGAAAATAATTGAATAAAGCTTCTTCCTGATCAATGAACAATTTGTTAGGTAAAAGCAAATCAGAGGAAATGAGGATTCCCCTTGTGGAAAGGACTTACCTGGACATTAACGTAAGAAGATGATCTCGTTTGTTTGATCGTCTCACCGGCCGAGTTGTCAACCCACGACCGGCTGCCGTAGAGCAAGGTGATTGGGATGTCCGGGCTCATTTTGTCCATTCGCTTGACTATAGGATTTTTAGCCCATCCAAACCCTTGCATCATTGCGTGAAAAGCACTCTCCCCGCTAATTCACCGAAAGTGTTTCACATCGTGTTATGCTACGAACGTTATTACGACCAACGAATATTGATAAAAAAAGAACTTGAATGACACTGAAGTTCGCAACGTTGAGGTCCAAGGAAAAATACGTTTTTCCATTAATTATTTCTTCAATTTCCAAAACCATGACAATTTTCGTACCGATTTTGTCTTTGGATCCTCAAACAATATCGTTTTATTGTCCTGACGAAATATTTAAGGAATTACTATCACGAAACGACTTTATTTAGGATTCTTTAGAAATTTTGTATGAACGTTCTTGGCACCAAAACTAACAGTTTTCTTCTATGAAGAAAAATTTTCTGATGTTTAGAATTTGAGATATTTAATTTCCAATTTTTTATTTTTCCCATCTAAACGTTTGTAAATTGAAATCATGTTTCGTTGAATCCGAATTCTTTTTTTGCGTGCTTAAACAGCTCTTAAAAATAGCTCTTAATTTTGGCGTAAGAAAAATTTCAATAGAGCAGAAAAATAGTGAGGCACCGCCGACTTCAAAAAAATTCGAGAGTGCTATGATTTCTACTAAAAAGGAGTGGAGCTCCGAATTCTTTTTTTGCGCACTTAATCAGCCTAAATTCATACCTACATTCATCTATCCACTGAAAGGAACTTTTAGGTTTTTCTTATTTTCGACAATCCGAACCGAGAACTTCGAGCTCTCCGCCAGACATCTTTTTCTGAGGATCACGTGGAGATCATCTACAGGAGCAGTGTCAATCAATATTATTGAAAAAGAAAATGCCAATGTAAACTCAAAAGCTACGACTACATTTACTTTCCACAACATATGATGGTCGAATGAAATGCCTTTTCAGAAAAAAATCGTGAAGAAAACCACTTTTAACGGCCTTGCAACTGTCATCTTTATAAAAATAAAAAATCACTTGTGTGCACATAATACGAAACACCGGTCAATCCGTAGAACGATCCGATAACGGACAAAGCATTAGCAATCTCTCTCTCTCTGGATCATATGTTAATTATTATAAACGTTCCTATTTGACTAAACTCGTGTTTATTCTTATCGAATTGCTCCAAAATAGGTTGGCATCAAGACGCTGTCGCATATCTCGATAAGTTATTATACATAAAAGGAGCGCTGCAGCGCTATCAGAAAACCGTTCACGCGCTTCAGCGCGCGTGATGGACCCTAGTTTCGTTAAAAAGTTGCAAGAAATAAAACAAAAGAAACGCGACTTAAATTTACATCCGTTTAGATGGGAAAAATAAAAAATTTGAAGTCAAATATCTCAAATTCTAAACGTCAGAAAATTTTTCTTCATAGAAGAAAGCTGTTAGTTTTAGTGCCAAGAACGTTCATACAGAATTTTGAAAGAACCCGAAATAAAGTGGTTTTGTGATAGAGATACGTTGATTACGAATCTTGAGATCTGCTCAAAAAAAAACATAATTTCGTTGCATTTCAACGATGCAAACTTCAACATCGTCACGGTTTTAGGGTTAATCGTTGAAATACTTACGTAGGAGTCTGAGCGTTACACTGATGGATATACTGAGATACAACGTTGAGGTCGTCCTTAAGGATAGGAGAAAACTTCTTCGCGATGTCCGGTCTCGTCGTTTCGATCAGCCATTGGCCTATGAAACAGAAAAATGAAGAAAAAACATCGAAATTGCTACTAAAGAGAAAATTGGATTTTCATGTTTTTTTAGGAACTGTAACGACAGCATTTAAAAATCGCAACGAATTTCCATGACGCACGGATATAAGGTGTTCGAGGTATTTGAATTTTCCAACAAAATAACTAACCGAACGGTCCAGCCAGCCTTACAGCCCAGAGAGGGTTCAAAGGTTGGATAACGAAGGCAATTGCTTTGACCCACAGTGGGACGTTAGATCGAACTTTATCCGGAGATGGTTTTTCTGGGAAACCCCAAGGATCTGCAAGAATCAAATGCTTCACTCTTTCCGGATATTGTATGGCGTACGAAGCAGCAAGAAAGCCTCCCATCGAATGCCCGAGAAGAACAAATTTCTCAAGCTGCATCTCGCGCCTCCATTCCTCTACCGAACGGACCAGCTGTGCCTCAGCCTCTTGTGCCTCGTTGCTGAAAGCTGGTCGACTGCTCCTACCGAAGCCTGCGAAATAAAAGAAAATTGAAGAAATCAGGAATAATGAGTCGACACGAAAACGATCACATGCCAGTTCGTAACGTTGAGATCCAACAAAAAATACTTTTTCTATTTATTTCTAAATTTAAAAAATCCCAAACAAATAAAAATCGTTTCATTGTCCTGACCGAATTTGAATGAAAATATTGAGATTTTCGTTGCATTTCAACGATGCAAACTTCAAGATCGTTCGCTCATAAACGAAGAGAAAAAAAAACGATTTTCTCTCCGATCTCGATCGGAAATCGCACGGAATTTTTTTTTCTGGTAATTTGGTCTCTGTGGCAGTTCCAATTGGCACGATTCGAATGATCCCATCAACATTATTTGTTAAACAAAAAAGTTAGAGAATTGAGTTAGACTTTGTTGTCCATTAAATTTTTTCTACGATCAAATTGGATCGTTGGATGCATTATCGGTGGATCTGGCCGAACAAAGACAACTTCTCGCAATAACGAGCCAAGAAATCAAAGGTCGCTGCGTCATCTATCTTTAATCTTTGATGATTCATCCTTCGCTCACCGAACGGGTTTCAATATTCGGAAATCTCATCCATCTTTACAAAGAACAATTGAGCGATCACAGAATCATGTGCAGTTCAGAGCAAACAATGAGGAAAAAATCGTGGGAAAATGATTGAAAAAAATTTAGAAAAATGTGAATTTATCGTTCACGTACGATTTCATCGGAATTTTGACCCTCGCCATGTAGCCTCGACGCTTGTTCGCTGAAAAACGGATAGACGACTCATCTATTTTCAGCAACGAAACGGAGGCTTTTGCTTTGTTTTTTCGCAATCGTTACTGATTAACGAAAAACATATAGAAATGATAATTTAGCACGAGGCTCAAGTTCCCAACGTTTCAATGCAACGAAAAATAAATCTTTGTATTGCTCTCATTTGTCTAATTTTTGAAATCATTCAAAGTTTTTTAGTTTTATCATCGTAATTAAATTCTGCATTCAAATAATGATATTTCCCAAGGAGGGAAAATAATTTCATTGCATTCCAACGATGCAAACGTAAACGTCATTTTTAGTCCCATTTTTCATAATTAATTCTTGGACAAAGTTCGTATTACAAATTGAAAGAGCCATGAAATATTTTTTTGGGATGCACGTGCATTTATGACGAGTGCTGTTATCCAGAAAAATATTTTTACGAACTTGGAGCAATTATTCGATAGAATTGACAAAAATTCCAATTCGACGATCCCCTTTGATTTTTTTTTCTTCGTTGATTCCTCTGTCGGAACTATTGAGGCACAAATTGGGATGGAAACAAAGTTTTGAGAAAACGAAGATATACCCAGGAGATCCATCGCATAAACGGGTCGATCGATACTGAGATTGTCAAGATTTAGACACCAGAAAGCAACGCCAGCGCCCAGACCATGAAGAAGAACAATCGGTGTTTTTGGCGATTCCTCGTTCAACGATATCGTCCATATTTTGTCGGAGGCACCAACCACCGGTCCAATGTCAACATACCATCCACGGTACGCAGTCCTGAGACCTTTAAAGTAAAGTGTAAACAAATACGTGAGGCGAGAGCTGATTGTTGCTGTGTCTCGAATTTTGTTTTTCTTTTCTTCTTGATTTCGATCGAATTTTTTGATAGATTCTCGCAAATTATTAAGAACTTTTATTAATTGAAATAAAATAAACTAAAAAATAAATTGATTAATTAAATATAATTAGAATTTTAAAAAATGAAGAAGAAATTATTAAGAATTAAGTTGGTCTATAGTGAAGTTTGCAACGTTGCGGACCAATGAAAAATCCTTTTATATCGTTTTACTTGTACTTTACGTTGTATGGCGACGGTCAAATATAAATTTTTGTTTTCAGTTTTTCTTACATACAAAATGGTTCGCGAGCCTAAGTTCATTTAAAAAAGTTGTTACGAATTGACTCAAGAACAACATACTCTAAATTCAAGATTCCCCGATTTGTTATATAATGAACAAAATTTCGAAAAAATTTAACGAACGATTTTTTTGAAAAACTAAATAAAGCTTCTTCGATGATACGCAAAAGTGTATGCAAAGTTTTAAGAGGCTTCACCATTTAGAAATCGAAATATTTTATGTTGAAAATTGCAACTTTTAACACACGCTCTTATGAGAAACTAGTGAAAATTGTGATTTTTATAAATAAATATCTCGATCTCTACATGGTGAAACCTCTTAAAATTGCGCGAGCAATTAGATATCAATATTTTCTTTGTGCGGTGCAATCTTAAGGGAATTCTATCGATAGAAAATTTTGCAAACAACGTCCTTAAGCTCTGCTCAAGAAAAAACATAATTTCGTTGCATTTCAACGAGGCAAACTTGAAAATTGTTGGCAAAGCGTTCGAACAGCTTTTTACAGTGATTGCGCCAATAATGGTCTGAGACGTAAAAGAGCGATGACATTGTCCAATTGAAAATGACGAATGAAGTGAGCGGGGGAGACACGATAATAGTTGCGACGATAGAAATCCATATAGTAATCGCTGCACACACTATAATCTGCAATAGTGCAGATAACTCATTGAAAACGAAATGCAGGAACAAACGGTCGGTCAACTATTACATAAATGTAAATTTCTCAGCAAAATTGTTGCCTATCGTTGGGTAATAAAATTGATGAGTCGTTGATGGAGAATAATGCGAAAACTCGAGAAAGATTATAGCGTATTACATGCAAGTCTGATGATTAGGTCTTATCGAAATTAATTTTTATCCTCACAACGCTGCGTTATCGTCGATGCAAGTTATCTCTGTCCGTCGTTTTTTTTTCAACGTTCCTTGACAAAGGTGTGATTGAAAAACTGTCTCATTCGGATTTAAAAAAAAGGACGAGAAATCTTTTATTTTTTCTTATTATCATGAGATTTTATTTCATCCACAAACACGAATTATTTCGCTTTCGCTAAGACAACGAGTATATTTGAAAAATCGTTGAAAATAAGATCAAGAGCTCCACGGGGAAAAAAAAATTTTCATTATTTTTCGGAATAATGATTTTTTTTTTGACAAATAAGATCTTGCGTTACCTCAATATTGTTTTCTCTCATGTTCTTTATGTATAAAAAATGTAAAAACAATTTTTTTACCCCCATTTTAGCAGGAGCCCCACTTCCGAATAATTATCAAAAAATTTTCTGTCTAAATGAACGTGGCACTGTAGGAAAATTAAGGACATTGAAAGACTGAGGATTGGTCATGCGCTTCCATTATGACTTAATATTGTTATTCTACTTACAGGATAGAATTTTTTTCTCTGCGGCTCTCAGCATCGTTGCTGAAGACGATGACCAGCTGAACCAGCCCCAGAACCAACTGCAAGCATTCCAAAGCAAACGTTTCGAATTTAACGGAGCACATTGCAAATAAGTGAGACATGACACTGAAGTTCACAACGTTGAGGTCCCACGAAAAATACCTTTTTCTATGAATGGTTTGTTAAATTTTAAAAATCATGATAATTCTCGTACCGATTTTCTCTTTGAATCCTAAAAAAATATCGTTTTATCGTCTTGACTAAATATTGAATAAGAATCTTGAGCTCTGCTCAAGAAAAAACAGAATTTCGTTGCATTCCAACGATACGAACTTCAACATCGTGTTTTCCTTACTTTTCGTCAACTAATAGAATTTAATTTGGCGAATTTCGTTTCGCAAATGTTACGGGCAGCTAAAAGCGTCGTTGGAAAAGTTAAGCACGTGGAAAATCGAATGAAGCTGAAGTTCGCTCATTGTTGGTCGGAGGTCTTCCAAGACATTTGTACGATGTTGAAGTTTGCATCGTTGCAATGCAACGAAATTCTGTTTTTTTTTTGTTTTTTTTTCAGCAGAACTCATAATTATTATTAAATATTTGGTCTGGACAATAAAACGATCTTCTCTTGCGACCAAAAAACTCAATCGACACGAAAAATTGCCATGATTTTCAAAATTCAATAAATAATAAATATCCAAAATATTTTTCGTTGAATCCCAACGTTGCAAACTTCAGAGTCATTTTTTTATAGCATCGCACGAAATTTTCATACAGTGTTCTTTGCCATTCGAAAAGTGAATTTACTAGAAAAATTTCAACGAGTCCATTAATTATCAAAATAATGAATGAAAAATAGGTTTTTCGTTGCATTCCAACGATGCAAACTTCAACATCGTTCGCTTTCTCGTTTATTTATTTTTCAACTGTAACACGTTTCGAGATGCTGTTTCTGTCTTTCTCGATAGAGAATATACTTGCTCCGATAGTCCAATTCGAGGTGATTACGAGATTGCGAATACACGTGCACGTAAAATCGCAAAGAACAAAAAATCACAAGGACAAAAACGAACTGGAACTCATTCAATGTGAAATAAAGCGATCGAGGGGTTTACGATTACAAAACAACTAAACAAAAAAAAATAGATAAAAGCTTCGCGAGACAAAGTAGAGGAAAAACCGAGGACAGGCGCGAATAACATTGGAAGAAGCAATAACAATAAATGTTACAGTAGGTCAAACAGGTAAGAGTGAAAAATCAAGATCGGGCAACATAAAAAACGATGTTGAACGATGTTTTGTTGCATCGATAGGATGCAACGAAAAACACTATTTCTATTAATTGTTTGTTCAATATAACAAACCGTGACAATTTTCCTGTCGATTTTGTCTTTGGATAAAAAAAAAACTTGGTTTTACTGTCCAGACAAAATATTGAATAAGAATTTCAAGATTTGCTCAAGGAAAAACGAAATAGGGTAAAACACCCGATAGTCAGCCAGAAACCAATAGTCGGCCTTACATGAGTGCGAAGAGTGGAAAATATATCTTTCGTACTCTTCCCACTCATACAAAGAATAGGCAGAGGCCGACTACAGGTTTCTGGCTGAGTACTGGGTGGTTTACCCTATCGTTGCATTCCTTCGATGGAAACTTCAACATCGTCATAAACAAGGGGGCCCGCGTCGAGTTCGAAATTCACTTCCTCAAATGCCCGAAACGGGATGAAAAAAAATTTAAGTAAGAAAAGTAAATAAATGTTATGCAATAAGAGAAAAAAATAAATTCCAATGAATACGACAAGAAAATCATTTTTTCACATTAGTAAAATAAAATGATAGCAACAAATAATTTACAGATTTGTGAACAAGAAAAAAAAAGTTACGCCAATTGTTGAAATTTTCTTATAGAATTATTTAAAAAAAAAAATCGCAAAAATGGATTTTTGATAATAAAAATGTCGATCGATGAAAAAAGAAAATCGATGTAGTTAGAAAAGTATAAGTCGAGAGACGTCACAGGTGTACGGTTCACTTTTATTTTGTAAACACAACGAGAACTGTTAAGTCACGAAAGTAGAAACAAAAATAATTAAAAAATTGAGAATTTAAATAAAAAATAAAAAAATAACCTATCGCCAGTTCCTTCCATGTCACCGCATTTTCGAAAACAGGGCCCCGGATATCATGCACTCCTTGTCACGCGTTCACAACAACGTCACAAACCTAAACAAACACGAAAACGAAAAAAAAAAGAAATATATGAACGTAAGATCGTACGACGAACTTGGCCGGAATAAACAGGAAGAAGAAAAAACGATAAACGACGAAAACACAACAACACCAAAAGTGTGAGAGATTCACATATTTCTTGCAGATCGAGCGAAATTTGATGCGGGAACACGATCGAAAAGAGATTTCGTGACGTAATCGCGATCACGATAAACACGCGACTCGATGTATTGCGAAGCGCAATGAAAATTTTACGTCACTCGACCAAATTACATCCGTGCTCTCCGCTCACACGCGACAAGGCCAACGAGGCTTTCTGCCTTCTGTATATTTATCAAATTTGTACATGTGTCGACGTCTCGTGGCGTTCGAGGCGTCAAGTGGGAGAAACAATGTGCGTTGAGAATGAGGAGAGGGGAGCAACGGAGGCTATGAAAACGGTCGAAGAGGAAGTTATAAAAGTTTGAATTTCGTAGTTTTCGTACAAATTCGCAACGTTGGGCTCCGACGAAAATAACGTTTTTTGCAAGGAGAGAATATTACATCAAAAATTACTATCCCACCATAGTTTCCTAGTACCATAACGTCCCTCTGAGAAATTTTAGCAAATACATAGTAATTTTTCATCCGAAATTGCGCAAAAAATTCGAAATGTTGGAAAACACAGCCTTCTAGGCGTAAGAATACTTTATATAAATATAAGTTTACGATTCAAAAACCAATCGACGCGAGGGTCGATGTAAACAGTCAACATATACAAAGCAGAACTGAGAGTTCTTTCTCTGCATACGTCGACGTTATTCTTTAAGGGTTTTCCGTTATAAGACCTTTTTACAGTCTCGTCGAGATCTCTGAACAGTATAGACGTTCCTTCCTTGCGTATTCGTTAATGAAGAGATTAATTGAACGTAATCCACTGTGTATATAATATTATTTCACAACCCATTTCCAATACAAAATTTCCCCGATTCCCGATAGAATATGAATGAAAAATTACTATGTCTTTGTTAAAATTTCTCAGAGGGACGTTATGGTACCAGGGAACTATGGTGGCATAGTTATTTTTAATATTATTTTCTCTTCGTGTAGTTAAAACCGGCTCAACAGCTGATCGTTCTCTCGCTAACGGTACATGCGTGTAAATGTACGTTTACACAGAAAGAATGGTGTTTCGTACAGTCAAGATGATGCGTGAATTGTCAGTCTTTCCATTACGAGTAGAAATGACGAAATTAAGTTTTTTCTATGTCGGAAAAGTCAAAATCGAAAGTGAAACACCTGGCGAATGAGAAAAATGAAATGAATGATAAAATTTCGTCTTGTCGAGCATGGAGAGACTGCTGTGGAATTTTTTGAAAGGTTTCGTTTATCAAACGCACAATAATTACGTGAACGTGGATTTTTATTTAAATATTTGTATCGAAAGATCCTATGACACTGATGTTCGCAACGTTGAGATCAACGAAAAATATATTTTTTGTTCATTTTTTTGATAATCGATGCACTCGTTTCAAATTTTTCTAGTAAATTCAGTTTTTGAATGGCATTGAAAGATGTGCCATTATCTTTAGAAAATACTGCATCGAAATTTCGTGCTCTACTATTAAAAATAATGAGTTTTCGTTGCATTCCAACGATGCGAACTTCGAGATTGTCGAAAAATACGTTTTCCTGTTAATTGTTAAATTTCAAAAACTATGACAATTTCCGTACCAATTTTTTCTTTGTATCCTAAACAAAAAACCGTTTTATCTCGTTGCATTCGAACGATGCTGACTTCAACATAGTTCGAACGATTGTAGGAAAACGCGATTTAAATTTTACGTCTGTGGCTTAGAGTTGACAATTGTCAGGGCATAGTTGCGATCGTTCGAATGTTAAAGACTCTGAGAAAAATTGATTAGAGAAGATAAAGTTGTGAAGAATATTTACCCGGCTGGTCTGGCCAACTCTAGCTCTGCCATTCGTCACTGTTGGCGTTTCCTCGTAAATATAAAATCGATTTCGTTCGTAAATGTATGTAAACACTGTTATAAACTTTGTGCGGTTCGTTATTCACTTGACAGTATGTACAGACGGGAATAAACTCGAAGACGGTGAGGAAAAACGAACGAGAATCGGAGAGACACGCACTCGGAGTTTTGGAAATACAACGAAAAATCAATTCCTCGCCAAGTGTAATCACTGATCGCGGTTTATCGGGAAGAAAAGGCAGTTAATATGAAATCATTCATCGATAAAACAATAAAGGGAAGGAGTATCTCACGCACGAGCTCCTCATACTTCTGTTATCTGTTCGTCACTGTTCAGTATTCACTCTCTGTTCGCTGTTGGTTGCGTCGCTTATTTGCCATTACCGCATGATTTACAATCATCTGCTCGCGATGTTGCTGGAGATGCGCGCGCACCTTCCACTCTGGCTCCCTCTGACAGAATAGCTCTACTTTTTCCATCCCTCCAGACCCTCCCCCTTCGCCTATTATATGTATATGTGTCTTCCTCCCATGTTTCCTGCACGGCGTCCGCGTAAATATTAAGGAGGTTGGCTACATACGACAATATGATAAGAATTTAATAAAATTTGGTGATGACATTCTTTAGCATCAAATACGATGACACAATTTTTTTCAAATTTTTCGTCTGCATAGTTGTCGAATAATTAGAGTTTACAATATGCAAAAGATATACCTATATATATATCTAAATCCTATGCTTATGCATGTAAACTCTAGTGTTCGATAACTCGAAAACTATGAAGAAGAAAAATCTTAAAAAATTTGTACATTCAGATTTAATGCTAAAGAATTACTCACGAAATTTCATTAAATTCTAATCATTTCGAATTGTCCTACGCTTTTAACATGGCAACATTGTTGCGTGTAGCCAATCTCCTTAAATGGCAATCGGCTTCGCAGGAACCGCGTCGATCGGCTGGACTGGAATCTGCGTCGATAAAACTATTTGGCGGGAGCAATTCGAGCTCGATTTTAAGGTAGCGTGGACGAGTCTTTCGCGGTGAAACTTCCGCGACATTTTTTTCGTGTTTCTCACTAAATTCTGACCCACGATATCGTTTCGTACAATTTCGATCCACCCTTTTCGCACGAAACATTTTCTTCCACGAGTTCTCCGATTTTCCACGTTCCGGCCGTCTTACCTGACACGCTTATGCGTTGATATTATCGATGATGAAATTTCTAGGGAATTGAGAAATTCTCCCCTTTTTTTTTGTATCAAAAGAGAAGTCATTGTTAATGATAATTGGAAAACTTTCATTCAACACAGAAGTAGGTTGTCATTTTGAATGACGCGGCAGTATTTGAGGCGTTCAGTGTCTAGCCAACCTCCTTAAGGTATTACTATCACGAAACGACTTCATTTAGGGTTCTTTCAAAATTTTGTACAAACGTTCTTGGCACCAAAACTAACAGTTTCCTCCTATGAAGAAAAATTTTTATTTTTCCAATCTAAACGCGTGTAAATTCAAGTCGCGTTTCGTTAAAAAGTTGCAAGAAAAAAAACAAAAGAAACGCGACTTGAATTTACACGCGTTTAGATGGGAAAAATAAAAAATTGGAAATTAAATATCTCGAATTCTAAACGTCAGAAAATTTTTCTTCATAGGAGAAAACTGTTAGTTTTGGTGCCAAGAACGTTTATACAAAATTTCGAAAGAACCCTAAATAAAGTCGTTTTGTGATAGTAATACCTTAAGGTGATCTAGCAGTCGCTTGAGTGCGAGAGAGATAACCAAAAAGTAGATACACGTTTTTCTCAGAGACCCTTCATATTTTGAAAAAAAGAAAAGTTACAACTTCTTCTCTGGTGAAATGGGAACAACGTGTAACTAATATTTTTCTCGAAATATTCAGTTCCTTCAAGTAAAACGTGTAGGAGGATTTTTACCGAGCGAGCAAGTGATAGAGCACCTTAAACCCATAACGACGTCCCAGCACCAAGAAAATCGACTAGATTCGGTTCGGTATTTTGATAATACTGAATGCCAGAAAAGTTATTACGCAGTGGCTAGTCGTCCGGATAGTCGGATGAATAATATTCGTCCGGACACGCTTTATCCAACGATATCCTCTTTACCCGGACAAGCAAGGGTTGCTTATTCGTCCGGCCGTGCTTTTAGTGTACGAAATATCTGGACGAGTAGCCACAGCCAAAGTATTATCGTTTCTTATGACTATAGTACGAAGCGAACATGCGTAATTATCAAAAGAGAATTCTAGAGCAACACGAAAAGAACAAAAGAGTGTGCTCGGGGTAGCGTGATCGTGGGTGTCAAGGGCTATAAGAAAAAACGAGGAGAGAAAAGAAGAGCGAGAAACGAATTCAATCGTTCTAGAGAGATACGAAAAAGTCAGCGTTAATCGTCGGTCGAGATTAATCTGAAAATAAATTAAACTGTTACAAGTATTTAATGATTTTATAATAATAATAAAAAATGTTTGCCAAATACACAAGGAATGTGATAAATAGTAAATTTTGCGCAAGTTCGTTGTTCGATCTTACGGTATTTTGATATTTCAGTCCCGTATGGCAGCTGCGCGTGTTTCCCATCGTATTAATAATAATTCAAATCCGTTCGGTGCGCCGCTTCCGGAAAATATTGTTCAATCGTCTGCCTTTCGAACCGCCGAGCGCGTGTTCTGGAAGAAAAATCGTTATTTTTGCTTTATTATATTTATTACGTGCGCGATGAGTTTGTCGCTAGAAACTTTTTGCCTTTCTCTCGACTCACCTCATATACGAAAACGGCCTAGAACGAGCAAATTGCAAAATTGGATCGAGAGTATGAGAAAATATTGAAAGGGAAAATGGAGTCGTTCGAAATCCAGACGGCACAGCAATGTCGAAAATACGCGGAGGATATGGCCAAGTACAAGGCTCATAAAAGTGATCTCAGTTCTCGTTACTCGGACGTCAGTAAAGAATAACTCGCCGAGCGCCAGCAAAAGCAAGTAACCCTGCAACAAGTTCAAAAGTTGAAAGAGCTCAGAGAGCATCAAGATGCGAACGTTGAGGTCGGAGAACAAGTCATTCACAGTCGTCAAAAAACTGCGAGGTAATTAGGGCCTATTAATTGATTTAATTATAAATTAAAATAAATAATTGAACTAAATAAAAATAACTAAACTAATTTAATATTTTCACTTTACCATATTTTTTATTTACTTATTTTTACTAAAAATGAAGTAATTATTTCAACGAGTGTTAACATCAAACAATATTGTCGTGATAATATTAAAGTTTATTTTGGCAGAGAGAAAAATGGCTGGAATTTTTTAAATCTTGTTAAAGTCGACGACGAAAACTTTTCCAATGAGTTTTTGTGTCTTCTCCGCTTAAAACTTGACCAATTTTTTAAAGTATTAAACGCTAAGTTAAAAATGATGTCAATTAGTTGTCTAATCGATTTTCTTCGCTTTTTCTCGTACATGATTGTGAGCAAAGTTGCAACAAACCTGGGCGAACACTGTCGAAAAGTTTGCCTTCGTCCTCCGACGCTCTAAAAGCATTGCCCATCGCCTGAACACTCTTGACGCTGTGTCTTCTGTGCGTCGAGAACGTCGTGTTTTCCTCTTCGATTACTTCTACGGCTCCGTAGCCTGTTCGAGCCGCGGGCTCCCGAGCCGATCGTTCGATAGTGATTCTCGCCTGTCCAAACTGCATATCGACGATACGATTTTTTTTAAAAATCGATCCGATATGACGTAATAAGAAAATGATGAATTAATTAAATTAATTAAATTGAACTGAATATTGAATTCATGAATAATTTAATTAAATTGAAGAAAAAAATTAATAAGATTAATTAATTAAATTAATTCATTCATTTAATTAATTTTTTTCTTCAATTTAATTAAATTACTCATTTTAATTAATAATTAAATCAATTAATAGGCCCTAGTTACCTCGCAGTTTTTTGACGACTGTGAATGACTTGTTCTCTGACATCAGCGTTCGCATCTTGATGCTCTCTGAGCTCTTTCAACTTTTGAACTTGTTGCAGGGCTACTTACTTTTCCTAGCGCTCGGCGAGTAATTCTTTACTGACGTCCGAGTAACGAGAACTGAGATCACTTGTGTGAGCCTTGTACTTGGCCATATTCTCCGCGTATTTTCGACATTGCTGTGCCGTCTGGATTTCAAATGACTCCATTATCCCTTTCAATATTTTCTCATGCTCTTGGTTCAATTTTGCAATTTGCTCGTTGTAGGCCGTTTTCTGAAATTTTGAAAATCTTATTAATTCGCTGAATATCTGGAGTGCAAACTTTCTCTTGAAAATTCACATTTTTAAGGTGAAATTATCGAACACGTCAAAGATATTTTTTTGTTGCTTTCCAACGTTCCAACCAACGTTAAGACTTTGAGAAAAAAAGATGAGAATCGTTTTGATCTTGCGGCTGAAAATTATAACAAAAAAAGACGATGACACGGAATCGGATTTTATCTGGGCTTCGTCTCAAATCCCAACGAATTCACGTGGCTTTACGTTTAAACGACACTCAAGTCCACAACGTTAGGGTTCAACGAAAGCTACTTTTTTGTTATTGTTTATAAATTATTTATTCAATTTCGAAAAACATGACGATTTTCTCACCGATTTTGTCTTTGGATTCTAAAAAAAAATTCTTTTTTTTTCCTGAATAAATATTGAATCAGAATATCAATAAAAGTAAAAAATAGAATTTCGTTGCATTCCAACGATGTGAAAACTTCAACATCGTGACGTAAGTAAGAGTTTCTAATTGCGCAGAAAAATGTTGGAATAAATATTGTAAATATAATTACCATTTTCCGTTTAATTATCTCGAGCTTTTGTTCGAATTCCTTGTGGAGAGTTTCAACGTCTGCTTTTTCGTTGATTCTTTTTGATAATTCTGTTTTTTCTTGCTCCAATCGTTCGGTCAATGCTCGCAGCTTCTCGACCTCGTCGCTTAATTCGGATTCGACTTTTTTACTGTCGTTTCTCAACTGGTCCATATTTTTCTCCATCTTGGCGCTGCGGGCTCTCGCCGTATCGAGTTTTTTACGAATTTCTTTCTTCTCCTTGGTTGTCTTTTCCAATTCTGCACGAAGCTTCTTCTCGATTTTCTTGATCGTATCGGTCCTTGTGCTTAATTCTATCCAGACCAAGTTTGCCTCGAGCTTGATGGATTTATCGTTGTTCTGGGAAAGTTATGTCTCGAATTCGCAAGATTTAGCGACCTCCGTACGCAGCGAATCGTTCAAATCGTTCAGCTTCACTTTGCACGAGTCCAATTCTTCGTTCAACCAGTTTTCTCGTTGCTTCTTTGCTCTTGTTGCTGTTTCAGGAGACGCTATTCCTGCTCGACTTGCGGCTTCAACAGCTCTTGGTAACGTTCCGATAGCGTAGCTTCCAGCACCACTTGAAACTCTTTCCTCTGATCCTGCAAGGTTAAGATGTCAGGATTCCAAGTCTGTGTGGAAAAAGTCGATTGGTCAATGTTTCAGAGTCTGAGTTTTATTTTTGAATACGAAAAAAATGTCAAGTTTTCGAAAAAATACAGAAATCCTCGTATTTAGAGATTTTCTCGTATTTAGAAAATCTCAAAATCACCAATTATTCGAAATCTTTCAAAAACAACATTCGCATGCAAACGTTCACGTTTTTTCCGACACTGTCGCGCATGACCTCTGTAACGTCAACACAAGAATAACAGCTTTTTTCGCACGTGTTTGCTTCGAGTACGAACTCGCCGAGGTAACCGCGCAAATTTTTAACATACCAAAAAAAAAAAAACATGCATCCAGAATAAGTGCAGAATAAAGCTCGTACTTGCACACATATTTTCGATTATTCGTCAAAAATTTTACGTTTTTACGATTTTGCATCTAATTTTCTTCCTGCGCAAGGGCCGCAAGCCGTTGGAAGATTCAAACTTGGGTGATACGACACTTTGCGCGCGACCATTTATTGAATACCTTGGAGTAAATTTATTTGGTGTAAATCGTTTGTTATGTTCAATTTTTCACGCTCTACTGGTTCTACGCGTTTCCGTTCTGTTTGTTTACATTCTCTGCGGTCCCGAGTATTCGACGCGATCGCTTGCCGTCTGTAGGGAGAAGCAGGAGGGAGGGGGGCGATGGCTGGACTAGTGCACCGCTCGGGAGAAGCGCGATGGTGGGGCGGGCCGGTAGCCGCTGCAAAGAGGGGCGGAGCGGCCGGGACGGAGCTTGTCAGGATATTCAGTCGGGCGCCGGCCCGCATGGAGAGCGCCACGTGTGCGTCGGTTGGCCAGCTCGATGCGTCACTTTATCGTTCGTCGACGCGCAGCTGCTGATGGAACGGAATGCTTAAAATGAGAAGAATTCTACTCGATCTTCAGTGAATCAAACAGCGAACTTGATAATCTTCTGTTCGGCTTTAATTTATTCTTTAATCGAATAAAAATTAGATTATAAATATTCATACCGCAGATTTATATTAAATCAGTAAATAAAAACTCTAAACAAATATATAATCATTACGCAATAATAATCAATAATATTTATATTATTATTTCTTTAATGGAGTGATAAATTTTTTATTCTGTCTGCAAAAAAAAATGATATAGAAAAACGATCTTGAAAAACAATTGAATAAATTTTTTTTTTTCGGGAAAATGTTGAATCGTTGACCATGAATTTTCGCACAGATAAATGACTAAGCTGATAATTAGTAACGGACAGTTTAGTGACTCTTTGTATTACGTTTTTGAGAATCGTGTGTCCACTCGCACGTACGCGTGTACGCAAGCACGCCGGGTTCGTCCTTGATGCAAACTTTACCCCGAGCAAACGCAAAGCTCTCCTCTCCTACAGTAACTCGCGGCGTCCTATGCAGGTGTGTCGGCAAGAATATGCGGGAAAACGCTATAAATCTACTCTGTAGTTTGCAAGTTCCCGCACGCATATGCGAATCGAAGTCGAGCCGGCATCACCACATCTTACGCATTTGCATCACGTCGTAGCGACTAAGTGTGCTGGAGGCTTGCACCGCGAGGCGTATAAGCGCAGTCTATGTTAACATATTGCATGCTAACATACGTAAGGCAAGCACGCAAGCACGCGTGCATCCACGCGAGTATGCACGGTTCTCCATGACAATGTTTTACAGAAGTCGTTTCATTGGCTGTCGCTTAGAATCGGTCTCTATGTCCATTTTATTTTGTGCGAAGATATTTTTTTTTGCAAAAAAACAATTTTGGTTGCTCGAACGCAGCAACATTGATCGTTTTTCTATGAATTTTTAGATTAAATCATTAATATCGAATAAATCTTGCTATCGCGGTAAAATTCATGGGCATAAATTGTAAAATTCATTTTCCAAAATAACGTTTATGGTGCGGGTCTCCATAGTTGTCTGCCGATGATATAAACAAGTGCGTGAAACGAATTAATGAGCTTTTCGTGTAGAAACGTTAAATGAAACATTGAATTGCTGGTTTTAATGGTGAAGCTAAATCTCAACGAATCTAATAAAACGAAGTGAAAAGTGATTGAGTGATTGTTCTGTGGCCGCAGTCGGTTCAAAAAATGCAGTCTCGAGAGGTTTTGCAACGAATGACGATGGACTATGGCTGGATCATTGAAACGAGCATCCAAAAGTGAGTAAACGCATGAAATTTATTTGGGTTTGTTTGGATATATCAAAACATTGTTGGTTTTCTACTGTTCCATCCTGAAAATAATCACAACCAACTTTTCCATTGTAACGTTCAGTCGTTCGATCGAACTTTCGACGAAATAATTGAATTAATAAATGTCCACCGAACAAACAACTGCATTCGAAATATGAAAAAAAAAACAATGTTTTTTCTCCTGACTCATTGGTTTCTTTTGCTTCAACGTGTAAATTACTTCAAAAGAGATATTTCGAAGTTATCGTGTCGTGGAACTCGCTGTAAAGAGCAAACAACATCACACTTTGCAATTAACGTTCAAACAAACGTTCGAACAATATTATTTGTTTCGAGCAAACGATTCCGAATCAATTGGCACACTCGAAAAAATCGAATTGCATCAAATTTTTAAAAGTGACCGCTAACTTTACGCTTTTTTTTGTTTCTCTTGTTTGATAATAAAGATTATCAAACGAAAGTTTTAATTAATCAAACAATCACAAACTATCGACAAACAATCAATACAAATTTGAAAAAATGGCAAAAGTCAAAGTCGGTAGGCCAATTTTCATATATAGCTCAAAAATATTCTATACATGGATCGTGCACTGCTTTACCGCGGGCAGGAAAGCCAACCCGGTTGATAAGTTGGGTTGCGTCTAAAAATGGGAACGAAAGATTGAAAAAAAAAAAAAAAACAAACACTTTTCTCAAAAAATAGCGTCATTTCTATGACGTCAATGAAATAACGAAAAGCTTCGTCAAAGTTTTATCATCATAAAGTTTACAAAATCATTTGCTAAGATAATTCTGATGATAAGCTTTGAAATGTTTTGCAAAATATTTTAAAATTGTCAATCACTGAACAAGCGATTTTTGTCAAAAAAAATGAATATCTCGTTTACATGGTGTGCCAACACGATGCACCGATCGAGATTGTCCAATATAACGAGCTTCATGATGCTGAAGTTTCCATCGTAGCAAATAAACGAAATTGTAATTTGTTCTAAGTCGAAAATGAAACTTTTTCATTCCACGAAAAGTTTAGAAGAAGCATAAAAACGGCGGAAAAAATTTCTCCTAAACTTTTGGTGGAATAAAAAAATTGTCTTTTTTACTTTGAAATAATTTAAATTTCGTTTATTTGCAACGATGGAAACTTCAGGATCATCGAGCTTCCCCTAATGGTCGTGGAAAGATCGTGGAACGATCTATATTAAGGTGCTCTGTCACTTGCTCGGTCGGTAAAAATCCCCCTACACGTCATACTTGGAGCAACTGAATAGTTCGAGAAAAAAAATCAGTTACACGTTGTTCCCATTTCACCAGAGAAGAAGTTGTAACTTTTCTTTTTCTCAAAATATGAAGGGTCTCTGAGAAAAACGTGTATCTACTTTTTGGTTATCTCTCTCGCACTCACGCGACTGCTAGATCACCTTAAGGAGTTTTTGTCGTGATTGTAAAGGGGGGTGAGGTGGAACGGAAAGCTATTTTATTTCTGGAGGGTTCCAACTGCTGAACATGAAAAATTAACGGGTTTCGTTACTGGCGATACAATGTTGCTATGCTAAACCATGTTAAAAACATAGAAATTTTCAAAATATAATTAAGAATTTAATAGAATTTTGTGAATGCATTCTTTAGTATTATACAGGAAAATACAAATTTTTTTCACATTTTTCTTCTAACCAGTTCTCGAGTAATTGAACATTCAAGTTCACGTGTATAAGCATAGCGTTTCCATATATATATATATATAAGTATATATTCCGTGCATAAGAATTTTTGTTTCAATTCTGAATCACTCGATAACTAGAAAGATGAAAAATTTGAAAAAAATTGTCTTTTCGCACTTGATGTTGAAGAACGTTATCACCAAATTTTATAAATTTCTCAATATTTGGATCTTGTTACCGAAACTCCTTAAATACTTCATACAAAAACATATCAAATTTTCAGAATTTTCTTACCATTTGCGATTTGGGACTCAACGTCCTTAATTTGTAAAAAATGAACAGTTCACGTTTTTCTACGTTTCGAAAAAAATTGTTTGTCTCCACGATAGTGTCTGGTCGTAACCTCGATATAATTTTACGAAAATATGAGAAACAGCATTAATTTTGACTACATGTCAATAAAATTTAATTTAGTTGACTAAAAATTCATAAAAACCGTAAAATCATAATTTGCAATTGGATTTTATCGTAAAATTGAGAAATCTAACAAAATCTTCGTATACATTTCGCCTCGTTGAGCATTTCGTGTTCCATGGAAATATCTGCTGACGGTTGTTCGCGATGTTGGCCTTTCAATGTGGCCCTAACGAGAGAGACTCTCAAGTCTCGTGCTTTATTGTTACGGCAGGGAGATGAAATGCATTGAGCAGTGGAAGATAAAAATATTACGAGGCCCGCAAAGTCTCGACTGTTGGAAAACGCGTCTGGAAAATGACTCGCATACAAATAATTTTGGGGGAGGTTTTTATTCACACGTTTGAAGTAAAGTGGTTGATGATATTCGGGGGGGAGATTTGTGAAGGACTTTTCTTTGACATTTCCATCGAGAAATATGAAAAAAAATATAGGCAATTCGTAAAAGTCAAGCACTTTGGGTCAGGCTGTATCTTCGGATGAATTTTAACGATAATGTCGTGTCCTTGACGATGCCAAGGTCAATGAAGACTGTATTTTTCAAAATAAATAAGTCTTGAAAATTCCTACGAACGTTCAATGCGTACGAATGGGAATTCGATCATTATTTTTTAGTTTCGAATTATATCTCGTTGAAATAAAAATACTTGATACGTCCTATCGACTTGTGGAATTTTTTCGAGTTAAAATCAATTTCCATGGTTCCGATCGTCTTTAAACTTTTTTTTTCCATTGTTTTAATTGTTGTTTCGAATAATTCGTAAAATCAAAAAGTTGACACTGTGAATTTGAGAAAAATTCGGTGAACTCGTGAAAAAATTCATCCGTCGATAGAGAAAAAACGATGAAATTTCGAAATCGCAGTTTGTGGATAATTTCCCGTTTAAAAAACACACATTGTTATGAAGAGAAAATAAAATTTTATATTTTATTCTGTCGAAATGACACTTTGCACGATGAAATATCGAAATTACAGTTTGTGCTCCATATTCATCGCTGATACCGTGTTTGTGGAGAATTCACAAAAAATGCGAATAAAAAACAGAATTTCGTTGCATTTCAACGATGCAAACTTTAAGATCGTAAATATTCAAGATTTAGGTTCTTTGCAATAAAATAAAGTTCGACTAAAGTTTATTCCATGGAAAGAACCGAAAATATTCATTTCGAATGATGGTTGAATGTATCAACAAACCCAGAGAAAAGTTTAACGAATTTAATCACACTTTCTCATCGACGTAATCCATTATTTTCTCTGAACAAGTAAATTTATCAATGTTTTTCAAAATTGTACAGCGACTTGAAAAGCTCTCATCAAGCTTCATTTTTCGAAGCTTTCTTGTTCGCTTCCCCTGGATATTTTAATGAATAAAAAACAGAATTTCGTTGCATTTAAATGATGCAAACTTAAAAATCTTACAATTGCTATGCATTTGTCAAAATCTCGAACTATTTTGTCGTAGTCATTTTTGACATTACGCATTACTAAGAGATTCATCGCTCAATCAATCAATTTATTTCTCAACGAAGAAGATTTGACGGTTTTCCTTCGAAAAATCCTGACGACCCTCGGCACAAAGAACTGGGAATTTTCGTAACGATAAAAATTCACATTTCGCAATGCGGTTATCCACATTGCGAGTTTTCCAAACTGTCAAAAGAGCCACCTGTCTAATAACATGCACTCGTATTTCCGGTAGCGGAATACGATCGTTTCCGGCGAGCATTGAGGGGATGGTACCCTGTGGCGTCCTCGACAGTCGCTCTGGGGGGCGTGCGACCCCTAAAGCGTTGCACGCACCAATGCACATAGCACAAGCGTCTATATACGCTCGGGCAACTCCATCGTGGCTTCATCATCAGCTTCCCGCGACCCAGAGGAAAACGATCGAACCCCCT
Organism: Hyposoter dolosus; assembly: GCA_963921915.1. Classification (NCBI taxonomy): domain Eukaryota; kingdom Metazoa; phylum Arthropoda; class Insecta; order Hymenoptera; family Ichneumonidae; genus Hyposoter; species Hyposoter dolosus. The sequence goes on from OY998140.1 coordinate 2,347,010, forward strand.
GCACAACCTTGCAAATCGATTTGTTATCACGACACGCACAGTACCCTTTTGATTACCGAGACCCAACAATAAACTTGGTCGTGTCTTCGACCTGTATATATAACTCGATTAATCGAGGCGTTAAAGTGCAACAATCATCGATACGCGATTCTTCTCTGTTGACATTAATTTTGTCGCAATTCTCAAAAAAACAAAACGAAAAATATCCCAGGGGGGAAGTTTAATGGGAGTTTTTCAACTCGCTGTACAATTTAGAAAAATATTGATAAATTTACTTGTTGAGAGAAATAAAGGGTGTTGTATGGCGACGGTCAAATATAAATTCTTGTTTTCAGTTTTTCTTACATACAAAATGGTTTGCGAGCCCAAGTTCATTAAAAAAAGTTGTTACAATTTGACTCAAGCACAATATACTCTAAATCCAAAATTCTCCGAGGTGATCTGTATTTGTTATATAATAAACAAAATTTGGAAAAAATTTTACGACCGATTTTTTCGAATAACTAAATAATGTTTTTTCGATGTCGACTAATAAAAAGTTCATGGGCTCGAATGTATCGAATATATCGAAATATCGATTCCATTGTTGCCGCTTTATTCGTGCTGTGATTGGTTGCTTGGAAATCTCAAATTTTGAGTTCTCGGCTCTATAGTTTTTGCTAAAGCAAAATACACAACATCTTTTTGCTAGAGCAAAAAAATGTTGTGGCGGAGCCAACTTTAAAAAAAATTGAGCCATGGTTTTCACTAAGAATTCTCCGAGAAGATCTCAAGATTCTCCTGGTTTTTTCCGAGAAGATCTCAAGATTTTTATTCAATATTTAGTCAGGACAATGAAACGATCTTTTTTTAGGATCCAAACACAAAATCGCTACGAAAACTGTCATTGTTTTTTAAATTAATCAAACAATTCATACGCAAAAGTATTTTTCGTTGAACCCCAATGTCGCGAACTTCAGTGTCATCGGCAAAATTCATAAACTGATGAGTCTCGCGTGACTGTTTAAAAACCAAAAAAAAAAATCATAACATAGTAATTTTCCAAATATTTTGAATTATAGCGAAGAAAACTAGTTTTTTGTTTTGGCTAATATTACGATGAGCCGTGTGGATTAAGAACGAAAAAGCACGCTCCTATTCATACGTCATGTCGCAGAAGGGTGTGAAATTCGGGGACGGAGCGTGACGAGAGATTCTCGAGAGGAGCAATCGAGAGATGGTCCGTAAATCGATTTCACACTCGTCGTTATATATAGCCATGAATATATACATACATCTAGTGCGATGTATGGTGTATACAGTAAATTAATAGACACTTAGGGTTGAAAACGTATTTCCAATGGTTTTGTGCCAGGTTGTAATTCACAAAGGTTTGTGTCCATGTTGCGCGGGGGGTGTGATATGTTGCGAGACCAGGTGTTGGACACGGTGGATCCCTGAAGGGGATGAGCCATGGAAAATTCCTTCTATTTAATCCCCTCCACCAGTATCTCGTCCGAGGATTCAATTTTTCATCCTCAAATACAAGAAAAAACGAGTTCAATATATTCTCTGGGAGAAAATTTTGTTTTTTATGGAAATTAGAATTTTCTGAAGTATTTTAACCGTCGGAGTACATACTGGGTCATTTTGACCCCGAAAACATTCCTTCACCGATCGTTTGGTATTTAATGGCAACGAATTCTTTGGCAATTCATTTTTCTTTTCGTCGATAAATTAATTTAGGGCCATAAAGTATTCACTACAAAAATTAAAAATTAAAATTTTAATGCATATTTACCGGAATACAGCGATTTGAAAGAAGCCTTGGGTCAGATTGCCAAGCCAAATGTCAGGGAAATCGCGTCTAATCGTTTGTACGATTCTAGCATTCCTGCAGGTTGGCTCGATCCGATTATTTCGTTACGTTATTTCAGATCAACGGCACATTATTGAATAATGATAATAATTTCGTAAATTGCAAGGACAGATGAAACTTCATTTTCTACAAGAATCTGAAATTTGTAATTCTAAATGTGTATCAATTTTTTTTTTTTTTAACGAAAACTGCGTTTTTCACAGACGATAACAAAGTTTGATGATTACACAATCGATACAATTATTCTTGGTTAATGTAAATCGAAAAAAAAACGATTCAAGTTTTCGTACGAATTAGGATTTTTTGAATTGTTTTTCTCATTAGAATTTGATTGTCCAAATTCGCGCACATGGGCATTTATAAAATGCTTATAGGACATTGGTGAAAAGATAAAAAAGAATAAGGGACTCGCCTGAGAGGGGCGTTGCACCCATGGATTTACATTCGATCGTCGAGGTTGGGAGAGGAGGCTAAAAATTTCTATCGCACTTTATTCGAGGGGCTAGACTGATCCATTATTTTCATTTGGGATTACCGAATGCTTATCTCCATCGAACATCAACACGTTTGCAATGTTGAAATCTTTGTGTATACGCACATGGCAATGTCTGTGGACGAGGCTATTGCCTGGGCGACTCGTGACCTGGGTTTTTATCGTCTTTTTCATTCTCACTCGTTTCGCTCTTGAGTCCAGCATCATTTTTTTCCGGAATAATATCTCGCGGCGATTATCTTTTTGGATTTGACGTCATCCACCTGGATCCAGAGAGAGGGAGATGGACAGCGAGGCTGAATGTGTTGTTGGAGCAGCAGCCGCAAAATGTATAGACATCGCGTGCGGAGAAACGAAATTTAACGTCGGATGGATTTATTTCACAGGCATTTCCGTTTTTCATTTCCTCTTGTGTATTACGGCTCTCCGAGACTCGTAATTCATCATCATCCCGAAAGGGAACCCTCCAGGGCTTCCTCTATTCGTAATTATGGGAACGCTCAATGGCCTCGGTAATTGGCTTTTGTTTATGTCGGCAAATTCAACCAGATTACCGAGAAAATTAATGCGAGGGACAGATCGAAATTTCACCCTGCTGTTTTTCTTCGCAGTGTGGCCCAAACGTGTTGGGAACAAAAAATATCCAGAGGATGCGAAGAAAATAGCTTCGGAAAATGAAGTTTGATGAAAGGTTTTCAAGTCGCTGTAGAATTTTGAAAAACATTGATAAATTTACTTGTTCAGAGAAAATAATGGATTACGTCGATGGAAAGTGTGATTAAATTCGTTAAACTTTTCTCTGGGTTTGTTGACACTTTCAACCATCATTCGAAATGAATATTTTCGGCTCTTTCCATGGAATAAACTTTAGTCGAACTTTATTTTGTTGCAAAGAACCTAAATCTTGAATATTTACGATTTTAAAGTTTGCATCGTTGAAATGCAACGAAATTCTGTTTTTTATTCGCATTTTTTGTGAATTCTTCACAAACACGGTATCAGCGATGAATATGAAGCACAAACTGAAATTTCGATATTTCATCGTGCAAAGTGTCATTTCGACAGAATAAAATATAAAATTTTATTTTCTCTTCATGACAATGTGCGTTTTTTACGCGGGAAATTATCCACAAACTGCAATTTCGAAATTTCATTGTTTTTTTCTCTATAAACCGATGATTTTCCACGTGCTTAACTTTTCCAACGACTCTTTTGGCTCCTCATAACATTCGCGAAAAGAAATTTGCCAAATGTCATTCTATTAGTTAACAAAAAGTAAGGAAAGTACGATGTCGAAGTTCGTATCGTTGGAATGCAACGAAATTCTGTTTTTTCTTGAGCAGATCTCAAGATTTTCATTTTATATCTAGTCAGGACAATAAAACGATATTTTTTTAGAATCCAAAGAGAAAATCGGTACGAAAATTATCGTGGTTTTTGAAATTCAACAAACAATTAATAGAAAAACGTATTTTTCGTTGGACCCCAAAGTCGCGAACTTCAGTGTCATCGGAAAATTCATAAACTGGCGATTCTTGCGTGACTGTTAGAAAAAAAAAACGATAATACAGTAATTTTCCAAATATTTTGATCGTGGCGAAGAAAAATAATTGTTTGTTTGAAAAAACAATTATTTGTATTTGAAAATTATTTTGTATATTGTATCGTGTTTTGAAAATTTTGCTATTTTTATCAACCAAACATCTTTCTGGCATCGGTCATTTTGCCAAGAGCCTGAACCAGTATTTTTCCACCCTGAATCCGACTTTCTAACAGAGAAAATCGTGCAAAACCGACAAAATTTATTCGCACCGGAAAAATCATGGACGAATTTGTTGGTAATTGCGAGAAAAGGAAATAGCGGACGCGTGCGTGACACGTGCGACGGCCACGCAAACCGAGCAAGGGTTGCGTTGCGGGTTAACCGCCCCGCGGTGACATTTGGCTGGTGAACTCAAACCTGTAATTATGACATTCTGTGTTCACCTCGTAGTCAATGTATACAGACAATCCGGACAACAGGAGCGACTGCATGGCAAAAGATTCGACCTCTATGAACTACCGCGATCTGATTTCTATAATTATTGAAAAAATATAGGAGGGCGCGGTGGTAACACAGGGATAACGAAACGTCAATCAAACGAAAACGAACGTGCATGACATATTGTCACACAGTACGTTGGTAATTCGTTCTGTGTAGAAAAACTTTGACAGAAGCACCGAACCAAACACAAAAAATAATCATCGAAACCCAAAAACCACAGAAAAAAAACCATCTGATCAAGAAAGCATAAAAAAAAAATTCAAAATCATGTTGCAGCTAAAATTAATAATTATCGTCGAAAAAAAAGTGAGTAGGGAATTCAAGATTTTATTATCTGTGAATGGGGCAGAGAAATTGATGCGACAGTCGAAAATGACTAGAAATGACAAAAAACTTTACAATTCACATTAAACAGAGTGAATAATCCTGAAATGATTGAAAATTTGAAAAAAATGAGCTATCAAATGTCGATAACTACGAGAAATCACTTACCAACAATTTTCACCTGAAAAATAATCGTTTGTTTGATAAAAGTGTGCCCGAAAGTTGGAGAAATTGATTTTCCACGTTTCCAAGATTTCTCCCAAAGCGAATAATAAAAGTTAACCGTATAACGGTAACCTGGGATCAAAAACGATCCCAGGCGACTTTAAATCTCCTTTCTCCCTTCGTTCTCCCGTTTTTTATCGTTTTACTGCATTTTTAACTAATTTTTTGACTCCAAGCAATATTGCCCCAGGCTCACATGATCCTGTATTAAAAAACGAAAATAATGAGCCCAAGTTGAACCCTTTTCGTTAAATTTTATCGGAGATATAAATTTCTCAAAATTGGGGTCACAAATTTTTCAAAATTGGACCGACAAAAATTAGCTTCCGAAGAGACTTTCTAGAATATCTCTTGCTGCAATGACACAATTATTGGGATTATTCAAAAAAAGAAAAAAAAAAAAACGTTTAGTCGAACGTATCGAACAAAATATCGATCTTTTCCAACAAAATTTTGTTTTCAGTGTGTCGGAATAGGTAAAAAAATGAAGTTACCGTTCTAGGGTTAATGCTTTTTAGTATTTTCTTGTTTAAATCTTTCATTTCCGGAATCTAATCGGAAATACGTTTAGTCCTGCCACGACCTCCGACCTTCTGCGTACGCTGTACAGTGTCGAAACATCATCCCCTTATCAGATCGATGAATAGGCGTTCCCGCTACCCCCAACATCCCCTAGAGTCAGTGTCCGCCTCTGCGGAGCAACGATTGGACGAAAGCTTTGCATCGGCTCGTCTATATATTCTCGAGGACTCCCGGGAAAGATCGCATATATACGTAGGACATGTATCGTGTACATTATATAGCATCGGGGAGCTCTTTTCGTGATCCACCTCTTCCGTTTGGGGCAATGCGACACATACGAACGCGATAATCTACCGGGCAGTCTGACAGCGATCCCTCGACAGTTCCGACGTAGTTTTTCATCCAATTTTTCAAGCCCTTCAGCCTCGATCGCTGTGCACTGGGAATAAACAATTTCATAATAATTAAAATCTCGCTCAAGTTAGAAGAAAGTGATGAATCAATCAACTGTGCATCATATCGACGATACTCGAAGATAATGTGGTGACGAAAAAAACGTTCGAATTGACAGCCAGAAGCGTAGAGCGCATCAGCGTTAATTAATAATTAAACAATAAATCTCTAAAAACAACGAAGAGCCACCGGATACGAGACTCTTCGTTGGTGATCCATAGAAAAATGGGGATTCCGATCAAATAAATAAGAAATCACTAGTGACTTAAAAACAAACAAAAAACATGTGCGTAATATTATTGAAACCGGAAACAGGCGCGATGTGCTATCAAATCGAAGAAAATTACGTTACGAGAGAAAGAGAGTTGAATAATTGAAAATCGACATCCGCGACGTTTAATTACGATTTGCCAGGGCGTATGCGGTACGGAAAAGTGAACGATACGTGCCGATGCATCCTTATCGAGGCTCATGCCAGTTAAATACTATTTAACACGACAACTTTATTGTCCCGGGCTCCCCATGACACGTGTACGATAATATATCCACTGCGGTCTGACACGTGCCGGTGTTTGGAGATATTTTGTACAGCCACGCGGCCACCCTTTCCGCATTACCACCGCGATACGCGTTTTAATCTTCGTTACGTGCTCAAGTGGCTCTGTTGCATTCCTCAACATTTCTTCCACCTTTGCAAACAAATACTCCAGCAAACCTCGAGGGTTCAAAGTTCCTACAAAGAAACAGAAAAAAAAATAAAACAAGAAAAAACCAATCGAAACGATGCCGTGTCGTAGGAGAATAACAATTACTGCGATAAACTTGGCGATGTCAATGAAACGTCGTCATCTACGGATCTGCTTCATTTGATGAGTGAAAAAAAAAACGGTTTTCAGCCGAGCGTGCCCCATAAGAACCCCATAAGAACCCCATAAGAACCCCATAAGAACCCCATAAGAACCCCATGAAAACCCCATGAAAACCCCATAAAAATCCCATGAAAATTCCATGAAAACCCCATACACCCGTATGAGCTGAACTTTCAACATCGTTTCAAACTAGTCACAACCTCTAGTCGTTTGTAAAATAATAAGAATCACTGAAATAATATAGAAAATAATAAGATGATGTTTCAATCAGAGAATAATTGATTGGAATATTTATTTATAATCGTCGGTACTTAACGAGTCGTCCGGAAGTTGGACAAAGTGCAATACAGTGAGAGGCCAAGATAAATAAATCTAAAGATGTATTCAATGGACAATTTGGGTCTGGACATGATGAACCGTCACTACATGTACGAGGCTCACAGTTTTCTCGGCAATCCAGCAATCCCATCGGTACCGCCGCATTGTTCGTTACCAGCGACGGCAAGCCTATCGCCAATCGTTTCCCAATTGCCTTCTCACCCATCCGGCAGCACCGGAAGCTGCAGTGGTAGTGAATTTTATCCCTACGACGAAAACAGCCGTGACAATCTTAGTACATGCAGCAGCGACCAGGAAAACCAAACGAGAAAGTGAGCAGAAAGACAAAATATGGTTTAAAAAAAATTTCAGTCTGATTAATTGTTGTGGGAAACGTCTGTAAATCAATGGGTGCAGCTCGTTGAGTTTAACGTCATGGAATTTCCATTTATTTGCACCTGGTAACGAAATAGAAATAAAAAACAAACAACTTTTTACAACCAGATCAAAAAAATGTTTTTTTTTTCCATGTTTTTTGTTGTTTGAAATTCTTTGGGCATGCCAGCGACAAATTTAATCAACAATAATACTTTGTGGCTCGAAAAAAAAAATCGAAAGCCCTTTTTTCTTGTGTTTCTTTCTAGATTAGTGATTAGTCTTGATCAGTCCCGAAGGAAACATTCGAACAAATTTAAAAATACAGATATAATTACCGCGTCAACTCATTAGCCAACAAATAAATTTCAAAACAACCAAAAAAAAGCCTTGTTCCCGATAATTAACCATTTGTTGAATCCATTCGTTCAAAAGACGAAGTTGCGACGGCAGAAGGAGCGTCGGAGGTTCATCCAAGCGTCCACGTCAAGCTGCTCAGCAAAGAAAAAACGCGAATCTTCGTGAGCGCAGACGAATGCAGAACATAAATGACGCCTTCGAGGATTTGCGAGCTCATTTGCCTACGATGCCCTATGAAAAAAGATTATCGAAAGTCGACACGTTAAAATTGGCGATAGGTTACATAAAGATACTCAACGATTTGTTGCGAGCGGACAAGGGCAACGATTCGATAACCGGAAATGGCACTCTTTCGAGATGTTCCAGTCGCGTTGATTCTATGAAAGTCATAGTTTATGGTAAGATTTTCCTCGAAACCTCCACGAATTTCGAAACCCCATAAGAATCCCATAAAAACCCCATGAAACCCCATGAAATCCCATAAAAACCCCATAAACACCATAAAAATCCCATAAACACCATAAAGTAGTGTAATTTGGAGAGGAAATGTTTAATTTTTTTTGTTCCAACCGAATGGATTCGTTTCAGGTAGCGCTGGCAATCAATTCATCTCGCACTCGTTATCCTGGTCTCGGAAAAGCGATATTTTACCGAACGGTACAATATTCGCCAAAGTCTGGACACCCGAGGATCCTCGGACGTCAAAGAGCGCGACGTCGTACGAGTAGAAAAAATTTACGAGCAATGGCATTTATTTTCATCGAAATGACTTCGCAATGAGCTGCTGCTGTCGACGAAAAGAAAAACGTTTACCGAACGAATCATCGTGTTATTTAGTTTTAAGAAAATTGTATCGTTCCCCAAACTCGTTGAATTCGCCATTTTTAGAATCGAAGATATTTGTGGAGATCTAGTCAAATACAGAAGCAACAATTGGACTCAATGTATAAAAGGCTGCAGTGAACTCGAGTCATTCGTTTCGTAATGACACGGATTTATTTACAAACTCAAATATATCGTTGAATTATTTCTTCTCGTTCAAATCATCGTGGTGTGTCTTTCCAGATTGATTTTTAATTTTCTAGTCATTCTCCAGTCATTCTTTATACGAGGCTGCAGTATTTTACGTAAAATTACGTATTCACATTACATTAAATTATTATGACAATACGCAGTCATTGTGCATAATATTTATTTAATTCTTAAGCTATTTCATTCAGGATTTTAGGCAGATTGAATTTTTACGAAGATTCTCTTCTCTTCTGATCGAGAATCATCGTTTAATGGATCGAACTGATCACGTGCAAATATGCTCATGTGTATATAATCTCATGGATACATAAATTAAGTTGTAATGTCTATAGCAATCGATGGTGGGTGATTATCATGAAGGGGCAAATATAAAACGTACAACTGACATCCGTTTTCTCTGCACCTTGCTCATGCTCTTTTTTCTCCTCCAGTTCCACGCACTTCACAAAATCCTCCAAAACTCCTCGCTTTTTTGTAAAAGCCATTGTTTTTCCTGTGCTACCAGGACAGAAATAATCTCTGCGTGGCTAATTGATTACTGCCAATTGGTTTTTCTCATTTGACTGAAATTTGTTGATCAGAAAGGCTTGGGATTTTAACTGCCAGAGCCATGCAGACATTCTTGTTGCATTTATGGATCAGTCATTCAACTCTGACTCGAATTTTCGAAATTCCATTTCTTCGATGTCGTTTGACCAATCAGAAAAAGGCTCTGTCAGTGTATACGCAGGACTCTGGCAAAAATCCGCTGACAGAAGTTTTTTTTTCATTGTTGAAACCGCGTCGAAAATATTCAATTTCGAAAATTGCAACTATCTCTCTCGCACTCACGCCGGCGAGACAGCGAATGAACCCTCACCTTAACTCTAGAACGGTAAGCTAATTTTTTTTTTTTTTTTACTATTTCGGTCACCTGGGGTCATGAATGACCCCAATTTTGAAAAATTCATATCTCTGGTAAAATTTAACGAAAAGGGCTCATTCTTTTCGTTTTTTAATACAGGATCACGTGAGCCTTGGGCAATTTAGCTTGGAGTCAAAAAATTAGTCAAAAATGCGGTAAAACGATAAAAAACGGGAGAACGAAGAGAGAAAGAGACAAAAAATTCAGAAAGATCAATTGATGCGATGAATAAAAAAATTACTACGTTTTTTAAACCGGAATCCAAACGATGGCGTGATTATTCGGATCCGCAATTATCATGGTGTCCCAAATGTTAAAAAAAAAAAGAAAAACAACTCTTAACAAAAATGAAGAAATGAACATTTTAGTTGGTGCATTTTTTTCATACGACGTAAGGGTTGCTTTAAAATGATAGATAAACGCGATCGGAAATGGAGGGTTTGAGAAGCTGGAGAGGGTTCGATATGTTGGCGGAATAGAGGCTGAAAGCTCGAAAGGCTGTTGTCGGCTTTTCGAAAAGCTTTTTCCCTGGGAAATTCAAGATGGCTGTCCACCTGCGCGTGTATACAAACTCTATACACGAGCGTTGTACTTATATATAGCGATCTAATTTACGGGGTTGCCGGTTTCGCCGGGGCGACTCAAACGAGTGTGGGCGGAACGTCGATAACCCGTGGCGTCGCGACGCCCGACACAATATATCATATATGTATATACAAAGTGCGGAGTAATGGCGGCAACGGCTGTGAATCTTCCCACGAATCCCCTCTCGAAACCCTCCCTTTGTGTATATCTACCGATCCATGTATTTATATATATATATATATATATAAAAAATACAAGCCAGCTCCTCCTGGGCTCCTCTTTATATTTGATCGCTGCGTCCTCATGTGCGAGTAAAAAGTCTGCAAAACTGGCGCGTACGTCAAATGCCCTCGACAAGGAAAAAATAATTTAACAAACTTTCCCTTCTATTATGTGAAAAGTCGTCACGTGCCGTTTACTCGTGTTTATTAGTCACACACGCGGATAACAATTGTCAATAATTCCTTATGTTTACACCGAGATCAACGACTGATCGTTTCGGTCAATTTTCCTCATTTAGACGTCAACGACGCGGTAATCGTGCTCGAGGCGTCGTAATCATTGCTTTCCGGTATTAATAATTATACATCGGGAAATGTACAGTGTAGAAAAAAGTATTTCGTGCTGTTCCTCTTGCCAGAAATTACTCGCTCTCAATTTTAAGGCAAACTCCGCGAACAACCAACGGTTTGATTATTTACCAAATTAACTATTTGTCAATATTGGAAACATTCTTTTGGCAGGAGGAAGAGTTAACGAAGAAAATGCATTTTTACGACGAACTGCCGTATCAATGATTCGATCTCGCTTTTTGCAACGAATTAGGAAGATTCTTCCTCGGCTACAAATCAGTTTCTCGGCTACACGTGCCTCAGGTACACTGGAAATGAAATTTTGTTAAAAATCGTCGATATTTTGTTGAACACGTGAAACTAAATATTTTTTGATTATTTCAAAATTTTCGTTATTTTGGCAGTATATTTGGTTTTTAACGGAATCGTCAGCAAAATCTACGAGTAGAAGGACGAAAATTAGCTTCCGAGAGATTAAAAAAAAAAAAAAAAAACGTTTGGTCGAACGTATTGAACAAAATATCGATCTTTTCTAACAAAATTTTGTTTTCAGTGTAGTTTTTAACTATTCGAGTGCACACACCCCAGAAATGTATATTGGGTCAATCTGACCCAAGACGTTTTTTCAATCGTTGTATTCTGCCAAATATGCATTTTTTGCTTTTTTTTTTGTAGAGACGTTTTTGTAATAAATTATCAATATGTTATGGCCCTAAATTAGTTGGTCACGGAAACGAAAATTAAATACCAAAACATCCGGTGCCATTAAATTCCAAACAATCGGGGACAGAAAATTGTTGGGGTCAAAACGACCCAGTATGCACTCGAAGGGTTAATTATTTAACGAAAGTTTGACAAATGGAAAACACCGCGAGACTGAACGATGTGTTTAGAGATGATAAAAATATTTCTCTTAGAGTTTGAGATTTTCTTGTTTCGAAAATAAAAAAAATTCACTCGTTCGAATAAATCTCTTTCGAGCGATGAAAAACACAAAAATATGGATAAGCTGTTAGATAATAAATATTGTTTTCTTTAAACAATTAGAAATTTCCACTTGCCGAATGGACCCCCAAAAATTTTTGATAAAAACCGAGCAGAGGTTGCCGATGGCAGCTGGGCGAAGAGAGCCCGGGTCAAGTTGACCCTATCGGTCAAAATGCAGTGGCCAAATGTGGATTAGTTGAAATCTTTGAAAAATTGTAAACAAAATGAGAAAATCAGAAGCTCTCACTCGAAGAGCAAATCGGAACGATTCCAAAGGGAATACTCGCGGCGTAAAGAGTTAATGAAACACCTTGAAATTCTATCATCGACAACCTCATAGCTACATTTTGAGAAGAATAGCGTTGGCCTTTTTTCACCCCGTCGAAATGATCCCTAATTGCCCACAAATCGTCGAGGACTCACCCTATCCTTAAACACTGGAATGGAGACGCTCGAAATATAGTGGTTGAGTGGGACAATCGTCGATGGTGCGTTGCCTTGGGGCTCTGTGTATATGCCCCATGCATCGTTCCCCAGTAGGACGAGAGCTCGGTTTAGAGTGCGAAGGGATGTATACGGGTCCCTACAGCCAACCATTTGCTCTCTCTCTCTCTCTCTCTCTCTCTCTCTCTCTCTCTCTCTCTCTCTCTCTCTCTCTCTCTCTCTCTCCGTTGGGAATATGGATTCAATTACACCTCATTGTACGTCGATGTCTATAAACAAGGGTGTTTTCACAGCTGATATCAGGCCCACGCTGCATGCACCATTCCCCTCCAAATTTATATCGATACGAAATACCCAATGGAGAGCATAGAGTGATGTCTGTATATACAAATCTCTCTCTCTCTCTCTCTCTCTCTCTCTCTCTCTCTCTCTCGCTCTCTGCATACCTGAGTGGTGGCTAGCGAGCCAAACTCTAGTTTCCAGTTTCTAGTTTTCAGTTTTTAGTCTTTAGTTTCCAGTTCTTAAGTTTGTAATCTCTAGTTTCAAATCCTAGTTCTTAGTCTCTATGCATTTTCTTCTTTTTTTAAATTCTTTTCTGTTATTTTTATTTTTTATTTTTATTGTTATTATTTGTTCATTTTTATGACGTCATTGCTCGATTGTTATCCTCTTGTATCGATACTGTTTATATTATTTGCCTTATGGCTGCATAACCAAAGCTCAAACATTAAATCAATCAATCAATCAATCTCTCTCTTTTCTTAGATTCAATTAACTATTTTGAAGTGTCCTGTTGTTTTATAATATTATATTTTTCAGCGTTCTTGCGTTTTTAGCGTTTTTAGACAACATTATTGTTTTATATCGTTTTACATTATTTTACATATTTTATTTGATTTACGTTTATTGTATGCAATTCTCTTGCGCTCGTGCTGAGGTTGATGCTTCTAGTTTTTTGGTAATTCTATTACGATTATCATTTTGTATTTCCACACCTGTATCTTGAACTTGTTCTGCATCCGTATTTTGCCATTTGCCTTGTCCCATGGGTGCGTGTTTATTATTTTGCTTTTTTTCTACTATACACTATGTTATTTTTTATATTTTTTTTTTTCTTTACTCTTCGAATGTGGAAATATAAATATATCAATCGTAATAAATATATCAATCAACATTAAACATTAAATCAATCAATCAATCAATCAATCTCTCTCTCTCTCTCTCCCCCGGATAGAAAGAAATGTTTAAGCGCAGCTGGACAGCGAACTCGACTTTCTCGTAGTTAATGACTCAAAGAGTTATGGAGTATAATGTCAGTCCTCGAAGGTCAAGTAAATACCGAACGGATAAGAATTCTCTTTGGACCTTATCAGGAAATCGCATTTTGATAAGCGCAGGTGTTCTCGATGGTTGTCCAGTTTACGTTCCATAAATATAAGCCCCCACTAGATAGACAGTGCTCATCGAAAAGCATTTCAACCACGAGAGATGTGCCGACCAGGTGATTAAGCACCATGGGGGTTCCATGGGGTATGATGCCAGGTGCGTTTTTTATGATAACGCATCGAACACGAAACCCATCGGCACAAAAAAACAGTCTCTTCATTTCAAGTATATTTTTGAAGGATAGATTGCGCGGTGATGACAACGACGTATTGATTCAGAGACCAGAACGTTTTTGTAGTTTTGCCTAATGCACGGACCATCAATTCGCCCGATCCTAGGAGATTATTGTTTACGTTTCTTTTGGATGGTTCACAAGTTTTCATCGTTGAAATACAACGAAAAATATATGTTTTATTCATTATTTTGATAATTAACACAATCCTTTAAAATTTTCTAGTAAATTCAGTTTTTGAATGGCAAAGAAGATTCTCTCATTATCTTTGACAAATACTGCATTCAAATTTCGTGCTCTGTGATAAAAAATTAAAAGTTTTCGTTGCATTTCAACGACGCGAACTTCGGTTACGGAAAATTGTATTTTAATTACCGAGATATTAATTAAAACACTATGACATTGAAGTTTGCATCGTTGGAATGTAACGAAATTTTTTTTTCTTTGTCAAAGCTCATAATTTATATTTAGAATTTAATTGTGACGATAAAACGATCGGTTTTTCCTCCGAGAAAAATATATCGGCTCAAAAAAATGGAAGATGATTTTAAAAATTGAAAAAATCATCAATAAAAATAGAAATTCTAAACACTCGCCTATTTGTCTCGAACCAGAGTCTTCCATTTTTCGTGACATTCGAAACAATTTTTCGTTTCTATTATTTCACGAAGAAAATATACGGAAGATATTGTCGCAAACCACTGAGACACTTTTTTGTCTTTAAACAATAAAAACAAAAGAAAAATTCAACTTTAAATTTAAATTCCTGGTTTAAAAAAATTTTTATTCGCGATGAGAAAAATGGAGTATCGAGAAGTGCGAAGGTTCGATACAGATTGTAGAATTGAAGCTAATCGGCTCGGACGTTGCGGCTCATGCGGCATTTGATAATGCCGTGAAAATTAGCGAGCCATGGACTCGGTGTCTGAATGCGGTGTCGATCGAGGGGGTGCATTATAGTATAAAAAAAAAGAGGGATGACCCAAAAGTATACACAGACACAATTTATATGCCTGAGAAAATTAAAGGCACGATTCTTTCGGGCCTACGACTTTTTCGTCATATTCTTTGTGCCCTTTTGGTAGCCAGCGCCTTATTTATACATGTATAGAGACTTGGCGAGCCCCGTTGCATTCGTTGACATAAAAGAGAAAGGGAGTACGTACAAGGGTAGCACTTGTGTTGATCCTCGCAGCTGGAGTGACACACAAATAAAGTATTAATTCTCGATTCAGTGTGAATAGCGGGGATTTTGGTTGCTGCGAGAGTTACATTGCAGTTCAATGTCGAGAACGTGTCACAAGAGCTCAATAATTATTATTAAATCATAAAGAATTCCTCGCACGAATATTTCCATTTTTTTTTTTCATCCTTTTCCATTGACTCGTCAACATAAAAGTCTCTGCGGAACCGTTATTTCTTCTCCTGCTGAAAAGCATTTTACCGAGTACTTGGCATAAACGAATCTTATTACAAAAATTAAAAAGAAAAAGAAAAAATAACAAATAAAACAACACTTTCGAATTTATTTGTGCCTCGGAACGGCCAAAGATCTATAGCAGGAAAATCATGTTCTTTCGAGTACACACTGGGTCGTTCTGACCCCAAAAGTTTTCTGTCACCGATTAATTGACATTTAATGACAAGGAATTTTTTGGCACTGAATTTTCGTTTTCGTAAAACAATTAAGGACGTTGTATGGAGACGGTCAAATCTAAATTTTTGTTTTCATTTTTTTCTTACGTACAAAATGGTTCGCGAGCCCACGTTCATTAAAAAAAGTTGTTACAAATTGACTAAAGACCAACATACTCTAAATCCAAAATTTTTTACGAGGCAATCTGTAATTGTTATATAATAAGCAAAATTTTGAAAAAATTTTACGAGCGATTTTTTTGAAAAAGTAAATAAAGCTTCTTCGATGTTACATTAAAGTGTATGCAAAGTTTTAAGAGGCTTTACCATTTAGAGATCGAAATATTTAATGTTAAAAATTGCAACTTTTAACACACGCTCTTATGAGAAACTACTGAAAATGGTGATTTTTATAAATAAATATCTCGACGTCTACGTGGTAAAACTTCTTAAAATTGCGCGAGCTATTAAATATCACTGTTCTCTTTGTGTGGCGCGAATTTAAACGAATCCTATCGATAGAAAATTTTGCATACAACGTCCTTAATATAGAGCCACATGAAATATGAATAATTTACTAAAAAAAACGTTTCTACAAAAAAACAAACAAAAATGCATATTTACCGGAATACAACGATTTGAAAAACGCCTCGGGTCAGATTGACCCAATATGGATGTGTGCACTCGAGGGGTTAATAATTTACAATCTTTTCGGTAAATTTCTCATTACAAGTGTCAAATATTCGGGTGCGAGGTTTCCGGTACGAAATGACGTTTCGCCGATGAGCATTCGATGAGCATTAAGAGAGCATCAAGAGCCCTCCTCCCCCCCCCCCCTCTCACCACTGTCATCGCCCTCGAGTCCCCTCGATCGGAAAGAAAAAATGGAACTGGGGCAAATACCTGGGCAGCTGCGCTCCAGGGGTCCCCGGATATTCAACGGATGAATATACGTTCAAATCGAAATCTGTCGAGGTCGCTTTGGCGTTTTTGCAACCGCGCGCACTCTCAAAACAGCCACTGAGTCCGCGTCGTCTCTATTATATCGCAATTATCCGATTGGGGTCGGTTCTTCGAGGGAGATACATCATCGTGTTTCCATATTGCATTACCTACGTTTATCAGATGTGAATATATGTGGAAGGGTTGCAACTCGATTTACTGCAGAGCCAAGTGCAAATAAGATTCGAAAAAAAAAAAAAAAAAAAAAAAACAAAAACTCTTGCTGAACAATCAATTGTGTAATTAACGAAAATAAAATTAATCATTGATTCGAAATTCTAGAATTTTTCTCTCGGAGTAAAAAAAAAAAATGCCCTTCACAATTTGGCGTGAATTTCGGGATAAGAACGACGAACACATCGAGAGAAAATCTCTCGGATATTTTTTGGTCAGAACGTTTTTTTTTTTTTGCGGAATTAAAAAAAAATATGGAAATTAAAAAAGCAGCAAAGCGAGATCCTGCGTTTATAATTATTGGGACTTATTTGTATTCCTGGAATTATAGAGATAAAAAAAATATATATAAATTTAATTAACGAGGCGAGTCCTGAACTTTCGAAACTAAAGGGAGAAAAAAATATTAACAATGTCTCCGTGTTTCCCTCTTGAAATTTGAACGCTGCGATAAAAATCATAGGAAGGGTCATCCGTTTTTAAGCTCGACAAGGATCGCGAACGCCAGAGTTAAATCCGGCATGAAAAACTATCACGAGATCCTTTCTCCTGCCTCCAGTTCCAAATCCTATTAGCTCATATTTTAAATCGAGCGACGAGCGAGTCTCGGTGCGGCGCTTTATAATGCGACCATCACAATGAGGACGTTCATCGAAAGTTCGGTAACAACCAACTCTCAATCCGTTGGGGCTTGGAATGTTTTTATCAATCGATTATGTTTTATTATAATTTATTAAACAGTCGGAATCAATTTTTTTTTTCTATGAACGTTTTTTCTGTTACTTTTTTCAGAAAAATCCTTTTTTGCCATTTATTTTTCTTGATCTTTACCCTCTCAATGTGAAGGAACGAAAAGAACGAATAAGTTGGGACTCGGAACGTTTTCATTAATAAATTATGTTTTATTACAATTTATTAAACATTCAAAATCAATTTTTTTTCATCTTGGAAATTTTTTCGGTATTACTTTATCAGAAAAATTTTTTTTTGGCAGTTTTTTCTTGCTCTTTTCCTTTTCAATGTGAAGGAACGCGATTAAGAATCGTTAAAAAGCCAAAAGTTTCGAAAAAACGCTGAATTCGCAATCCGTTGGAGCTCGGAACGTTTTCATCGAAAGATTACGTTTTATTATTATTTATTAAACATTCAAAATCAATTTTTTTTCATCTTCGGAATTTTTCTCGATTACTCTTTCGGAAAAATTTTTTTCGCCATTTTTTTCTTGCTCTTTTCCTTCTCAATGTGAAGAAACGAATAAGAATAATAAAAAAAACCAAAAGTTTCAAAAAATCACGCGAAAAACGAAGGATTTTGATTGTAAAACCGAAGCCAAATGACTGGCAGCGAGTGAGCGAAGCAGGATGAATAATTGAGTTGGATATGTTATTCGTTTTGACTTGAATAAATAACGATTGAGTTGATACCTCAACAATGCAAAAGTGTGTGCACTATTTCCTAGTCGATGCAATATTAAAGCGTATATCGATTCGTCATGGTTATATGGACGAGGTCGCAGATGTCGGTGTTCCCACGATCGACGTACAGTGCGCGATGGGTCAAACTTGAAGCCTCTTCATGGGCTCTCAACTTTTCCTCATTTCCTTCACAATTTGTGCCCATGTTCCTGGTGTTTGCCAAAATGATTGAAAGGTACTTGACACGCGATTTCAAACTTACGAAACTTCTTTCTAAACTCTATGAGAAAAAAAAAAAAACAACAACAACAAGAAATCAGTCATTTTTGCTACTTGGCCTCGGCCAAGCTAAACTGTTGCACGAATACGTCAAGATTTTGTTTCGTTCAGCAAATTGCCTATTTGTACCAACTGTTCACGAACACGTTAGCAAAGATTTTGTTCATTAATAGTTTCTGCATTTCGTTACCAGTTGCTTTTTGAAGATTAGAGTTGTTGGGACCGTCGCAGAAAACTGGCACTCGCTCAGCCATTGATTTGCACGAGTCGTTGAATGGCGAAGCGTTCACCGAACCCGTTCACCGTTCACCAAATTCGTCCATGATTTTTCCGGTGCAAACGAATTTTATCTATTTTGTACGGTCTCATCAATAGAGAAACTCGGATTCAGGGGGGAAAAATACTGTTTCAGGCTCTTCGTTGATAAAAATAGCAAAATTTTCAAAATGCGAATCGCACTGAAGTTCGCGACGTTATAATCCAACGAAAAATACGTTTTTCTATTAATTGTTTGTTCAATTTAAAAAACCATGACAATTTTCGTACCGATTTTCTCTTTGAATTCTAAGAAAAATCGTTTTATCGTCCTGACCAAATATTGAATAAGAATCTTGAGCTTCGCTCATGAAAAAAAAACAGAATTTCGTTGCATCCCAACAATGCAAACTTCAACATCGTTGACTCGGCAGGAGGACACAGCGATCGCTGCAGAAAATCGCCAATATCTTCAAAATCGTTATTCAAGCGTAGAAGCCGGACTGGAAATATCTGGTTCTCTGAAATGGAAAGGCGTGAGGATTAAGTATCGAATAAATCAACAGCACGAACTTGTTATCTTTTCCAACCGCACGTTTTCTTTTATTACATGTTTTCGTTTATGCACATTTACATTACAAAATGTCGCGTCGTTCAGTGGATCGTTTCCCGGGAGTATAATTGTACGATTTATCGATACAGATGGATTTTTTAAAATTTAATTGTCTAATTGTTTATTAATCGAATGAAAAAGAAAATTTATTCAATCTGTATCGTGCATTTCAGAATGAGAATTTTCTCTCGATAAAAAACATCTACTCCGGAAAAGTGAAGCCACTGACGAACCTCGAACCGCGTTCCATCGACTCTTCTACACAGTACAAATGATTTATTTTCTCCGTCAAATTCGTTATAGTTTGTTTCTTTCTTTTATTTATTTATACACGTATAAAATAATAATAAACTAGCGAGACTTATTTCAAGAGTGATACGATCGAATGTTCCTTTTCTTTCGTTACATGCACGTACTTTTCAAACTTGTTGTTTCGATAACTATTCAACAAGGCCTGCATCGTTTTCGGGTCACATTTAGAACGAGCACTTCCGGTGGATCGATTTGGGCAGTGTTTTGTTTTTCACGTGACAATTTCGAGAGAGATCCTCGGATCGAGAATCACTCGAGAGTCCGAAATATCTTGCTACAGAGGATTCCCGATTATTGCTAATGAAAAGATGAAAAGATTTTTCATCACCTGACGAAAAGGGATCCGGGGTCGAGAAATTTTTTCACTTCTATTGAAAATTCGCATGAAAGAGCTTTTGTGTATATTTTTTTAGATCGAAGCTCGAGCGACTTGTGAATTTTTCTTTTTCTCCGATATACATGTACGAAATTTGATGAAAATGTGTAACGATATATAAAATGGCAATACACACGTGTACGAATGTTTCTTTTGGTTTATATAAATAGACAATACACAGGGGCGGTTAGAAAATTTGGAGAATAAACGAGGGCGAGAGCAAGGGATGATGTATACGAGATCGCGGACAATCACGTGACAATTTCTTGTCTTTATCTCAAAATTTCTCAATCAATCTCAATTTATCAATTAATTAATCAATTATTGAATGAATTAATCAATGAATTTCTCAAAATGATTGATTTCCATTGAATCGTAATGGTCGTTTGGTAATCATCATAAAAAATTCTTACAGAACTATACGCGATGATAGCGCAGGAGTAACAACTCCTTTATATCCGAATGACTGTTATCAAAAAAATTTGGCACGATTCAGCAGTGCAAAAATATCCTTTCGCTCTTTTAATTTTAATTTACGTAACTTTCTTGTTTCTTTTATTTTCAACAATTTTCCTGTCTCGTATTTTTTCATGTAACCAGAATATTTTTCACGCCCCGTTCGCATTCGATGAAACAACGCGCTCGGGTCAATAATTTTTAGTTCTAAAGTCTTCTTATTATCGTGTTATCGAATAACGCGATTTTTCTGCATTAGCTAAAAAAATTGAAATAGGAAATGAGTCACGTGAATAGAGTCAAAATTCGAATAAATCGATTCGTCGTCACTTTCCAAAAAAAGAAAAGCTTTTTTGTTTTTATGTTCGATTATAAAAAAAGGAAAATTTGAATTCCCGTTCCACTGAATCGCGGATCGAGTGAGATTTTAATGAATAATTGTTGAGAAAAATGAAAAAAATCGATGTCGCCGTTAATTAAAAAAAAAAAAAAAAAAAATTAACGAAAATTTTTCATAATCGTTTCTCTAGACACCTTTCGATCGAACAATCGTGGACAATTGCTTTTTTTTTTTTCTCAAATCCATTTGTTTCTATGATTAAGACCTTATCGAGTAGTAAACCAAATTCCCTGAGTGATGACCAACTATGCAGAAGGTTTGGTGTTACAAAACGTACGTTTTCCCTTGACACTGAAGTTTGCCACGTTGGAATCCAACGAAAAATTCATTTTTTATTTTTCATTTTGATAATTAACACACTCGTTTGAATTTTTCGTTTGATAAAAAATATTGTTTTTTTCGTTGCATTCCCAAGATGCGAACTTCAACGTCGTCTTTTTATATTCGAGCGAAGATTTTCTACCGATCTACGAAGGCTAGCGTATTTTCTCTCTACTTTATTTTCACCGTGTCCTCATCGGGTGTGAAGGTCGACGAGAGACGACAGGAACGGTCGTCTCGCTAAGAACTCGCGTGAAAAATCAGACTTGGTTTTCCTCGACGACTATTCCGAGTTGTCCTTATCGGACGAACGACAACGTTTGGGAACCCAGATTGCTTCGATTTTCTACTAGTTCGATTATGTCAAATAGACCGTTTGATTGTTCCTCGTGCGTGCACGTGAGCGTGCATACTCTTTGGATTTCAACGTCTAACGACATTAATTGCAAATAAATGAACATTTTTATTTCTCAATAAAAATCCAATATCCCGAGATTAAATCCGTTCTCTTTGGTGACGCACGTACAAGCATGAAGTAGCGATTCTCGGCAACAGAAAAAAACGAACGAAAAATAAAGTCTCGATCGGTTTTCTTTTATTTTTGACGTTATAAAAATTTGGCTTATCGTACAAATTTCCAAAACGACCAATCATCGGAGCTCGTAAGTTTGAAAAACGCTCTATCGCAATGAATAATGGGCTGTCCAATCGCGGATCTGATCGAATTTACAGAACTCGAGTAAAAGAGCTGCTCCACACTGGCCGAACGAAGGGACTGTGAGTTTTCCTGAAACTTTTTTCTTTACTGGATAATCCATGAGTAACAGCAAAATTTCTCCGTTAAATATCTTTGCCGATTAATTCAAAATTTCACAAACATATTGCCGTTTTTTTTTACATTGATCGATAAATAGAAAAATCGATAAGAATCCGGCGTGGAGACTCAAACTTGGAAGTTCCGTAACGATTCCGTATCCCATCAAGTTCAGAAAACTCCTGGCAAATTTAAACACTCGTTCGGCTGGTGTGGAACGGTAGTTTTTTGTGTGACACTCAAGTTTCCACCGTTGGAATGCAACGAATTTTTTTTTCATCAATCAATTTTATCATCTTTTTTTTTGTTTGTTCGATAAAGTTTTTTAAGGTATTACTATCGAAAAACGACTTTATTTAGAGTTCTTTCAAAATTTAGTATAAACGTTCTTGGTACCAAAACTAAGAGTTTTCTCCTGTGAAGAAAAATTTTCTGACGTTTAGATTTTGAGATATTTAATTTCCAATTTTTTATTTTTTCCATCTAAACGCGTATAAATTGAAGTCACGTTTCGTTAAGAAATTGCAGGAAAAAAAAAACAAATGAAACGCGGCTTCAATTTACACGCGTTCAGATGGGAAACATAAAAAATTGGAAATTGAATATCTCAAATTGAAAACGTCAGAAAATTTTTCTTCCGAGGAGAAAACTGTTAGTTTTGGTGCCAAGAACGTTTGTACAAAATTTTGATAGAATTCTAAATAAAGTCGTTTTTTGATAGTAATCACAAAGAATACAGTTCCGTTGTGATTTTTGTGATTTTTCGTTGCCTCTCAACGATGCAAACTTCAACGTGATTGTTTCTTCATTTCCGGACAAAAAAACAAGATAAAAGAATTCATGAGCCAAGAAATATAAAAACACTTTTTCTTTCTTTCAAATTTCGTTGTGTCTGGCCATAGCTCAGACGTACAGAATTATGTGGCGGAGTCGTAATCGCATGGCGACAATGAAGCAGCAAGCTCGAGTGTCGAGTGTACGAGCGCGACGAAAAAATTAGCACAGACGGTTGAACACAAAACTAGGATTTCGTAATAAAAATTGAGTAATTTACTGATAAAAGAAACAAAAAAAATATGAACGAATTCCGTAATGAGAAGAGTGAGCGAGAAATAAAGAGAAAAGCGAGTTTGCTCGATCCACATTCGCAGGAGGCGAAAATGGAAATAGAACGGTCGATGTGAACCAACGAACTCGAGTGAACGAATACAAATAATTATAATAAAACGAAGAAAAATAAGAAATAAAAACAACGTAATAACGACGGGCTAAAAAAAAAAAAAAAAAAAAACGTTGGAACGTAGATACACATTCGCTTAGTTTACTTACAGCGGTCACGATCGTGATTAATCAGAAACCTACTTCACAGCTCTCATTCGTGGAAGGCAGTGTTCGTAATTACGATTAAATGTACAATGTTATCAAAGCCAACTCTGAAATAGGTTTGTTTCTTTTTTTTCGGCTATTTTTCAACTGTACAATTGTGACTGTGTGCCAGGTCGAAATTGATGCGTCAGATCTTGGTTCTTACGCACGAAGGAGGTATTTTCTAGAGAGAAAAAAATTCTGCGTACCAAGGGACGAAGGAGGAATGGTACGCCGCGGTAGGCATCGATTTCCCAACGATACTTTTCATTATTTTGTACACAGATATAAAAACAATGAAACAGAATGTTTGGAAATCGTTTAAAAATCCAATCCCGTTCAGGGGATCGATAATTTCAATAAATACATAATTTACGTACGAATGAAAAATCGGTATGGAATAAATAAATGATATTCCCGTATGTCGAAACGTCCACGAAACTGTCAAGAGTAAAATAATATTCTTACGACAAGATTTTGGCAGCGAATCTATTTTCCAATGCTGGAAAATAAAAATTGAGTTTCTAGCAACTCCGCGAGAGTGATATAGAAATTTAAATTAAATCTTCGCATCATAAGGCACGAAAATTATTGAGTTATCGAATTTTCCATCGAGCTTAATGTGTAACAACGAATCGAGCCAATTTTTTTAATTTCCTTGATCGTTTTGAAAGAACGAGAGATCTGACGCAGCAAGATCAACGAAACAGACGTTTATCGTATGAATAGTAAAATGTACACCTATAGTATTATTGCTATTCGTCGCGATAGGTCAACTTACTTGGCTAAGTTTAATTTTCCATCATTTCCATTTCTCTCACTTGTAGTTTTGTTAATATTTGTACATTTCCGAGAGTAAGTATTTAGCTGCGTAATTCAGACGCTGGGATTGTCTCGTATGCTTAGCCCAAAATGTACACAGAGTTGAAAGAGTTCCTTTATAGTGTCTATCCCTCGTTTCCCGTTCGCCATTAGCGTCGCAACAAAACGATGGAAACCAAAGGTCGAAAAAAACGAATTCTCGTCGTAGTTAAAAAACAAAAAAAAAACAAACAATTCAAAACGTCCTAGTTCTCTAAATTTATCATAAATCTGATTCAGCCTTTGTAAAACGAAGTCTCGAGTCGCTCAAGCTCTCGCCAATAATCCATAATTTTCTAGAATTATCAAAAAAACAAACATTTTTTTCGATAAATTGTGAAAAAAAGCAAATATTCACAAGAATATTGATTTTTTTTTTTTTGCCAATTTCATTAAGCTACGCTATAAACGGGCCGCGCTTTTTTTCGTGTCTGGACAAAGTTGCCAGTCAACTTGACAACACTGGGCCATTTAATTCTCCGTAGACAGAGGGCGAACTTGTAATTTTGTGTTGAGTGAAAAAAAAAAATTACTAAGAATAAATTTCAGTGCGTGAGTCGATAGCAGTTCAATATGAAAACGAGCACAACAGGTGGTTCGATTTTCAAAATTACATTTATCTCCATTGCGTACAATTCTTGAAGAAATAAATTTTTTTTTCCGATGAAAAAAATAAAAAAAAAAAAAGAAAGAAGAGGTAAAAACTCAATCGATACGAATTTTCTGTTCGTAATGCGAGTTTACAAGTAAAAATAAAAATAAAATAAAAAGTATATTCAGCGAGAATTGTCAGCAACCCGAGCATCTCCGAGATAGTGTGTGTCGAATGAAAATTCGATCGATGACAAAGTTCAAAGGGTGGAAAGCAGAGAACGAGAAAGAGCGTGACATGGAACGAAGCTCTTTGGTCTCTTTCTCCGATTGCTTGTACTATGAAAAGTAATCGAGTTAACCTCGCAAGTCCCGGCCCCCTAACGACTCCGTACCTAAGACTAATGCAGAATGCGTTTAAATGTTAAGAACGTTGCGACTGACGAGGTTAACTCGTTCGATCGGTCGTTCGTTCGTCCGTGTTCGTTCGTAAAGATAAATTGTTTTAGTGTGTGATGAGATGCGACGATCTTCCGATGTGTTTGGCTTCGGGCCTTTCGTTGGCCAAGTTTAGCTTCAGCTCGGTTTACCCGGTGGCCCGTGGCTCGTGGGTGAAGGCCCGTGTGAATGAAGATTATGTATACTACCTACTTGATTACTGGTAAGACTGGACATCGCCGGTTGATACATCGACGGCATGAAACTGCTTGACGACTGTGACACTGACCTATCAATAATGTTGGCTTGATTCATTCGTCGTATGGGCTTTTTAAATCCTTTTTTTCTTAGGTACTAAGGCTCGGGTTCCAGGCAGAGGTTGAGGGTTTTGCTCTGTTTCTTTTTCTTTTCTTTTTTTTTCTTTTCATTTTTTTTTTTTTTAGTCTTTAGTTTGGTAAACGAGCGTCGGAAAACGTCGCACGATCGATGATAATTAGAAGAGGATCTTGAGAGAGTTACGGTGATGATAAATAGTAGCGAAAATCAACAACTCACACAGCCTCGTCTTCTTACCTAGGTACACCGCGTAGAGGATCCGGAGTTGAGGAAGAATTTCTTACCACTCCGGAATTGGTCGCGTTTGCTGGTGAAACTATGTTGCTCGGTTGATTCTGATGATAGCCACTGGCTGCTGGGCTATGCCTGTTTAATCGTTTAACAGCAAAAACAATTCATTTTCATTTGATACTAAATTTTCGTCAAACGCGTTGCAAAGCTTTGACTCGAGATTTATTTAATCGACTATAGGAGCTCAAAGTCTCACGCGAATTATTGAGAAAATGAGTTTTCATTGGATTTTAGAATTCGGATCGTTGGAAATGCAACAAATTTCTGTTTTTTCTCCTTCAGCAGATCTCAAGATTCTCTATTTTTTAAAATTAATTTATAATCCATTAATGATGTTAATAAACTATTCACTCTATTTTATCATTTTTCTGTACTATTTGAAAAAAATATTTTCATTACTTTTTCCATTTGTTACTATTTTATTTATTCTTATTTTTTTTTAAATATTTTTGTTACTTTTTTTTGTTCGTTACTATTTTAATTATTATTTTTTATTATATTATTAAATAAAAAATATATAAAGCGACATAAAAGTTTTGAATGGATTTTGAGGTTTTGAGATTCGCATCGTTGGAAATGCGACGAAATTTTTTCCGATCCCTAGACCAGATCGGTAGGAAAATAGTAATGGTTTTTGAAATTGAAGAAATAATGAAAATAAAAAGTATTTTTCGTTGGATCCCAACGTTGCGAACCGCAGCTCCGATTGCTGCGTCAATTTACAAGAAAAATTGACAGTAATTGTTTTTCAATGAATCGGTCAGTTTGTCAAATGGATTTTACGCGCGTTACCTGATTGTAGGACTTTGTTGAGGCGCTACCAATGATCCCCTGTGTTGTTGATACTGTGACAAGGAGGCAGCAGCAGGTGGCGAAGGATCCGGTGGAAGTCCGTTTTCCAACAGTGTCGAATGACCCCCGGAATTCGAGTGCGGTATGTAAGTATTGTTTACACGAGGTTCGCGATTAACTCGCGATATTGTTGCCGGACCACCGCTCTGTGGGCCTTCGGGATGTTGTAAGTTCGGGTGTGAAGGATTCACCGAAGGATGAATATTGTTGACTGGAAAGCGACGAAAATTTTTAACAAACAGCACAACACAGCTTTATGATTCGTTTTTACTTTTGTGTGTAAAAGCAATTTTTTCATTACTTTCAATTTTTTGTTTACTCATTCGTTACTATTTTATTTATTATTTATTAATATTTTTCAAAAATATTTTCATTACTTTTTCCATTTATAACTATTGTATTCATTGTTTATTAATATTTCTTTTAAATATTATTTTTGAATATTTTTCGAAAAAAAATTTTTATTACTTTTTTTGGTTGTTAGGATTTTACTTATTATTTTTTACTATATTATTAAATAAACATTGTGGAAAATAACATAAACGTTTGAAAAACGATAAATTTCTTTATAGACGAAGAACGTCGATGAGAAAGAAAGTATAAAAATGATATGTACCTTGATGGGTGCTCGGCTGCGTAGTTAGAGGAATAGCAAGCCTCGCATTAACAGCTAATAAGTGATCTCGCCTTTGTAGAAGGCTGTTGACATGTTCTTCGAGTCTCAAGTTCTCGGCTCGCAATTGGTGTAAACAGGACAAAAGTGAGGCAACTGTAAAAAATTGAAAAAACCTGTAGAAAATGTGTTTAACGCTGTTGGACTTGGGCGATTTTTTCATCAACACGAAAGGCGCCAAGCGTTGCTAATCGAAAAGCAAAAAGCTTTGAGCATCGTGTATATTGAGCATCTTGAGGAAGCAATTTGAAAATTTCAATTTGCAGCGTTTTTTGTATTTACATTTTAAACTATATAATTTGGACAACTTTTCTAGAAAATTAAGAGAGAGTACAGACTTATACACAATATTTTACAAAATTTACAGAAATTAGAGCGGTTGGACGATTTTTCGAAAAAACTCAGATTTTCGTAAAATTCGAAAAACCATAAAATTTAAACCGTTCAATCGATATTCCCCAAATTCAATACATTCCTATTATGATACTCTATTTATAAAAAAAAAAAAAAAAAAATTAGTGATAAATCTTAAAATTTGCGCAAGTTAGAGCGTCGATATCCTTTTTTTGAAAATTTCAAAATTCCGTAGAATTCGTATTTTTCTAGCAACTCCGACAAAATTCCCAGGGAATGAAGAGCTTGTATAGATTAACATCTGTGCAAAACGGGAGCCCTGTAGCTCAAACCGTTCTCGAGTTATGAACGTTTGAATTTTACAGTGCCAGAACATAAGCACACACACAGATCCGGACATTTTTTCTAGATATGATTTTTCGATGTTTTGGAACATTTTAAGCACATTGACATTGAAACCTGGAAAAGATAAAAATTTCACCGTCACATAGCTTCCTCTATGAGAAAACAAAAACTGTTAATTGTTGTGCGTCGGGGAAAAATCCTGCGAGCTCCAGTTTTGAGAAAAATAAAAATCACCAGTTCATCTTCTTTCGTCGGATAACGAAAGGAAAATTTACTTCGTCTCAAAATTTCAAGGCTATCGAAGAATGCTGCAAATTTTTCAAAGCAGTTTTCATACTTATATCGAAATTATTAAGAAAAAAAAACAGACGAAAAAACCCAATACAATTTCCTCAAAGCCCATGCGATCGGAAGCGTGTTTTTTCTTGCCGTACACTCACTGTCAAAATGCTGGGCTTGCTCCATGAGAAATTGACTGCCTTGTTCCCATTGTCGCTCGAGCAATTGATCCAACGTTTGTGGAATAGCACCGCCACCAAGAGCACCGGATGTTGCATTCGAAGTGTTACTGTTGGTTGAAAATACCGAAGAAAACGATGTCGTTGGTGCTGTCGTTTGATTCGATCGTATCTAAATGTCCAAATAAAATATTTTGTAAAACAGCCTCATCATCTTTACATCACGATGTTGAAGTTGACATCGTTGGAATGCAACGACAGCGAAATTTTCATCATTGCCGTTCGAAAACTGAATTTACTCCAAAAAAAAAGAAAAGTGCCCTTATGGAAATAATGAATAAAAAATACACTTTTTAGGATATTCCAAAGATGCAAACTTCAGTATTATTTTCCATTGCTATTTTATCGTTTCATAAACAAGCTCCAAAGGCTGAAAACATTATAGCGGAAGAAAAATGGGCTCGAACGTTGATGTGCGATTTTTTATGATGCCAAAGTTCGCAGCTTTTTGGAATGCAACGAAAAATAAATCGTTTTGTTGATCATTTGTTCAATTTTAAAAATAATCCAAATTTATCGTTTTGCATTTAAATGGTGAGCTTTGCGGACGAAAAAACAAGTATTTCGTTGCATTCCGACGATGCAAACTTCAACGTCGTGATTTTCTTCTCCAACAACTTTAAGGGAAATAGACTCTGAGTAGAGAGAGTAGGGATGAGAAATGTTAAGTGCTTACAGATGCAATGACACGACTATGCAGTTGAGGCCCGACCAAGTTGGTCGTGGAATTGCTGGCTTCGGTGAAAATCGAATGAGCCTCCAATTCTTGGGAAAGGGTGTCTGACATTTTTTGGGCCATTGTCGACGTTGGATTGAGCTGATTTCCCAGCATGTGCGGCGCGCTCACACCATTTTGAAATCTTGAATGAAAGGAGCGAAAAAAAACGATCAACATCGTCGAGCGATTGCGAAATGATTGTTTCGCAGAAATTGGCAAAGATAAAAAACTCACAACTTCACGTCCTTTTCTTCCTTGGCGTTATTGACTATGGCGGTCGGCGTACTAGAGGCCGATGGAGTCGGTGTAACGGGAGCCGCAGCTCCGGCACTTTTACGCTTCCTTCTTCCGGGCCCGGTGCTGCTCATACTTTCCGAGCCAGGACTGCTGGGTGGGGAATCTTTGACGACGGGGCCCATGGCGCCGCTAGAGCCGGAGCCCACACTGCTAAAGTGGCCGGTTCCCAGGGTGGGACCTTGGATAATGGACGGCACAACCGGTGCCACCGTGACAGACGGCGAGGGTGTTTGACGGCTCGTTCTGCTGGGGCGTTTGGACGTTGTAACAACGGCGCTGTTGGAAACGGAAGTCGCGACGGTAGAGACCGGCAGTGGGATTGCCGCGGTGACTGCTGGCTGACTGTTGGACGTCGAGCCTCGCTTTGGCTTTCTCGTTCTTTCTTGTTTCTCCGTAGATTGAGAGCTGAAAATATTTCATCGTTCGATTTGACCCTTCCAACGCATACGGGGGAGTCATTTTGACCCGCAGAATTTTCCGCCACCGATTGTTTGGTATTTAATTTTCGTCAAAAAATAAATTCAGGCTCGTGAAATTTGGACGATTTAACACAAAAAACGTCGTTGGGTCTAATTGACCCAAGAGTTAACTTTCGAATAACAGAAAACTCTGAAGACTCGAAAAAAAAAAAAAAAAACTGGAAAAAGAAAAATCATCGCGAAACGATCGAATCTCGAAAGATTCCGGAGAACGGTCGATTTTTTTGTCTAAATTTTTCCAAATCCAATGCGACACTCATGTGAAAAAAGGAAAATTGTGTATATCCGGCGAATTTTCGACAAAGTCAAAACGAACGCTCTTATTTCAGAATTGGAAACGTGATGAAAAAAAAAAAAAAAACAAACATAACCTCAAATTCGTATTTTCCAATCGAATTGATTATGGGCGTCAATGCGGACGCAAAAAGTATTAAAAAATGTCGGACACAGTGGAAAACCCGTTGAAATTCTTCATTTCGTCGAGAACTAAGGCTTGAGTTGGGAAAAATTAGGAAAGAAGAGAATTACGAGAAGGCGAAAATGACCTCAAGTGAACTGTTGTGCTCAATACACATCGAAACCGCCTACTGTTATAAACACTCCATTTTTTTTTCTCTCCCGTCTCTCTCGTACACCCTCAACGAGTCAACTCGAGTTTCGACAATAAGAAAGTCCCGAAATTACACGATTCAATAGTCACTTGATCGTACAATTAATTACCTGACGGAATATCCAACGAATTTTCAAACACAAATCACAGCTGACACACAAACGACAAGCTCAAATACTTGCCACCATTCGAGACATTATAGATCGCGTGAGAGGTTAGAGCAACCTGCTTGTTTACCCCCCACGTCGGCCATTTTGAACGCAGCGCATAGTGCACTCTCCCGAACCCCGAACTTGCCTATACTGCCGAGAGACACTCGTGTCAGATTCTCGAAACTGCATTCAGCCGCCCGGGGGCTATACGTCTATATATAAACGCTTTACAGAGAAACACACACCGCGATCCGAAACATTCGAGAAAAATATCAATATTTCGGCTGTCGTGAGAAAATTCAACAAAACATCGAATGAAAAACGTTAATTCGGCAAAATTCGAGAAAAACATCAATATTTCGGCCGTCATGAGAAAATTCAACAAAATATCGAATAAATAACGCGAAGTCGGAAAAATTGAAGAAAAATATCGATATTTCAGTTTTCATGCGGGAATTGAACAAAATACTGAATAAAAAACGTGAATTCAAACATATGCGAGAAAAATATCAATATTCCGGCTGTCGTGAGAAAATTGAACAAAAAATCGATTAAAAAAACGTGAATATGGAAAAATTCGAGAAAAATATCGATATTTCGGTTATCATGTGATCATCAAAATATCGAACACAAAACGTGAATTGGCAAATGCGCTATTCTGAAAAATTGAGAATTCAATCGTGAATTTTGAAAAATATCATTTTTCCGTTATATTTATGATTCGCGAACCTGTTTCGCCTTTTTTCGGACAAAAACGTAGCGACGGGCTGTCAATCGGGTCATATAGACCCAGTATATCAAGAACCGGTTGAAAATGCATATTCCCATCCAACCTCAATAAATTCTTGAATTTCAAAGCGTTGAATCGAAATTTTAACAGAAAAGATCCTCTAGTCTCGCAGCTCGATTTTTCGAGCTCGTTAAATTTTCAAAAATGGAAAGAAAATGTATGAGAAACAACGCAACTCACCGTGATCTTTTGGCTGGCGCATCTTCCGCAGGGAATCTCTCGTGATTCGTTATCGCGCTCGTTCTCGGTTGACTCGTGGCCGCTGTCGTAATCATGCTCTGCTGAAGTTGTTGATAAAGCGTCGGTGCAGAGGTTACGACACTTTGGATCGAGGAAGGTAGAGAAGCTGCAGTCAGCGGTACGGATACGACAATGCTGTTGGACGACGTCGTCGTCGGTGAGGACTGATGAACGACAGAATTTTGTGACTGAGATATCGACATTATTACAGGTGTCGTAGTCGCCTCGGTCGTTATCGGAACGCTCGATGTGCTACTTTGAACAGGTACGGGAGGACTCTCGATTTTGAGCTGCAACCGTAAAATTATTGTTTCTCGTGAGAACAAATCCTGTTGGAATTCGTCCTTGCGAATCAAAGTGCTTATCGTACGATTTTGCTTCCTCACAGAGGAAGCTATGTGACGAGGGATTTTTTTTCTTTTTCAGTTTTCAATGTCAATGTGCTTAAAATGTCCCAAAACATCGAAAAATCATATCTAGAAAAAATGTCCGGATGTGCGTGTGTGTGTGTATGTTATGGCACCGTAAAATTGAAACCTTCATAACCCGAGAACGGTTTGAGCTACAGGGCTTCGGTTTTGCACAGATGTTAATCTATACAAGCTCTTTATTCTCTGGGAATTTTGTTGGAATTGCTAGAAAAATACGAGTTCTACGGCATTTTGAAATTTTCAAAAAAAGGGTGTAATCGCTATAACTTCCGCAAATTTAAAGATTTATTATTCATTTTTGTTTTAATAAATAGAGTATCATAATAGGAAGGTTGGTATTGAATTTGGGAAATATCGGTTGAACGGTTTAAATTTAATGGGTTTTCGAATTTAACGAAAATCTTAGTTTTTCGAAAAATCGTTTAACCACTTTATTTTTTGCAAACGTTGTAAGATATTGTGTATGAGTCTGTACTTCCTCTTTTCTTTCTAGAAAATTTATCAAAATTATATCATTCAAATGCAAATTAAAAAAAAAAACGCTGCAAATTGCTTCCTCAAGATGCTCAAGATGCAGGATGCTCAAAGTTTTCTCTATGAGGAAGTATATTCTCATTCGATATTTCGTCAGGACAACAAAACGATTTTTTTTTTTTCGAAATTTGAAATTGAACAAAGAATTGATAGAAAAACGTATTTTTCGTTGAAACCCAACGTTGCGGACTCGAGTAGTCATGAATTATTTACCTTTTTAGTTTTTTCGGGCTCGGTCGTTGTGCTGAGGCTCGTAGCTTCTGTGACAGTCGGTTGAACGCTGTTGGCATTGGCAGATTGTTGTTGCTGCTGGAGGGCAGAACCAACTGCAACAACGACCGAGGAACTAGCCTCGGAACTGACCGAATGATTGGAATTATCGTTAGCGATAACGGTCGGTGTGCGCGCCCCAGTTTTTCGTTTTTTGCCAGTATGACTGGAGGATTTATTGGAAGAGCTCGAGTTGCTAGATTTTGTTTGGTTGCTGAGTTTGTGGCTCGAGTTCGGATTGGAGGAGGATGAGGATGAGGAAGAGGATTTTCCAGTGGTTGGTGGTAAGTTCGAAGCGGATGGTGCGACGATTCCAGCGGCTGGTTCGTTTCCGAAAACGCTTTCTGACTGCGTCACTATAGTTTCGACGAAATTCGAGCTCGTAAATTTGCTCGAGCCGCTGCCAACCGCTTGAGAGTCTTTCGGCGTGTTCCGACCGCTCGCGCTCTTCTCATCCACCATTCCGTTCACCTCTAGACTCGGACTCGCGTTTGCTTTGCTCTTCGAGCTCGAAGTCGCTGATTTGGAGCTCGAACTCTTTCGTTTGGTCGTTGTCGACGCTCCCGAGGACGTCGTCGTCGTCGTCGAGGTAGTTGTCGTCGTTGTCGTCGTACTCGCGGTCGTTGTCAACGTCGTTTTTTGCGGCCCTTCCGCTTCCTTCTCCGGAGAGGAATCGGAGGAACCGTTGTCCGCAGGGATCGGTTTGTACGGAGGTATCGTCTTCACATTTCCACCTTTTTTCTGCAAACAAAAAAGAGATTAAATTCTACCTCGCAGTTCTCGCAATCAAACTGATGAAAAAAGCGTCGATTTATCGAAGATCTCTGTAACGGCTCGGAGAATCGTCGGTAACCGAATTTTCTCGATACTGAAGTTTTTGAAATACAACGAAAAATGTATTTTTTATTCATCATATTGAATAATTAATGCACTCTTTCCAATTTTTCTAGTAAATTCTGTTTCTCAATGGCGAAGAAGACTTTTCCATTATCGTTGGGAAATACTGCATCAACATTTTGTGCTGTACTATAAAAATATTTATTAGAAAAATATATTTTTTATTCATTATTTCCATAATTAATGCACTCTTTCGAAATTTTATGACACTAAAGTCCGCAACGCTGGGGTCCAACAAAAACTACTTTTTTTAAATTTTATTTGTTAAATTTCCAAAACCATGACGATTTTCTGACCGATTTTGTGTTTGGGTCCTAAAAAAACGTCGTTTTTTTTCGTCCTGACTAAATATTGAATCAGAATCTCAATAAAAAACCGAATTTCGTCGCATTCGAACGACGCGAAATTCAACATCGTGAATTATGTCCCAGTAAACAAGTTTTTCACCATTTCCTCAAGCCTTACCAATTTGGAGTAATGATGTTGACAATATCCACAATATTTCACGTTGTCAAGATAATTGCCAGCCTCTTCGCACAACAATCCAAGCGCTTGGGCACAAGTGACGTGGAATTGTTGTCTGCAGCCTGTTTTGTTGCACTGCATACAGGCTCCAACATTAGCGCGACTTCCTCGTCCTTGTTCTTCGCAAATATAACACGTCTGGAAAATATTGAAAGCAGAATATTCGTCAAAAGAGTCCAAGAATTGACTTGATCGTTTTATCCTCAAATCTTGCCAACTAGGAAGCACGATCTTGGTTCGCCGAACGGTTTTTCCAATGGAGAAACATTGCTTATCGAAAACACTTGGAAACTTTATAAAAAATTAGAGAAATATCCGTTTTTACTCACTTTGCTGAATCTCTCAGCTGGAATAAGTTGCAATATGATTGGCTCCATCGTCGTGACGTTACCAAAACGCACCTCCGGTATGTAAAGAGCGCATACCACATGAGCCCAACCGGCTTGATCCGTTCTCTTGAGTGCTCCGTCACGGCTGGGACACAACTCGCAGCGCTGCTCCAACATTACGCATTACAACCACACGATTACTATTATCGCTCAATTATTATTGTCCATGCAGTATCCAGTTATTTTTATTCTTCATGGCTACCAAGATTTTAATTTTTTTGTTCTCCGCGTAACATTTCCGAAAAATAAAATCGTTGATTCCATCAACTTTTGCTCCGTTCCGCCGAACCACAAAATTCCATTCAATTTTTTTTAACGAGCGATCGTAAAGAAAAATCGTTGAATTTGTCGTTCGAGTTTGATCGGAGAAATCAACGGGAATGCCATTTTTTTTTATTCCAACAAGTCGCCACATTTTTATTCAGAATTTGACTATATGTTTTTTCCGTTCCCATCAATGCGAATGCGTCGATCCTTTTTTCTTGTTTCCGGCTAAATCTTACCAAGAATTTGAACTTACCACGCGTGCGCTTCTCTCCTGCGATTCACACTTCCTGCAATACCACGGCCCAGTAGGCACGGTAACAATTCCATAGCAAGCTAAAAATAATAATAGCGTTAAAATTCGTCGCTGTCACAAAAACCGCAATTTACATGTTGAAGTTTGCATCGTTGGGCGGCAACAAATAATTTCAATGACGATTCGACGAAGAATACTTTGATTTGTTGAATTTCAAATATCCCGACAATTTTTGCAGCGGTGCTGTCTCTGGATCAAGAAAAAACGAAATTCCGTTGCATTCCTACGACGCAAACTTGGAAATTGTAAACTTGATCGAGTCTTGATTCAAATCTAACGTGTTTTTCTTGTCCGGAATGAAATGAAACTTTCTACGCAATTTGAGAGTCTCGTCCGCAAACAAAACCGGATAGTTCTTGCAAAGATTTGTGCGTTTATCGTGAAAAAACTTGAGCAGAAACGCTCGCCGAAGCGAGATTGACGATTCGGTGGATTTTTGATAAAAAATTCAACGGTTGTGTGGTTTGGAAATGGTTGTTAGTCGTCTCGGCGTGAGGTTTCTGGCAAAACTTACAAATTCAAGGATTACAAGCACCGGAATGGTCAAGAGCGTAGAGGAGCTTGCGACGTTGAAAAAAAAGTTAAAAAATAAATGGAGATCGTGACTCGTTCGAATCGAATCGTTTGGAGGTTTTTATTCGAGAATATCGGAGCGTGGAAGATTTTTCATTTGTTTTGATAGAAATGGGGAGATTCGTGGCGATTGGGTTGATGCTGACGTAAATACAAAAGGATAAACAAAGCGAGAGAGCGGTCGACCTAACCTAACCAACAAATCGGTGTATGGAAAATGGCACGCGTCTAGCACACGCTCGTGTTTTGTTATTGTCGGAATAGAGATTTGAAGAGAAACGTCAAAGTTGGTGGATAATGGAAGGGAAGAAAAGGGCAGAGGACGAGGGCGAGGAGAAGAAGGAAGATGTTGCTTCTTTCGAGACGACGTTAGGAGCAAGGGGGAGGAGGGGGTGGTGTTAAAGAAGAATGGAATGAAAGAGAAACGAGAAAATTGTAAAGGAAAGCACGAAAAGCGTTACCTTGATGCACGGCAACGGTGCAACCCTGTCCATCACAATAGACAAGCGGATTTTCGGTCCAACCCCTCTCGTCAGAACACACGCAGCACCCTCCAAGCATCTCCTTCATGCTGTGGTCCAGGCGATTCGTAAGAAGGAGACTAGCAGCCCCGGAGCTATGCTAGCCGGCGAAAACGGGGCACTCGATTCCGACTGTCTCGGGAATACGACATCCTGGCTGGCGTGTAGCGCGACAGGCTCTCTGTTTTTGTTATCACGAAGATAGGGACGTCGAAAAAAGAGGAATTAAGCAAGGAGCCAAGTTGGAGGGGAGGGGGAGAGATGTTTAGAACGGAGAATGCTCGGAACACGGGCAACCCGCGATGTTTGCAAGTGCCAGAAACACGTCAGGACGTGTGGCGAAGCACGTAACCGCGACCAAACACGATTTTTTTTTTCTTTCCCTCTTTCAACTCTCTTTTTTATTCC
The DNA here is from genome assembly GCA_963921915.1 of Hyposoter dolosus. Lineage (NCBI taxonomy): Eukaryota > Metazoa > Arthropoda > Insecta > Hymenoptera > Ichneumonidae > Hyposoter > Hyposoter dolosus. The sequence goes on from OY998140.1 coordinate 2,384,083, forward strand.
GATTATTATCGCGAAAATCGGCTGTTTCGTTTTATTGCTTTATATCGTATTCACCTCAAGTAAATCGCATGTTTTATTTTCTTGCGCGTTTTAGAAGCCACGCGCGCGTGACGCACACAAAAAACGAAAAACGAGACTCCCCTTCGCCCCCTCGTTGCTCACGACCGTCGTGAAACACGCGCGGGGGCCGTCAATTTTATTTTATACACGCCACCCCTGGCTGCTACGTCTCCCCCCCCCCCTTTCCGCCCTTCTCTTCCTTTCACTCGTTTTCTCTCCCGCTCGCTCGCTCCCTCAACGAACAACGTCCACCGGCCAAACGCACTTGCCAATTCAACACGCCAAACAAAACTCTCTCATCCGGTTTATTCTCATTTTTTCTCAAATTTCACTCGATTATCTTTCACTATCTCACGCCCCGAAGTGTCCAGCAAACAAAATTACGGATTTATTAAATGAAAATAAAAGAGAGCCGCACGCGGACCGAAAAAGCGCACGTACCGCGCGTTTGTTATTCACGGCAGCGCGGCGGGGCATATCAACTCTCGCTCCTCTCCTTCTCTCTCCCTCTCTTCGCTTCCATCTTCCATCTCCCGTCCCGATCCTCCCGTTCAGCCCGTTTGTTTCTCTCTGGTCGCGGCCATCTTGTTTTTTACGTCGTCGCGCGGTATTCGCGCAAGCGCACAACTCCAGCGCGCCACAAAAAAACCCGTTGCATCATGGGCCCCGACGAACGACAATCTTCGCGTGCGTTCGGCATGTTCGAGAGATATGTTTATTTTATTTTATACTTTATCCGCTGGTTTACTAGTTGTGCAATTATATTCAGTCGAGTCGGAGTGCAAAAGTGCAATTTTATTCGTTTTAGTGATGAAATACAAATAAACGTCGCGTTCGTCGCGACACAACGCTGTCTTTTTCATTCGATAATCGATCCTATCGATCTGCCATTGTTGTCAATTATCGGTTTGAAAAAAAAAACAATCCACAGATGATTTTTACCCCATGGAACGTTTATTTATATTCTCAGTACGTCCGACTACGTCCCCGCGTTCGCGAGGTCCGTCTACGCAACGATTCGCTGCTATTTGTCGTGTCGTGATATCGTCGTACAGACGTGTTTTGAACGGACAACGATCTTTTGTTATTGTACGAGGGGCGGACGACGCGATTTTCTACCGCATTCTCTCATTCGCTCGATTATTTATTGCCTGTGTAAATAAATACGAATACTATCGTTGAAACAATCAAAAATCCAACACTTTTCATTCGATTTTTAACCCTTCGTGGTCACACTGGGTAGAATCCACCCAGTGACCAACTTTCGGCATAAATATCTACTAATTGCCGGTATTCAATGGGGATATAATCGTCATCTAACGATAGTTTCGAGTGTCCTCAATGCGCTGGCGGTGGTAAGTATTACCGCCGCCAACGCTAAAATCTCTAACATCTACTCTAAAATCAACCAACTTCCAATAAAGGAATAAATATGTTTTTTGAAAGGCGCGCTATCCTACTATTTTTTTCACAAAAGAACCAGATCTGATGAATATCAGGTCCAAATTTTAGGCAAAAATATTGAAAATCCACCAAGTGACGATTATTTTAGTGAAAAAACTTTTTTTTCCTGTTTATTTGCTTCATTCTGCATTTAAAAAAATATGTTTGCCTTCGATTTCTTTCAGAAAAGTTTTTCATATCTAAACTGGAATGTCTAAAGGATGTTCAGTAATTTTTTGAGAATTTTCGGGTCGTTAGGCTGATCACAATGCGGGTTCAAAAATAGACTAGGTAGAATGAAACCAGTGTGACCACCGAGATCGGTAGCGTAAGTGTGACCACGAACGGTTAAATCTTTTCTCGACCAACTATATTGCTATATATTGAAAATTCACGATAGATACGCGCAGTCACGTGATGCGTTTACTCGCTGCGCGTCTAATTTTCCGCGATAAGACACGATTTTCTAAATTTCTATAATTCCTGAGACAAGACTATTCGTTTGAGCAAAATGTCGACCAAAGTGACCAAATCAAACGGTGAAATTTACGAAATCAACATTTGCGAGCCTCGTCATTCGAACGACGTGTTGAGAGTTATGCGTGAAAACTTTTATCACGACGAAACTATGTTCAGGAGCTTATGCACGAAGCTCGTAATAAACGAACACGAAAAGCGACGAATCGACGAATATTTCGATGGAACTGTGATCGCTGCTCTCGGAGCAGCTCCGTGTATAATCGCTGTGCACGAAAAAAGCCAAAAAATCGTTGGCGTCAATATAATCACCGTGAGTGAAAAGCCACAGAACGGCGTTGAAAAAGACGGTCTTGCTACGATTTTTTCGAGCGACGATGGCGCCCCTACCGTTGTCAAGAAATACATCGAATATTTGTCGCGAATAAACGAGCAAATCAAACTCTTCGAAGCGTTTCCCGAGGCTCGAATTATCTGGGAATTTTATGCTGTAGCGATCGATAAAGATCATCGGAGATTAGGACTCGCCAGCGACTTGATGAACGTGGGAATAAACCTCGCGAAAAAATCGAACGTCTCTTTGGTTTTTGGGGTTTTCACTTCGATTTATTCGAGAAAAAGCGCCATCAACGTCGCGATGGAGTCGTTCGTCGAATTCGATCTCACGAAATACCTCGAACCAAACAATACTGAGCCAGTTTTCAAAAATATTTTACCCAATAACATCGTCACCGTTATGATTCTAAAACTTTAGAAAATTTCTATAATTCCACATTCCGAACAATCGAGAAATATTTGTGCTCTCTATTCCGCAGTATTCCGATGTTTTTTCAAAATAAACGAAAACTTGGCGGAAAATGTCGAAATTTTATTTTTTCCTTATCCAAAAAAAAAAAAAAAAAAAAAAAAAAAATGATCGTCGAAATTTTAAACGAAATTCCATCCACTCGGCCATTTGATTTCGTTGCAATTTCTATGAAGGTGAAAAAAAATCGTGAGTAATATTGAATCTTCGAAAATAATTTCTGATTTGGAAAAATTCAGCGATCGCGACAAAAAAAAAACTCAACGCCGAAATTTGAGGCTCCCTGTATAATTAATTTATTTTCAAACGTTTTTTCAATTAAAAAAAAACGAGAAAAAATGGATTGCGGTAAAAAAAATTGACACAACAAAGAATTCGTGCGTTTTTACACTCTTGCAGATAATTCGGTTGCAGCATTCGAATTTGCAGGTAAAATGAATCTCTTCCGAACCGACGAACGACCTGAATTTGTAAAATTTTCTTTCTCGCTAGATCGTCGCGTACTATAGGCGTGCGGGCGGGTGGATCAGTGAGAGCTGTCAACCCAGAGCAAAAATCTATCCCCATCTCTGTTCAGTGGAATATTATTATTTTTTTCTCGATTTTCAAATGTACGCCGTTGATTCGAATAAACGAGATTTATGGATTCGTGCGATCCTTGTGTGCAATTTATTTCGCGTCAACTAGTTGCATGTCCTTGAAGTTATAAGAGACGAAACTTGAAAAATAGGTGAAAAGGTAAGTGAACTTTTGACTAATTCGTTTGGAAATATTCTCAATTCGAATGTGCGTTAATAAACTCAGTGAATAATCGTAAATGGTATTGCGAAAAGAGAACGGTTCTGCTGCGACATGCGTTTTTGACATCTAACGAGTGAACGGGGAGAACGCGTATACGCTCGTGTGTTTGCGTGTGTGATTCGTTGGAATTTACAAAAGTAGCCACAACAAGTAATCCGATCTAGAGAGTAATGCAGTTTCTGTTTAATGTTGCTCAGCGTGCAGGTGGTTCTCGTCTGTGACGTTTCATGCAGTGGCTGTTTATATAATCACGAGGAATTTAACGCATTACTATCACAAAACGACTTTATTTAGGATTCATTCAAAATTTAGTATAAACGTTCTTGGCACCAAAACTAACAGTTTTATCCTATGAAGAAAAATTTTCTGACGTTTAGAATTTGAGATATTTAATTTCTAATTTTTTATTCTTCCCCTCTAAACGCATGCAAATTCAAGTCACGTTTCGTTAAAAAGTTGCAAGAAAAAAAAACAAAAGAAACGCGACTTCAATTTACACGCGTTTATATGGAAAAAATAAAAAATTGGAAATGAAATATCTCAAATTCTAAACGTCAAAAAATTTTTCTTCATAGGAGAAAACTGTTAGTTTTGGTGTCAAGAACGTTTATACTAAATTTTGAAAAAATCTTAAATAAAGTCGTTTTGTGATAGTAATACCTTAACGATCGAAACTTATATCCACGATAATTTGTTATAATGCGTCCAGAGACGTTTTTAAACGTTTTTGCATGACACAAGAGCGCGATAGTTTGTTGGAAAAGGCAGCAATTTTGTTTTCGTCGAATAACAGTGAAATTTATTATGACATCCAAAAAGCAGACAACTTTTTTTTCGAGCCGAAAAATAACACCGTCTATATTTATCATCATCATTTATTTTCATCCGCGCGCACCACGAGACCACCTCCCAAACGTCCTTGCTCGCAGTCACGTGGGTCACGTGCCATATTCGTTTCCGAGGGGCTCGTTCGGTTTTTCTGTTTTTCTAGCTACGCTACTGAACTCTCGTGATTGGTTACAATCTCGCCAATCGTAATTGAAACATTCCGAACGACACCGCAACGAATCCAACGAATGTTTCAATTTTTTCGAAAAACGCAGGCGCACTTTGAGTTATCGATGGAAATCTTGCAGTGCTGTACCGAGAATTCCGAAAAAATTGTTCGTCCGGGCACAAAATCACTCGTGAGCGTATACGAGCAATAATTCAAACGCAGCAGATGCACATTTCTCTAAGGCAGCCTTAACCCTTCGAATGCACACCTCCTATAAGTGCAAATTGGGTCAATCTGTCCCGAGGCGTTTTTCAACTCGTTGTATTCCGATGAATATGCATTTTTTGTCTTTTTTTTTTGTAGAGACGTTTTTTGTAGTAAATAATTTACATTTTATGGCGCTAAATTTATTTTTTGCCGAAAACGAAAATTAAATACCAAACAATCGGTGACAGAAAATCGTTGGGGTCGAAACGACCCAGTGTGTACTCGAAGGGTTAAAATTCGGAGAAAAATATAATTTTCACTGTATTCTCTCGTAGAAACGCTAGCACGTGTTTATTTTTTTCTTTTCTCGAAATACTGACTGATGGATGATCAAATAAAAAGTAAAGAGGAAGTACAGACTTGTACACAATATTTTACAAAATTTGCAGAAATTAGAGCGGTTGGACGATTTTTCAAAAAACTCACATTTTCGTAAAATTCGAAAAATCATAAAATTTAAACCGTTCAACCGATATTCCCCAAATTCAATACCAACCTTCCTATTATGATACTCTATTTATAAAAAAAAAAAAATTAGTAATAAATCTTAAAATTTGCGCAAGTTAGAGCGTCGACACCCTTTTTTTGAAAATTTCAAAACGCCGCAGGTTCCCCTATGAGGAAGCAATAGAAATAACACGTATTTACGTATGTGAATCGTCGTGAAAAAAAATTCACGATCTAATGAATTGACAAAACAGAAAGAACGAAAAATTTTCTAAAACTCAATAAACAACTTCGAAGAAAAATTGAATGTCACAATTCGACAAACGAGGTTATCTTATCGTTTTATCTCGATCATTTTATTCACAATGATGTTGAGCTATATATACATTTTGGAATTTTCGAGCCTCGAGCTGGAGAAAACACATAATCGACGCCGAATTTTATTTAAAATGTCCAGAAATGTTTTAAAAAATTGAAACTCAGCAAAAGGATTTAAGAAATGTTCTGAAAATGATAGATTTTGAAAAATCGTCTCATTTTTCTCGCGTGTTTATGAATCCGTGTATACAGGCCATCGCGCGATGTTTTTGTCAACACTCGCGTGTACGTTCGTACGTAAACGAAAGTTTCCAGAATAAAGCGAAAACATTCTCTCGAGCCCTTGAAAATTCTCAGTCGATCCAAAACGAAGATTCATAACTTTTGGAAAACATATGCGTGCGAGTGATCGGTTCATAAAACAAAACAAAAGATCCTCCTTCAGACTGGATCGACTGGAGGTAGCGCGTCTCTTTTGATTTCCCGTCCGGGTCTTGTTTTGATGCACGTACGAATTCTCTTTCCCCCACTCCTCGGCGATACTGATACGAGACTCGTATAAAATTTTAGACGGCGCGTAAAAGCGTCAGTCACTGAAAACCAATCGTCGAGTGAAGTATCGAGTTTCGAATTGCGGAATGATGAGGTGCGATCACATTACCTAATGAGTTCGAAAATCCGTTTTTCTAACTATACAGTTACGACTGCTGAGGTGTTTGGCTTTTTGTTTACATCGCGACGTGCGAAATCGCTTCTATTTTGCTTCCTCATAGAGGAAGCTATGTGACGGTGAAAATTTTGTTTTCCAGTTTTCAATGTCAATGTGCTTAAAATGTCCCAAAACATCGAAAAATCATATCCAGAAAAAATGTCCGGATGTGTGTGTGTGTGTATGTTATGGCACTGTAAAATTCAGACCTTCGTAACTCGAGAACGGTTTGAGCTAGAGGGCTCCCGTTATGCACAAATGTTAATCTATACAAGCTCTTCATTCTCTGGTAATTTTGTTGGAATTGCTAGAAAAATACGAAGTCTACGACATTTTGAAATTTTCAAAAAAAGGGTGTCGACGCTCTAACTTGCGCAAATTTTAAGATTTGTTACTAATTTTTTATTTATTTTTATCAATAGACTATCGTAATAGGAAGGCTGGTATTGAATTTGGGGAATATCGATTGAACGGTTTAAATTTTATGGTTTTTCGAATTTTACGAAAATCTGAGTCTTTTGAAAAATCGTCCAAACCGCTCTATTTTTTTTTCTCTGTCGCGCGGAATTTTCCCGCTTGGAAATTCGTAGTCCCTCACAATCTTAGTTCTCGCATTCCGTTAACATTTCCTCGCCTAACGATATAAAACATTGATAACTCTCTTTTGTCCCGTTAATATTTCGAGTCTCAACGCAGAGTGTGTGATTAAGATAACCAAAAAGAAAAATAACGCACACTGCTCTCTCGATGTTGTTTCGCAATGACGTATACAAAACGTCTGTGCATGCTGAGAAATCTTAATAAAAATATAACATATCTCGACGATAATAAATATGCATGCACGAAGGTACAGTCTTCGCTTCTTGCTCGATGAGTATGCAATAAGAGTGTCAATCGTAAATGCTAATTCTTCCTCGACCCGAGTCTCTGTACGTTTGGCTTGTCGGTGCCGCGGTTCGTATTCGGAGTTTCGTACAATTTTTTCAATTAAATTTTCAAACGTAAATGGAAAAATGCAGCCAACGATAGGAAACGAAAAAAATAACGGATCGCACTGAAAAAAATGTCAACGAAAATGGTCAAATCTGCAAATCAATTGATTCGATATTCGTAAATAAATTTTGTATAAAACGAAAACACAAATTGAAAACTTTCAATTGTTTATTATTATTATTTATTATTTATTCATTATTATTATTTTTTTTTAAATTATTTCGGAAAAAATGCAAAAAAACTTTAACGGCTTTTGTATTTTTTGCCTTGCCATAGGGACTTGGTAAGTACGTCAAGTGTCATCTCTGATAATCATTCGAGCGTCAGCTTCCTCGTCCCAAACTTGACGCTTGAAAACATTATTACTTCGCGAAGTTTCCTTGGGTTATCTATCGGGTTGGTAGTCGGTCGAAAAGTACACGTTTTCCTCGGAATCGTTCAATTTTCCGAGAAGAATAAGAATAAGGGTTTCGTGTTTTCTGGTGAAAATAGAACAACGCGTGACTGCCCTTTTTTTCTGAGAATTCCAAGCGTTCCGAGAGGAACGTGTATCTACTTATTTGGTCGTGTTTTTCGTTCTCATTTTTTTTTTCAATGTTGGTACATTTTTTGCATGGAAATGTAACTCGCCGGGCTTAATAATATCACGGGGTTCGTTGGCTCATCGTCGTGGATCGTATATAAGAGTGTGGAAACTTTCGGGAAAAGTTTACGAAAGCAGCGAAGGAAACGATTGAAAATGCTTGATTTTTTTAAATAAAAATTTTGAACGTAGCAAAAGTTTTCGGATTTTTTCTATCACTGGCATGAATGTATCGATGGAATGGGGAAAAACATTCAGTGAAAAAAGCGCGCTCAGAAGACTGTACGAGCGCTGAATGTAGATAAAGAAGAAGAAAACTGAAGAAATTGTTTTTATTGTCGCCTGGAGAACGATAATATTGTGGAAACAAAAAGAACGTGTTTAGGCTCGAAATTTGTTTTCATAAGGATGTTGAGTCGCAAATGGCAAATGATGAGAAAATTCTGAAAATTTGGTATATTTTTGTATGAAGTATTTAAGAGATCGTGTAAAAATTTCTCGACGATTAGGAAGTTCGTTATTGAACAATTAACATTAATAAATTAAATGTCGTCAAACGTAGTCTTATGGAAACTGGTATAACTTTGCGATAAGTTTTTTTTTTGACCTCTCAATTTTTTAATATCTACAATATACTGATAGCAATGGAAACAAAACGAAATTTATTGATAAATATTTTTTGTATTTGTTTAAAAAATTGTTCTTAAAAAAATGTTCATTTTTTAATAACGAGCTTAACAATCGTCGTGAAATTTTTACACGACCTCGTAAATACTTCACATTCTAGATTTTCCGAATTTATTTATCATTTTTTATTTCAACCCTTAAGGTGGTCAAAGTAATGATTATAGAATTCTTAAAATTTGGCATTTTTTTTACACGAAGTATTCAGCAGGTCGTGTACAAATTTCCCGACGATTGAGAAGCTATTTATTGAACAATTAACATTAACAAGTTTCATAGATACACTCAACGGATCCTTAAATTTCATTTCGCGTCTATTTTCAGTCATCTCCGTAGGAGAATGCCTTCGTACCGACCGTGGGGTTCCACGGACGACGGTAACATCGAATTCGAGTCACTGACGACCGAGACTGTGGAAGGTGCACTGGCGGTTATGAGGAAAGCGTTCTTCACCGATGAAAACGTCAGTGTCGGTGTGAATCTCATCTCCGAGCCGGGCGCTCCCGAAGAACTCGAGGAATTGTGCGTCGGCGCGATCAAAGATGGCGTCAGTGTCGTCGCCATTGATGTCAGGACTGGCGAAGTTGTTGGTGCGGCGCTCAACAAAATACAAGTTCGTCTCAATTTTTCTTTATCAATTGATTGCTTTTCTTGCTTCAATGAATAAATAAGCGACATATTAAATTAAAAAACAAGAAATTTCGTTGAAATTTTTATCGAAACGAACCATGAAAAGTTTCGTGGTGAATATCTCAATTCGTGAAACACCAAAATATCGATTGATCCGTTGAAAAATCAAGTGATAAATACGAAATTCCACAATGTCGTGTTTCTTTCGCCATTGTCATAAGTTTGATCAGTTATTTTTGAGCGATTTTCATTTTTGAAGATTCTCGTCGTATTCTCGACCTCAAAAAATCATTTCCACCAATTAACTATAAACTATAACGGTGTTAATTTGTTTATGGAACATTTTTTGTTTCGTCGGGATTAAACTATGCGGCATCCAAGAAAATCTCGATGTCTTGAATTTATTTAGAATTTCTTAAAAAACGTAAAAACTTGAAAAAAAAAGGAAAAATAAAAAAATTGAACTCAAAAAGTTTATTTATCGAAATTTTGGGTCTTTAATTTTATTCATTCATTTTTATATTAATTAATTATTCATTAGTATTATTGTTACTAATTAAAATAATTGGAATCATTAATTATTAATGATGTTAATAAACAATGAATTAATAAGTAGTTAATAATTAATAGACAATCGATCAATAATTAATAAATCATTAACGATTTATTATGAATAATTAATTTTTAACGATATTAATTATTAATTGGTAATTATACTAATTATTCATTGAACTAAAATTCAAATTTTACTGCCAGGAGAAAAAATGTTGAAAACAAATGTATGGTTTACAGATTCGCGGTGATCCTTCGGCAAAGGGATCGTTCGAGCTATTCAGCGAGCGTTGTAAAAAAAAGTCATCGAAAGCTCTCGTAGATTTTATGATAAACGTTGATTCTCGACTCGATCTTTTCAATCATTACAACGTGGACTGCATTCTCGAGATAATGTTCATGGCAACATTACGAAGTCATAGGAAGCTCCGAATAGGAGAGCTCCTGGTAGTTTCCTCCATGGAGATCGGTAGAGAACTTAATCGGGGAAAAAACGTTAAAATCCCAGTAGAAATAGAAGGAAACGATGCGATAGCGAACGAAGATTGTATTCCGAGTCTCGTGTCGATGATAGCGACCTCAAATTATTCCAAGAGGATTGCCGATCGTTTGGGCTTCAATTCCCTCGTCGAGGCAAGTTTCGAGGAGTTTTCGTTCGACGGCAAAACCTTCGCCGAACGTATAGGCAAGCATCACAAATCCAGTTGGCTTCTTGCTAAGAGACTCTCCATCTCGAAAACTTGAACGTTTTTCATTCGGCTCAAGAATTCACGATCATTGACTCTCGAGCTCGTGACTCCGAACGTTAAAACTCCGTGTCAACTCTAAAAAATGAGCTTTTTGCTCATTTTTTTCTGGTCTTCAGTCGTCAAATCGATTTTTCATTAACTAAATGTGCATTAAGGACGTTGTGTGCAAAATTTTCTATCGATAGAATCCTTTAAATTTGAACCGTGCAAAGAGAATAGTGATATCTAACGGCCCGCGCAATTTTGCGATGTTTTACCATGAAAAAGTCGAGATATTTATTTATAAAAATCACAATTTTCAGTAGTTTCTCATAAAAGAGCGTGTGTTAAAAGTTGCAATTTTCAACATTTAATATTTCCATTTCTAAATGGTCAAGCCTCTTAAAACTTTGCATACACTTTTATGTAACATCGAAGAAGCTTTATTTACTTTTTCAAAAAAATCGCTCGTAAAATTTTTTCGCAATTTTGTTTATTATATAAAAAATACAGATTACCTCGGAAAATCTTGGATTTGGAGTATGTTGTTTTTTAGTCGATTTGTAACAACTTTTTTTAACGAACTTGAGCTCGCAAAGCATTTTGTATGTAAGAAAAACTGAAAAGAAAAATTTAGATTTGACCGTCGCCATACAACGTCCTTAAATCAAACTTCTTCGTCATCATTCTCTTCCTTATGAAAAAACGAAGAAAATCGTGTATGAGAAAGTCTGTTTATCGGCATGGGGCCAGTTTTATGATCAAGAAAAGCGTGGGCTGCGTTCGAAGCCGAGTCATGCGTTTGAATGTTGAAAAAATAAGTCACGAGGTGTAGGGTCAACGATCGATCAGCCCTTCGAGTACACACTGGGTCGTTTTGACCCCAGCAATATTCTGTCATCGATTCTTTGGCATTTAGCGGCAACGAATCTTTTAGCATTTAATTTTCGTTTTGCGTCAAAAAAAAAATTAAGGCCCACAAAAAATGGGGATTATTTACTACAAAAAACGTCTCTAAAAAAAAAAAGACAAAAAATGCATATTTATCGGAATGCAACAATTGGAAAAACGCCACGGGTCAGATTGACCCAATATGCACTTATTGCACGTGTGCACTCGAAGGGTTAACCGAGATTATTGAAATTCTTCGATTTCAATATATTTTCTCGATTTATCAATCAATTCTCAAATATTCGATATCACAGCTGTTGCATTAATTACCAGTGATATTATTTTTTTTTATGTTTTATCAAATCATACATATCGTTACGTAAGATTTTTACGTTTTTTCTCAATATTCTCGTTCGTTTCGAACGCTACGTTTATTTCCGGTCGATCTGGGCTACGAGGAGGGCGATTGGGCCACACCAACAGCACCGTTATTTACAGCAAATTTTATCAGCTTTCGAACGGGACGTCGTGCGATCCGATCGGACGGGAAGTGACCGATTGGCACGTTAATTAAAAAACAAAATCAAGCTTTTCTCGTAGGAGAAACGTTTTAGTTTTAGTAGCGTTTTTGCGAGCGAGAAGGGATTTTCGTGCGGCGCGATTAAATTTTATTTTATTTATAAAAATGATTCTCCGTTCTTGAATCTTAACTTAAAAATTCTTTGTTCAATTTTTTTGTGTGGCTCGTCAAACGAGCACATTTGGAAAAATTATTTATAACTTTCTCGACTGGCTACCGACTCGAGTCCAACCGAGCCAATTACGGACCATTTTAAAAAACTCTTTTGACACGTAATCGAAAAAAAAGTAAGGGAAAAATTGTTGATTGTGTTGTTACGGATAAAGAAAAAAAAAAAAGAGACGAAATCGCATTTTTATTTACTCCTGAAAATTGTGGAAGAGCGTGAAATTTGATTTTTTTAAATTTGTGCATCAAACCGGAAACGTCGTTCAAGTAATTACGAAATCGTTCGAATTATCGTTTTAGGATAAAATTGCTATTTACACTATCGGTGAGTGAAAATTCAATCCCTTGCCATGACACTTGAATTTCAAAAACCATGACACAAATTTCTTATCGATTTTGTCTTTGGATCCTAGAAAAAAAATAGTTTTATTGTCCTGACCAAATATTGAGCTCTGCTCAAGAAAAAACCCAATTTCGTTGCATTCCAACGATGTGAACTTTGACATCGTCGTTATATTCATTTGAAGAAATCCACATTCAGGAGGGTCTGTGGAATCTGAAAATATACGAATTAATTAGAATCTCCCATGCAGTGACTCTGCTCAGTCCGTTTTTATATTCTCATTATTTCTAAAGTAATTACAGTCCCCTCTAACAATTGTATTTTCGAGCCAATCTGCTGGCTCGATTAAAGTAAATAATCCATTCGTTAAAACGACGTTAATTATTTATAATTACGAGCCCAGCACAAGCGCTAATTCATTAGTTTGAAGCTTTGAAATGAAATTTAATGAATCTGCCATGGAATAATCGCTTTCTATGGATTTTTCGTTCAACTTTTCTTGAATATCGATAGAAAAAAAAATCTGGAAAGTTTTTCATGCCAGAATTGACTAGTAATAAGTGAAATTTTTTTTTTCGTAATGCTGCCAAGTGCATTCATTAATTTTGACTAGTTTATCTGCTCGAACCCAACAAAATTATAAAAGTCCAAATACCTTCGTCATTGCACGTTCGAAGCTGCTGTTTTGCGTCGTATTCGTTCAGCATAGAAAGAGTATTCGGACCTCCCCATTGCGTAATCTCCGCCTCAATTGCGTTATAAATCGATGAATAGCTTTCCTTAGTCGAGCTCAACGAAGTTTGTCAAATGCAATTTTCGCGAGACAAGTCCCTCGGCAAGAATAGAAACCGTTCGATAATTCAGTTCCTCAGTCGTCTCAGTGCATAAGTGAGCAAATTTCATAGCGAAGAAAAACCTCGTGAAATTGTCTTTAAAAATAATCCTGGAAAATGTGACAAACGGAGTCGAAATTTGTTTTTTTTTTTTTTCCTTTAGAGCGACTCGCCGGTTTATCAGAGTCTCAGAGTTTCTAAATTACTTCGAATACGCTTTGACACATTTTTTCGCCTCGAATAATCGACAATGAGATTCGATAAATAAAAAATAAAATAAATAAATAAAAAACGAGCGAAAATTATTAGTGGAAAAAAACGTTAACGTGCCATCGCATCGAATCGCTTGTCTGAACCTCGAAACACAAGAATTATGCAAAGACATGTGTTTATTTTTCGTTTTCGATGAAAAAAGGAAAAATGTGTTGGAAAAATAAATGGATTGCTGTGCACAATGAAGGAGTGTGGAAAGCCCGGCAAGCAGAGAGAAGAATAATCAGCCAATGGAAGTGATAAATGACACACGTTAACTGCAAACAGCACTAAACTAAATTGTTCGACTGACCCTAGGAATAAATAACGGCCCACAGTCGAGAGACGATTCAGCGACGACGTATTGGCCCTTTCACGCTAAATGCACGAATCTATTCGGCAAACTCTTTTTATTCAACTTTTCGAAAATAACTCTTCGAGTACACACTCGGTCATTTTGACCCGAATAATTTTTTTGTCACCAATTGTTTGGCATTTAATGGCAACGAATCTTTTGCCTTTTAATTTTTCTTTTTGTCAAAAAATAAATTTAATCAATAACAATTGAATATTGAAAATTGAATAATTTGAAATTTATTTAATTAAATAAAATAGGAATAATTTTCTACACACAAAAATGCATATTTATCGGAATACAAACCATTTGAAAAAGGCCTCGGGTCAGATTGACCCAATATGCACTTGTAAAACTTTTTTTTAAACTTTTGTACAATCTTATGGAACGATCAGGATTGCGTAAAAAATTTACGCTGGAATAACGAATACGTCTCGCTTTTACGAAAAGTTGGCACGCACGTGCGAACTTTTCGAAAAATGCTCGAAAATATTTCGAGCATTTCGCGCTACTATTCGCAAAAGGAAATCATAATGACAAATATTTATCGAAACGACCTTCGGGCTTTCTTTGAGTGGACGCGTAACCGAAGATAACAACAGATCGCGTCTGGTCAAACGTTTCTTTATAAATTTTGCACAAGCTCGAAAAAAACGTGACGACCCACGAGCAGGTTAAGGAGGTTGGCTGCACACGACAATATGATAAGAATTTAATAAAATTTGGTGATAACATTCTTTAGCATCAAATACGATGACACAATTTTTTTCCGATTTTTCGTCTACATAGTTTTCGAATAATTGGAGTTTACAAAATGAATGAATCCTATGCTTATGCGTGTAAACTCTAGTGTTGAATTTCTCGAAAACTATGTAGAAAAAAAATCTTAAAAAATTTGTATATTCATATTTAATACTAAAGAATATACTCACCAAATTTCATTAATTTCATTTCAAATTTTCCTATGCTTTTAACATGGCAACATTATTGTGCGTAGCCAACCTTCGTAATTCAGTCGCATCGAACGTCCTATAGGGATCACTCGAAGAAGGAGAACTCCGTGTACTACAGAACTGCTGTCAGACGAACGTGCAGTTGGCGCGATAGTGGCAAGTAGTCGAGAGTTCTCCTTGTGAGGGTCTTTCGCGCACAAACTCAACGAGGAATCGAATTTTTCACGGCCGAAAAATAAAGCGCTGTTGACTACGGGGACTGGGATCGCTACTTCAGAAAACCTCGGAACGTACGACGCGTCGGGGCTTCTGCTGGGGTGTTGTTTATTGCCAGTCAGTTCGCACGGTGAGTTTTCGTAAACACCAAAAATTTGCATTTTTACTTCGTAGCACATTTCTTCGTGGATTCTAATGAAAAGTGAACAAAAATTTTGATACCGATCTTGAGAAGAAACAAAGGAAAACGGTGTGATGCAGGGATTTTCATTTTACGTTTATTTTTAAAGGAACTATAAACATCGATGTCGACCAACGATCTCAACTTCATTTCGCGCGCGTGTGTGTGTGGAGAAAAAAAATAAAAAGTGAAAAGAAACGATGAAACACTGGGCGTTTAATAAATAAATAATAATATTGAATGGTAACGTGCGTCAACGTAAAATCTCGTGTCGAAAAAACGAGACGAAATGGCATTGAAGTTCGCAACGTTGGGGTCCAAGGAAAAATGTCTTTTTCAATTTGAAAAACGATGCAAGTTTTCGTACAGATTTTGTCGTTGGTTCCTAAAAAAAATATCGTTTTATTGTCCAGACCAAATGTTGAATAAGAATCGTGAGTCTGTTCAAGAAAAAACAGAATTTCGTTGCTTTCCAACGATGCAAACTTCAATATTCTTCGTCGAAGTAAATCATAAAAATTATTGCTTCGTGAATACGAAATATATTTTCTATAAGTTTTCGTTAGTGTTCGAAGGAAAATGAAAATAAAGCATTTTTAAGGTTTTACTATCGAGAAACGACTTGGGGTTCTTTCAAAATTTTGCATAAACGTTCTCGGCACCAAAACTAACAGTTTTCTCCTACGAAGAAAAATTTTCTGACGTTTAGAATTTGAGATATTTAATTTCCAATTTTTTATTTTTCCCATC
Organism: Hyposoter dolosus; assembly: GCA_963921915.1. Classification (NCBI taxonomy): domain Eukaryota; kingdom Metazoa; phylum Arthropoda; class Insecta; order Hymenoptera; family Ichneumonidae; genus Hyposoter; species Hyposoter dolosus. The sequence continues at coordinate 2,400,099 of OY998140.1, forward strand.
TAAACGCATGGAAATTGAAATCACGTTTAATTTAAAAGTTGCAAGGAAAAAACAAAAGAAACGCGATTTTAATTTACACGCGTTTATATGGGAAAAATAAAAAATTGGAAATGAAATATCTCAAATTCTAAACGTCAGAAAATTTTTCTTCGCAGGAGAAAACTGTTAGTTTTGGTGCCAAGAACGTTGATACTGAATTTTGAAAGAACCCTAAATAAAGTCGTTTCGTGATAGTAATACGTTAATCGTTGGGTCCGGATTTCGTTACTTTGGACACGAGTTTCGAAAAGTTATTGAGATTTCGCTGTTTCGCTGTTTGATATTTTTCGCGTAATTTCGTCGTGTGTCTCGTTTTTAACACTTGATCTGTAAACCTGGCTCATTCGTGTCCGGACAAATACGATAGATCGGTCCAATTATTGGATCAAATATGGACGAAAAAATGAATTTTTCTACATTTTTATGATTGGAATTCCAAAAGTTGAAGATTACGAACAGTAGCCTCGATATTTTTGGAATGTAATAACAGGCTGAAAGAACGGTGTGTCCAGATTTACAGACGGAAGGTGCGGAAAGAAGGTTTACGGACCAAATGTGAAGCTTTTAACGTGAATCCATTGCTTTGTTATTGCAAAAAGCATCATTGAGGCTGAGTAATGTTTGAATTGACTCAGCACAGACGATGAATAATTAACTTGAATAATACACGAATGAGAGAAAAAATGTTTGCCCTCGAAAGCAAGCTCACAATGGTTCGTAAACAAAGGAACCGTTAATTCAACGATTTTCGATTCTCCTTTTTCCAATCGAAACAACGCAACGACGATGATGATTGAAAAAAAATGAAAATTGCTTTTATAGATCGAGAATAATCCCCGAAAATGTTTCTTCACTCAAGCTCAGGGCCTAATGGTCCGATAGAATACAGAATTTTGAGCAAGGACAGGGTCGAGGAGGCTTTGAACGTGCAGCAGGAATCGATGAAACAGGAAAATGTCGCTATCGGGGTTGGGGTTTACGAGGAAGACGGTGCAGCTGAAGCAATCGAGATTTTATTCAGGGAAGTAATCAAGGACGATTGTAGCATAATAGCGATCGATGTCAATAGTGGAAAAGTCATTGGTGCGTCCTTCAACAAGCTTCACGTGAGTTATCCAAAAAATAAACGAAAATAAATACCGTCTATATCCAAGATTTTAGTAATATTTTTTCAAGACAAAAAAAAATTGCAATCACTTTCAATCATAATTACAAGATTAATTAAAGTTCATAGAAATTTTTAAAAACACAAAATTCTTATTATTCTATTTATTTTTGTATTCCCCACTTACGCAATCTCTTTTAATTATAATTATAAAATTAATTATGATTATTGAATTAATAAAATAATAATAAACAATAAAATAATAAACAATAGAATTGAATTGAATTCAAGTTTTTACCGGGCGCTTAGTCCTAATGGACCTAATCGAATAAAAATAAAAACAATTAAAAAAAGATTAATTAAGTTTAATTATAATTGATTAATTATTATAGTAATTAATAATTATTAATTATAATTGTTGTTATAATTAATAATTAATAATTACAATTATGATTAGGAGATTTATTATAATTTGGAGAAATTTTTTGAAATGAACAATTTTCATGTTTGTACTAATTTTATTAATTAATCCCGACTTTTTGCAATCTCGAGCTCCATCCACGGAAGAAGATTACGTGCAAAATCTTGGAGTTGTTGAATTATTATCAGATTTAGCTCAGAAAAAAGTGAATCCTCCACTTGTGCATAAGGTTGAGGATTAAGGAAAGAATCAGTACACGACAAAGTCTCGCCTTTCTTATAAGATTATGCCAATAAGTTTATGACTTAATTACGTTTCGTAAAAGCCAGTAAACGATGATTTTGTGTCTTAAGGTTCCTCTGGCAAATGACGAGGTCGATCCTCTCCTGGAGGTTGTAAAGAATCGCTTGAAACCTCGTGCCAGTCTGGCTCTCGTTAATTTCCTCGATGACGTAAGTGATATTACAGCATTTGTCTAGTTAATGAACTACTTGCTATGATTCTCGAGCCAAGTGCTTTGTCACGACCATTCTCTATTGTTCAACTGGAACATTTTCCAACTCGTATGATTTGCACTGTTTGAAAAAAAAAAAAAAAAAAAAAAAAACAGGGAAATATTCGAGACTCAGTTTTTCAGCTGAACGTAAAAGGTGAAAAAAATGAGATTCAAATGAAAATATCGAGGCTGTGACGATGTCAGAGTCTCACAATTTATTACTGACTATTTGTTATCGTTAAAGGTTGAAAAACTTTGATACACATGGAAAAATAAATAATTGACGATATTAAACGAGCCTCGGATGTTCAAATTGCATTTAAACTGTCGATTGCCAAGAGTCGTTCGTGTTTATTTGTTTTGTTTTACAAATGGTATTTTTTGGGTTATTTGTCAACTGATAACGTGGCCAATTTTGTGTTCAAGGTCGAGTCGAGAGTCGATATGTTCGAGAGATACGCTACGAATGCTGCAATGGAAATTTTTTACGTTGGAATTATACCGGGTTATCGGGGATACAAAATCGGCCATAGATTGGTCGAAAATTCGATGAAATTGGCCAAGAGCTTCGTTAAATACGACCAACAACGTCATGCTCGTAAAATCGAACCTGGCGTCGCTTTCGGAGTGTTCACCTCAAACTACAGTCAAAATATAGCCTCGAAGCTTAATTTCGAGTGGTTGGTCATCGCCAGATACGAGGACTACGAGTGCAACGGTATCAAAATGTCCATGAGGATTGGTAAGGAGCACGAAACTGCAAAACTTGGTGCTCTCAAATTATAAACCCTCCGAAAACAAATTTTCACGTTTCTCGCTGTTTATTCATTCCAGTTTGTTTATTTCGTCATTTTCGCGACGATAATTCTTTATTTTTTCATTAAAATTCATTTAACGAGGTTGGTTACACACGACAATATGATAAGAATTTAATAAAATTTGGTGAGAACATTCCTTAACATCAAATGCGATGACACAATTTTTTTCAAATTTTTCGTCTACATAGTTGTCGAATAATTAGAGTTTACAATATGCAAAATATATACATATATATATCTGAATCCTATGCTCATGCATGTAAATTCTAGTGTTCAATAACTCGAAAACTATGTAGAAGAAAAATCATAAAAAATTTGTACATTCAAATTTAATGCTAAAGAATATACTCATCAAATTTCATGAAATTCTAATCATTTCGAATTTTCCTATGCTTTTAATATGGCAACATTGTTGTGTGTAGCCAACCTCCTTAAAACTGTGAACCAAAACGAAAGTTGCGTAAGAATTAAGGAAAAAGTCGTTTAGAGGGTGAAAAAAGTATTAGGGACTTGAAGCAACGATTTTTCTCCAGAGTATTGTCAAGCGTCTCGATCCAAGTAGAAAGGTTCGCGTTCGAAACACGAAAATTTCAAAATCTTAAAATTTGCATCGTTGGAATGCAACGAAATTCCTTTTTTTCTTGAGCAGATCTCAAGATTCTTATTCAATATTTGGTCAGGACAGTAAAACGATATTTTTTTAGGATCCATGCAACGACAAAATCGGTAGGAAAATTGTTCTGGTTTTTTTTTAAATTGAACAAACAATTAATAGAAAAACGCATTTTCAGTGTCATGAAATTTCCACAATTTCTTCTTGAATTTCTCTCCATAGAGAAAAAGTGTCCAAAATCGCAATATTTTTTGTTTTCCTGCGTTCGAACCCTTAACAACGGATTTGTAAATGAAAAACGAACGATTGTCTCGATTAATTGGAGCGAGAATGAAACACTTGGTTAATTTTGTACTCCGGATGAGTCTTTGTGTATTTTTTTAACGTGTGTTATGGAAATCGTATTAATTGGAAGAAAAATAAAGAAATTAATGTGTTGAAGACAATTTGAAATTTTTATATATTTCGAATTATTCGTCTCGTACAAATGCAGCAATGAAGAAATATACTCGTATGATACATTTACAAATACACTGAGAATTTATTAAATTGAAAGAAAACATATCGATACACATCGATTTCCAACGAATCGCCAATCGAATATTGATCCGAAGGAAATGCAATGAGATCGCATCGTTGGAATGCAACGAAAACTCATTATTTTTAAGAGCATAAGACAAAATTTTCGAAAATTCGAAAATTGAATTTACTTGAAAAATTGTAACGAGTTGTTTGATTATTAAAATAATGAATAAAAATATATTTTCGATTGCATTCCAACTGAGGAAACTCGAGTGTCATTTAAAACAATGATTGATTGGCCAGAAAGACGTTTGGTGAAAATGACGAGTACAAATACGTGAGGTCGAAGGATTCTACACACGTGCTTTGAGCTTATTTATTCTTCAGCGAATATAATTAATTGGTAATTGAACGGATTTCCATTTGTCCATATTGTTATCACACGATCGCAACGTCCATCTAGACTAATTAATTCTAATAGCCAGCTACGACGTTAATATTTAGCCAACAATCGTACACTCCATGAAATTAGTTCGCTGTCATTATCTAAGCACACATGTAAATACTTTGTTTGGATAAGTAACGAACAACGAACCATTATTTGTTTCTATATTATTCGCATTTTTTGTTTTCACCTCCAAAATCTTTTCTTTTCTTTCTCTCACTTATTTATTATTTACCAACAGTTTAACAATTATTTCGAATGATTTAAAAATCAACGACGTATTTCCTTCCTTTAATTTCTCTGCTCAAGCCACTTTTGCAGGACCGAAAGGATTTTTCAATCACCGCCAAACAAATTGACTCCGTGATTATATCAACAAATACATTTCATTGGATCGGATTTTCGATTAGTTTAGAGATTTTACGGTATATTATTTATTATTACAGTAACATTCAGTGACACATCAATAATGCCCTCATCCCTTCGTCTTGTCGATTCCCAAATTATTTTTATTGTAGTTTTTCTTTTCCTTATTTTCTTTTTTCTTTTGTTTTTTAATTAAGGATATTTACCATATACAATTTCGTCTAAAATTGGGCTTTTGTAAAAATTCATAGAAAGTTGCGACCTCTCATTATTATTTTAATGTAGAAAAGCTTCGTGCTCGGTTCGAAATATTGTGAGGACACTGAGACAGTTATTAGATTAGCTCGGACAGTCTTTTCAATTTTGCAAAAAAAAATGTCGGCTCTAAAAATCGATCCTACGTAAAAAATTGAGTGTTTGAATTTTTTTTATAGTCTCGCACTATTTTCTTTATGAATGACTTTGTTCTTTGTTTTTTTTTTTTCAATTTTTTTGCTTTCGTACGAGGTGGCCATAAGGGAAACGAAATTTTTCGTTCGGAATGTGAATTTTGAGTCTGGCTGTGTATATGGTAATGATCCTTAAGATCAACACGGAAATATTGAGCTCGTTGGAGATCCCAGTGTTGGGGATTGATCGATGCGCACTTTTGTATATAAATTTATATTTATCGTAGAATGGAAATTTTGTTCAACGATGGAAAATAATTTACTAACGAGTTGAATCTCGTTATGGATTCAGAGTCCAATTGAGCAGGTTCGTTCTTTCAGCATTTGTATCTTTATTAACTCTAATTATCACTAGGCTCGTTAATTATGTTAACCCTCCGTAGACACACTACGATTAGAGGCCCTCCCTAGACACACATGGGTCTGGGATGCCCTACCGTTTTTACTGTGTTTGGAGTCGTTTAAAAAATCTGAAAAAATTCAGGAAATTAGTTTTTGTTCTATAGAAATAGAGCTTGCAATGGGTGATGGATAAAAATTCTTTTTTATCATTTTTATTTAATGATAATCGATACGAAAAACGAGAAATTTTATCCATTCGTTGAATGGGCCCTCCAGACCCATGTGTGTCTACTAAGGGTATTTACAGCACCTCATCGGTTTATACTTTGGGCTTAAGGGCGTGGTACAGAGGGCTCTATGTGTGGATTTTTTTTTTAACGATCATAGAGAAGCCTCGCGACACTTTAACGATCGAGAAATATATATTTATACATATATTTTTTTTTCTTCATTTTGTTAACGTCAATTCGTGTGACGTGTCGGTTAATCCTCATGATTCCATCAAATTGACACAAGATTATTGTTTAACTCTACTTTTACTTTCCACCAATAGCGCTTTTTCGTTCGCGATGGCAGAGGCGATAATGTATTAGGAACGAGAGCAGAAATCACGATCGAGACGAAACATTTCTTCCTGTAGCAAGTGTTGTTTTTATGATTATCATTTCGAGCCTGCTGTTTTATTTCGAGGAATTATAAAAAATATAAACTTTTTTGGCTCGCTAAGAGGCGGATGAAGATCAAGTATCCAAAGGATTCGGTAGTTGAGAATTCTCAAAGAAACTATATCGACAAAATGAAAAGTTATTTTTCGAAAAAAAATTCGTATCGATGCTACAGTAACTTTCCAAAATTTATTCCAAAGTGCCATGAACCGATAAACCAAAAAAAGTAACGTACGAATTTAGAGTTTGTCAAAAAATTCAAAGCTGATTTTTTTTACTGAGTAAAAACGAAAATATTTTCAAAGAGACTCTGAAAAAAGTTGGAAAATTTTGTTCAATGTCTCGTGAAGTTTTTGAATTATTTTTACGTGTCAGGTTCAGTCGATTGTTTTTGTACGATCAAAATGTGCATTGCGTTCCTAGTTGAGTGGGCGAATAAAAAATATAATCTCAAGTCTATCGACCGGACATTTTCTTTCGTGTATGTTTTTACGTTTTTTTCTTCTACTCCACTTTGGACGTTAATGAGTCATTTATTTATTATCATACCTATTGTAACAGCGTCATCGCCACGATCGTCAGGTTCGCACATTCTCTCTCTCTCTTTCTCTCTCTCGCGTGTTTATTTCCATCGCCGCTATCTCGTTCGTGGACATTTCTCACGGATTTTAATCCATAAACATTATTTTTCTGCGATCCTCTCGTTAATTTTACTTTTTTTTTTTTTTTTTTTTTTCTATCAATACACTCGTCGTTATAAAAAATGTGGACGTATGACTCGTCGATGGAATACATGGTAAACGTAACACATATATCCAACGTGTAATATTTCTCTTTGATGCTCTCTCAGTTACTTTGTTAATTAATCCCTAAATTACTATGAGATCGAATTTGCACGTAATTAACACTTGCGGGCTCAATCGTTCAGTTGTTGACTCAGGCGAGCCCATCAACTGCTTTGAATTGCATTTCGCTCGAGTTTTCTCTCCAATCCAGCATGAAATTCAAATTTCGTTGCTTGACAAACTCCAATCAACAAATTGCCATCAGCTCACACTCGCTAAATGAGTCTGTACTGAAAAAAACGTTCTCGTCTCGCAAAACCTTTCGATTTGTTTGACACACGATTCCAAGTGGACCGAGGCAACTGCACGATGCAAGGAAAAGCCTTTAAGGACGTTGTACGGCGATGGTCAAATCTAAATTTTTGTTTTCAGTTTTTTTTACATACAAAATGGTTTGCGAGCTCGAGTTCATTTTAAAAAAATGTTAAAAATCGACTAAAGAACAACATACTCTAAATCCAAGATTGTCCGAGGTAATCTGTATTTATTATATAATAAACAAAATTTCGAAAAAATTTTACGAGCGATTTTTTTGGAAAATTAAATAAAGCTTCTTCGATGTGGCATAAAAGTGTATGCAAAGTTTTAAGGGGCTTCACCATTTAGAAATCGAAATATTTTATGTTGAAAATTGCAACTTTTAACACACGCTCTTTTATGAGAAACTACTGAAAATTGTGATTTTTATAAATAAATATCTCGACTTTTTCATGGTAAAACATCGCAAAATTGCGCGAGTCGTTAGATATTACCGTTTTCGTTTGCATGGTGAAAATTTGAAGGAATTCTATCGATAGAAAATTTAAAGACAAAATTTTATTTAAAAGACAAAATTTAAAGACAAAATCGGTACGCAAATTGTTCGAGATTTTCGAAAATGAACAAATAATTACTTGAAAACGTTGCGAACTTTTTTTTTTACGAAAAAATTTTACGATCGATTTTTTTGAAAAACTAAATACAGCTTCGTCGATTTTACATAAAAGTGTATGCAAAGTTTTAAGGGGCTTCACCATTTAGAAATCGAAATATCTAATGTTGAAAATTGCAACTTTTAACACACGCTCTTATGAGAAACTAATGAAAATAGTGATTTTTATAAATAAATATCTCGACTATGCTCTTTGTGTGGTGGAAATTTGCAGCATACAACGTCTTTGAGGGACCAGGATAAAAAATCGTTCGTAAAGATTATCGGAATGAAAAAAAAAAAAAATGCAATTTGGATCGATTTTAATTTTTGAACTTTCATCACGATCGTCACGCAGTTTCAAAAAAACCGGGAGACGACAATAAAAAATGGAAAAACTAATGTGTCAAAAAAAAAATTAACGATTGCCTTGATTCACTTGGAAACTTGGATCGTCGTTCGCTCACTGGCGGACACGATTTTATAATTTGGCACAAAACAGCCCGCAAGTATGCATCTTTGCATCGAATCCTTTTCAAGATGCGAGTTTTGAGTGTGGCAATGCCGCGAGATATCGATACCCGGTACACACATCGCTATACTAATGCATTAACATATAGAAATTTTTTGACACATCGATGCAAAAACACTTGCAATCATTAACGTATTACTATCACAAAACGACTTTATTTAAGATTCTTTCAAAATTTTGCATAAACGTTCTTGGCACCAAAACTAACAGTTTTCTCCTCTGAAGAAAATTTTTCTGCCGTTTAGAATTTGAGATATTTAATTTTCAATTTTTTTATTTTTCCCATCTAAACGCGTGTAAATTGAAATCGCGTTTTTTTTGTTTTTTTTTTCTTGCAACTTTTTAACGAAACGTGATTTCAATTTCCATGCGTTTAGATGGAAAAAATAAAAGATTGGAAATGAAATATTTCAAATTCTATAAACGTCAGAAAATTTTTCTTCATAGGAAAAAACTGTTAGTTTTGGTGCCAAGAACGTTTATACTAAATTTTGAAAGAACCCTAAATAAAGTCATTTCGTGATAGGGCGATAAAAAATAGTTTACATCAAAATATACAAATAAGGAGCAACTATAATTGACCTAATTGTCTAGACACTGAATTCGAGCTTTCAAAAACGTCTAAAATATTTTTCATCTACTATGGTAAAAGGCGTTCTTCGTCGACGAGGGAACAACAACAATTGTTAATTAACGTCGATAAAGAAAGAGCAGCTACTGCAAAATCCCTGACGAGAAAAAATCGAATGTCTACACGCATTTTAAACGAAGGAATCATGTGAATTGTTTTTTTTTTTTTCACTTTGAAACGCATAACTGGGCTCCGAACGCAGCCCACGCTTTTCTTGATCATAAAACGGACTCTATGCTGATAAACGGAATTTCTCATGCACGATTTTCCTCGTTTTTTAACAAGAAAGAGAATGACACCTGACAAGTTTGATTTCATGCACATTTAGTTGATGAAAAATCGATTTAAAGACTGAGAACCAGAAAATAAATCAGCGAAAAGTTTATTTTTAGAGTCGACGTGGAGCTTTGACGTTCGGAGCCTAGTCACGAGTTGTAGGATTGCAATCCCGAGCTTACGATGACACTTATGATTTTCTCGAATCTCCCTCTGACTCGTCGTTGAATTACAACAATTAATACCGGAGTCTGCTTTGGCATATTTGTTCGCTTAGGAATAATGTTACAAATACCATTAATTCATACGCCTAGTTGGGCTCTAGGGACCTCTTTGGACGAGCAGTTGTGAAAAATGAAAAGAAACGTACGGAACGAGAATAATTGATGCCATTCAATTGGAAGCTTCTTCCTTTTCATTTGTCCAGCATCTTTGGAATCTATCGCTTACATTTCGTCTATTCGAAGCTGTTTTTCAACTAAAAATCAAAAGTTTTGTCACACCGGAGACAAAAATGAAAAAAACGTTGAAAATTTGACACGATCCGCCGAAAAATCTTGTCTATAAAACTACTTTCGCTCACAACGCCCTATGACCAACATTATCTATTACAGTAGTCTTGTTTTTTCTTTTTTTTTTTTTTCTTTTTCTTTCTAATTAGTATTTATTGGTAGTATTTACCTGGCACTCGCTGCTGCTGCATTATTTTGACAACCATCGGAAATATAAAATGTATTTTCAATTGCGTTATCAAAATAAAATATAAACTGGCAATAACTGCAATGTACGTTTACTTTGGCAATATTACAAGTTATAAAACAAGTGACTTTGTGCGCCAATGTCTTTCCTTTTTTTTTGCTTTTTTATCTGAAGTTTTTTTTACTTCTTTTCGTTACGAATTGTTATTTTTTTTGTTGTTTGCAACGAATTGCGTTAATTAGCTTTCGGTTTTCGACTGAGTTTCTTTCTGCGTTAACGTCTAATTACACTTATCCTATAGTTGATCGATTTGACGCTCCACTCAACAAGATTCGCGTACCTTTTTCACCAGACTCTCGCTTCGGAAGATTCATCTTTGACACGTGTCTCTGTTGATATCGGGCGGTGGCACGTTCTGGTAAGACGGTTGGGTGTCTCGAAAGTGCGACCTTATCAAAAGACCCAAACCCAACAGAACCACCGGCAGACCGAGCAACGCGCATATCAGCTCACCTGTCACTCCCGGTGACCAGGAAATCGTGCCTGCAACGTTAGCATACATGCTCGTGAACTCTGGATTGCCTACTGTACGCACTTGGGTCTGAATGACCCGGAAACTGACTTTAATTGTTTTTAGACACAAATTTTATAAATGGTAAATTTTGAAATGATCATTTTCTTGAATAATAATTTTTCAAAATAATATTTTTTTTTTAAATAATAAATTTGCAAGATAATAATTTTTTTTTCAATAATAATTGCAATTATAATTCAAAAAATAATTTTTTCTTTTCTAATAAACTTGAAAGATGATAATTTTTTAAACTAAATTTTATTTTAAATAATAATTTTTCAATTTTTTTTTTTTTGAAAAATAATTGCAATTATAATTTAAAAAAAAATAATATTTATTAATTTTTCAAAACCTTTTTGAATTAATTATGGATTAGGAATTCGAATTTTTTCGATTAAATCGCGATTTGGCATTATTTATACAAAAAATTTCCTCCGTATAGTCCCAATCGCTTTTGATCGTGATTTTTGTAACTAATTACAGGAAGAAATATTTTGAAAAAGTTGAATCGAAGTTTAATGGTAAAAATCGCAATCATACTGACCTCCGTTAGATCCAACGTCCATTTTGTAAAGACTCCACCAAATACCGGAGAGTGGCAACGAGACGGTAGTTGCGGCAACGGTGAAAACTGCGCTTTCGCACATGGATAGAAAATTCACCATCGATATGACGAACAGCACATACGAGAAGAGAAAAATCCATCCGTGACTGGGAATATTCGAACACGCGTTGTCACCCCGCAAATGACAAATCAGTCCGCGCTGTATGGTCTCGAAGAGTTCTTTCGGTGGCAGACCCTGAAACAACCATTCCAAATCCATAAAGTTCGTAGAAAGAATTATTCAATCAATATTTTAATAATTATTTAAAATTGAATGAATTATTAATAATTATGAAATTAATAGATATTAATATTTGTTGCATAAATATTAAATATTAAAACAATTATTATTAATAAATATTAATAATTAAAATAACTAATGAATTATTTTATTTGATTTGATATATTTAATTAATTAATAATTAATTATTAAAATAATTATAATTAATAATGAATTTAATAATTCACAATAAACTTGACAATTATTAGTAATTATTAGTTTATTTAATTTTTAATAGTTATTGAATAAAAAACAATCAATAATCATTGAAGAAATAATAATTGATTATTAATAAGAATGAATAATTATAAAAAAATAAAAATGTTATCCTCACCCTCCCAATTCCTGGCAAAGTGTCGATCCAAGTGAAAGCAATAATCGCTACGAAGGAGACCGCGTGAATATAAAAAACGGTTTGGATTACCGGTGGTTTTGGAAAGTTTTTTGGTTTTATCGTTGGATCGGGATCGGTAACGTGCAACAAACGTCCACCCTCTTCCTCGGAACCACGGCGTCGGATATCACGTGACGAAACGAGCCGCGAAACCGTGTACAAAAATGAATTCTGCTGAGTCGTTAAAAGTTGGCAAACGTTTTGTTGCTGCAAATAAAACAAATGAAAACGATTAAACGAAGATTTGAGAAAAATAGGAAAGACGTTTTTCACGAATTATAATCTTGATGCTGATCTTACTCCCGTGGTGAAATGCCGCTCGAGCATCGTGAAAAACATGGCAAAAACAGCGAGCGATCCGACGTAGACAAATGTCCAAACTGCTCGTATCCCCCAGGAACCACGCATCGTCACCGAATGAGCTGAAACATCTCGACCTCGGCAACGAAACTCGTCGCAAAGCCCGTAATCGACGCTTATAAATAATCCCACGATTATCGTCGTACTCGAAAAAATCCGTTGCAGACTCATCACTGAAAAAATCATGAAAAAGTTCATCGTCTCACGCGCGCAAATATAAACGAGAAAATCTCGCAAAAATTAATGTTTCACATTTTTAATCATTTTTTTTCTCATCAAATATCAAGCAATGTGCGAAAAAGACCCAACGAAATCCACTGCTCCGGTTCACGGGTCGAGAGTCAAACTCTCAACGCGATCGTCCACAAATATATCCAACGATTAAAAATCCAATAAATCGCGGCGTACTCACTTTTTCTGCAAAAGAAGAAATAGTAGACGAGTGAAAAAACGAGAGTTATCCCTTTAATGGGATCTTGGAGATGGCACAAAACTCTTTCTTCATCCAATGATAATGTGCCCAGGATACCAGCAAGGGCATATATTCCGCTCATTTTGAGTAAACTGGATCGGGATATTTTCACTTTCATGCTGTTGGGTATCAAAGGTGGCGGTGGAGAGATTTTCTCCACCACGAAGTACGCCAGTCCGAGGATGCAAGCTGCCGAAAAAGAGATGAAAACGAGTCCTGCGAAAAATAAATGAAAATTAAACTTAAGCAGGATCGGCGTCGCAAATCGCAAAAATATACTCGCCGAGTGACGTTGTCTTTCAACATCAATTACTGGCAAAATTAATATTTTTATAAAATAGATTGTTATTAAGCGAGAAAAAAATTGAAAAAACGACCCCGAAGTATTGGAAAGTTTCATTTTATCAACAACTGTGCCACGACATTAATAACTCGCAGAAAAAAAATTGAAAAAAAGCAAGAAAAAAAACGCCTAGAATTGAAAAAAATTGTCAATATCTCTCGAATATTATTTTCTTCACACATTCTCATTCAACGAGAAAAAAAAACGAATAATTGTTGAAAAAAAAACGACCCCGAAGTATTGAAAAGTTTTTTTTTATCAACCACTGTGCCAAGACTCTCGCGTAAAAAACGAGGAAACTAACGACAAGAAAAAAACGCCTGGAATTAAAAAATAATCGTCAATTTCTCTCAATTATTATTTTCTTCACACATTCTCATTGAACGAGAAAAAAATTAAATGATTGTTGAATAAAAACAACTCCGAAGTAATGAAAAGTTTTATTTTATCAACCACTTTGCCAAGACAATAATATCTCGCGTAAAAAATTTGGAGAAACGAGAAAAAAAATGGATAGAAATTGAAAAATGGTCAATTTTGTCTTAAAATACAATCCCCACGAGTTCCAAACGAGAACACGTATTTTTGCGATATTGCACATTGAAATTACGTGAGATTGACGTGCTTCCAGAATATTACGAGCCCGAGCCCTTTGAATCGTCAATTGTGTGTCAAAACCTCAACTCTCAACATCTGCATGCACGTAGAGAGAAACGTAGGGCTTTAAGGGGTTGATTGATGAAACGAACCGGCGTAGGCGTTGGAAACCTCCGTGACGCTCTCGAGATAAAGAGGGTAACTGATAATCGCTATGGTGACAGAAATGACGAGAGCAATGAGAGTCGCGAGAAAGCTGAACTTTTGCCATCCTGGTTGATCGGTGTCGAAGAGCTTATCGGTTGACTGATAAGCGGCGTATGGTGAATCCTCCGTGTCTGTATATTCTTCGATCTCAACGTCACTTCCGGTGCAGCGAAGTTCTTCTTGATCGTCTTCGTCCATCATCGTCGAAACGCAACTCGTCAGGCCTGCCACTTTTCTTTATTATGGATTTTCTCCTCGGAAGCGAAATGTTCTTGAAATGACAAAAAAATCGAATTATCAATTATGATGGCCCATGGACATTTGATTAAACTGGAAGAAACGGAAATTATTCATCCTTATTTCAAAGAATATCGAAAACGATCAAATTTCTTGGTAATTTCGAGAAATACGGTCAGAGATGATCCGCGCAATCGGAGCCTCGTCACATCACTTTGTGCACAGTTATGCATCACGGAGATAAATTTTTACGGATCTTGAAGCAGGAATTTCCATTTGAAGCTGCTCGTCTTCGCAGCAGCAAATTTTTTCCCTATTTTCTTCCTGCAAGGACAGACGATCTTTACCCTGTAATTCGTACGAAGAGCTTTACAAAGAAATGTTCACGTTCCAACCGTTCAGAGTCTTGTTCCAAAGAATACGAGACTCCGAGTGCCATTTCTTCTATCGGAGTAACACGAGCATTACGAGAAACTGAAATTACTGCCTGCGTACCTTTTATCGTCATTCCACGACACGGGGCAAAGAGTTTATTGAGTCGACCGAATGGAACGTGGAAAAAGATCGAGCGTTATATTCGGTCGAACCAATTATGGTTTCTAACAAATTAAATGTGTTTCGCGACTGGACAAAATACGAGGCAACAAAATTCATTCGCTTCATAAAATTCTCTAGATTTTTTTTCGTTCTAATAAAATCAATGATTTTCTTGAATGAACGAAACACTATTTTCCTTAACCAGTAGACCCACATGGGTCTGGGGTGTCCAGGCCATTCAGTGCGAATAGCGTGAATTTTTATGGCGACAGTCAAATATAAATTTTTGTCTTCAATTTTTCTTACATACAAAATGGTTTGCGAGCCTGAGTTCATTAAGAAAAGTTGTTACGATTTGACTAAAGAACAACATACTCTAAATCCAAGATTGTCCGAGGAAATTTGTATTTGTTATATAATAAACAAAATTTCGAAAAAATTTTACGGACGATTTTTTTGAAAAACTAAATAAAGCTTCTTCGATGTTACATAAAAGTGTATGCAAAGTTTTAAGAGGTTTCACCATTCAGAGATCGAAATATTTAATGTTGAAAATGGCAACATTCAACACGCGCTCTTGTGAGAAACTACTGAAAATTGTGATTTTTATAAATAAATATCTCGATTTCTACATGGTGAAACCTCTTAAAATTGCGCGAGGAATTAGATATCATTATTCTCTTTGTGTGATGCAAACTTAAAGAAATTCTATCGATAGAAAATTTTGTAAACAACGTCCTTAAACAAGAATAATAAAAAAGAATTTTTATCCACCACCCAGCGCTGTGTACAGTAAAAAAACTATTTTCCTGAATTTTTTTCCATTTTTTAAACGGGTCCAAGTACAGTAAAAACGATAGAGGACGCCCCAGACCCATGTGTGTCTAGGGAGGTGCGTTAATTGTAGTGTTTCTACGGAGGGTTAAAGGATGAATGATAAAATAAACTTCCATAGTTATTTGCAGTTCCAGTTGCAATTTATTCTCATGTTTTTCATAAAAACGTCGTAAAACTGTCATGGCCGTCTCCAGGTACATAAAGACTTATTTTTATCACGCCATTCGTTACTATAGCTCTCGTTAAAATATGAAGGTATCTTGTAAAATAAAGTGGCCACCAGCCCCAACTATTTTTCTGTAACGTCGATGCATGGAGACGAAATAAAAAAAAAAAAAAAATCTATTTAGATGCAATGAAAATACATGTGAGTGGTTTCCAGAGTACATCGTGGTAGGAGGGTTGTTAGGAAAGCTAGTATTTCCGTGATGACAAGTTATAAATGAGCGGTAAAGGTGAAGTAACGTGAGGGAAGAATGTCATGCTGGGTGCAAGCGAATATATGGGACTTTTGATGGATTGAAACGTTTCTTTATGTTCCAACATTTTTTTCGATCTCTCTGTAGGGTTCCATGCTTGCATGGAGAATCAAGCGATTAATGTCCATTTCCCATTTATTGTCGGGAGAGAAAAATGGCTTATACGCGAGACGTCATTTGTTTAGTTTTCTCCCTGCTGCAAAGATTAGAGATAGCGTCATGTTTTTTTGCCTGTCGCTCAAGATCGTAAAATGGGGTTGAAAATGGCTGCTCCATACATTTATATGCACACGTCCAGGCCTTTTGATCGATTTTAATGGAAATTCCATGATGCGTGTGCATTTTTAAGACCAACAAACAGTCTATCGTCATTAAGCTACATCAAACATTTTTTTCCCACTTTCCTCTTCCGAGCGACACTTCAGCACCCGGAAGACATTTTACGCTCTATTAATTCACCCTTTTTATCGCCTCCTTTTTATCCGGAACTTGCCCCACAGCTTCCAGACCCCATTCTCTAGATTTTCTCGTATTAAATATAAATAACGAATGAATCCTCGTTTCAATGAGTCGTCAGTCATTCCATTGAATTCCATTTGAGCTTATGGTACCCTTAGGACTTGGAACACATTGTCAACAGAAAGTTGCTAAATTTTGCTGTTAAAAATCGACGAGAAACGTCGACCGATTTGTTCTCGAGCTTTGCTCCATTTACCAAATCCTTAGGCTTCAATGATTATTTAAAAAAAAAAACCACAAAATGTTGTGAATTTTTTTTTTTTTTTGGTAAAATCATGTGGGCTCTTGGCAGTGGCATGAAAAAATTAATGTTTGTACTCTCAGTGCGTTCGGTACGTTCCGATAAACGTGCGGAGCACGTGTTTCCAAAGTTTCTGGATACAATAAAATAAAAATAAAACGAACGTTGCTCATTGCACGTATTGCAGAGAACGTACAAAAGTTGTTGACAAAATCCGATCGAGAAATACTTTTCCTTTTCCAACGCCAGCATGGCTTTTGTTAATCGTTTTTTTAGATTTTGTTTTCTTACTTCTGATAGTAATTGAGGACGTTGTATGCAAAATTTTCTATCGACAGAATTCCTGCAAATTTGCACCACACAAAGAGAATAGTGATGTCCAATAGCTCGCGCAATTTTAAGACCTTTAACCAAGTCGAGATATTTATTTATAAAAATCACTATTTTCAGTAGTTTCTCATAAGAGCGTGTGTTAAAAGTTGCAATTTTCAACATTAAATATTTCGATTTCTAAATGGTGAAACCTCTTAAAATTTTGCATGCACTTTTATGTAACATCGAAGAAGCTTTATTTAGTTTTTCAAAAAAATGGGTCGTACAATTTTTTCGAAATTTAGTTTATTATATAATAAATACAGATTACCTCGGAAAATCTTGGATTTAGAGTATGTTGTTGTTTAGTCAATTTGTAACAATTTTTTAAAATGAACTTGGGCTCGCAAACTATTTTGTATGTAAGAAAAACTGAAAACAAAAATTTAGATTTGTCCGTCGCCATACAAAGTCCTTGATAGTTCCTATCACGTCAAGGTGAATGATTCGTTAATGAATATTTGGAAATGAGCGATAAAGAAAGGATCGTTCTTAACTTGAAATTTTAAACTTTTCGGTAGAGCAGTACGCTTCGAGATGTCTGGCACGTTCATATAATTGTTGAATGAAAATGGAACGACGCGATTATGATTTTATGGCTTCTCCGTTACATCGATGAAGATTCACTGAGTGCGGAGTATCTGTTGATGAGAGATTCTTAATGACGTAGTTCAATGAAGTAAGTAAGCTTTTTGGAACGTGTGACAATCGAGCACGTCTGGGAGCATACAGAGAGCTTTGTATCTGCTTGAAAAACAATGTTTTTCGTTTTCGAAAGTTTAAAAATGCGATCGAACATTATGAGAAATATTTCATTAAATTGGATGGAAATGTTGTTCTCGAGATGTTGGCAAAAACAAAATACATATTAAAACCTTTCGAGTGCACACATCCTCTGAAAATGCATATTGGGTCAATTTGACCCGAGGCATTTTTCAAATCGTTGTATTTCGGTGAAAATGCATTTTTGTTTTTCTTTATCGCAGAGACGTTTTTTGTCGTAAATTATTCATACTTTATGGGCCGGACTATATTTTTCAACGAAAACGAAAATTAAATGCCAAAGAATCAGTCACAGGAAATCGTCCGGGTCAAAATGACCCAGTATGTACTCGAAGGGTTAAAAAGAGGCTGCGGGGTGGTAGACGCCATGGAGGCAATGAGTGGCCGAGCTAAAAAGAGTAATGGCGATGTTTTGACAGTTGGTCTTTTTTTTCAACAATTCCTATGGAAAATAATAGCAAAAAGATTATTGTCTAAGAAGAAAAACGAAGAAGAACAAAGGGTTGAAATTGGGAAGGTCAGAAAATTAAGAGCCAAGGGTGTACAAACGTTAATCTATACCAAAGCGATGAGATTTATTGGCTCACCTTTTATCATCAAGAGAAAACTAACCTGACAGCGCCTCTCGGCGAAAATCCTATCTCGGGCTGGGTTGTTGGTAATTTTTTTTCCCCGTAAACCGTAACGAATGTGAGACGAGTCTCG
This sequence comes from Hyposoter dolosus, assembly GCA_963921915.1. Lineage (NCBI taxonomy): Eukaryota > Metazoa > Arthropoda > Insecta > Hymenoptera > Ichneumonidae > Hyposoter > Hyposoter dolosus. The sequence continues at coordinate 2,418,814 of OY998140.1, forward strand.
AGCCACTCCTGCATTCGTTATTATCCACCGTTTCTATTGATAGCACGTTGATTCACAAGTCAATACGATGGAGAAGCGAAAGTTATGAAAAAAATTGTCTTCTTTTTTCATATTGTTAAAATCTGGACCGTTTATCCGTACGTGCTACAAAAACTCTTGAGGGGAGAGTTGTGTCGATGCTCTTTCTCATGTCATCTCTCTTCCCCGATAGAGCTGTACGTCGAGCAGGCGCATGTGCAAAATTTCGGTATGCGCGCGACTCAAACAGGGCGCATGTCAAATCAACTCTCCCCAAAGATATAATCCTATCGCCTTTCCTCTTGATAAGAATCACAAGAAATTCAGTCATCCCTAACGAGTCCGGCGGGTCAATTAAAAAATTTAAAAAAAAAAAACACATCGTTTTTCCATGAAAATTAAATCATCGCTGAAAAGTAGGATTTCCATGACAAAAATGAAAAAATTGACGGTTTGTGAGTAAAAATGGGGCTGGGGTTCGAATAAGCTCGAAAATCTCTGAAGGGGTTCCGCATGATTGATCAGAAAAGTCTAATACTAATAATAATAATTATTATTAAAATATTATTACAATTTCTTAATAATTTTTAAATTTAATTTTAATTTAATTATTAATTATTTAATAACTATTATAATATTATTATTATTATTAATCCATAGAGCTGCAACAAAAGAATTAAAAAAATTTATGTCAATTGTTTCATTTAAATCCATTGAAATCCAAGCGAATAATTCGAAGACGTAGTAAAAACTGATTTTCAAATAAGATTGTATTTTTATCGCCCACAGTTTTGAGGTACTTGGCTGCCCATCGTATACTCCTTTGCAGCAATTGTTTGGGGGCGAATATTCTATTATATACTGGGTATATACTCGCTGACAGGTAAATATAAGTAAATTAAACGTGAAAGACTAGCTGTTTGTTCATCCATGCAGAGGTTAATTTGGAGCAGAAATTGCGCTAACTTTGCTGGAGAGAATAACGCAATATACACAGTTTGTACGGGCAACTTTTATGTTTAGGAATTTCACGAAACTAACGAGAAAGTTGTAACGGAGTGATGGGGTAAACGTCAGTGGCACACTCTCTCGACGACTCCGTCAACGATAGTCAACGACAATCCGTTGAGGGTAACTCCGAAATACACAGACGAAGGACGAACAAGGAAGACCGAGAAAGACAGATTGATTTATTTATTTATTGTTTAAGATGATGGATCAGTCACCTCGAATTTTCGAAATTAAAATTCTTCGATGTCGTTTTACTAATCAAAAAAAGGCTCTGTCCGCGTACGCAGGACGATGGCAAGAGCTTTTTTTTACTAAGTGAAACCGTGTCGGAATTATTCAATTTCGAAAATTGCAACTATCTCTCTCGCACTCACATTGCGAGAAAACGATTGCTCCATCACCTTAAGCCTTCGCATCCTATCCTTAGAGCAAATAATATAAATATTTTCATACACATAATAACGACTGAAGAGCACACCTCATAAAATTAGGAAAATCATGAGAAAATAAAAAATATAAAATTTAAAACAAAGGACCGAAAACTCAAAAACTGAAAACTAAAAACTAAAAACTGAGAAACTAAAAAATTGTAAGCTAAAAACTAAGAAACTAAGAAACTAAAAACTAGAATTACACACTCGACCTATTGGAGAGAGAAAGCGATAGAGAGAGGGAGAGAGATAGAGAAGGGAGTGATCAAGTAAGAGAGGTCGACCATCCATACACTTTCCGGTTATGATTTTTACAACGAAAGATTGATAAAACAAAAAAGTGCTAGGGAGATGGATAATAGTTCTGAAAGCAAAGGCAGTTTCCTCCATAAAACGTAGTCATCAAAGAACTTTTTCGACAATGTCTTCCTTTAAGCAAAATATATGAAAATAAAACGAAAAGAAAAACCCTACGTCGCGACCTTCCAGGCTTTGTTGGAATGTCCAGCCAGTCCTATTCATATGTATGAGAACGTCCATATGTAATGCATGTGTATGTAAATGCGTTTATATAACATATCTACATATTTATTGACAACGTGAAAATCAAGTCTGGAGACAATCGATAACTGGGTTAATACAATCAGGCAACACAGCCAACTTATTTGGCATGTGATCGAATGCCCGACTCTGTTTGATGGAAAGTTTAGCTCTGAGTATATTCATACACACGACAACACAGAGATTCCAACGTGTTAACATTTTTAAATCGTATGATCTCCATCGCTGTGGTTGCTGCCCTCACCATTGACGGATTTATTTCAATTGAACTATACGATGCTGAGGAATGCAACGGAATTCTGTTTTTTCTTGAGCAGAGCTCGTGATTCTTATTCAATATTTGGTCAGGACAATAAAACGATTTTTTGTAGGATTCAAAGACAAAATCAGTACGAAAATTGTCATGGTTTTTGAAATTGAAAAAAAAAAAACAATTAATATAGAAAAACGTATTTTTCTTATTTCCTTATTTTGCTTCAGTATGTAAAACTGTAATTTTGAAAAAGTTACAGTTTTATATACTAAAGTATTGAACGAAATGATTTTTATTCATAAAAATTGATGCAGATCATTTCAAGCGATTTTTTAGTGGTCCGTAAAAAAATTATAAAATAAATGTTGTTTCTGCATTGCCATGGAGACGAATCACAAGTTTTATCACTCTCGAATCTGAACTTTTCTTAAAAGCCAATTTGCCCGGTTCACGGGTAACCCAGCACACGTTTAAAACGCAAGCTGCATGTGTACGCTTTACCAGGTTTCCTCAAACTGGAAAAAGTCTTAATTTTTGCACTGACCGTGTAGCTTTAAGGAAAAGTTTGGATTGAAGTTTGGGTTGAAAGAAAACTTTGGATTGCAGTGTATGCAGTAGTGTCTATGCGTATACACATCGCATTTTTGGATGTGAACGTTGCGGAGATACTTGAAAACACAGAGCAAAGTTGTAGTTGCTGAAGGATCGACTGGCCGAGTAAATATTTACCTCGGAGTTCTAATCGTTGATGTTGACGGGTGATCCAGCAAAATGAGAGATTTCGCTCTCAATATATCTCGCCCTTAAATCTCCTGTTTATATTTTTCCATTGAGCTTTAAAAAAAAATCTGTCAACTTTAAAACTCAACGTGAAAATCAACTCCGAGATTCTTGGAATTGACCCTCAGAATTTTCGACGATGTCGACTGATTAAAAATGAAGAAACTGTATTAATGAGTTTGAGCGTCGGACGATTTTTCCGATTTTGAGTTTAGTTGCCAAGAAAATTTGATTTCCCAGCATGACTTTTTCGATCGAGGAGCAAAGAATAACTTTTTCGGGGCTTTTACAACAAGGCTTAGTGAGTTACATTCAAAAATCATATCGTTGAGTTTAACATGATTTTCATGAGAGTACATCGTCGGAATTTCATCCACGAAACGTTTCTTCTCGATTAATTTACTATCCTGTGCTTGCGATCCTATCCTCGAGGATCGAGAGAAAGAGAGAGAGAGAAAGATTGATTGATTGATTGATTGATATATATTTTTATGCCCTGGATTTATCCATAGGGCAAATAGAACAATATCCAATACAGAAACCTCGAAAAACAGACTCGAAAACATTTAAAAAAAATCGAATAAATTAAAGTAAAAATAAAATTATAATAAAAACTAAAATTAAAATTACATTTAAAAAATTGATGTTCAACAGCTGTACAAAGTGAAAATATATAATTCAAAATAATGTCATCAAAATAATACAAAAGAAAAATAAAAAATAAAATAATAATAATACGTAATAAAGTAATAAAAATAACGGGATAATAATAGAGAATGAATGAATGAATGAATGAATGAATAAGTGTATTTATGCCCTGAAAAAAAAATCGTGCGCAATTTACCAATTCAAGTTAAGCCATTAAATCAAGGTCAGGCTCAGCACTGATCAGAGAAGTGCGATCGAGAGATATCCAGGTAGTGCGAGCGAACGCGCCCCATTAGAGTTAATGATTTGTCACGAGGTTGTGTCGACAGAACGGCGGCCAAGAGGAAAGAATCCATGCAAATAACCCAGAGATTTGCCATGTGTTTTTCTGCTCCAAGCAAAACGGCGTATTTTTTCGTTTTCCATCCACAAATACATCCTTCTCGTAGCAATAAGCCAATGAATAAATAATTCAATATATTATCATAATATATACAGGATACAGAACTATCACAGGTACAGAATATATTTTGCTATAGTGTATAAAACATGATGATTCCACGATACTCGTATGATATGCTGACCCTCAGCATACGTAATGTTGTTTCGCGTCTATATAGACTCTCGTTCTGGATTCCTACGTTTAAGGAGGTTGGCTACATACGACGATATGATGAGAATTTAATCAAATTTGGTGAAACACTCTTTAGCATCAAATACGATGACACAATTTTTTTCAAATTTTTCGTCTACATAGTTGTCGAATAATTGGAGTTTACAATATGCAAAAGATTTACCTATATATGTATATCTGAATCCTATGCTTATGCAGATAAACTCTAGTGTTCAATTACTCGAAAACTATGTAAAAGAAAAATCTTGGAAAATTTGTATATTCATTTTTAATACTAAAGAATATACTCACCAAATTTCATTAAATTCCAATCATTTCGAATTTTCCTATGCTTTTAACATGGCTACATATGACAATATGATAAAAATTTAATCAAATTTGGTGATGATATTCTTTAGCATCAAATACGATGACACAATTTTTTTCAAATTTTTCGTCTACATAGTTGTCGAATAATTGGAGTTTACAATATGCAAAGCGTATACCTATATATATCTGAATCCTATGCTTGTGCATGTAAACTCTAATGTTGAATTACTCGAGAACTGTGGAGAAGAAAAATTTTGAAAAATTTGGATATTCATATTTAATACTAAGGAATAGACTCACCAAATTTCATCAAATTTTAATCATTCCGAATTTTTTCCTATGCTTTTAACATGGCAACATTGTTTTGTGTAGCCAACCTCCTTAAGGAATTTTGGGTGGTGTACAGTTCGGAGATATTTCCGAATTTACCGTATTTCTTCGACCTTGAAAGGAGCAGTCGAACGTATCGCTCAACTTTCAATACAAACATGAAAAAATAAAACTAATGACAACAACACGAAAGTCCATGAAGGCCGAAAAAAATTTAGTGATAACTGGCCCAGTGGAAAAAACTTTTAATTGACAGACTCACATGCTGAAGTTTCGATGTGTAATCCAAATTCTCAAGGACAGATAACATTCTAAATAAGAAGCAGTGGAAAATTTAAATTCTCAATGTCCTCGATTATTTATTTTTAGCCAATAATTGGAAGGAAAAAAGTTTGAGTAAAAGTCTTGAGACAAATTAACGGTGGCTACGTTTTTCACAAGCCAATAAGATGCTCACAGCACACGTTGCGAAACCGACGGTGAGATTAGGGCCTGCGAAGCCACGTCCTCAAGTTTTTCAAACAGTTTGATCAACAACGTTCGTTTACGAGGAGCGAAACGACCTTCGTATTATAATGTAGAAAATAATATCATAATTCTTCGATTTAGCGGGACAACGTGAGGGTGACTGAGCTCAAGGGATAAACTGAGAATATCCTTTGGGCTCGTTATCCACTGTCGAAGATCGTAACTTTAACTATTCCTGCGTATTAATTGCGTAAATAAAAAAAAAGTCAAAGTTCATACTATATTCCCCACAATTTCGTAGTTAATCGTCTGCATTTAAGGAGGTTGGCTACATACGACAATATGATAAAAATTTAATAAAATTTGGTGATAACATTCTTTAGCATCAAATACGATGACACAATTTTTTTCAATTTTTTTTTCTTCATAGTTGTCGAATAATTGGAGTTTTCAATATGCAAAAGATATTCCTACATATATCTGAGCTCTATGCTTATGCATGTAAACTCTAGTGTTGAATTACTCGAAAACTATGTAGAAGAAAAATCTCAAAAAATATGTATATTCATATTTAATACTAAAGAATATACTCACTAAATTTCATTAAATTCTAATCGTTTCGAATTTTTCTATGCTTTTAAAATGACAACAGTGTTGTGTGTAGCCAACCTCCTTAACCTGGCGTGTGTATACTAAATTTTCGGGAGCACGACGTGTATACTGGATACTTGAGGAAATAGTCTAGAAGTTTTCTAGGTTTCCAAAAAATCTGAAAAAATTTTGGATTATTTATTGAAGTGTTTACTACATGGGCCAGTAGCTATCGAACCCAAAAATTTCTGGGTAGCTGAAGGCTACCCTCTATCCATAAGAGAGAATTCCTAGTTTCAAATTTTGATTGTTCCTCTAAAGACCCAGTATACGTAGGCCGGGTTAAGGTTGTACAAGTTGCCACAAAGATGGCGTCCGAATGGTTGGAATTAAAACTGTTGGCAAACTGTAGATTTGTAATTATTTTTATTCTCGTACAGAATGCTTTAGCGAGCACGAATGTTTATTGATTTTCAACAACTCTGTTAAGAACGCAGTGTGTTTAGCTCTTCGAGTGCACACCTATATGCATATTGGGTCAATCTGACCCGAGGCATTTTTCAAATCGTTGTATTCCATTAAATATGTATTTTTTGTTTTTTTGTAGAAACGTTTTTTGTAGTAAATTTAATTTTCCACGAAAACGAAAATGAAATGCCAAAGAATCGGTGACAGAAAATTGTCCGGGTCAAAATGACCCAGTGTGCACTCGAAGGGTTAACAAAATCCGGCGAAGAGAATCGTTACGAACCTAAAATCTCCAAGAATTTCTTTCGTTGTCTCCACCGTGACCGCAACGTACCCCGATTATTGAAGAAAAAAAAGTGTTTGTTGTACAACTCGAAAATTAACGAAATCGAAAGTTTAGTTACGTCGATCCATCTTGTTGCGTTCCAGAGTTTTTCTACGTCCTCGAGGAAGGTTCAAGGTGACGGATCGATCGTTCGTCTTTAGCCTTGATACAAAACTTAGAGTATCTGTTATTATAGACAGAGGGAAAAATATTTAATGGATGGAATGTGCATTGCGGCGAATCGCACTTGGCAAAAGAGAGACAATCCCAATATATTTTTTATTTGACCGACGAAGAAACGTTCATCGTCGCATAACTAACTTTCCTGCTCTAAATAAATATCTTTGTGTACGCCTGAGTGGTAAACGAATAAATTGATGTGGCCACTCAATAGATCGGGATAAATACGATACCGGACTGGAAGTGAAATATTGTTAAAAATCGTCGATATTTTGTTGAACACGGTAAACTAAATATTTTTGGATAATTTCAAAATGTTCGTTATTTTGGCAGTACATTTCGTTTCTAACGGAATTGAGAAGAGATTTTCTACAAGATTTCTTGCTGCAATGACACAATTTTTGGGATTGTTGAAACAAAATGTTTAGTCGAACGTATCGAACAAAACCTTTACGAATCGTTGAACCAAAAGATATTCACGTGACGTTTCGCCCATTTTTCGATCATAACACTTCGTCTGTAAACGTTTTTTCCGCAACTTTTTTCCGTAAAAAATGCAGGCTACTGTTCGAAATCTTCGACGTGCAATTTCAATTATAAAATTTTAGAAAAATTAATATTTTCATCCATTTTTGATCCAATGAATGGACCGAGCCGTCGTATTTGCCCGGACACGACTGACTCACGTTTACAGACGAAGTGATAAAATCCGGTCGCTTGCACTACGATTTTTTCGACAGTAAATAGCGATCAATTTTTTTTTCCACCAGTTCGAACGATTTTCTAGGGGCCACGAAGCAAATAGTATAAAAAAAAATAATAATAATGATAAATATTATATTTGTTCGATGGAAGGAAAGAAACAAATAATGAAGCGTGGAAGGGCGCGCTCACTCGTCTTCGTGTCTCATATCAACTCGGACTGACCCGTTCCATCATTGTTTCGGGAACGAAAGAGAAATGTGAGGGGCGAGAGAAGCGTGTCGACCCGACCTTAGCTCGAGCTTGTTTACATTTTTGTGCTCAATCGTTTTTTTCCTGTTCTTTCGGTTTTTTATTTTACGTACACTTCAAGGCAAACAATTTTCAAGTGGGAAATAAAAATAAAAATGTTCACTGAGCTTTTTGCATTTCCGAAGATTTTTCTCATGGAAAAACGCGTAATATGATTTTTTTATCGTACCGCGAGACTGGAATTCCAACGACACTTCCGTTAGTGACTCATCGTACTTTCGTTAGTGACAAAATCCGATGAACCGGGTTTGCCATTATGCAGCAATCGCATTAAGGGCTTACATACACGCTCGCCGTGAGCGTCTCGAAAAGAGAGATTTTATGAGTTTTCTTCAAACACGAGAAATTCCGTCATTAGATCAACTTTTCGTTCGAAAAGTCAAATGGCGAAAAAATCTTGAAAATTTCGACCGAACCAGCGAATAACAATTTTTTTTTTAACTTCGAGTTTCTTCGCCTTCTTCAGGGGCGAGCCACTGCATAATTGTTGAAAAATGGCACAAAAGAGAATGAAAATCGCTTTATTAGTTTTTTTAGAATTATTTTGTCGAATATTTTTCGAGACCGACAAAAGAACGCGATCGCTAATCATCGTGAAATGAGTACGCAAGCTTTTTATTAGTATGCAGCAATGCCTTCAATCATTTTCTCTTTTTGTGGCAATAGGTATTTTTGTGGAACTCATTTGTGGCGAATAGCTGACTCGCACTGAGCAATTACTAATGGCGCCGATTTACAGCTCATACTACTCGTTAACACTTTCCATAAGCGTTTCCATAAGATTAGCGTCGAATTGTCCGAAAAAAAGTCCCTACTCGCAATTGGCTATCTATCAAAGTTTGATTAACAAAATATACGTGGATTCGAGAAGCATGAAAAGAAAAAAGCAAAGATTTGGCAAAGAAACTGCAAAAGTTAAATTCTCCGCCGCAGAGATGTTTGTTTTTATTTCATTTCCTTTTGTGTTACTTCGGTAAACGCAAGCAAAAAAAAAGAATTTTGTTCACTACGCTATTATACTCAATATTTGTTTTTTTATTTAATTCTCGATTGTTCGTAAATTCGTGGTTAGTTACAAGTTTTTCGGCGTGCGCGTCGAGGCAGTGCCGCCTGCCGCGTTTGTTGCGAACGAGTGCGCGCGGTGTTTGGATCACGAACGATCGCGCGCGGCGAGCTCGACTCTTCGCATCGCTCTCGGCTCAGTCACCGCGCGGCAGCCGAGCGGAGTGTGTCGCGTTCGCCCTTCGATTCGCATTTCCAAATATTCGCGCTTCAAAAACTACGATCAAAATAATTTCGCAAGAAAAATCACAAACAAGCTTAACTGATGGATATTTCCAAGTGCATAAAAAAGTTCATCTTACGTCGAAAGCAGGGAGAAAAATGTGTCAAAATATATCTTTTCAGTGAATAAATAAACACGAAAAAATAAAAAACATAACGAACTACACGAAAAAACGGGGAGTTTTGTGATAATTTCTTTTTTTTCCGGTTTGTTTCGATCGTATATTCAATTCTTCGGAACTATGATTCGAAATGAAGTGTCGCGATTGAAATAACAAACTAATCGATTTCGGAGACTAATTGCTAACTCATGGAAAATTCTTCAAAAGTGAAAACATGATTTTAATGGATTAAGTGAACAATTGGAAAGTGAATTACCGTTCGAGAGATTCAATCAATTAGGGAGTTCGTGTTTTTTTTTGTTTCGAAGAGCGCGAGAGTTTAGTCGAGTATCGTGCAGAATTACGAAGAAATTGAATTTCCCTCGTGACATCATGCTAAACAACTAACCGTGGGGAATTATTTTCCGTGCGACAAAATTGCCGAGCTAAATATTGGCGCGTCTCGTCGGTAACCAAGGGGCAGCTGATCGATTATAAACAGTTTCCAGAAAATTGTTATTATTCGCGGAATTTAATCGCGATCTCCGAAAGCGTTGACCAAGCTCGTGGAAAACGTGCCAATTCCTCGTCGTTAATAATCAGTCGCGATCAATATTTCTAAAGAAAACATTTGAAAAACTGAAGCTTGGACAAACACGTTTTCGAATATTCGTGAATAATCTTTTTCGTAATCGCTTTGCTATTCGTCGAACGAGAGCGAATTAAATTCGAGATGATTTTATGCCTCCCCAAGTTTTCCTCGATCGTGTGTGAAAAGTATCAAAAAAAAGTGCAACGAGAATGCCAAAAGCTTGAATAAAACGACAACAAGCACATCGATGCAGCACTCGTGATGATCGGGAAATTACAACTTCGTCAAACAATTGTGAGTACAGTTGAATAAATCATTTTACATTCTCCAATGTAACGTGACAGTGTTTGTTGCTTGCTCATACAGGAAGCTATGTGACGGTGAAATTTTTTTTTCCAGTTTTCAATGCCAATAAGCTTAAAATTTCCCAAAACATCGAAAAATCATATCTAGAAAAAATGTCCGGATGTGTGTGTGTGTGTGTATGCTCTGGCACTGTAAAATTCAAACGGTAACAACTCGAGAACGGTTTGACCTACAGGGCTCCCGTTTTGCACAGATGTTAATCTAAACAAGCTCTTCATTCTCTGGGAATTTTGTTGGAATTGCTAGAAAAATACGAATTTTACGGCATTTTGAAATTTTCAAAAAAAGTCTGTCGACGCTCTAACTTCCGCAAATTTTAAGATTTATAAGTAATTTTTTTTTTTATAAATAGACTATCATAATAGGAAGGTTGGTATTGAATTTCGGGAATATCGATTGAACGGTTTAAATTTTATGATTTTTCGAATTTTACGAAAATCTGAGTTTTTTGAAAAATCGTCCAACCACTTTAATTTCTGCAAATTTAGTAAAATATTGTGTATAAGTCTGTACTTTCTCTTTACTTTCTAGAAAAGTTGTCGAAATTATATAATTTTAAATGCAAATACAAAAAACACGCTGTAAATTGAAATTTGCAAATTGCTTCTTCAAGATGCTCAAGATGCACCATCTTGAGGAAGCAATTTTCAAATTTTGACATAAACACATCGCCCACGTGCTTCGCGATTAACGCTTTTCGCAGTTTTCTCATCGTGTTGCTACCATCGATTTTCCAAGGTCGCACCGTGACGATCGTGAATGCGAAAAAAATAGATGAATCGTTGTTACTTCGTTCTGGGACAAAAAATTCATTTGTTTACATCGAGATTTTCGATGGCAAATCGCGATTTTTCATTTCCAACCCGAAAAATCGTGCAGAACGAAATTTCGCGTCATTCCCACGTAAGAAAAAATGTTTCTATAGGTTTGAGGGTTGGCTCAACGCTCTCGGAGAGAGTTGAAGATTGAACGGTGACGTTTTCATACCTCGAACACCGACAACATCCATTTATGTCGGTTAAGCGACTATTAGGGTTGTTACGAAGGCCTCATAGCGAATCCGAGAGCGCGATGCAGTCGTGGCTGCTTTTACGAATGACGATCGCAGCGTATGAATCGCGTTTATCGTTGATTATTTTCTAAACGAAAACAATTTCCATGATGGCTCTGTTGCAATGGGTTTCACGTGCAACACGAAGTGCGTGCATGTTTTATTGTCAACAGTCGAGCGTGTATACAATTACAGCAGCTAAAACATAAATATATAAAAAGTCCTTTCGTAATGCTGCGTGAATGCTGCTCGGAGAATGCCAACAGCTGTTTCCATTAGACGCACCAAATTCCGTGAATTTTGAATTAACGTGATGGAGCAGTCGCTTTCTCGCAATGTGAGTGCGAGAGCTGCAATAATTTTCGAAATTGAATATTTCCGACACGGCTTCACAAATAAAAAAAGCTCCTGTCAGCGAATCTTTGCCATCGTCCTGCGTAGGCTGACAGAGGCTTTTTTTATTAGTCAAAAGACAAGAAAAAGTTTGCTAAGGCACAAATTCGTAAACAAAAATTTCTAGAATTACAAATATTTTTTGAGCCATTTCCAATGCAGAGACATAACTCGAAGAACAAATTCAAATGATTTTCTGGTGATTCGAAATTCTCGTTTATTGCGATTCATTGTGTCAATATTATCGACAAGAATCTGATTTTTTGCACATTTTACGGACTTGATGGTCACTCGAAATTTACGATGTTGAAGTTTGCATCTTTCGAGTGCAACGAAATTTTGTTTTTTCTTGAGCAGAGCTCACGATTCTTATTCGATATTTGGTCAGGACAATGAAACGAACTTTTCATAGTATTCGAAGGGAAAATCGGTACGGAAATTGTCATGGTTTTTAAAATTGAATAAACAATTAATAGAAAAACGTATTTTTCGTTGGGATCGAACGTTGCGAACGTCAGTGTCATGGAAATTTCAGTTTTTATCCTCCATATTGGTTATTCTTTTTGGTTATTATTGAAGTTTGCATCGTTGAAATTCAACGAAAAATGTATTTTTAATTCATTATTTCGATAATTAAAAGCACTTGTTTCAATTTTTCTATTAAATTCAGTTTTCGAATGGCAAAGAAGACTCTCCCATTATCTTTGATAAAGACTCTATGCTCTGTTATAAAAAATAATCAGATTTCGTTGCACTCCAACGATACGAACTTCAACATCGTGATTTGTTGCAGTTTTCCAGTAGATCGCGTGTACAGTTTATTACAAAAAGAGACTATTTTTAGAAATTGGTAGTACAGTTGGTTCGCAGCACAGATTTCGGCAGTTTATACTCAATCGTTTAACCCGAAGAACTCGTGATGAACTGAAGTCAAATGGACAAGAATATCCATCGGCTACCGGCGAGCAAAATATCAACCGTAGAATTAGAGCCTCTCTCTTCTTCTCCTCCTCTGAGACGCTCTTCTCCATGCTTGTGAGTTATGACAAAGGAGGAGTGTTTTGTTATGGCCGACGATTCGGCTCGGTTTGTTTTGACAAGGAACACGCACTTCGAAATGTAAATACGTGTGGCCGGTCTATAGAGCTTGACGAGCATGGATCATATCCATTGAGAAATTTAGTAAACTTGTTTGTTTTTCTCTGTATTTCAATGGCTATTTCTACTAAAATACTTTTTAGTCACTTTGTCGGTGTTATTCTCATTAAGGACGTTGTATACAAAATTTTCGATCGATAGAATTCCTTTAAATTTGCACTACGCAAAGAGAACAGTGATATTTAATAGCTCGCGCAATTTTATAAGGTTTCACCACGTAAAAGTCGAGATATTTATTTACAAAAATCACAATTTTCAGTAGTTTCTCATAAGAGCGTGTGTTAAAAGTTTCAATTTTCAACATTAAATATTTCGATTTCTAAATGGTAAAGCCTCTTGATACTTTGCATACACTTTAATGTAACATCGACGAAGCTTTATTTAGTTTTTCAAAAGAATCGGTCGTACATTTTTTTCGAAATTTTGTTTATTATATAACAAATACATATTACTCCGGAAAATCTTGGATTTAGAGTATGTTGTTCTTTAGTCAATTTGTAACAACTTTTTTTAATGAACTTGGGCTCGCAAACCATTTTGTATGTAAGAAAAACTGAAAACAATAATTTTGATTTGACCGTTGTCATACAACGTCCTTAACCCTTCGTGCATGGTCACACTTCCGCGACCGATCTCGGTGGTCACACTGGGTTGATTCTACCTCGTCTATTTCTGAACCCGCATTGAGACCAGCCGATTTCTTCGAAAGCCTATTAAAAAAAATTAAAATAAATAGGAAACTCGATCATTGTCTCGTTTTTCCTTTCCTTTTAGTAAAATTTTCGTATTTTCTTCAAAAACCTACAATAAAAAAAAAAAAAAACAAATAAATAGGAATTTCGATAATTTCCTCGTTTTTTCTTTCTCTTTGCTAAAATTTTCGTATTTTCTTGAAAAATCTATTAAAGAAAATAAATAAATAATTAATAACGGGAAATAGTGGATCCTGGAAAAACGTGGATGATCGAGTATTAATTATAATATTGTTGAAAAAAGTAAAAACTTGAAAATGGACAGGCAACTTTGTAATTGATACGACACAAACCATGGCACACCTCTCCCTACCGTTCTGCGATCGATAAGGATCAAATCTCGGGATTGCCGAGTATCGTCTTTCCTTCTTTGTTGGGCCAGGGTTATTGATATAAGATTACGGGGCCGCAACGAGCTTGCCGAGTTAAGTTGACTATTCTCTCAATGCCTTGACTTCGTACACGATCTCGATACAGATATACATTCTCGACAATCCTTTCCTTATTTCCTTCCGAAGAAGCTTTCAATCTCGTTATGCCTCTCCCTCGCCGCGAGTTATCCGCTCGGCCTGCTGCTGCTGCTGCTGCTGCATGTCAATCTTATTACCCACGTGCTTTGGATTTCACAGTACAAAACAAAATAACGTCGAGTCTTGCTTCGTCGTGATGAATTACAATCACACACTTTAGCAGAGCTCATAATAATTATTTAATATTTGGTCTGGACAATAAAACGCCGAAAAACCGAAAAACTCAATCGGCACGAAAAATTGCCATGATTTTTAAAATTCAATAAATAATTTAAAAAAAAATATTTTTCGTTGAAGCTCAATGTTGCAAACTTCAGAGTCGTAGAAGTCGCGAATAGATGGGAACAATGAGAAAGGAAAATTATTCTCAATAGAATTTGAAAAAAAATTATTTTATTGAAACTTGAGGAAATTATTAAAAATGATCGTTTATATTTGGTGAATTTTTTTAATTTCATGTACTGTTTTGAAAAATGTTCAAGTTTGGTTCATTATTCAAAATAAAATTGGGCGAAAAGGTGTATAGCGAGCGAAGCACGCTTTGCAATCGCCTAAGTACTATAAAAGATTTATTCATCCCAATTTATTTTCACATGAATTTGTGCTTCGTTATTTTTAAACTAACATGTACACTAATCGTATGTACTAGTCATTACCTTCACTTTGATACATTAAAGATCCATTAAATAGTCATTAGCCTTGCGATTGTATAGATACGTGTCGCAAACCACCTTGGAAATATTTCGTGGAAAAATTGTATCTAAACTCTGAAAAATAGTGTATTTTTCAATTTTGAACGATATGGTGAAGTTTGCATCGTTGGAATGCAACGAAATTTATCATATAATTATATGATGTTGAAGTTTGCATCGATGAAATGCAACGAAAAGTCATTATTTTTTATAGCATCGCACCAAATTTTCATACAGTGTTTGTCGACAATAACGAGAAAGTCTTTTTCGCCATTCGAAAAGTAAATTTACTAGAAATATTGGAACGAGTCAATAAATTATCAAAATAATGAATAAAAAAATAGATTTTTCGTCGCATTGCAACGATGCAAACTTCAATATCATATAATTATTGGAGCTCCAATCGTTGGAATACGACGAAATTAATATTTTTTCATTCGGTATTTTAATTATACACCCGTTGCTATTTTTTTAGTCAATTCAATTTTCTAAGGGCAATTTTACGTTCTGATAGAAAAAATAATCAGTTTCCTGTGCATTTTAACAATAAGAACATCAAAATCCTCTCCTCCTAGTTATTGTTTATTGAATTTTAAAAGCCATGACAATTTTCGTACCAATTTTGTGTTTGGATCGTAAAAAAAAATTCAACGAAAAACATTATTTCTATTAATTGTTTGTTGAATATAAAAAACCGTGACAATTTTCCTACCGATTTTGTCTTTGGAACCAAAAAAAAGTTCGTTTTATTGTCCTGGTCAAATATTGAATAAGAATGGCGAGCTCTGCTTAAAAAAAAAAACAGAATTTCGTTGCATTCCAACGATGCAAACTTCAAGATCTTAAAAAAATACGATGTTGAAATTTGCATCGATGGAATGCAACGAAATTTCCTTTTCTCTTGAGCAAATCTTGAAATTCTTATTAAATATTTTGTCTGGACAATAAAACGAACTTTTTTTCGATCCAAAGACAAAATCGGTAGGAAAATTGTCACGGTTTTGTTTTTTATATTGAACCAACAATCGTATTTTTTTAGCAACCGAAGAGAAAATCGGTACGAAAATTGTCATGGTTTTTGAAATTTAACAAATGAGCAAAAAAACGTATTTTTCGTTGAATCCTGACGTTGCAAACTCGAGTGACATTAACTTGAGGCAAACAAAATTAAAAATAAAGAAAAAAGCATAAAAACCTCGGCAAAAAATGGTTTTTTCGTGATTTCGTGAAGGAATAAGAATAGTTTTCGAGTCTGTGCTCCTTTATTAGGCTATGAGAAAAAAAGTGATGTACGTGCGCTCGAGAAATGTGCCTTAGAATTAATCTGTAAATATTACAATTATTTACGATGCAGTACGTTCGATTTATCGTGGTCGAGAGGTTCGAGTATCATATTATAATCCATCTCTATACACTCAAGTAGCCATATAAACTATTTATTAGTGTACAACGTGTAATCAAGATCCCTCGGACAAACCATTGAACATTGACGGTATTATATAACCTTTGGTCGATTTGATTCCATGATCCAAATGCGTCGAAATTTAATGCCACAAAATCCTTTTTCATCACATTCGTTTTTCTATTATTTTCCATGCGTTCGCGAATTCGTTAAATTGCATTTTTCAAGCATCGTGTTTACATGTTCGTTCGGGCTGCGGTTACGAGCGAAACGGACTCGTCAGTTTTCGAAAAAATATTTAAAAAAACTCGATAAAAGAAATCGTGGAATTTGTGCGAATGATGTTTCGTAGCGAAAACCGTTTGATCGAAAGTTGCTTTTGCGTACGTTCATCGGGTCCGTCCCTTCCGATCGAAATATATATGTGTCTCGGTGCATGCTTTTTCCATTACTCAGCGAAGAAACAATGCGGTGGTGGATGCGGAACTCTTGAGAATTGATTGAGCACCCTCGCAAATAATTAGAAAAATTAATTTTATTTCCAAAAGCTTTACTTACGTTTCCATTGTCTATTACTTTCGGTGGAAATTCGTTTGTGTAACGATCTTGAAGTTTGCATCGTTGGAATTCAACGAAATTTTATTTTTTCTTGAGCAGAGCTCGAGATTCTTATTCTCAACATTTGGTCAGAACAATAAAACGAACTTTTTTTAGGATCCAAAGACAAAATCGGTACGAAAATTTTCATCGTTTCTGAAATAAAACAAACAATTAATACACTGAGAAAAGAAATTTGTTGAATCAACAAATTTTCATTTGTTCGCTACAATTTTGTTGATTCAAAAAAAGTAATGTTGCGGTAAACGTATAAGTAGTTCAGGCAATAACTTAGGTGGTCAAAACAATCAATTTATCCTGATGCAGTCGTTCAGTTGCTTCAACACCTTTAATCGTTTATTCTGACCAAATGAAATCGTTTGAATAACAAAATCGAACTCTGGTTGACTAAATGTTTGATTGATTTGAGAGATTAAGAAAATAAATACCGTGCATTCCGTTTAACAAAACTTTCAGTTGTATAAACTAAATCGTCAGTTTGATCAACTTTTGAGTTGTTGGGTGGACCAACTGGGGGTTGGAAGTTATGGGTTGTCTATTTTTGGGCAGTTGAAATAACTGAATTGTTTTGTAAAAGGAAAAAGAATATTTTTTTCGCCCTCCGTGACCGCGGGATTTGTTGATTCAACACAAATTTTGTTGTATCAACAAATTTCTTTTCTCAGTGTAGAAAAACGTATTTTTCGTTGGACCCCAAAGTTGCCAACTCAAGTGACATATATTCGTCACATTTTTCAAGACTCGAGCACGAATTGAGTAGAGCAATGGGTATGTCTGTATTCTACATATGAATGAACAGGACCATATCGATCGTCTTCATCCATATCGTTTTGTTTTCGACAACAAAGAGGCGCCAGTCCATGTCTGCCTCAAAGGTAATGCCCTCATATGGAAAGATATCGAAGAATCCTTCGTCGTTGTCGTCGTCGTCGTCGTAGTCGTGAGCAAGCTCGTATTCCTATGAAAAACTAAAAGAATTTTCTTCACCAAAATTACGTGGAAAGGAAACATAACAAATTTTCCTCCATTACTATCCACTCGAATCGAAATTTCATTCTTTTTGATGATTACACTTTTTCAGAAAAGGTGGAAAACGAGACTGGTGAATAAATGATTTTGTTTTTCCTTTTTTTTTTATCAATCAATTTTATAATTTATGCAGTCAGTCTGATTTTTCTGGTGGATCAATTTTCCGAATCGCGCAGAATCCTGTCAAGTTCTCGTAGTCAGAAATTTAATGGAAATTTGATTTCCTGCTTGAAAAAATTGAGACTGCTTCGTTGCCTCCCAATGATGAAAACTTCAATGTTAAAAGGGGCGGATTTGTTCTCCTCGGCCACTAATGTTTTCTGTGAACGATAAAATTTCTTATTCACACGAGTTAATTAATCATTTCGATTAAATTCAACATCAGCACATATTTATTTTTTATTTATTTAACGTCGTCGATAACTTAATGACGTTTTGGATGTATAGTTGTCGACATAGTTGTTATTTCACGTCAAGGTGTGTGGAGCAAGGTCTTTGCATGTTTCTCTACATTTATCGTTGTAATTGTCGGAGCCTGACGTCGCCGATCGAAATCAACCGACGAGGTCATCAAGCATGCGAATTTCACGAAACCGCGCGCCAAGCTACATGCCATATTAACACTTGCGGAACTTTTCAATGGCATTTTAAATGAAATTGCGATAATTTCTTATAATATTATCGGAAACTTGCGGTGCCTTAAATTAATGTGATTTGTTTTTAGATTCGTTGGTTAATAAATTTCGTCATTTTAATCGAAAGTTTTAGCGATGGTTGAGACGCAGATAATTTTTTAAACACTTTATCGACTGTATTGTTTACTCATTATTGCTGTTAATTACGTTGAGATTTTTTTTTTCTTTCTGCTCGCTCGGATTCAATCATTTTTAACGAAGTTTTTGATCCAAGGGACATTTATTGTGAGAAAATTATTGACAAGCATTGATGTTTGAGTCTTGCTCCTCGTCTTACGACGTTTGCATCGTTGGAATGCAACGAAATTCTGTTTTTTTTTTTTTTTCGAGAGCAGAGCTCAGGATTCTTATTTGGTATTTACTCAGGACGATAAAACGAACTTTTTTTGGGATCCAAAGACAAAATCGTTATGAAAATTGTCATGATTTAAAAAATTGAACAATAATGAATAGAAAAATGACGTTGAAGTTTGCATCGTTGGAATGCAACGAAATTCTTTTTTTCTGTGACGATGATGGAGTGATCGATTTTTACGAAAAATGATCAATAAAACGAAATATTTTTCGTTGCATTCTAACGTTGCAAACTTCAGAGGGTTAAGCATCTAATTATTGATTATTGATAAAGATTAATCGATCGAATTAATAACGACGAGTATCGACTCGATAAATAATGGAAATAAAATCAAGTCGCGATTCTTTGCTACAATAGCGAGGCTCTCAATTATCGTAAAAAACGTGACTGTTGCCATTGAACGACCGCCACTCGATGACTTCAGTTGTGAAAGTTTTACGCATTCTCCGTTTTTTTTTCTTTTATCTCCTCCGAATCGAACAGAATTGAACGAACAAGCAACTTTTAGCACTCGGGCGAAATAAACGACATCGATTTTTGTCTATAAGGAGATTATCCCAACAAGAAAACTTGTTTTTAAATTTCATATTTTTTTTCTCCTCCACATTCTTCTACGATTTACAGTTCAAGTTTGTTTTTTTTTTTTTTTTTTTACTTTTTGTCTTTGAACAAAAGTTTTTAATCGCGGCCAGGATACTCGAGAATATTCTCCTCCCGTACGCCATGGTTACATGCTCGTTAAATATGCCACGTAGCCAGAAGCCTGTTTATCAAATTTGAAGGATTTACCATGGAAATAATAATTGTTATAAATTTTCACGAGGATTTTTTTATGACTTTAAAATCTATTTTAAAATAAAAATCGCCAACTAGTTGTCTCATCGAATTCCCCTCACAATTACCCACTCAACTGACCGAACTTTATTTCTTACGTATAGCTCGGAGTCTCTCTTTATACTCTGGACCTCGTCCCTCATTTTTCTAGACTTTTACAAGCCCCCACGAATAATTTGCTACTGTTGAGCTCCAACGACCTTGCGTTGCTTATATTTTATAGGATTTCAATGCCATTACCACTGGCTCGTCTCATAACGCTCGGCTTACAGTGACGCAATACGCCCCCCGAAAATACTTCATTCCGAAAGAGACATTTTTTGACGTTACTTTATTGAATCAAATCACTGTAATGTCTCCTCATTTCGTGAGGATCCTGTAGATACGCCAGAGACTCGGCCTAACTCGGTACGAACTCCAAGTTCGTACGTTTTCGTGACGACGACGACGACGACAGAATTGTCCTATTACGTCACGATCGCTAAACTCGACATCGTCGTTTTCCATTCGCACTTTTGTACAATTTTATAAAAAAATAATTGACGAATGGGTTAGCCATTTTTCCGGTAGTCGTCGAACGAAAATATTAAAATACTTTAGTTTCGACCATCTATTTGAATTTCCACTCAGTCCTCGCGCCTCAATCTTTTGGGGGGATAATGAGTGAATTTTGCGGTCGAGTTGACAAAATGATTAGCGACTGGTTTCAATTAATATGTGTCAGAATTTGAAAATTAACGAAACTTTTGACAATAATATTTTTTTTTTTTTTTCACCTCAGACCCCTTTTTGAGACACAACGAATTTTCACAAACCGTTTTCACACACTCCTATAAATTGTCGTTAGTTAAAGCATTAGGGTGAATTTACTGCCGAATTTGAAAATAGAGGGTTCACACGCTACCTCCTAGGGCGGTTGGCTCCATTTACACCCTTGGGTCATGTGATCCCACCCTTACACAATTTACAACCCCACGAAATATTACTTTATTCTCTCAGACGATCAATTGCCTTTATTTTTTCGTGATAACGATAAAAAAAAAATGCGATAATTACGAGAATAATAATAAAGTTAATAGTGTTAAGAAAATAAAAGTTTTTTCAACAACGCGAACGATTTGCGATTCAATGAAGTCTCATCAACGCGATTCAATCACGAAAAATTTTTAATCTCGTTTATATTGGCATGGAAATGTGTTTCTCGAGCTTCGTGTACCTGATTTAAAATTTTGTCCAACTGCGTATCGTTATTTCGACGGCCTGGCGCCTTTTGTTTGACCCAAATCGTACGAGAAGCACGAACCCATATACTACACGGTACACAGACCCCTTATATTGATATTTCCAACGATTTCACCTACACGAGCAGGCCTCAACATATCGAAACAATCGAAATTCAAAAATTCTCTACAATTAATGTCCCTCGAGATTTTTTTATCTCTCACTGCTGCTCTTTTTATTTCGCATCTACAGCGGAGTTTCGCTTTCACGAAAACAATTGTTCGAAATAGTTGCAAGATTTCAATCATAAATATCGTAATTAAAATCCATCGTATCAAAATATCGAAAAATCGTATCTAGAAAAAATGTCCGGATGTGTGTGTGTGTGTGTGTGTGTATGTTCCCCTCTGGCACTGTAAAATGCAAACGTTTATAACTCGAGAACGGTTTGAGCTACGCGGCTCTCGTTTTGCCCGGATGTTAATCCGTACAAGCTCTTCCCTTCTCTGGGAATTTTGTTGGAATTGCTAGAAAAATACGAATTCTACGGCATTTTGAAATTAAATAAAAAGGGTGTCGACGCTCTAACTTCTGCAAATTTTAAGATTTATTACTAGATTTTTTTTGTTTATAAATATAAAGTATCATAATAGGAAGGTTGGTATTGAATTTGGGGAATATCGGTTGAACGGTTTAAATTTTATGATTTTTCGAATTTTACGAAAATGTGAGTTTTTTGAAAAATCGTCCAACCGCTCTAATTTCTGCAAATTTTAAGATTTATTACTAGTTTTTTTTTTGTTTATAAATATAGAGTATCATAAAATAGAAAGGTTGGTATTGAATTTGGGGAATATCGGTTGAACGGTTTAAATTTTATGATTTTTCGAATTTTACGAAAATGTGAGTTTTTTAAAAAATCGTCCAACCGCTCTAATTTCTGCAAATTTTAAGATTTATTACTAGTTTTTTTTTGTTTATA
This sequence comes from Hyposoter dolosus, assembly GCA_963921915.1. Lineage (NCBI taxonomy): Eukaryota > Metazoa > Arthropoda > Insecta > Hymenoptera > Ichneumonidae > Hyposoter > Hyposoter dolosus. The sequence goes on from OY998140.1 coordinate 2,440,890, forward strand.
AATATAGAGTATCATAAAATAGAAAGGTTGGTATTGAATTTGGGGAATATCGGTTGAACGGTTTAAATTTTATGATTTTTCGAATTTTACGAAAATGTGAGTTTTTTGAAAAATCGTCGAACCGCTCTAATTTCTGCAAATTTTGTAAAATATTGTGTATAAATCTGTACTTGCTCTCTACTTTTTAGAAAAGTTGTCCAAGTTATATCATTTTAAATGTAAATGCAAAAAACGCTGCAAATTGAAATTTGCAAATTGCTTCTTCAAGATGCTCAAGATGCACGATGCTCAAAGCTTCCTCTACGAGAAAGCCAATTGAATAAAAAACATCATGGAGTCTCATAGAGAAAGCTTTGAGCATCGTGCATCTTGAGCTTCTTGAGGAAGCAATTTGCAATTTTTTTTCGAAAGTTTGATTGAAAAAAATCTGACATTTTAAAATTTCAAGGGAAACTTTCGTACTCGACTATAAGTGCTGTGTAATGTCTTGAAGGATGATGTGGCACAAATTTGAAAAGGGTTGCGAGAAAATGGTTTTGTTGATCGTTTTGAAAAACGATGTTTCGTGAATAACGAGTGTAAAGTTTCGACGACCTCGCGCGCAGTTGGTCGAATCGTTATTTATTAAAAAGACTGTAACTACTAGAAAAATTGCAACTTGAAGAACGAAGTAAAGGATCCCACGGTTTACATTATTTTACATTCAACATTGATCAATAAAATTCACTCGGGAGTTTGAACACGACGAAAAACAGATTTTCATTTTCTGTTGGTCAATTCTGCCATAAAAAAACTGTCCAGAATTATTTTTCTATCAATATTCAAGAAAAGTTGAAAGAAAAATCCATAGAAAGCGATTACTCCATGGCAGATTAATTAAATTAAATTTCAAAGCTTCAAACCAATGAATTAGCGCTCGTGCTGGGCTCGTAATTATAAATAACTAACGTCGTTTTAACGAAAGGATTATTTACTTTAATCGAGCCAGCAGATTGAGTCGAAAATACAATTTCTAGAGGCGACTGTCATTACTCTAGAAATAATGAGAATATAAAAACGGACTGAGCAAAGTCACTGCATGAGAGATTCTAATTTATTCGTATATTTTGAGATTTCGCAGACACTGCGCCTAAATGTGGACTTCTTGAAATAAATATAATGACGATGTTGAAGTTCCCATCGTTTAAATTAAACGAAATTCTATTTTTCGTAAGCTATCGTAATGGAACATTACTTGGTTGGAAAAATTGCAGTTTCTGTTGGTGGCAGTCGTTTAAGCAAACGATTTTAAAAATCCTCGGTCCATTGAGAATATTTGAAACGCGATGGGATTGAATTTGGAAACGCAATTACGAGCTACAAACATTGGCTAGTTTACTGGCTCAGAGAGAATGGAAACTCGCACCTGCCTTACTGTAATAATTCTTTCGGAAATGAATCAGTTGAATCGAGATGAAAGAAAAAAAATTATACACTGGAAATGAAATTTGTTTAAAAATCGTCGACACGTTGTTAAACACGGTAAACTAAATATTTTTCAATAATTTCCAAAATTTTCTTTATTTTGCCAGTATATTTGGTTTCTAATTGAATTTTCAGCAAAATTTACGATTGAACCGACAAAAATTTACTTCCGAAGAGATTTTCTAGAATATTTCTTGCTGCGATGACACAATTTTTGGGATTATTCAAACAAAACGTTTAGTCGAACGTATCCAACAAAATATTCATCTTTTTCAACAAAATTTTACTTTCAGTGTAATTGCCTTTTTTCAACTTGTCGTTGGTTTTATCTCGTTTTATTTAATTTTTCGTTAATCATGACACATTCGAAATATTCTGATCAACATACAAACATGTGTGCCTGCTTCTATTTCTGAGCTTCTTTTTACCGCAACCCCATATCCACACTGTTAAATATTACCAACACCAGCCTTGACAAGTTGAACAATCCACTGCATGCCAATTCTCACTTTGTGTTCGACGTTGACAATTAAATTAGTTTGAAATTGTTATCGGAGCCTGACCACAATGATTTTGAAATACGCAGGCTTAGCGCTGGCTTGCTTGCTTTACCCTCCTCGCAATATCCATCCTTGTTGTTGTTATCAGTATACAATTAATTTGAAATATTGTTGGAAAAGATAACAAGCGTAAATATTGATAGAACGTGAGCGTAACGGACCACAGGCTCACTCCCATAAATTCATATAATCCAAAAGTCACTAAAGTTGTTGGAAATTTGATAAAAATTAACCCTCCGTAGACACAATACAATTAGCGCACCTCCCTAGACACACATGGGTCTGGGGTGCCCTACCGTTTTTACTGTGCTTCAAGTTGTTTAAAAAATCTGAAAAAATTGAGGAAATTAGTCTTGGATCTGTAGAAAGAGAGCCTACACCGGAAATGATGGATAAAAATTCTTTTTTATTATTGTTATTTAATGATGCTCGATACGAAAAAAAGAGAATCTTGAGCTATTCGCTGAATGGGCAAACTGTTTGAAAATCTTTTTTTGATAAAAATACAAAATTTACGTAATGCTTTTCTTTGAATTTTCATTGAAATCTTTTTTGCATTGTCCATTTTTTACTATATTTGTATTTTCGTAATTCTGACGATATCGAGTCTAGCTTCGTGCAAACATTTGATAACCTTCCCTATTAGGTTTGTACAACAAATTGGAGTTTGAATTAGTTTGTGAATTTGAATTGGAACTCCCGATTACTGATTTATTTTGATAAATCAATAAACAAACAAATAAATAAATAAACAAATAAATAAATAATGAATAATAATTAATAAATAATAAAAAATAATTAATAAATAATAAGAAAGAAAAAAAATAAATAAAAAATAAGAATAAATAAATCTTAGTGGAGTGAAACTTGTGATTTGTATGGATCAGGTTCTCGTGTATTTGGGGCTTGCAACTTTTGGTCCGATGAAATAAACAAATCAATTTTAACGCGATGAACGTCGATTTGGCACAATGGCTTCTCGCTAATTAGCCGGAAAACGTTTTTCCGAAATATAACTTGCGCGTCCACGTATTCGGGCTTGGAGTAAATATGAAAGCATAATATTGAGATATACTTCGTGACAAGTGGTTGGGCGAATTTTCCGCCCATCACGAACTCTGCCCTAAGTACTTTTTCGTTCTAGCTTTCAGATGGAATCAACCGAACCATGAAATAATTGGAGCTCACTCTCTCAGCCACTAACAGCCTGGCTGCGAATAGAAAAAAGGCCTCGATTACAGACGGAAAAAAAAAATCGTCGAAATGGACACTTTTGACTCAGACTTCCCGAAGAAAGAATGGAACCAACGACTCAGCCTTCGTGGCAGTCGACGCAGCCATCAAGTGAGTGAAAACTTTGTTGATTCAATTATGACGAGACTGTATAAGTTTGCATCGTTGGAATACAACGAAAAATTTTATTTTTATTCGTTATTTTCATAATTAATGCACTTGTTGCAATTTTTCGACCAAATTCAGTTTTCAAATGGCAAAGAAGACTGTCCCATTATCGTTCACGAATGCTGTATGAAAATTTACTGCAAATATTTTTATTCATTATTTCGATTTTCAATCCGCTCGTTTCAATTTTTTTTAGTGAATTCATTTTTTCAATGGCAAAGTAAACTGTCCCATTATTTTTGACGAATACTGTATGAACATTTGGTGCTCTGCTATAAAAAATGAGTCTTCGTTGCATTCCAACTATGCGAAATTTAATGCATCGTTTGCATCGTTGAAATACAACGAATTCAACGAAAAATATATTTTTTATTCATTGTTTTGATTTCTAATGCGCTAGTTTTAATTTTTTTTTAGTAAATTCAGTTTTTGAATGGGAAAGAAGACTGTCCCATTATCTTTGAAGAATACTGTATGAAAATTTGGTGCTCTGCTATAAAAAATAATGAGTCTTCGTTGCATTCCAACGATGCGAAATTTGACATGGTGGAATTATGGGCATGCTTGTCGATCGAGTGGATGTGTTCGAGTTATTACTTGAAATTGTTGTTTTTCGGTGGCCTGATTAATAACAATCGCGTTAGTCGAACATTAATATTATTATTATAGCGGATCGATATATTATCGAAGGCAATCGCGATTCTTCCAAGTTTAATAAACTGGATAAAATGATAAAAAAGGAAAAATCGTAAATCGGGTGAATTTTAAATGTTGAGCTTGATTTTCGCAACGGGACGCGTAGACCGACACATCCGCCGGGGTCCGTCTCTGCGATGATGCAGCAGCTAGTAGTAGTTTAGTGTGCAAACTCTCGCGGAGCAACCCTCTGCTCGGGCGATCGATTACGGAACGTGCGATAAGTTGATTAGACTCTTGTCGACGTCCTCGTTGTCGTCGTTGTCGTCGACATTGTCGTCGTCGTCATACGAGGCACTCGAGTGGATTGTAGGCGTTTGAGAGCATTCAAAAGATCGTACATCTACCGCCTACGACCTTGATCTTTCTGACAAACTTCAAACTTTCATTTTATATAGAAAAATACGTTTATACACTTAAGATTTTATGTTTGTTGAATTTTTAAATAGATCGTTACATTTCGTTTGAAATTAACGTCTTTAACGTATTAATATCACAAAACGACTTTATTTAGGGTTCTTTCAAAATTTAGTATAAACGCTCTTGGCACCAAAACTAACAGTTTTCTTCTATGAAGAAAAATTTTCTGACGTTTAGAATTTGAGATATTTAATTTCAAAATTTATATTTTTTCCATCTAAACGCATGGAAATTGAAATGACGTTTCGTTAAAAAGTTGCAACAAAGAAAAAACAGTCCTGGGCTAAATATGGAATAAGTGTCATGAGCTCTGTTCATAGCTTTGCTCATAGAGCTCTGCATCATAAAACTCAATGTTAAATGTATAAAGCTACCAATACGAATATATTTTTCGGGTTCTCTGTAGTCTCTTGAAAATTTGACTGGATCTTTTTCTTATCATAATATACTACGGTATCAAATTTCATTAAATTCCGAACGGTAATTCTAAAACCCAAAGTACTACCTTAATAAGAATCTTGAGATGTGTTTTAAGAAAAAATGGAATTTCGTTGCATTTCAAACGATGCAATCAGTTATTTATTCAGTTATTTATTCAGCCCGGATAAAGGGGATAGCGATTGTAATATTTGTCATCGTCGTTGACACAGACACATTTCACCACTGCATTGACACTCTGGGTCAAAATGACCCGGAGCTTAAATCATCAGGAGCTCCGCTGTTTTTCCTCGTTGGAACACTTCGGAAATTGAGTTTCGAGGCTCCTGGATACGGGACTGCATAAAAACTTCAAATTTCGTGATTTACTAAAAATTCATGGAAACTTTGACTTTTGGAAAATTGAATGTTTTAAAATTCCGCTCGTACTTATCGATGACGTCGGTTCACGATTAAAAAAATCTTGTCACGAGGTTTTTTTTTTAAAAAGGGAACTTGGATCATTTTTCATATTAAAAAATCATCAATTTGATGAAAAATGATTGAATTCCCATCGAAAGATTTATCGTGTAGAAATGAGCGATGCTGAAAACTTGCACGGAATCGAAATGACCCGCTGTGTGTCAAGAAAGCTTTCAAAATATCAAAGTGGAATGGTTTTTTCTCAAATCACATTTGCGTCATTTTATAGATGTCGAAATTGCGCCATTTTGTTTTTTCTTTACTAGGGTGCATGACGCGCGCTGAAGCGCCCGAGTCGTTTTCTGGTAGCGCTGCAGCGCTCCTTTTATGTATAACAACTTATCGAAATATCCGATAGCGTTTTGAAACCAATTAATTTTAGAGCAGTTCGAGAAGAATTTGCAGCTCCACTCGTTTTTAGCAAAAATCATGGCGTTGTCAAATTTTGAGAAAATTAGCGCTGCTACAAGATTTTTTCCTTCTTTTATAGTTTTTTGTATACCAGACTTAAGAGTCTGAAAAATGCGTCCACCGCAAACCACTACGAACATCAGTTAGTCAATTTTAGCGTTTGTAGTAATCGTCAAGTCTTTACAATCGGAGTCATTCAGTCGTAATCACTTCAAAACGAGTTTTATTACTCCACTTGATGATTATGACGAGTTTTCGTAGATGTAGCAATTCTGAGTGATGGAAAAGTCTCCTAGAGTGTCCTCGTGAAGAGTTCTAGTCATTTGCGTTCCCGGATAAATTTTGATCCACGATTTTGGAAAAAAAAAAAATACATAAATTTAAATCCCGAAGCTGTGGCTCTATGACGAGTTTTCGGGAATCTGGCAATTCCGAGTGATGGAGAAAGTCTCCCTGCATGTTCCCGTGAAGAGTTCTAGTCATTTGCGTTCCCGGATAAATTTTGATCCACGATTTTGGAAAAAAAAAAAAATACATAAATTTAAATCCCGAAGCTGTGGCTCTATGACGAGTTTTCGTAGATCTGGCAATTCCCAGTGATGGAAAAAGTCTCCCTGCGTGTCCTCGTGAAGAGTTTTAGTCAATCGCGTTGCCGGATAAATTTTGATCCACGATTTTTGGACAAAGAAAAATATATAAATTTCAACCCCGATGCTGTGGCTCTATGCAGTTTTCGTAGATCTGATAATTCCGAGTGATGGAGAAAGTCTCCGTGCGTGTCCTCGTGAAGAGTTTTAGTCAATTCCGCTTTCATGCATACGAAAAAAAGTTTTATTCCGATAGGAACATATAACCGCACGCGTACATACGCAACTATCAAACCGACAGCCGGAACTGTCAGACTGACAGCGGGAGTCAAAACACGTCGTATAACAGGACCGACCAATCACAGAACGAATAAAAAATGGCAACATTTACAATCGAAATATATCGTGACATTAGAACTTTTTATTAGGGCATAAAGCAACGCAGGAAATCTTGACTGTGATGAGGAAAGGAAAACCTTCAATGTGATTTGAACGAGCATCTCGATTTAACAATATTTCAACCGAAGAAAAAAAAACCATTGTAAATGTTTTCTAAATTACAATCGCTCCGGATTAATCTTTCCATTTCCGTTTTGTTCATATTCGATGTTTTTTGGGCTTGTCAATTATGTTTTTGTACTTCAAGATTGTACTCGTTACTGTTGTTTCTTATCGCACTCGTTATTATCGTCGTGTTTCTCCTCATCGATTTCAAGGGTGTCCTGATTTAATTGCCAAGTCTCCTGAACATGATATTTGAATAGATAACGACATTATCGGGACATCTGGGCGACCCGTATGCCGTATGTTTTCTCTCGTACACATCGCTATCCCTGCGCGTCCATATACTTGTCTCTATACAAAGTATTTGTAATCCTATATATATATGTGTACACTGAAAAGAAAATTTCGTTGAAAAAGATCGATATTTTGTTCGATACGTTCGACTAAACGTTTTTTTGAATAATCCCAAAAATGGTGTCATCGCAGCAAGAAATCTTGTAGAAAATCTCTTCGGAAGCTAATTTTTGTCCTTCCAATCGTAAATTTTGCTGATGATTCCGTTAGAAACCAAATATGCTGCCGAAATAACGAAAATTTTGAAATTATCCAAAAATATTTAGTTTAACGTGTTCAACAAAATAACGACGATTTTTAAAAAAATTTCATTTTCAGTGTACATTCTTTTTAGCATCAAATTTGCAACTTGATGAAATATTTCTGGTTCGAGTTGTATTTTTTGGAGACAGAAATGAAATAATTCAATACGTTGGAAACAAGAATTTTTTTATCGTTCGTAAGTTCGATTCATTGGAATTTCATTGTTTGTTAAAAAATTGTATATATTTCGGTGATTTGGCGAAATGATTAACGCTTGGAATGCACACCTCCTATATTGGGTCAATCTGACCCAAGGCGTTTTTCAAATCGTAGTATTCCGGTAAATATGCATTTTTTGTTTTTTTTTTTTTTTTCCATCCTTCATGGGTCTAAATGTATTCTTCATCAAATACCAAATACAGAAAATTGTTTGGGGTCGAAAAGACCCAGTGTGTACTCGGAGGGTTAAACAGACGAAAACAAATTCTTTTTGCTAATATAAAGGCGACATCGCATGGCTCTAACATACTAAGCTCTCGCGCGTGGGAATTTCGAGCGGTGCTCCTTTGTTAACTTGTACATTTTAAAGCCCAAAGTATTAAATTTGCGCTCGCTCGAGCGAAAATATTGGAACTTGGTCCTTCGAGCCAAAGTCCAACGACTATCGTCCTATTCGTACAAGTCGCAAACGCAGAGCTTTGTTAATTTCGGACGAATAATCACAATTACTAGAACCATTCCAACAGTTGAGAACTTTTGGTCAACCTGAAAATGCACAGACCCGTTGTGATCGATTCCATTAATGGTGCGCAGTCGAACTTTGACGATACACTGAAGTTTTCACGTTGTTGAAGTTTATTCTCTTTTTTCTTGAGCAGAGCTCCATGATTCTTATTCAACATTTGGTCAGAACAATAAAACGATTTTTTTTTTAGGATCCAAAGACAAAATCGATACGAGAAAATTGTCGTGAATTTTTTAATTGAACAAACAATTGACAGAAACAAGATTTTTCGCTTTTAGATCTCGCGTTATTTCCGTTAAAAACGAGTATTTTATTTTCATTATTATCATCCTTTTTATTTATTTATTGCTTCCGCTTCTAAATTCGTGTCTTTGAAAATATCGAGCAGTGCACTGAATTTCGGGGGCTAATTATTTGCATGTTTCAACTATGTCGCATTCCTCTCTTCACGTTTTTGTTCGTGTCACACGCATGCAGCCCTATCGAACACGATATCGCCCATACGAGTGCGAAACACGTTTTGTTTTTTTTTTTTTTTATATTCCATTCGTTTGACAAAGAATTGAAAAAGCCAGCGAACCGAGCTTTAACGCGGAACACTCGTATGCTGGGGCCGATACCAGGCTGGAAACTCGGCTGCAAAACGCAGCGGACTGCACGGTTACCGGAGAATCCCCAGCACACCGGATTACGATTCACTAACAACCCATCCTGCTCGCTTAATACTTGCCGCAATATTTTTCCGCATCCCTCTTAGTTTTTCTTTATCTTTTCACATTTTGTATTTTCTGACATTTTGCTCGTACAAGCTTGCCACTCTTCGCATCTTACACGTCAAAGACCACGATGTGACGATGCTGAAGTTTGCATCGTTGGAATGCAACGAAATTCCATTTTTTCTTAAAACACATCTCAAGATTCTTATTAAGGTAGCACTTTGGGTTTTAAAATTACCGTTCAGAATTTAATGAAATTTGATACCGTAATGATGTTGAAGTTTGCATCGTTGGAACGCAACGAAATTCTTTTCTTTCTTTAGCAGAGCTCATTATAATTATTTAATATTTGGTCTGGACAACAAAACGATCCTCTCTTGCTACCGAAAAACTTAATCGACAAAAAAAATTGCCATGATTTTTAAAATTCAATAAATAATTAATTTTTAAAATATTTTTCGTTGAAGCTCAACGTTGCAAACTTCAGAGTCGTGATACTGTAGTAGATTATGCTAAGAAAAAGATCCAGTCAAATTTTCAAAAGGCTACAAAGAACCAGAAAAAATATACTCGTATTGGTAGCTTTATACATTTAACATTGAGGTTTATGATAAATCTCAGTTTTTGTTGTATTTTACAATGAATTCTTATCAATTCTTAGGAGGACTCACAGTTTTCATTGTAAAATATAATGAAATGTATGAAATCAATGTTGAATTCATGAAATTACCAATGCGAATATCTTTGTTCTGGTTCTCTGTAGCCTCTCGAAAATTTGACTGTATCTTTTTCTTATCATAATCTACTACTGTACCAAATTTTATGAAATTCTGAACGGTAATTCTAAAACCGACAGTACACTACCTTAAACATTGAGTTTTATGATAAATCTCAGATTTCATTGTATTGTACAATGAATTCTTATTAATTCTTAGGAGAAATCACAGTTTTCATTGTAAAATATAATGAAATGTATGAAATCAATGCTGAATTCATTGAATTACCAATGCGAATATATTTTTTCTGGTTCTCTGTAGCCTCTTGAAAATTTGACTGGATCTTTTTCTTATCATAATCTACTACTGTACGAAATTTTATGAAATTCTGAACGGTAATTCTAAAAGCGACGGTACTCCCTTAAATATTTGGTCAGGACAATAAAACGATATTTTTTTAGGATCCAAAGAGACAATTGGTACGGAAGTTGTCATGGTTTTTGAAACTGAACAAACAATTAATAGAAAAAGTATTTTTTGTTGGAGTCCAACGTTGCGAACGTCAGTGTCATACAACGTGGCATTTTCCTGAATTATTATCAAATTAAGCACAAGTCTCGGCCGAACGACTCGAAAAGGTCAAATCCCTTTCGCGTTTCCCATGTTTTCTGGAAGTTATAATTTTGGAAATTGAAAATACTCTCCATTAAGGAGTTCCTTCAATGCCTTTCTCAACAATCGTGTCTCGTTGTATCGGTTTAATTACCGTGAACCAAAGTTATATCTAGCTGTGTCCCGGATTACGTAGGCATTAGTCGTCGAAGTCTATACGTTACGACAATGGATTATGTACGTCCGGATAGTCTATACCATTTCGATTCAATACAGAAAGTTTCGTAAGCTCTTCAGCGAGCAAACAAGCTTTAATTGTCACTGGAAATAAAGTACAAGCACGCAGATATATTATTTGACGGACTGGCGTCAGTCTCACAAAGTTCTCGTAGAGCACCAACTTTTAATATGTCCTCGCGTGGAATCTGTTCGGTGGGTGTTGTAAAATTTGCTTTTCATAATTTAATAATTGAACGCGCGCCGGGCCATGGAGATGCTCGCAACTATATTTTACGTATTACTATCACAAAACGACTTTATTAAGGATTCTTTCAAAATTTAGTATAAACTTTCTTGGCACAAAAACTAACAGTTTTCTCCTGTGAAGAAAAATTTTCTGACGTTTAGAATTTGAAATATTTAATTTCCAATTTTTTATTTTTCCCATCTAAACGCGTGGAAATTCAAGTCGCGTTTCTTTTGTTTTTTTTTCTTGTAATTTTTCAACGAAATGTGACTTCAATTTACACGCGTTTAGATGGGAAAAATAAAAAATTGGAAATTAATTATCTCAGATTCTAAACGTCAGAAAATTTTTCTTCACAGACGAAAACTGTTAGTTTTTGTGCCAAGAAAGTTTATACTAAATTTTGAAAGAATCCTAAATAAAGTCGTTTTGTGATAGTAATACCTTAAAGGAAAAAATTATGTTCCAGTTTTTGCCTCCTGTTTTTTTTTTTTTTTACTCGAAGGCAAACCGATTTAACCCTTCGAGTGCACACTGGGTCGTTTTGACCCCAATAATTTTCTGTCACCGATTCTGTTGCATTTACATGGCAACGAATGTTTAGCCATTCAATTTTCGTTTTTGTCGAAAATTAGGGCCATAAAGTGTGGATAATGTAATGTAACGCCTCGGGTCAGATTGACCCAATATGCACTTTTAGGAGGTACGCATTTGAAGGGTTAGAAAAAGTTAATATTACACTTTTCTATAATTTTCTCTTTTTTAAATACGAGAGTTCGAAACGATTCGGTTACGGGGTCAAAGTCGAGGATCGATGATTTTATCCGTCAGTCGAAAGTCGTTTTCGTCCTATAAACAGCTAAATAGACTCATCGTTTGTACAGAGTACAAGAAATCTTTTCATTCTGTCATCGTCGCAACTATAGAAAGAGCTTTTACGGCCAATACCAAGGCTGTGAAGTGTTTCTTGCATTCTCGTGACACACTCACCTCCAAAGCTTTCGGATAAAAGTTGAACGAAATGCTATTGCACGAATGAAACATATATATTGAAAAGCACACAGACACCACACTTGCATACACAGCATTCGCATCGGCGTCTGTATATGTTTTTACATTCAATATATTTATATACTCGCGTAACGCTCAACGCGTGTGTGGCACGCCGGAGCAGTATGACGTGCGCTAAAGAGCTTTGAAATCTCCACCATATGGTTTCACCTGGTTTTACGATCGCTCTGCTCGCATCAGTTCCATATTCGCTCCAATGATCACAATAAAAACTTTTTTAAAATTATTTATTATTTTTTTATATTTTTTTTTTATTATTTATTTTTTATTCATTTTTTACTTTTTTATTTATTTTTTATTTTTTATTTATTTTTTTTTAAATCCCCCATTGTTTCTTTTTAAATAGAAAACAAAAACACCTCATTGCTGCCTAATTCAAGGGTTTCCGCACTCATTCGTGTTTGCAAAAGAAAAGCAAAAAAAAAAAAATTCTGATTTTTTTCTTTCTGATCGTCGCTCCCGATTGTTTGATTGGAAAACGTCATGCTTTTGGAGAATAAAAAAAATTCAATTTACTTCGTTTTTGTTCAATTTTGTCTGGCATTATTGTGCTTGGGAAATTTTTGTCCAACGATCGCGCGGTTCGATAGTATGAGAAAAAAATTTTATTGCGCAATCACTCCTGATGACGATTCGTCGCACGCAGTATGCGGCAACGACCTTATGATTTTTTTTTTTGGTTTTCACACGAAAAAATTGTTCGAACCAGTCGCCTGCGTCAATAGGGACTCGAGGCATCATCTTCGCGAAGCTATATCTCCGTTTACTCTCGAAGCAAAAATAAATCCTTTCACTCTCTGATAGATATATTCGGAAATAGAACGAAAACGCGATCAAGGAGATTTCACTGGCAATGGTCAGACACAATGAAAAAAAAAAAAACAAAAAAAAAATGCACGCAGATTTGTTCCGATCTCTTAAGAACTTCATACAACAACATACCAAATTTTTTTAATTTTCTTATCATTTGCGATTTGAGACTCATCCTTAAGGAGCGCCGCTTGCATATTTAAACTTTCTTTTAATAACAGTCGGTAAATAATTATTATTACATAGTGATTTATTATGGTAAATTAATGTTTTGACGAGAAACACGAGAATGAATGATATTTACGAATAAATTTCGAGCGGAATGTAAATTGAAATTGTAAAAGCAATTTGTTCACTTCTAGCGAGATCCAGAAATACCAAATCCGTAGGGAAATATGACACGCCTACTGATGCGCTCGGTTTATTTTTTATTTTTTCTTTCCCAAAGGTCAAATCGTATTCCTGAGAATTACGAGGCAAACTTTTCTTCGCTTCTTTCAATAATTCGCTCTGTGTATTTTGTAGCTTGGTTACTTTTGGCACGTGGCTTACGGGGAAAGAACGCTCTGCTACTCTAGGAGCACTTGTCCGGCAAGGATAATTTTCTCTGGCTTCATGCGGCTCCAAATATCTTTTACTTTTTATATGATTAACGACGTTGTATGGCGACAGTCAAATCTAAATTATTGTTTTCAGTTTTTCTTACATACAAAATGGTTTGCGAGCCTAAGTTCACTAAAAAAAGTTGTTACAAATTAACTAAAGAACAACATACTCTAAATCCAAGATTCTCCCAGGTAATCTGTATTTGTTATATAATAAACAAAATTTCGAAAAAATTTTACGATCGATTTTTTTGAAAAACTAAATAAAGCTTCGTCGATTTTACATAAAAGTGTATGCAAAGTTTTAAGAGGCTTGACCATTTAGAAATCGAAATATTTAATGTTGAAAATTGCAACTTTTAACACACGCTCTTATGAGAAACTACTGAAAATTGTAATTTTTATAAATAAATATCTCGACTTCTACACGATGAAACCTCTTGAAATTGCTCGAGCTATTAGATGTCACTATTCTCTTTGTGTGGTGGAAATTTAAAGGAATTTTATCGATAGAAAATTCAGCATACAACGTCCTTAAGGTGATCAGATGGGAACATCACAAAATTTAGATACTTTCGTTTTACAATGTTGAAGTTTGCATCGTTGGAATGCAACGAATTTATTTTTTTTCTTGAGCAGAGCTCGTGATTCTTATTCGATATTTAGTCAGGACAATGAAACGAGCGTTTTTTAGGATCCAAAAAAAAAATTGGTACGAAAATTGTCGGGGTTGGTGAAATTTTACAAAAAATGAATAGAAAAAGAATTTTTCGTATCCACTCATGACGGATATTTTACTACAATTTTTCGGGTCGGACAAGTACTCTGTGCGTACTCGCTCATCGCGTATACGATGGTAAAATTTTCAATACGTAAGAGTTCTTCGTTGGGATTTCAACTTCAGAAATGATTTTACGTTGGAAGAGAGTTTACAAGGACGACCAAGAGTTTCATTCCATTTTACTTCCGCGAGGTATAAAATTGGAGCTAGTAAAATTTCATGATAGAATTAAGCTGAATGTAGTTGGCGATGTCTTCCTCTCCAAATCGCAATTTAGCAACTTTTTTTCAATTTTCACCTTCAATTCAGTCAACAGAAACAACTATTTTGTGGGAGTCAATTTTTTTCAACAGAAACGACCATTTTGTGGGAGTAAACAGCATTCATGCAGTCTTTCGCCAGGATTTGTCTTACTTTTTGGTAGTTTTCAAGTTGTAAAGAAAAAAACCATTATTATTCGTGCCAGAGAAAAAAAAAAGAATCTTCGCTCCATGTGGCCTCGACATCTGTAGAAGAAAAACGCATTCGTCGTATCTATAGACCCGCATAAATTTCAATGATGCTTCCAAAGCAACGGGTAACAATATTCGCGCGTATAGATTTGACCTTATCGACATTTCCGATTGTGTACCGGAAATAAATACGCTATGGGTCGCACTGGCGGGCTGCAGGACGCCAGGTCACTCGGTTCATTCACATTTTCAATGCTCGACTTAAAAATCACCCTCGTAATAACAGGAAGAGAAGGGACAACTTTGATGTTTGCCTCATTTTTATATGAAGCGAAATAAAAAATTTTTGATCAAGAGAATCAAGGAGGAAAATTACATTTTCAGGATTTACCGGAAACTTTATTTTATTCGTATCAAAATGTCAGTTAAATATCGGCCGAGGTTTTAGGCTTTTCCTCTGTTTTCACAGCACAAATCGCACATTGTTGAATTTTATTTTATTTTTTTATTAAAAATAAAATGAAAAAATGATATAAAAATATTAGACAATGGAGTGGAGTGCAAGTTTGAATGTTGTCTCATTTTTACGAAGCGAAATAAAAAGCGTGGTAAAAGGGAAATTACATTTTGAGGATTAACTTGAAACTTTATTTTATTCGCATCAACAAAATGTATTTCGTAAACATCGTCCGAGGTTTCAGAATTTTTCTCTGTTTGTAGTGCAGAAATTGAAATTTTTCAATTTTATTATTTTTTTCGTCGTAAAAAAAAAAGAAACATTAGGCAATGGAATGGTGTGCAAGTTTGAATTTCGCCTCATTTTTACAAAGCAAAATGAAAAGCCTCATTTCTACGGAGCAAAATGAAAAGCCAGACAAAAAGGAAATTAAATTTTCTGCATTTCCTAGAAACTTCAACAAAATGTATTAATTAGTGAACATCGTCCGAGGTTTCAGGCTTTTTCTCTATTTGTAATGCAGAAATTGAAATTTTTCAATTTTATTATTTTTTTCGTCATACAAAAAAAAAAAACATTAAATAATGGAATGGAGTGCACGTTTGAATTTTGCCTCATTTTTACGAAGCAAAATGAAAAGTTAGATAATAGGGAAATTAAATTTTCAGCATTTCCTAGAAACTTCAACAAAATGTATTTAATGAACATCGTCCGAGGTTTTTCATTTTCTCTCTGTTTGCATGGTGCAGAAATGGCCATTTTTCAATTTTATCTTTTTTTTTTAACCGTTTTTTTTTACGCTGCAGGCTTTCGAGAATGAATGAATAAAAACCTTACGAAAGCAACTGATTGGATTTGGGCAAGTAATACGTAACGCTACGTTCGCTCGATGGTTATTGAATGATGTTAAATATTTGAGTACACGAATGCATGAAAGATATTTGGGGTTTCGTCAATCTGCATATGTATCCATAATACGCGAACTAGTAAATTGCACCGAAATATTTACGTCTCTGGGCTCCCATTGGGAATAAATCTTGTTTGTCCACACGGTGACACTTTTAGCCTGAATTACGAAAGTCTGAGAGTGGAACGCGTGCATGGGGGACGAGGGGTGAGGGATGGAGATTGCGCGGACGAGGGGGTGTTCGGGTTCGAATTGATAAATTCCTGGTTGTTCCTTTTTTTTTCATTTTTATACCGTGGTCGAAATCTTTCCGAATGAATATCGCGTTTCTATTCGTTTGAAAAGAACGGATGGACGTTATTTTTTCGTCCAGTGTGAATGAACACATTCTTTCGGATATTCAGAGGCTAATGACCCAGCAAAAGTTTAGGAAAAGGAAACAGATGTACGTGAGTCGTCGTGTTCAGGAAGATTTTGTTATTTTTTTCGAATCTCGAACGTCAACGTCTTACCAAAAAAAAAAAAAAAACAACGGGATATTGAATTGTGTGGTTCAAGTTTGTGACTGGGTTAAGGAGGTTGGGTATACACAACAATGTTGCCATGTTAAAAGCACAAGGAAATTCGGAATGATTAGAATTTAATGAAATTTCGTGAGTATATTCTTTAGTATTAAATATGAATATACAAATTTTTTATGATTTTTCTTCTACATAGTTTTCGAGTAATTCAACACTAGAGTTTACACGCATAAGCATAGGATTCAGATATATATAGGTGCATATTGTAAACTCCAATTATTCAACAACTATGTAGACGAAAAATTTGAAGAAAATTGTGTCATCGTATTTGATGCTAAAGAATGTCATCCCCAAATTTTATTAAATTCTTATGATATTGTCGTATGTAGCCATGTTAAAAGCATACGGAAATTCGAAATGATTAGAATTTAATGAAATTTGGTGAGTATATTCTTTAGTATTAAATATGAATATACAAATTTTTTAAGATTTTTCTTCTACATAGTTTTCGAGTAATTGAACACTAGAGTTTACACGCATAAGCATAGGATTGAGATATATATAGGTGCATATTGTAAACTCCAATTATTCAACAACTATGTAGACGAAAAATTTGAAGAAAATTGTGTCATCGTATTTGATGCTAAAGAATGTCATCCCCAAATTTTATTAAATTCTTATGATATTGTCGTATGTAGCCATGTTAAAAGCATAAGGAAATTCGAAATGATTAGAATTTAATGAAATTTCGTGAGTATATTCTTTAGTATTAAATATGAATATACAAATTTTTTAAGATTTTTCTTCTACATAGTTTTCGAGTAATTGAACACTAGAGTTTACACGCATAAGCATAGGATTCAGATATATATAGGTATATCTTCTGCATACTGTAAACTCCAATGATTCGGCAACTATGCAGAAGAGAAATTTGAAAAAAATTGTGTCATCGTATTTTATGCTAAAGAATGTTATCACTAAATTTTATTAAAATCTTATCATATTGTTGTATGTAGCCAACCTCCTTAAACACGCGAGACAGCAGCTCGCCAGCATGTCCCACTCTCTTCCACTTTCGGAATATATACCGTCCATATAAAAATATGTATGAGAGTTTATATGAAATTTGGCTTTGCTTTCGGGATCCTCGGCCTGCTGCTACTTTCGTCGGGTCCGGATCCAAAAGCTCTCTATATGCTCCGTCCCCGCGCAAACATGTGTCTCGGGGAGTGAACGCCAAGGGTTGAAAAATTGTAGGCCGAGAGAAGAACGGACGTGAGGGTGGAGAACGATTACAGACACAAGGTTCAAGGACACTTCCCCGAGCCAATGTTTTATTTATAAATTCCGAAAAATACCGACTCGCCATCCTTAATATATATTTTCTTCTATAAATTCACTCGCTTCTTTTTTTTTTTTATTCATTTTTTTATTACGGAGATGGTCTAGGTTCGGCGATACTTGTCAATTTTACCGAAATAATTTCGTGTTTTGGTTTTTCAATCAACATTTCGTTAAAGTTTACTTTGGCTCTCGCACTTTACAAACGATCGAGAAAATTCTTCTGAACGACCACTGGCTCAAAATGATTTTATCGACTCGTCGTAAATTCTAGAGACGCGACGGGTCTTGTCAATATTTTTTTTTTTTTTTTTTTTGTAATATTGTCAGCCGATTGATTTTTGACAAATTTTCGTCCCCTCCCTCGGGTCGAAACTTATTACTTTTTTTTTTCTTCTTTTCTACCCCATGCGTTTCTGTTGTTTTTTTTTTCCGGTTTCACGTCAACGACGGCGCATGTTTACAAGGCGGCCAGCTCATTTTTCTTTTATAGACCGACACCCTTGATATTTTCTTTGTTTTTATGGATCCCACGAGTTTTCTAGACTCTGCTGGTTTTTTTTTTTTTTTTTTTCATCACATTTCCATTGTCGTTACATTCTTCACGATCGGTCGCCCCCTCATAATGAGCAATTTATCCAGTTGCCTTGTTTGCGTGGAATGAGCTTTTATTTCTTTGTCTTTTTATTTCTCACGAATATTCACGCTTCTTTCGATGATTGCAACTTTGTATATTTCACTTTTTATTGCCCTTTTTTATTTGTTCTCTGTACTGTTGAATTTTTTCACTACTCGATTCCTTTATTTTATTTTAATTTAATTTTATTTATTTTTATTTTTTATTATTATTATTATTTTTATTATTATCATTATTTATTTTATTTTATTTTATTTTTGATAACTTCCGGTTGCTGTTGCTGCGTTTACATGGCTCAGCGGTCACCCAACCGAGTAATGGCCCGACGATTAACTCGGCAGATTGCTTTAACCTCATCAATTATTTAACGAATTTTATTTCGTACTTAAGTTTTTTATGAGGCTGAAGTTCGCAACCGAAAAATATTAATTTTTATTGATGATTTGTTAGATTTTATAAATCATCAAAATTTTTCGAAATTATATATTTGTTGGGTCGCGCGACAATCGATCGTTTCATCATCTCAATTGCATTCTTGATTTTAATAAAAAGCTTTGCCACAAAAAAAAAGAATTTCGTTGCATTCCAACGATGCAAACTTTAACATCATACTTTTTTCGTGACCGTGACCATGGTACGTGACCATCTATCGACGTTGACCCCGTAACCGAATCGTTTCGATCTCTCGTATTTTAAAAAAGATAAAATTATAGAAAAGTGTGACATTAACTTTTTCTAACCCTTGGAGTGCGTACCTCCTAAAAGTGCATATTGGGTCAATATGACCCGAGGCGTTATATTCCGGTAAATATGCAATTTTTTTTTTTTTTGTAATACATTATTCATATTTTATGGCCCTAATTTTCGACAAAAACGAAAATTAAATGGCAAAACATTCGTTACCATTGAACGCAAAAGAATCGATGACAAAAAATTATTGGGGTCAAAATGACCCAGTGTGCACTCGAAAAAAACGTTTTTTTTAAATAATCCCAAAAATTGTGGCATCGCAAAAAGAAATATTCTAGAAAATCTCTTCGGAAGCTAATTGTGGTCCTTCCGATCGTAAATTTTGCTGACGATTCCGTTAGAAACCAAATATACTGCCAAAATAACGAAAATTTTGAAATTATCCAAAAATATTTAGTTTAACGTCTTCAACAAAATATCGACGATTTTTAACAAAATTTTATTGACAGTGTTCTTCGGTTTATTTGTATCTGTCAAATCTTTCGTTCTTTCCATTCCAAGCTGTACAGGATCATCGAACCCTGTCAAATAGTCGCGGGCTCGATAAGATTCCGAATCATACACATTGGCACGTTTTTCCTCACTCATTTCGCTTCCTCAGCTTCTATTCGTGTGATGAGATCGGTAATTGGCCTTCGTCGTCCCTTACGCAAAGATTAACTTACACCTCGCATTCACTGGCTTTCCCATACGCGCAGCAGCCGCAAAACCTCGAGTATAACAACAAAACCTCAGCGATTCAGTCTCTTCACCAAAAGTGCCAAAAGGAACTTTCACACACTCGCTCTTTGCTTTTACGCGCTAATATCTCCCCAAGGCTTATTTTTACAACGTTTTCTTTCTCGTTCTCCGCATCTCCGATGCCTTCGATCACTCCATCAGTATAAAAGCTCAATGCTCTCAGCCAGCATTTGCCCCAAAGTACCTAATAATTTCTATACTCTCGCCCACATGTACCATCTCAAAGTTCGCATCGGAATGCAACGAAAACTCATAATTTTCTACAGCAGAGTGCTAAATTTTCTTCATTGCCATTCGAAAACTGAATTTATTTTTTTTTAAATGGCAACGAGTGCATTAATTATCGAAATTATTAATTTAAAAAATGGTTTTTTTTTTTCGGCGTAATCCAACGATGCAAACTTCAGTATAAATTCTTTGTATTATCAAATTTGCAACTTGATGAAATATTTCTGATTAGAATTGTATTTTATAAAGTTGAAGTTTGAAACGTTGGAATGCAACGATAAATATTTATTTTTGTTGATGATTTGTTGAATTTTCAAAATCATTCAAATTTCTCGGCTGATTCACTTTTCGGGTCGGAAAATTCGATCGTTTCATCATCGTAATTAGATCCTGGATTTTAATAATGAGCTTCCTCACAGCAAAAAAAGAATTTCGTTGCATTCCAACGATGCAAACTTCAACGTCATATTATTTTTTATAGCAGAGTACACAATTTCCATACAGGATTTGTCAAAGATAATGGTACACTCTTCTTTGCCATTCGGAAGCTTAATTCACTCGAAAAAATTGCAACGAGTGCCTTGATTATCAAAATAATTGATAAAAAATATATTTTCCGTTGTATTCCGCTCGGACAGCATTCAGAGTACCAAATGAAAAATACACAACGGATGTTCCTGATAAAAATCGTCGAATCAGGAGCCACACGTGTTTTTTTTTTCTTTTTTCAAAAAACTACTTTTTCGCTCTCTCAAGCATACGGACACGATAAATAGTTGGAAAAAACGTTGATTCATACGATTCACGTTGTCGTATACATTTGCACTTATCCAGATGGCGTTGGAACGTTTGCTGTCTGCTCTTTGCCATGCACAATGCGCTCCGCAGTTGGGCAAAAGGAGTTTCGTCGTTTCGTCAAATTGTTGGCTTCGTGTTAAGGGAAATATTGAAGGGAAGAGAAAAAGAGTAGGAAACCGCGTTTTGGTTGAGCCGCAAAAGTCGTTCTCCAACGACTGAGGAGACTCTTCAAATGCGTCAAGTTTTGCTGCTTCAATCCGAAAAGGACGTCTCTTTTGTACGATCCCTCAGTCCTTTAGATTTTTTATCTTTTTACCTTCCGGATTCGTGCAAGTATTCTTTTACATCAAGGAGAATACTTTACGCACTATACATATATGTCTACGCTGTATGCCCAAAGAGAAATAAGTTTCAGCGAAACTTTTATGTACACGCGCGTACACTCTTGCCTCTGGAGCTTCACTGGCTCACAAACTTTGTACGCAATCTTTTGGCAAGCTTTAATAACAAACGTAGACCGAGCTGAGCACGGAACCGAATTTATCGTCATTTAAAACAAAAGTTTAAAAACATCTCAGGCAATGACCTCAGAGACACTCAAAGTTTAATTGCTCACTCAACAAAAATTGATATCCAAGTTTCGCAATGACATTGAAACTCGCAACGTTTGGGTTCAACGAATTTTTTTTTTTTCTATTGTTTGTTCAATTTACAAAACTTTTGTAGAACAACTTATCGAGATATGCGACAGCGTCTTGAAGCCAAACACTTTTAGAACATTTCGATAAGAATGGAGTGAAGGAGTGCAGCTCCAAGCTCCACTCCTTTTTAACAAAAATCATGGCGTTTTCAAATTTAGATAAAGTTAGCGATGCCACAAGATTTTTACCTTCTTTTATCATTTTTTGTACACCAGACATGAGAGTCTCAAAAGTGCTTACACTGCAGACCACTGCGAACATCAATTAGTCAATTTTAGCGGTTGTAGTAATCGTCAAGTCTTGACAATCGGAGGAATTCAGTCGAAATCACTACAAAATGAGTCTTACTCCACTTGAAGACTTCTAATTAATGTTCTGTTCCACCAAGAACGGAAATTCTTCTAGTACAATTCTGTACAAGCATCTGTTAGTCAATTTTAGCGTTTGTAGTAATCGTCAAGCCTTCACAAGCGGGGGAATTCAGTCGAAATCACTACAAAATGAGTCTTACTCCACTTGAAGACTTCTAATTCATTTTCTGTTCCACCAAGAACGGAAATTCTTCTAGTACAATTCTGTACAAGCATCTGTTAGTCAATTTTAGCGTTTGTAGTAATCGTCAAGCCTTCACAAGCGGGGGAATTCAGTCGAAATCACTCCAAAACGAGTTTTATTACTTCACTTGATGACTATGGCGAGTTTTCGTAGATGTAGCAATTCTGAGTGATGGGGACAGTCTCCTTGCGTGTACTCGGGAAGAGTTCTAGTCAGTGACGTTTCCGGATAAATTTCGATCCACCATTTTTTATTTTAAAAAATATATCAATTTCAACCCCGAAGCTGAGGCTCCATGACGAGTTCTAGTCATTTGCGTTCCCGGATGAACTTTGATCCACGATTTTCGAAAAAAATGCAATAAAAAATAAAAATTTCAACCCCCGAAGCTGTGGCTCTGTGGCGAGTTTTCGTAGACCTGGCAATTCCGAGCGATGGAGAAAGTCTCCCTGCGTGTCCTCGCGAAGAGTCCTAGTCGTTTGCGTTTCTGGAAAAATGTTGATCGACCATTTTCGGAAAAAAATAAATAAAAAATTTCAACCCCGTGATGCAAATATATTTCGGTGTGGATGAAGAATTTCGCAGAGATGCGACTTGTACTTTTTGTTGTGCATGATAATCGCGTAAAACAAAATTGCAATCTCAGCGGACTTATACTTTTCTAATAAAACGTCCATTCATGTTTGTGTGTTTTTTATTTTTTTCCTTTGTAATTTCCAGGGCGAACTTGGTCCTCGGTCTATCACAGCCGCAGTCAGCAAGAGTACGAGAAGATGGGCGAGCCTGAGGCAACACGTTACGAGCGGGGGCGAGCTCGTCGATGGAAAAAAACCCGCAACCGCATTGCTTTTCGATCGCGAGTCCAATTCTCGAGCCGGTACACCAAGTTCGCAGCCACACTCGCCAAACACACCGAGAACACCTCACACACCATTAAAAAAATCGAATTGGGAAGTAATCGAACACTTTACCGGTGCTCCACGGCCATCCATTGTCACGGTAAGGGCTCCCAATCTTTTTCATAAGCGCCCCTTTAATTGCATGGTCTTTCTTTTCCCAACTGGTTTATACTAATGCAGCCTTTTCATTATTCCGCCAATGTTGTTTTATTTATTTCAAGGGGATCACCGACCTACGGGCTCGGAAAATCATAAAAAATAACAATTCCAAAAACAAACAAAAATTATTGTTATCCTCATAATCAATTATTATTAATAACAAATATTATTTACAACAAATTAATTATTAATATCTATTGATTATTATTGATTAAGAATTATAAAAATTAATAGCCACAATAATTATTAGCAATTGTCATTAATAACAATAATAATTAGTCTCAATAACAATTAATAACAATAACAATTGTTATTAATAATAATTCAAAAAAATAGTAACTATTATTTATGATAATTAACAACAATAATAATTACTATTAATAATAATTACGAATTATAATTAATAGCCACAATAATTATTAGCAATGATAATTAATAACAATAATAATTATTATTATTGATAATAATTGCTGTTATTATCGATTCGCCAATCAACTAGAATATTTGTGTAGGATTTTCATTTGACATTGAAAAAAAAAAACGAAATAAAATTTGTATTTATTTTCGATTTTAACAATGCGATCGTTTTTGTTGTTTTTTTTCTTTTGTCTGAAGATGGGCGCGGGATACGAATTCGGTGTGTGCAGCCTCACTAGTGTTGGGAAGGAAAACATGGTTGCTGAATCAACGTCAAACGGTAGCCTGACGCAGACAGGGAGAAAATGCGCGCTCAGAAGATTCCTGCGTGTACTGTGCTCGTCAAATAGATTCAAAAATCTGCAGGTTAGTAACTTGAAAATAGTTGTAGAATCGATAATCTCGTATAGCCATAAATTTAGCATCAAAGTTATCGCTAAAGTTTCTAAGCAATTGGAACGAGAAACCGATGAGGGGGGCCGGGCGGAGAAAATAAAATTCATGAATGTTCGAAAGTGAAAAATTATCGTAGCTTTCGGGATGATAAAGATCCTTCCACCTCGAAATATAAAGTTCAAGTTTGCGAGATACGAAATACGATGGGGCAGAGAGAACTCGCAAACTCTTCACGTTGCTTCGATTAAATTTATTCCTTTCGTGCCCTCCCCCCCCTTCCCCCTCTCCACAGTCTTATATTTATTGTGTTATCATTGTTATTATCATTCCTGTTTTCCTAGCAAGCCCTGCTCCAAGTTTTCGCCCCCAAGTGCACTCTATATAGCAACTCTCCTTGTTAAACACTCTTTACACTTGTTTATTCGGTCCTCGCGCGGAAACGACGACCTTTTAATTCTTATTTGTTCTTCTTGAAACGTCAAGAATTACGGATCAATAATTATCTAGCAGTTTCTCGTCGTCAACATTCGGCGAGAGCTCTCGCTCGAGGAAAATTGAAAATTCACCAAAGTCATGATGTCGTTACTGTTTGCAAGCTACGTCGTTACTAACGAGACAAATCCGCATGTTTTTTTTTTTTTAGACACTCCAGAGTTCCCCAGGTTGCCGTCCAACGAAAAATACTTTTTCTATTCACCGTTTGTTCAATTTCAATAATTATGACGATTTTTGTACCTATTTTGTCTTTGGATCCTCAAAAATGTAAAGAGGAAGTACAGACTTACAATATTTTACAAAATAAAACAGAAATAGCGAGCGGTTGAAGGATTTTTCAAAAAACTCAGATTTTCGTAAAATTTGATAAATCATTAAATTTAAACCGTTCAACCGATATTCCTCAATTTCAATATATTCCTATTATGATACTCTATTTATAAAAAAAAAAAAAAAAAAAAAATAGTGATAAATCTTAAAATTTGCGCAACTTAGAGCGTCGATATCCTTTTTTTGAAAATTTCAAAATGCCGTAGAATTCGTATTTTCGTAGTAATTCCAACGAAAATCTCAGAGAATGGAGAGTTTGTACGGATTAACATCTGTGCAAAACGAGAGCTCGTGATTTTTATTCAATATTTGGTCAGAACGATAAAAGGATATTTTTTTACAATCAAAATAGAAAATAGAAATTTGTCGGGGTTTTTGATAGTGAATCAATAGAAATATGATTTTTCGTTGGAGCCCAATTGCCATGACTTTTTCTCAATAATTCTTCGCACAATCTTGTTCTCCTGGAATTTAAAGTCTATTCGAAAATTCAAAATCTCATATGACCAGAAATTCTGCGCTGCTTTGAGTCTATACCGTGGCGAGATTCTACAGCCACGCATCGCGCGAATTAATCGTCAACCCTTGCTCGGCAATCAACCACTCGTCCCTGTCTCCGGAGTTCACGTAATCATCATCTCGATGTACAGCCTCGTCCAAATGAAATGCTACGAGATGATTATTTTAACAATCGAACCGTTTCATTGATATGAGACTTTTCGAAATTTGATGAAAATTTAGAAAAAATTGCACAACGATTATCACTTTTTTCATTTTTTATTATTAGCCAAATTTATGGCTAAAAAGTCGATTTTCTTTCACCGGCTTTGGAGCAAACTGTATGTCATTATTATCATCATCATCAGTCGCAGCTTCTCTCTCTCTCTCTCGCTCTCTTTCTCCGGGTCCCTCTGTTTCCTCACGCATACCGTAATCGATCTCCCGCTCCGACTGGTGTACGTTACGCGGGCGAGCGTAATTGTCGACGTAACTCGGGGATCAAGCTTGAGCTATACATAGAGCCATCTTGCGTATCAGATACTCGAGAATTTACGTTTCAAACTAAATAATGATGACGCGCGGGCTGCAATTTCGCTGCCCTTGGTTCGCTAGTCCCTTATCCTACCGCCGCACCCCGAAAATAAGAAGTTTATCCTCCTCTTGCCGTCTAATCACGAATCAACCTCAAACGCAATTAACGTTTCAAGTGTCTTCACAAGCTGCTGCTTCTTGTCTGCCAAATAAAATAAAACGTGGCATTCGCCTTGATCGATCTCTCAATAACCTTTTCTCCTCTATATTTCACCCCGAAATCAAATTCGCTTACAGAATTAGTTTACCGTAGTGCGAAAGAACGATGTTGAAGTTTGCATCGTTGGAATCCAACGAAATTCTGTTTTTTCTTTAGCAGAGCTCAAGATTCTTATTCAATATTTGATCAGGATAGTAAAACGATCTTTTTTACTATCCAAAAACAATGTCGGTACGAAAATTATCATATTTTTTTAAAACTGAACAAACAATTGATAGAAAAATGTATTTTTCGTTAGATCCCAACGTAGCGAACTTCAGCGTCATGGAAATTAAGGACGATGAAGTTTGCATCGTTGGAATGCAAAGAAATTCTGTTTTTTATTAAGATTCTTATTAAATATTTTGTCAGGACGATAAAACAATCTTTTCTTAGGTTCCAAAGACAAAATCGTTAGGAAAATTGTCATGGTTTTTCAAATTGAACAAACAATTAATAGAAAAACGTATTTTTCGTTAGATCCCAATGTAGCGAACTTCAGCGTCATGGAAATTAAGGACGATGAAGTTTGCATCGTTGGAATGCAACGAAATTCTGTTTTTTATTAAGATTCTTATTCAATATTTTGTCAGGACGATAAAACAAACTTTTCTTAGGTTCCAAAGACAAAATCGTTAGGAAAATTGTCATGGTTTTTCAATTTGAACAAACAATTAATAGAAAAACGTATTTTTCGTTAGATCCCAATGTAGCGAACTTCAGCGTCATGGAAATTAAGGACGATGAAGTTTGCATCGTTGGAATGCAACGAAATTCTGTTTTCTTTTTTTTTTTTAATTAAGATTCTTATTAAATATTTGGTCAAGACAATAAAACGATTTTTTTTAGCATCCAAAGAGAAAATCGGTACGAAAATCTGCATGGTTTTGAAAATTGAACAAACAGTTAATAAAAAGACGTGTTTTTCGTTGGACCATAAAAACCACCTCGAAATAGACGGTGACGAATATTTCTTCCAATAACAACGAGACAACGTCGTTATAGTGAAACTTAATCGCGCGATTCATTAAGGGTCTGGAATTCCTTTTCATGGAATTCCCCAACTATTTTTAGTCCGGATTACGATAAGCTGATAGAGACGAGAAATGAGAAAAATTGTTTGCGCCTCATACGATGTTCGCTCGATGCAGTTTATCGATTATAATCGCATGTAAAATATAAAATGAAAATGTTTTACTGTTCAACGCTCTGTTATCTCCCACTAGATAGAATTTTACATTATAATAGCCTGATACAAGCGCGATTAAGTGTCCCTACGACACGGAATGTATGCTCTCGATCACGATAGTTATCGAGCCTTTTTTGCATTATCTCATAATTCCCATCAGCCTGGCCCAATCCCGTTCATATAACTAACTCCTTGCCAAGCTTTTCGGGAATATCGAATCGTGCCAAAGGATGTGGAGAATTTTGATCATGCAATTCTCTCGATATTTTTCTTCTCGAAATCATCGTTTGAAATCCATCGATTTTACAAAGTAATATTTTCATTCTGAAACAATATAATTTTCAACCATGGTCCATTCAACTCCATGGTCACATGTTCTAGAAATAATACGCTGGTCACACGGGGTCAGAATGACCCCAGCCATGTTTAAACACTTGCCGCGTTGCCAGTATCGTTCCGAAACGATAAATAAAAATTCAGGATATCAGTTTGAACCTTTTCGAATGAGAATACGGAGGGAATTTTTTTTTTTTCAGTTTTCAAAATGGTCAAAAAAAATCAGCAAAGTAGCAATGTGTAAAAATAAAAAAATTCGGGCAGCAAAGCACCGTTGGAGAGCAGGCCAACCGCGTCACGAGCGCCAATAACTTGTAGTAATTCTAGCTCAAAGTTGCACCTGGGGTCATTTTGACCCCTGGTCACCACGGAGGGCTAATATCTTTGCTCTTGATAATGTTTACTCGATCTAGCAGGTTTGAATGTTCATTTTCAAACGACGCACATGTTTCGATGACACTGAAATTCTCAACGTTGGTGTTCAACGAATAATAATTCAATTTCAAAAACCATGACAATTTTCGTGCCGATTTTAGGTTTGGATCCTGAAAAAATGTCGTTTTATTGTCCAGACCAAATGTTGAATAAGAATCTTGAAATCTGCTTAAGAAAAAATTGAATTTCGTTGCATTCCAACGATGTAAACTTCAACATCGTCCGAAACAAACCCGAACGATACTTCAGGGTAATTATTATTTTCCTGTTGAACCCAAACAATTAAAAAAACAAACATTTTAGAATAATTATTATTTTGCTGTTGAATGTTTTCTGACCTCACGTAAAAATTGAATCCAATGAAATAATTATTACGAGGATAATAATTGTCCTGATTAAATATCGAATAAGAATCTTGAGTTCTGCTCAAGAAAAAACTGAATTTCGTTGCATTCCAACGCAAACTTCAAAGCTTGCTCCAGCTTGATCCATCAGAGTTTATTTCCGTTTATCGTGACAGCAGGATTGAATTGTTTTAAAAAAATGGGACCCAGAATATCCGTTTTTTTAAGCACCAAACTTGCGTGACTAAGCCTGCACCCGTTAAGCGACGAAAAATATTATTCCGCGTTGTAAAAATAGCTGAACGAAATAAATTCGCTTTTGCCATGGTAACTCGCCACCAAGCTAAGAAGCTTACGCCTCGTTGCTTCTCCAGGAATCAGTTTTTTTTTTTTTTTTTTAATTTTTAAAATTTTTTTTTCTCATGCCAACCTCCCATATGAATCGCCGCAGGTGGTTTCTCCCTTTTCGTCTCATAGCAAAGTTCCCCCCCCACGTGTAACTTTCGGTCACGAAGAATAAATGCGAAACTGTGCAAAGAGGGAGCCCGTT